>JANBXA010000730.1:107792500-108392500 GCA_030556225.1 Cricetiscus sungorus
AACTTCCAATAGAAAATATCAGCTGATATATATTTTCAGCAAAGTAGCTACATACAAAATTAATTCACAAAACCAGTAACCCTCTTATACACAAATGACAAATGGTCTGAAAAAGAAGTCAGGGAAACAACACCTTAAACAATAACCTAAAATAATATAAAAATAGGGTATCTTTTACTATAAAGTGAAAGATTTGTTTGCTAAAAACCTTCAAGTCATTGAAGAAGATATCAGAAGATACAAATATCTCCCAGGCTCATGGATCTGTAAAAATAATATAATAAAAATTATTATCTTATAAAATTCAGTATACAGATTCAATGCAATCCCCATCAAAATTCCAACACAATTCTTCACATAACATAAAAGGACAGCTTCATGTGGAAGCACACACATCACACACACACACACACACACACACACACACACACACACAGAGGATGGCTAGAACAATCCTGAACAATAAAATAAAGGATGAAGGTATTACATATCTCTGTAATTTTGCTACTGTTATGAATTGTAATGCAAAATATTTTTGGAGTTGGTGGTTTGCCAATGCCATTGTGAACCACAGATTGAGAACTACTGATCTAGACTGTCTGATTTGCTTTGAATCCTGATCATCTGCCTTCTGCTGGAGTCCTTCTACTCATCATGTTCTTCCTTGAGTTTTCTGGTGGGGTTATTGACTTTTTCAACTCCATCTTAATTTCAGCTTGAGTCCTCTTCAATATCTCAATCTCTGCTTTGAATTCAATTTTCATATACTGGATTGTCTTTGTAGTTTTTATCACCTTTTTGTTTCTATTTCTTTGAACCTCACTCAGGCATTTATTTGCCTGAAGTTCATTGAACTTCATCTTTGTGATAATTTAAACTCTTTGAATTTTTTGATGAAGTTTATGGTTTTTCTTTTAAAATACATGCCCAGTGATTCTTCTACTTAATTCAGTTCTCACTAGGAGAGGTTGGAAGCAAATCATAGCTTATTGACAGAATAAGTAGCCAAATACCTTCCATTTAATGGACACACAGCTTGTTAGCAATTTTCAAAAAGGTGAGATGTTCTAGAAATTGCTGAGCTGTCACATTAAACCTTCTTTTAGAAATGCTGACATAGTAATTATTAACACAATGGAGTAAAAGATATAAAACTCGGAAAAAACAGATGTGCACTCATAAGAGAACAATAACACCAATGGATAGCATGTGAGATAGATGATCATCACTGTATGCAGTAAGGGTGTTTGAGGAGACTGTACACACCCTGTGAGCTGACATTCTGCTTCTGAGTCATCTTCGGAACAACAGCCTTGATTGGCTAAGCTGATCTGTAAGATGCTTGTCAAATGATGAGTCTAGAGAAGATTGTTAGGAAAGACTTTATTTTCTTGTAACAGAAGACAGGCCCTTTAAGAGAGAGGGTCATTCAGAACTTCCCACAAGAAATACAGCAACTCATTGCCCAGGAGATCAGGAGGAGAAAATAACAAAAGGCCAGGCAGGTCTCCAAACATGGCTTCCTCCTGCAGGGCTTGTCTAAATATTAATGGCTCAGGTCAGCAGCAGCCTCCAGACTGCTGGCTACTGCCCCCGCTGCTGCCACAGCAGCCACTGCTGCCCCCACTGCTGCCACAGCAGCCACTGCTGCCGCCACTGCTGCCACAGCAGCCACTGCTGCCCCCACTGCTGCCACAGCAGCCACTGCTGCCACCACTGCTACAGCTTCCAGAGCTGTGACGATGACGACGAAGAGATCTGCGGGGCCTGTGGTGGCTCAGGCAGCAGCCACCACCCCCAGAGCTGCAGCAGCCTCCAGAGCTGGAGCCACAGCAGCCACCAGAGCTGGAGCCACAGCCACCAGACCCCAGGCTGCAGCAGGATGACACAGGGGGACACTTAGGAGGGCACTTAGGGGGACACTTAGGGGGACACTTTGGTGTCTGGCACTTGGGAGGGCACTTGGGGGCACACTTGGGAGGGGGCTGGCACTGCTGCTGGCTCTGCTGGCAGGACATCTCGGCTGGTGAGTGCTCAGGAGCTGTGGAAAAGTCACACACAAGTCAGACCCAGGATCCTGGGGTATCCTACCCACCTCTAAATATCACTATTATTAATAGAAACTCCATATTTGGTAGTTTTATTTCTAACAAACCCCAAGACTCTTGCAGTACTGGTCTGCAGAGGCAAATTATCTTGCAAGTTTTGACAGGATAAAAGAGGTGCTTGTTCTTTTGAAAAACTTATTTTCCTATAACCTTTATTTTGAGAGATTTCACAGTCTGAAGGCAAATTCAGAATAATTTCCTCCTCCACTTAAATTTCTCTGATTGACATCTTTTATATTGCCAGTGGTCTTCATCTACTACTCTTGTATGTCATATGAAGATTCTTATGGGATTTCCATCAATTCCCTAAGCATCCCAAACTGATGATGATAATGATGTCAAAAAAGAAAATAACAATTATTGATCAGTGATCTTACTCCCTTTAATAAAAGATCTAACTTAGCCATTCCTGGAGACATGAACCAGGTCTGGTCCCTCCTTTTAGACAAGTCTGAACTCATCTCAACACCTCATATGAACTGGTTGACATAACAAGTATTGTGCTCTTGTATCTTAAAAATTCTGAGCAGCATGTGATAAAATTCCATAACCACAGCTTGTGTATTTTCCAAGCTCAAATACTGCTTGATACCTTCTCTTCACTGTTAGTCTTTCTTTGCTGGCCATCTTAAGACTGTGTTAACAAAGGGGAGCTCCCTGCCCCCAAACCTGTCTTGATCCACAGCTCTCAGGTTTCTATCCAGATAGACAGCTCCACTGGAGGTCACCTTATCCTCTTGAGATTCAAAAGTCAGAGCTTCCCAGTTATTTATATTTCTTTCCATGATGTCAAAACCACTTTGGCCATCTCCTTCCTCCCAGCTTTCGTCCCCTCATCCCTTCTATGTTGTCAGTGTTCTTTCTAGACTCTGGGGTCTTGCTAAACCTCTTCTCCAGCTTCCAGCTCTCCTCTCAGCTCCATGCCCTTGCACCCCATGAAGACTTACCAAGGTGACAGGCAACACAAAGATCCTTGGGCACCTCTGGAGGCAAGTGAATGAAGATGCTCTGACCCTCAGCCCTTTTATTTTGACCCTGGGCTCTGCCCCAGCTGTGAGACAGTGGCTGGGCATGGTGGCCCTGCCTCCTAACACCCACATGGTCAAATGACTTGCAATGATCAAATGATTCTCACCAGCCTTCCTCCATGGGGCTCATGGATGCTACATTCAGCTTAGACTATGACTTAAGCATGAGGCTAGGAAGTAGATTCCTGTCATTCTTTATTTCACACCTCAAGGATTCCTGCTGTAAGTAAGAGTATCTCTATTTATTTTCCATCCCTGTACACTGCCATTCTATGTGGCTATGGTACACAGTGTGGACACCTAAACAGCCAAAATCCTAGTCACTCAACCCAACTCAGCACAATTAATGCCAAAATGGGATTGTGTAATTTTATTTATCATGTCTCATGTTTCCTCTTTACCTATAATATTGGAATATCAGTGAGAATTGTTTGTAAAATGCTTGTAAATGTCACAGAGTATCACCAAAAGTAGAGACTATGAAAAATAAGAAAAAAAAAACCTGGCTGTTGGGAAGATTTGTGCATGGTAACTTTCTGACAAGTGACCTGTATGGGGGAAGATATAGATGTTTAAAGTAATGATTTAAGAGTGTAGATATAATTGACATATTTCATTCATGTGTGAAAAGTTCACAGTGAAGCCAACTATTTTGTAAAATTAATGTCTACAGAGAATACAAAGAAATGAAGTACAGTTTTTTCTAAAGCCCTTGAATCTACTAGTTGATTTTCTTTTAAAATCTACTTTTAAATAGCCTCCCTGTGGTTTCTTTTGTTTGTTTGTTTTGTTTTGCTTCCTGATGGGAACTCAGCTGGAGAAAATGTAAGGTTGATTCAGGATGGGATTGCTGGAAGGAACAGAGCTGAAACTTCATCTTCATATTCTTGTGGGAATTTAGATTTCTGGAGGCTAAGACTGAAGAAGATGATGGCCTGGCCAGAGATGAGAAATGAAGAAAGGAGAGAGGGCTTGGACTGTTAACATCCTTTTATCCATGTTGATAAAATAATAGGTAATGGGGACTTAACCAGAGGTGACCAGGTGATTTTTAAGATCACATGTCAGAAACACTTCCCAGGATTGGGCCTGTGCTGTTATTTTCAAAGCTCCTCCCTTTTCAATGTTTCCTTAATACCACAAACTTTATACAAAATGGTGTTCTGAATTTACATATATTATTCCTTTAATGAAAAGTGTTGAAATTCTTTGTAAGCCAAAGTTTTTGCAAAGACAGACATGACGGTGAGGTTTAATTTAAAAACAAAACAAAAAAACCAACCAAACAAACAAAAGTAACTCAAAAGAGATATCTACAAACCAAAGTAAAGTTGAATCATGTGAAGGAAAACTTGTTTTCTCCCTTTATGACTAATTTTCTCCCTTAGATGGGCATGATGAGTTAACTGAAATGTGGTGAAATCCAATGCAATGACTACACATTTACAAAGATACATGTATTTTGTTTATCACAACTCATTCTTTCTGTTGATCATCTGTCATCTAAGCCTATCTATCTTATCTATCATCTATATCTATCTATCTATCTATCTATCTATTTATCTAATCTTATCTTTCCATCATCAATCTATCTACTCACCATCTATCATCTATCTCACTTTTTCTCTGAGTCTCCATCATTTACATGTGCTCTGATGCTCAGACCCATCTGAAAATCACTCTCTCAGGTTCTAAGCATCAACATGAAAGAGGACCAACATGAATCCATGAACAACTAAAACATTATTGTGGTTTTGGTGATTATTTTCTTTTTAAAATTTATTTATTTAATTTAGAAACAATCTTATTTTACATATCAATCTCAGTTCCCTCTCCCTCCCATCCTCCTATTTCCCCTACAGATGCCCCCCCTGCCCCCTGCATCAATGCCCCAGGAAGGATGAGGCCTTCCATGAGAGAATCATCAAAGTCTGTCACATCATTTCGGGAAATGTCTAGGCCCTCCTCTGTGTATCTGGACTGAGAGAGTATTTCTCCATGGGAAATGGGCTCCCAAAGTCCATTTGTGCATTAGGGATAAATACAAGTTCCACTGTCACAGCTCCAATAGACTGCCCAGGCCTTCTAACTGGCACCCACATTCAGAGTATCTGCTTCTGTCCAATGCTGGTTCTCCAGCTATATGACTGGGGTCCATGTGCTCTCACGTGGTCAGTTCAGCTGTTTCTGTGGGTTTCTCTAGCACAGGTGACTATTAACTTGACTTCATGGTTGTTGATCATGAACTTTGTAGAAGACATCATTGGGTCATAATGTGAAAAGCTTAGGCAAATATTCAACCATGTGATAATGCCTTGATTCATTTGTTAGCATCACACCCAAATAGTTGACACTCAGTTACTGATGAAGTCTTTCCAAGGACTGTGCCCTGTTGGGATGACTAGACATTTTGGCAGCTGACATAAGCTTGAGTCATCTGAAAAGAGGAAATCTCAAATGAGAAATGTTTCCATAGGACTGGTCTGAAGATAAGCCTACGGGGCTTTTTTAAATTGATGATTAATTAATTGGAAAGGCCCGGCTCACTTAGGCAGGACCATCACTGGGCAGGTAGCCATGGGGTATATATATTTATCTCTATCTATCTATTTATCTATCTATATTTATATCTATATCTATATCTATATATCTATATCTATATCTATATATATATATATATATATATATATATATATATATATGGGTAAACCAGGAAAACGAAGCCAGTAAGCAGCATTTCTCCATGGTTTCTGTTTCAGTTTGTGCCTAGGCTTCCTCAAATGGGCTGTGATTTATGATGTGTAAGTGAAATAAGCCTGTTTCTTTCTCAAGTTGATTTTGATCAGTATTTTATCAAAACAATAGAAAGCAGAATAAGAAAACTGCCTAGGAAAAATATTCCAAATCCAGTGTTAATCATGCTTTCTGCTTAACCACTGCTTACTTATTATTTTCCATCTTTCAGTTGTCGAAACAACTGATCCACATTATTTTCTGTAGTTGTATTTCTGCTTCTCATTGTAATGAAATACTGTGGCCTCTGCTCATCTTCAAAGTACTACTTATTCACTTTTGTATTTTGATATTAGTCATGTGCTATGCCATGGACATGAGATTATTAAATTCTTTGACAATTTGACCAAAGTTTTATACTTTCATATTTATTTTTAAAAAATGGGATGCTTGGGACTGGATGGCTCAGTGGTTAAGAGTCATCATACTCTTCTGATATCCATGAATATAGAACAGATACACACACACACAGGCACTCACATACATATACGTTTAAAAAAAAACCCAGAATGATATGCATGTTGGTTATTTTAAATTCTTTGAACCATGCTATAGACATTATCAAAGATGTTCCAAATTAAAAAAAAGACAACTCCTTATGACTGAGGTCACTGCATAATAATGTACATCCTGAGACTGGCAGAATAAGAAATGTGATGTCACATCACCTAAAGATCTGACACTGTCTCACCGGCTCTGACATCTGTCCTCCATGTCAGGTTGCTCCAAAGGGGTTAGTAACAGAGAGACATTAGGAGTTGCTTCCTGATTTCCACAATGGCAGGTCTGCAAATGCAGATCCCACATTATAGGATGACTAGGCTGAGATGCCATCTGATCCACACCTATGCCTTTCTGCATGGACATACCCAAGTCCTCAGCTGGCCTGTGTAATTATGGAATGTATGACTAGCAATCCTTCTTCAGGAAGATTCAAATTTAAAGCTTGACTGTGGACTCTGTAGCTTAGGTATCAGGTCACTATAACTACCTAGATAGGAAACCACTGGTTTACCAGTGTTTCATTTATCAGGGTGTCTGTTTCTCCATCCCGTGGAGTATAAGGATTGCTGGTGACCTCTAACCAGAAGTGATTCAATCTGAAAATAAAAAAGTTTCCCCATGAGTTCAGAGCCACCACCAATATATGATTTTTCATTGTTTTCCTCTTTTCACCAATAAATGATCAAAATAGCTCATTAGGATTTTGTAGAGGAATTGTTACATCTGTGAAGTTTGAAATGCAAATGAGTATGAAAAATAGCTTCCCTCAAAAACTTAACAGAATTAAGTATGAACCAACAAGTTCATACCTCCACTCTACTGTCTGTCTGTCTACATGTGTATTTGTGTACAGATCTCTGTGTAAGTGTATAGAGCATATGCATTGAAAACAGAGACTTGAAGACCTCTTTCTAAACCATGTTCACAGAATCACTATTTATAATAGCTATCCTTGATAGAGGGAGCTATTATGATCTTAACAAGAAACCTGGCACTAGGGAGATCTGCAGGAAGCCACAAGAATGACCCCAACTAAGAATCTAAGCAATAGTGGAGAGGCTACCTCAAATGCCCTTTCCCTATAATGAGATTGATGACTACCTTAAATGCCATCATAGAGCCTTCATCCAGTAGCTGATGGAAGCAAAACCCAAGACTGACAGCTGAGCACTGAGCTGAACTCCTGGAATCCAGTTGTAGAGAGGGAGGGGTGATGAGCAAAGGGGTCAAGACCATGCTGAGGAAACCCACAGAAACAGCTGATTTGAGCAAGTAGAAGTTCATGGACACCGGTCTGACATCTGGGAAACTAGCATAAGATAGAACCAGGTTCCTGCATATGAATGTCAGTTGGGGGGCCTGGGCAGTCTATGGGATCACTATCAGTGGAATCAGTATTTATCCATAGTGCATGATTGGTCTTTGGGAGTCCATTTCCTATAGAAGGATACTCTCTCAGCCTAGATACATGCTGGGGGGCATCTAGGTTCTGTCCTAAATGATGTGACAGACTTTAGATTCCCCCATGGAAAGTCTCACCCTCCCTGGTGAGTGTATGGGAGGTGGGATGGAGGGATGATGGGAGGGTGGAAGGACAGGAGGAAACTGGGATTGTGGGATTGATATGCGAAGTAAAACTGTTTTGATTTAAATTTGAAAAGTTTAAAAAGTACTTAGAAGGTCATTGACAGCATGATTGTTTGACATAATGACAGCAGCAGGTTTTTATGATCTCCTCAGTCATGGGCTTTGGACCAGGTACTATGCGTGAAATCTCTCCTGTGGAGCAGGCCTGATATAGATAATAGAGTGGAGGTGTGAACTTGTTGGTTCATAGTTAAGTCTGTTAAATGTTTGAGGGAAAGATATTTTTCATATTCATTTGCATTCCAAACTGTGCACAGAGATACCAGTTTCTCTACATAGTCCTAATGAGCAGCCATGCTTTGTTGTGTCCATCATGGCCACATTCTTGCCTTAGAGGTTATATCTGTCTCAGTGTGGATTTTATTTGTCTAATAGTCATACTGAGCTACATTATCTGTGTCTTGTTTTAGATAAATGTATATGTGAGTCTCTTCTAGGTTTTAAATCAGGTTGTTTGCTTATATGTTAATGAGGTGAGGAAATTTATTAATACTCTGAATAATTTTCTTGTGAGATATGATTGACACATGCTGTAATTTTTCTGTGTGCATTACGTTCAGTCATGCATAGAATATTTTAGCATTGATGTAGTTCATGACATCCACTTTCATTTTTGTTACTGTAGCATCATTTCACAGAAGTTGTTGAAAAGTCCAGTATTTCAAAGTGTTGCCAATATGTGTTCTTTTAGGAGTATTTTTTGGTTGTGAAATGCACTTTGCTTATCTAACTTTTCACAATAGTGAAGAGCACCACTTGATTTTGATCTGTTCTTACTTTATGTGAAGTGGTAGAATACCAGTGCAGTTACTTTTAAAACATAGAAGATGATTAGGGATGTCACAGGTATCCATAAAAGGAAAAAGGACAGTAGCCTAAATGGGACACGACTGTTGGATTGCCCTCATGGTGAACAGTAATGGATGAAAGGCACTTTATTGCCTGTACTCTGTTGAGTGACCTTTATTACTAATTACATGACACTGATGATACAAACTTCAATTCAAGGTACCACTGAGCCCCAGATGTTAAAATCAATGATATGTGAGGGTGATTTTGGCCAAGATAAACAAGAATTTTTGAAGAGCCAATAAGGAAGATTTTATTATCACAAAATCCTGAAGAAGACATTAGATCATTGGGGCGAATTCAGAACTTAACACAGATTTTCAACATCTCACAACCAAGGACCTGGGAGACAAAGGAGAGGAGAGTAGCAATTGTGGAATGGTTTTCTGAACATGGCTTCCTTCTGAACTGCATGTTTGAGATCTTCATGGAACATGTCAGCAACAGCCATCAGATTGTTGGCTACTTCCACAGCTGCTGCTACTACTGCCACCACAGCAGCCACTGCTGGCCCCACTGCCACCACAGCAGCCACTGCTGTCACCACTGCTGCAGCATCCAGAGCTGTGACGATGGCGACAAAGAGATCTGCGGGGCCTGTGGTGGCTCAGGCAGCAGCCACCACCTCCAGAACTGCAGCAGCTTCCAGAGCTGGAGCCACAGCAGCCACCAGAGCTGGAGCCACAGCCACCAGACCCCAGGCTGCAGCAGGATGACACAGGGGGACACTTAGGAAGGCACTTAGGGGGACACTTAGGGGGACACTTTGGTGTCTGGCACTTGGGAGTGCACTTGGGGGCACACTTGGGAGGGGGCTGGCACTGCTGCTGGCTCTGCTGGCAGGACATCTTGGCTGGTGAGTGCTGGGGAACTGTTGAATAATCAAAGAAAAGTCAGTACCAGGCCACTGCAACCACCTGCCCACTCTGCATCCTTAGCATCCATGGTAATCATAGAAACACCATCTCTAGTAATTTCAGTTCTAAACCACTCATCCTCTCACATCCTCTTCATCATGTCTTGGGAACATTAGAAACCCAAGCCAGTCAGGTAAAAACTGGTGTCTGCTGTCCAGCAGAGAATGACAAAAGGCTCTGAGTCACAAACTTAAATTTGGCAGTGGGAACTGTTCCAAATATGTCTTCAAACTGAAATCACCAGATTAATGCTTCACTTCAAGGGGGAAAATGTATGTTAAAGCAAAGAATGCTTTTTCTCTCATTACTTGAAAGATGACTTTATTATTCAAGTCACTACTACAAAGAACCCAAATTAGCATTGGATCACTAAACTGATTCCCTCAATGAGAAGTCTGCAAACCCCACCATTTCCTATAGACTGGGACCAGGAATCCCTGTACCTGTACTCTCACAAGCTTTCATATACACTCAATTCACCACCTGCTCAGGCCAACAGGATGGTACCACCAGGGTGGGGCTGGTGTGTTTTAGTCATTCTTAAAAATAAGTGAATAATCCCAAATCTTCAACTCTGTGGGTTTTCCAAGTTAACAGTAGCTCCTGCCACCCTACTCTACCTCCAGCTTGTCCTTGAATGGTAGCTCAAAGCTGTGCTTCAGAGCAACCTTTTAGAATTTGTTTAAGGTGTATCATCTGTGTTTCAGGGTCTTATTATGACAGACTCACTCTAAAAAGAAGCTGCCACTTCATCGAGCCCTTTGTTATATGGACCCTGACTGCTCATGGACCTCGTGTATGTGAAAGTACCCTTTTCTACTTCCTGTCATTATTGCCTACCCTAAGTCCTCTGTAAAAATTGCCTCCAGGGGCTGTGGCCTTGCCTAGCCTCTTCTACAGCTCTTCTCTTAGCTTTCCTCTGGTAAAAGCCATGCTCTTGCTCCCTAATGAAGACTTACCAAAATGACAGGCAGCACAAGGTCTCTGTGCACCTCAGGAAGACTGGATGGAGGTGCTCTGTGCCTGAGACCTTTTATTCTGATACTGGACTTTGCCTCAGCCTGTGAGACAGTGCCTTGGCATAATTGCCCTTGCCTTGTGTCACCCACATGGTCATGTGACTGGTGATGACTAGATATTACTCACCAGCTTTCCTCCATGGGTTCAGTAGTGCTGAAGCCTGCACTATGGTTTAGACATGAAGTGAGGAGGAAATAGATTCTTGACATCCTTAACTTCACATTCTTGAAGGACATCAACCTTCAGAACTGCTCATTTCTTCTATCTCAATTACGGCCTATAAAATGAGACTGCAGTATTAAAGCCTGGTTACTTATGTAGCTATCTATATTCTGCCAATCTGTATGGTTGCATCACATAGTTAGACATATACAGGAACAAAATCTGGCATGATGAACCTGAACTGGTATGGGACTAGCCAGGTTGTATTTTGAAGTATTTTTGGTCTATTTCCCGTTTTAATAAGGGAAATTTAATAAGAATTAGTTGAGTGTTACTAAAGTTAATGAAGTATTAGAAAATAATAAACAAGCCCACAGGAGAAAATGGATTATGACAGATTCTTAACAAATGCCAAGCTAGTTTGCCTGAAATAGGAAGCTTCAGGTTCTGTTAGAAACCATGTCTCAAATAAAGAAGCTAGAGAAGTGACCAAGGAAAGATATCCCTAATGCAAACTCTGGTCTCCTCACACTGCATAGGAAGTGCACCCACCAGACACATGTACACTCATTCTACACCAGAGAGGTACACACACACACACACACACACACACACACACACACACACACCAATTAAAATAATAATTGTACATGAGTGGATATGTCCTAAATAGTCATATGTAGGGAAAATGCTATGAGAATGCCCATTCTGTAAAATTAATAGATACTACTAAAAATTAAAAAGAAGTATTAACTTCTGGAGAAAATGTGCTTCCTTATTTGTCAGTTGCTTTTACACATTTTTAGGTGGAGTGCTTCATGAATTTTGTATCATCTTGCTCATGGACCAAGATAATGTTGCTTCTATTGCTCCAGGATTAGCAACCATACTGCAGAAAGGAGCACATCTGTTTGTTTTTACAGATGTAATGTGTAGTTCTATGCATGTTTGTGTGAGGATGTGCATATGCATGCAGGTGTCAATGGAGGCATGAAGAAGTTGCCAGATCCACTAGAGCTGGAGATACAACCTGCTATGATGTTGGAATTCAAACTCTGGTCCTCAGTATGAGCAGTGTGCTCTTAACAACTGGACATCTCTCCATTCACCACATGCTTGTTTTCAAATGACTGTTTTTCTGGTAGGGTTGAGATGTTTCAGTAGTAAGATATCAAGTGAGAAAACAGTCATTAAAATAAGCAGAACACACATATTTGCTCTCAGTATTAGTGGATGGATTGAGAGTTAGGGGTTCATATGGAATGGAGAGGGCAATATTTATAGATGAGAATAAAACAGAAGATAACAACTTCTGTGAGAAACTGTATGCACATTCTTCCATGTAAGGCAAAATGGACAAGAAGAGACACTTTCCTCCATGACAGGGCCCAAAACAAGAGACCTTACTAATTTTGGGGATGTGTTTAAACTGTTGCTTTTAAGGTTCTCTCTTCTCTGCACCCCCCTGATTCCCATTATTCTCTACTCTTATATTAGTTTTATATGGAGATGGGTTTGAATGTTCCTAATGTTAGGATTTCAGTGAAAATAGTTAAGATATAATATAGGGCAAAATGATCGTAGAAATAGTTATACTGTGATGTTCTCTAACAACTGAGCAAACACAGGGAGACTGTAAACTAAAGCCAGAATGAATCAAGAGAAAGGTCTTTGGGAATAAAGGACTGGCTAAGACTTTGAGGATAATGTTCAAGCCATATGAGCATGGTGAGTGCCAAGGAAGCCATAAGAGCATGGTGAGTGCCAAAGAAGTGTGAGAAGGGTTACATCTATCTTATTTAAGGACTTATAGAGCTAATAGTCTATAAGTATTTATGACTCCATCTATCTCTCTGTCTGTCATCTATCTGTCAATTATTCACTAGCCTATCATCTATTTTTTTTCAATCTAATTATTAATGAATCTCTTCGTGTCTACCTTTTCTCAGAGACACTATTATTTACAGGTGCCAAGACTCTTCTGTCAAAATATTGACAGCAATTGTTGGAATATTTTTATTCTGTTCTAATATCATATAAAAATAAATTACTTTCTATATTAATATATGCTCAAGGTCTATTAGGGGCTTCATACATTTAAAGTGGACATTAGGCTGTTTGCTCTGCTTGTACATTGGTACTTTCCATCCTCCCTAAGAATGATCTTAGCTGAACTATTTTATTTTTTTATTCTTGGTAATAAATGTGTTCACCTGCAACACATGACGTGCACTCTACCCACCAAGTATGCTCATCTCAATCCTAATTTTTATTTTGCCATGTACCATGTTATGTGCATAAGACTACTATAAATGCTTGACAGATAATCCTGGGCTTTGTACTTTGTCTTCATTAATCCAACACAGAATGATGCATACTTTGGTTATTTTAAAACTTTTAAATCCTCTGACATTATCAGTAATATATCATCATATCAATAGCTACTCCTATTGACTCAAGTCACCCAATAGGAACACACACTCTGAGCCTGCCAGAGTGAGGCATTGACATGCCACTGTCTCTCCAACTGTGACATCTATTCTCCTGGTTAGGTTAATTCCAAAGGGCTTAGTAACAGGGAGAGATCAGGAACTGAGTCCTGGAATCAATGGCAGGTCCACTCAGCTCAACTTCCAACTTTGAGGATGAGGAGACTGAGATACTATCTGGTCCCACACCTCCTACCTGTGCTCAGAGAAATGCCTAGGTCTTCATGTGATGTGCATAAGTGATGTATGAGTGATGCAGGAGCACCTTGTCTGCTTCAGGAAACTAGAATCTAATCCTTGACCTGACTGTAGTCAGGATACTATAGCCATTGTGATCAGCCAACATTGGCTTTCTGGGGATTCTGTGTGACATGATTCTCTATTTTGCAGAAAAATTTCTTTCTTGTTGAATATAAGAGAAATTTGTTGAACCATAATTAGAACCAACTCAAACTGAAAAAAACTATTTCTTCTGTGTTCTGGAGACAGGACCAACTGCATTATCTATAAGCCCTTGAAATATTCACAAACAATTATCTTTATTATTTTTCATGTTTTATATATTGATTCCAGTTCCCTCTCCCTCCCACTCTTCCATGTCTCCTGCTAGCCACCCCCCATCCCATTCCCTACCCACTCCACAGGGAGGATGAGGCCTTCCAAGAGGGATCATCAAAAATTGTCAAGTCATTTGGGGTAGGGCCAATTATTTTATAGTGTTAAAGAAAATTCAGATAGAGCTTATGTAGAATCATTTAAATCTGTAACTTATTGAAGTATTTATTTATTTTATGTGTTCAGGTCTCTGAGTATATGTATACATATCACAAGAGGGCAGGTGTTTGTAGAGGCTAGAAGAATGCATTGGGTCCCCTGTTACTGTTGTTACAAGAAGTTGTGCATCCCAATGTGGGCCCTGGTAATTGAATCTGGATCCTCTATAAGTGACCTTAACCACTGAACCATCTCACTTGCCCCCTAAAGTTATAAGATTTGGGGCAAGCAAGAGGGCTGCATGGTTAAAGGTGCTTGATTCCAAGCCTGACAATCTGAGTCTTACCCTTAGAGCTACATGGTAGACAGAAGAACCAACTCCTGTGAGCTGGCCTCTGACCTTTGTATTTGTGCCATAGCATGCAGGTATTCACAATAACAAACACACAGACACTGGAGAGACAGACAAACAGATTGATAGTCAGACAGCTATATTGGGTGGGATATTTGTACACTGTGTTAAGTTAAAAGTGTTGTGATTGGTGTAATAAAGGGCTAAATGGCCAATATCTAGGCAGAAGTTATAGGTGGGACTTCCAGGCAGGAAGAGAACTCTGGGAATCAAAAATGCATAGTCTCTAGCAAGAGGTGGAGGAAGTAGTATTCGTAGGAGGAAAGGTAACAGCCATGAGCCATGTGACAGGACATAAGTTATAAGAACTAGTTGGGAAGAAGCCTAAGATCTAAGCTGAGCTTTCATAATTAATAAAAAGTCTCCATGTCATTATTTGGGAGCTGACTGATGGGACAGAAAAAGACTTGTTACAGACAGATATAAGAAAATTTTAATCTTAATTATCTGGTTGCTGTTAGTGCTATTTATAGTTAAACCAAAGTAAGCCCTGAACACTTCAGACTAATTGTATAAAGCACTATATTTTTAAAAATGCTGTCAAACAGAACACAGGAAAATTAACACCTAAGCCAATTTTAATAGTTTACCTCCATGTGTTGAGTACAATCATATTGTTTTATAACCAACCTGTATAACATTTATCTTCCTGTAAAACTGAAATTGCATACTCATTCATAAATAGCTTTCCATTACTCTCTCTATCCAGCTCCTATAAATGAGTATTTTCTTGCCTGGATATAGAGAGTAATAGGATGCTGTATATAAGTCTGTCTAGCCAAAACATTTCCAGGGATTAGAAAAACACAACACCAGTCTTTTGGTTGCTGGTATAACTAGCACAATGCATTTTTATTTGGTCTATGTTTTAACATATATCTTTCTCTTTTAAGAGTCCTTAATATTGTATTGTGTTTACATACCAGACCTTTTAATAAAACTGTAAATCAGTGGGCGTTTTAATCACAGCAGCCTTTTGGCTACTGTTAACAATGCTACTGTAAACCACCAGTAAACAAATGCCTCCTAAAGGTGCTGCTTTGAGTGGATTTTCTGCTTCTTATGTGATTGCTATGGTATTTTAGGTGATACCATGTTATTTTCCATAATCATTGTTGCATTTTGTGTTCCCTACTTTGAACAAGGATTTTAATTCTTCATCAATAACTGAAAATCTCTGCAGTTTACAATAGCCAGTCTCAAGTTGAAAGTGTTATCTGGGTGTATTTTTATTTACCTAAGAGCAACAATAAGCTTTTTATATGATTACTCAGCATTTTAAATACTTTCTTTAGAAGAATATGTTTTTAAGCCCTTTATGTATTTTAAATCAAGTTACCTTTGTTGTTGTTGTTGGTTGTGATAGTGATGAGTTGAAGAAGTTTGTTTCATGTTGTGGACAGTACCATGTTGTCAAAAGTTTGATTCATAAATATTTAAGTTTCATCTTAAAAAGACTTCCTTTAATTCTGTTTGCTGATAGATTAAAAGTTTTTCATATAGAAAAGTATACTATTTTAAATTTGTTGTTATGGTGTTGGTGTTGGGTCCAAGAAGACACTGCCAAATTCAATATTGAAAGGTTTCCCTCTACATCTTGTTCTTAGGCTTAAGTGAGTCATCCTCTGTGTGTGTTTAATGTTCCAGCCTCATTGTTGAGCAGATATATAACTTTTCATAATTCTCCCGAGAATATTGTACCCCTCATTGAATGACCTAGCAGGCTGGTTAAGAGTCATTTATTTAACCGTGTATGTGAGGAACTCTTTCTGGGTTTCATTTCACTCCTTCCAGTTATATGTATTATATTATTATATGTACTATGTTATTACTACCATCTTCCAGTTAACATGCATGTCTGTATCCTAGTACCTCAGTTAATTTATTATTTTAGATTTGCAATTAATTTTAAAGTTGGGGAGTATAATAATTTTTAAATTCTTGCCTTTTAATTTTCTTTAAATTATTTAGAAAATAATTTGCAATAGGTCATGCTGTATACATTTAAAAAGTTATATGTATATATTTATTTTAGAAAGAAAGGGTTATCTGTGTACCATGATGAACATATGGAAGTCAGAATACAAGTGTAAGAACTGGTTCTTTCTTTCATGTGGGTCCTTGACACTAACTCATATTGTCATGCATGGTGATAAGTACCTTGTTGATTTAAATGAGAATGAATACTTGGTCTGCAATTGATGGAACTGTTTGGGAAATGTTAGGAGATGTGGTTTTTATGGAGGTGGAGTTTCAAAATCCTCTGCCATTCTCACTTGGCTCTCTCCTCCTTATAGATCAGATGTAAGCTCTGCTACTGTTCTAATACCTCACCGATCTGTCTGCTGCCATAATTCGTGCCATGATGGCGAAGGATTCACCTTCTAAAACTGTAAGCCCCAGTAAACTTTTTCTTCTGTAAGTTTCCATTTTGATATCTATTCACAGCAATATAAAATAACTAAGGAAGAAGTTGGTACCAGGAGTGGAATATTGCAGTGACAGACATGACAGTGCTGGTCATTGGAATATTGTAGAAGACTTTGGGAATTTGGAGTAGGAAATCTGTTGAATGCTCTAATCAAAGCTTAACGGACCATACTTGTAGAAATTTGAAAGCCAACAATGCCAAGAGAAATGTGGACTATATGGAAGCTCATATCAGGAGGAGTTAGAAGAGAACAATACTAGCAACTGGGATGGAAGAAGGCCATTATTGTGATAGTTTTAAAAAGAATGTGATGTTTTCTTCCCTTTTCCTAAAAATCTTCCTGAGGCTAATTTTAAATTTTTGGGACTAATTTCATAACAGAGGAGATTCCAGGGAAGCCTAATATTGACTGCTATGTGGCTATTAGTGATCACTTTACTGCGAATTTAAAATACAAAAGAGCAAGTGGGACAAAAATAAATACAAGCTAATTCAGGAGAAGAAGAGCAGCAGGAAATTAGTGTTGGAGATGAAACTTGTACTGAAAAAGTTAACCATGATGCTTAATGGAATAAAGGGAATTGAGTCCTTAGGGCTAGACTCCACCTGGCTGAGCTTTCATTTGTAAAAATTAAAGTCCAAGGAAATTTTTGTGCCTGAAAACAGATACGAATGAAGGCTGATATAAATGTGATTCAAGAAGGGGCAGCACTGGCCATGTGGCTTTGGCTTTAGACTTTTGAAGGATACAGCAATAAAGGGGTTATATAATATTCCTCTATGGTTAAGGATAGCCTCTGAGGCAAGGCAAGTGGTGGGGGAGGCTCTTGAATGGAGGCCCTGAGAGTCCATTGCATGGGTATGTGAAGGTGAAGCCTGGATTGTATTACAGACCTAAGGATATTGGAAATTCCAGAGCTGGGTGTTGTCTTCCAGGGAGAATTACATGCCCACATGGAGTGGGCAGTCCAATAGAGATGAGTATGCTGCAGTCAGAAAAGCTGGAAGGCAAAACTATTGAAGTCCTTTGACATCAGACTTAGATTTGGGGTTTTCCCAGCTGACTTTTGGTCTTTCTTTGGTCCAGTATTTCCACATTATGCTCCTATTCCTCCCTTTTGGAATGGCCTTTGTCATGTAGTGATTTTTGTTACGAGCACTTTCCCCTCCAGCCTGGTCCCAGAGTTGCATCAGTCCCAAAATAACACATAGAGACTCTATTAGTTATAAAGCTGTTGGAATATGGCTAGAGCTTCTTATTGACTATCTCTGTCATAGCTATTAACTCATTTCTATCAATCTAAGTGTTCCAACATGGTTTTATCAGAGAGAGGAATAAGAGGTGTGGACTCACGAGACTTTGGGACCAGGCTGGCGGCAAAGTTCACATAACAAAATGGTGCATACAATGTGGATATTAAGAACTTCCACTTAAAACTTGACAAAAGCTTAAAAAGGGATTTTAAAAACAAAGAACAGAGACAATCAAGTCTTTTTGGTAGCATCATTTTTCCAGGTTGGGCTCCATTTTGCTAGAGACAAGCAGAAATTTGCAAGGCTCCTTTAAGGGAGTCTTCCTGACTCTTCATAAGTGGTGAAAACCCACAGGGCTCTCTTAAGATGTCCTGCTAACAATTCAATAGTGAGTACCAGCAGCTGGCAGTGACAGTGACCACATCTCCAAGCCAGCAGTGTGCTGCTTGATGGCAGCATAGACCAAGGAGGTGAGCGCAGCTCTCACTGCTGGTGGTAAATGGACCTCTGCCATAATGGAAAGCAATGTTGTTGTTTATCAGATAAAAGACTCGTGGCCACAAAAAAGGTAAAGATATATAATAAAGACAGATTCAGATGAAGTAAAACCTAAAAGCTTGTTATACTGTGTTTAAAAATATACATAGGCTTAGGAGAGAAAAAGAAACAGGATAAACTGGTTAAAAAAAAGAAAAAGAAAAAAGGAAGGAAGGAAGGAAGGAAGGAAGAATGACAATAGCTGGGTGTGGTAGCACAGGCCTTTAATTTCAACACTCAGGAGGCAAAGACAAGCAGATCTCTGTGATTTCAAGGTCAGCTTGGTGTGAATTACAGGTCAGAAATAGAGTAATAAAAAAGCACCCCAAAATGGGAAATACACAGAGACTCTAGATACTATATGCTATTGTATTGTCTTTGAATTGTTCAATTTCTTGGGAAGTAACAACTGCTAAAATACACTTGATTATAAGTGCTGCTGAATTAATCCAATTTATATATTTTAAAGATGCTTTGAATTCAAAATTTAAGTCTAAGGACAGATTACTGAAGAAAATAATTTCTATTTTTGTTTCCACAGAAAATGAAAAGCTGTGGATTCCTTCCAGACTAACATGGTTTGATCAAGCAAGACCCTCTGAAGCAGTGTCCCAGGTGACCCACACTCAAAACAGCTAGGACAAGGCAGCCTTGCAGACCACTACACCCAGGATTTCTGCATCTCCTTAGAATTCCCATGGAATTACAGTGTCCCCAACCAGCAGGAAGCAGTTTGGAAATAATGATGCTCAAATTCCCAAATATTGTTTATAAATGTTTGTTTTCATCAACAGGGTTTGTTATAAATGGTTAAAAATCATAACCAATCTCTTTATAAAGAGAAAAAGGAGATAATGGTATAGGAATGAATACTTTGTTTTGGAATGGATTTTCATTTATTGATACAAATTTAAAGTCAGTTTTGTGATATGTATACTTATCTTGTTTCAAGTATTACGTTTATATATCTCATTTATAATGTAATGTATAATTAAGTACAAATTATAGATAGTTACCTATAATAGTCAAAACTTATAGTTAGGTTTGGTAGGCCTTTATAGATATATAGAGATACTTTTCAAATGGATAGGCATTCTTCAAACCTTTCAAAGACCTACAGAATGTGGTATTGAAAATGGTTTAGGGTTCTTCTTAACATGGAGGCACAACTGCTCCTGGCAACACCAACTGCATCAGAAAGGAAAACAGACATCAAATAAACTCATTATGGAGTTTGCTTCCAATATGGCAAGATTGGCCATTTGGGCAAGATACTGCTCTTGTCTGGATTGTTTGATTTTATGCTGTATTAACTGGGCACGTGGGACACACAGAAAAGTGACTGCTGACACAAGATGAACAGTGCTACAGGGATCCTTCTTCATGGAAGAGTCTTCCAGACATTCTACAGGACACAGAGAAAATGACAGACAGATTGCCAGTACAGGTGGACAATTTAAAGTTTCCTGCTTTGCTGAGGAGTCTGTCAGACACATTATGGCCTATAGGCTGAAGATGAAACATTACATAAGAACTTTGGGTGACTAACAAGTCAGTGAGTTGTTTCTGTCATTTCCATGGTTTATATATCATCCTTCTGTGGTCATTGATGAAGTTGATGATAGATAGTTATGTTTATAGTTTTCCTAAGTTAGGATTAAAGTTAAGTTACATATAAGAATTTAGACTTAAAAAGATAGGATAGATGATGGAATATTTTCTTTAAATCTTTTTAAATGTTAATGGATTAAATAATGTTAGCTGTAGTTCTTATTTGATAACTGTTTTGTTATATATTTTACTATGTTAAAGTTAAAACCCTTTTTATTTTAGACAGAAAAGAGGAGATGATGGGAGATATTATTCTGTAAATAGGTTTCTTTTATTGGTTAATGAATAAAGCCCTGTTGGCCAATAGGAAATCAATATAGGTGAGACTAGGATGCAAGGAGGATTCTGGGAGATGTAGTAGGGAGAAGTCAAGATGTAGGACATGAGAGAAGACATTGGGACTCTCTCTCTGGTAGATAAGACCAGAAATATTTAGATTGCTAGAAATGGGTTATTATTTAAGACATAGCTAACCTATAAGAAATGCTAGTAACTGGTCAATAGATTCATAATTAATACAGTGTTTCTGTGTGTTATTTTGGGACTGACAGGGCTCTGGGACCAAGCTGGTGGGAAACTGCTCGTAACACAGTGTTAATTGATATAAATTTACCTCAACACTGCCTTTTGTGCATGTAAGAACAAAAGGCAAGTTTTACTAACATTAGAAGGGTTGATATTATATTTCTTATCATAATTAGATGAAACTAAAATAATGCTAGAGAAAGAACAGAACAAATCAAGGTAAGAATCTCAAAGGAAAGCAAAACCACACATACCTCACAACCATACAAATGAAAATAAGTGTTCCAAAGCACATGACATTCATACATTTCCACCTTTTACACCCACAATGTCTCCTCCATCTCTTTATATTAACCCTACTCTCTCTCTCTCTCTCTCTCTCTCTCTCTCTCTCTCTCAATCTCTCTCTTTCTCTCTCTCTCTTGACTTCATGACCTCTTCTTTAACTATTATTGATATGTGTGTATATTTTAATATCACCTGAGTGTATATTTTAATATCACCTGAGTCCATTTACTTTTACTCATATGTATATGTGTTTAAGGATGACTACTTGGCAATAAATAATCTTCCCTGGGGCTTATACTTGAGAAAATGTATTCTCTCACATTTAGTGTACATTAATTTTCTATAGTTCTTCATCTGGTGACAGATACCATTTAGTACTGCCTACATACTCTTAGGTATATGGCCATCTACTGGAGTGTGCTAAATCTAACAGGGACACACCTGCCGCAGTCTACATGATTTTAGAGACTGGCCTGACTGGAGCAACAAGAGAATGAAGAAGAGATAGACTCAAAGATAAATAAACAGAGGGGTGAAAGTCAGGTAGCCATGTGCTCTGATGGAGACACACTACCACCAACAGGAACTCAGAAAATAATACATTTGAATGGAGAAGTCAGGTTTATGGTATACAGCTAAATAAGGAAGTAAGTTTAGCTAATCTCAGTAGGGGGGTCTCTAGAAGGGCAGTCTCAGGCAATAAACATCTGGGAGCAGGAAATATGGATGGCAGTTTCTACATGCACTGGTTAATAATTTGTAAACATTCACACTTGGAGCAAAGGAAGACTTTGCATTCCTCTAAGACTCACCTGGGGAAGGCTTTGTCATTTCCATGGGTCATATCAACAATACACATTTACTTGGGACTATATCCACTCCTTACACATGGCCTGTAATATTTAGGCATCTATAATAACTCACTTTCCAACAGCTCTAATATTTGCAATCCATTTCTCCCATTCGTCTTCTTATTCGTAAACCAGTGGTATCCACTAGAGGCAATATTATTAGATTTCTAAGTTTATCCATTTTAAATTAAAAATTATTTGTGTGAAAAAAGCACCACATAAGCAAATAAAAGACAAATGATAGGTCACTTTGTCCTGGATCATTATTCTGAATACTGGCTCACAGTATTCAAAAAATAAAAATCATAGTTGTCTGCTTTCCTTGAAATGGTCACTTAATTTATTCCTTGTTATAAATTGACTGTTAGAAATACCATCAAAGTTCTTATAAAGTAATGGATAACAATCATTTTTAAAAGAAAGCCCTTGACCCTAGAAGAAGGCCATAACCACAACTATCACTATCAACATTCAGATTAGATGGACTCCTCTATGTACAGGAAAGGTGACCAAGGGTTCACAGTCCAAAACACGGGGCAGTGACGTGCTGTTTCCTGACTTAGATCCTGAGCCAAACTTCCACCACAAACAGAGTATCTCCCAGGGCCAGTTGCAAATGCTGACCCATGGGATGATGGTGATTTAAATGAGCAAGACAGGTAGGGGTGAGAGAGAAGTCTTTATTATTAGGCAGCATAGAAAAGAAACCTTGAAAACTGGGCATAAATTAAGAATCTTGTCCAGGAAGATTTCGGCATCTCGGTGCCTAGGATGCAGGACAGCAGTAGAAGACAGGGCTGGCAGGCAACTTCAAGTCGTTCGAACTTGACTTCCTTCTGCCTCATTTGCCTGAAGTCTTCCTCAACTCAGCAGCAGCCCCCAGACTGTTGGCTACTGGCACAGCTGCTGCCACCACTACTGCCACAGCAGCCACTGCTGCCCCCGCTGCTGCCACAACAACCACTGCTGCCCCCACTGCTACAACATCCAGAGCTGTGACGATGACGACGAAGAGATCTGCGGGGTCTGTGGTGGCTCAGGCAGCAGCCACCACCCCCAGAGCTGCAGCAGCCTCCAGAGCTGGAGCCACAGCAGCCACCAGAGCTGGAGCCACAGCCACCAGACCCCAGGCTGCAGCATGAAGACACAGGGGGGCACTTAGGGGGACACTTAGGGGGGCACTTAGGGGGGCACTTTGGAGGGCATTTAGGTGTCTGGCACTTGGGAGGACACTTGGGGGCGCACTTGGGAGGGGGCTGGCACTGCTGCTGGCTCTGCTGGCAGGACATCTTGGCCTGTGGGTGTTCAGAAGCTGCAAGAGATCACACAAATGTCAGATACCCGATATTGTGGCCACCTGGATCATCCTGATGCCCAGAAGTGTCACTGAAAATCATAGAAACATGATCTATACTCATTTCAGTTAAAATATTCTCTTGCTATCACATCATATTCATTATGACATTACAATCTGAGAAACCAATACCTGTGAGATAATATCACCTACTATCTAACAGTACTGAATCAAAAACTACTGACATAAAAATGTTTGCTATTATTAATTTTCATAGATATGCCAGTACACAGATTATTTCAGGGACAATTAATTGCAAAAGGAAAGAACAATCACTGCTTAAAGGTGATTTTAGTTTAAAGTCAGTATTTCAAGGAACTTCTAGGTTACTGATAAGGAAGTAAGCTGAACCCTTGGAAAAAAATGTAAACCCGCTCAAAGTTGGCTTGAGCAAAGCAGGTCCTGTTGTGAGGTCAGAGTTCAGAGGAATTTAAGTCACTACCTCCTTGGTCTAAGGCTGGCAGGGTGTTATCCTGGAGTGCCCTGTTCATAAGAGAAGTATGTAATAGACCCCAGCACCAGGCCTCCTTTTCTTTCCCATACTTCTCCAGAAGTGTGGGGAGGCATTCTCTTCACAGGCAAGCTCCACCCTGAACTTGTACAGATGCACACCAAAGGTACTTTGTTCTCTCCAGAGCCAGAAAGCCCCAAACAAACATGCCAGTGTCTCTCAGAACCAAGGCTGAGGCTTGTGTGTGTCAATCTGTCCATTGCATCACCCCTCACTCTCTTTTCCCCACATTTAATGACCTAACAATGTGGCCTCTAGACTGAGAGACCCTACCCAGGCTCTTCTACAGCTCTAGTTTGTCAACCCCTCTGGAAAGATCTATGCTCTTGCCTCCCATGCACACTTACCTAGAAGACAGGCAGTTCACAATCTGTGGGTATCTCTGGAGGTGAGTGGATGGAAGTGCCCTGTCCTTCAGCCCTTTTATTCTGATCCAGGGCTCTGTCTCAGCCTATCAGACAGTGACTACACATGGGAGGCCCTGCCTCCTGATACCCTCACGGTCATGTGATTGGTAATGACCACATGTTCCTCACCAGTCTTCCTCCATTAGGCCCAGGCATTCTGCATCTATTTTAGACAATGGCTTAAGGGGAGGAAGTGGATTCCTGAACCCTTAAACCTGGCATACCTGCATTGTTTCTAACTTAAGAACCATTCATTTCTCCTTCTTCTCTCTTTTCTGCCCTTTCTTAATGTGGTATGTGCAGCATGTAGCTCATATCAAGCTGGAAACCCTTGAAATTTCTTCCATATCAGATTCCATCTCTGCACTTTCCCAACTGTGCCTAGTACAAACATCTACACCTGGATAACCCTGCACCATAGAACTGGAATAACCAAGATATGTTGAGGTATGGTCTAAAAGCCTGTTTAGGCTATGACATTTTCCATTTTACTAAAAAAAGTGGAATATTAGGGAGAATAAAAGACTATTATGAAAATATATGAAGTATTAAATGAACATACACTGTTCACATAAGACACTTGTGCAAACTACTAAATACAGACTGAGGATAATGCTCTTTAGACACAGCAATGAAGAAAAGGCTCAACAGTGAAGGATGCATACTGCTCTTACAGAGGATCTGAGTTTGGTTCCTAGCGCCCAAGTTGGGCAGCTCACAACCAACTGTAATTCCCACTTCAAGGCATCTAGTCCTTCTTTTTACCTCCAAAGGTACAGGCAGAAATGTACAAACACATACACGAATAGACACAGATACAGAAACACACCCACAATTTAAAATACATATATCATATTTAAAAATAGCAACTGGCTGGGTGGTAGTGGTGCATGACTTTAATCTCAGCAATTGGAAGGCAGAGGCAGACAGATCTCTGTGAGTTCCAGACCAGCCTAGTCTACAAGAGCTTGGTCCAGGACAGCCTCCAAAAGCCACAGAGAAACTCTGTCTTGAAAAACTACACACACACACACACACACACACACACACACAATAGCAACTGAAAGAAGATAGATTCAATAAATAAAATTTATGAAAACGTTAAAAAGTGTCTGAAGGAAGACCAATATTTCACAAAATTTATATGCAAAAATAATATATCCATGATTGTGATCAGAGTGGGCATTTTTGTATAATCTATTTTTTTACATTTGTCTCAGTTAATATTTTATATCATATTTTTATGAACTTACATGTAATTCTCATTTATGAATATACTTCCTTGTCTTTACTATTTTAATATTACTGGATACTCATTAGAAGCCAACAAAATTCTTTCATGAAAACGGTGTCTATTTATTGGCGAGGTCAGATGGCACATTACTAAGAAGAAAACCAGGAGAAGGGCTCATGAGAGGTCAAGGGAATGGTGTTGTTCTCTTAAATAAAAAAGAGGAATAAATCCAGTCTACTCTGCATGTGAGACAAAGGGCTAATGGGCCATATCCCTGACTAAAGGGAGTTAGGCTACTTTAAACAGAATCATTCATCAGTACTTCACAAGAATATATTTCTGTGGTAGTTAAACTCTATTGTCTGTGGGCCTCTGATTTTCATTTATATTCTCCATGTCCATAGGCTATATAGAAACCTATTATTTTGAACTTTGTTCATTTCAATGCATAGTAGAAATAGTTGTGATACATCTTAGAAGGGTATATTTGTAAAGAATCATGATATAGCATTACCCTAAATCTAAACATTGTCAGTGAGAAGAGGCAAAGAAATATACAAGCTAAATTGGCAAAATCTCTTCTTTTAAATGCAGGTGGATTCTGGACTCTCCAAACCTTGTGAATGACATGAGCATTGGACACAGGATCATAGTGAGCACCAAGAAAATATGGTACAAAAACATGGGAATTTATAAATGCATAGATAGTCTTCATATGGAGAGATGGATACCTCCCAGTCTACTGTCATTCATTTTCATCTATCCTCTGTTTCCAAGTCTTTTTCAAAATTGATCTAATATTTACACATACCCAATGTGTACTAACTCAAATGTGTTCTCTGAAGCCCCTTGATCTTTCATTTACTATGTTACAGCACCAGACCCACAGAAGAACCTAACAATCCCAATGATAACTACCACAGTCATTAGCAAAGACTTGTTAAGGATTGTATAAAACTCAATAGAAGTAGAAACTCTTCTGACATACAGCCCTTGGTGCTACTTTATCTGAAGCATTTCCCACCTGCTCTCAAATTTATTCTTACATGAATTGTGTTATTTTCTGTTTTAAATTTTATGTTACAAACTTTAGCTGCTATGATAATGCAACTTATTTTTCTTTTAATCCATGATATTTAGTGTAGTCATGATGAGTTCCTTAACTATCTTTCTTAGGGTTTGTGCTTTTCTTTCCTTTTTTTTTAAATTTTATTATATATATATATATATACATATAAATGTATATATATATATATTTACATATAAATCCTAGTTTCCTCTCCCTCCTTCCCTTTGTCCCTCCCTCCCTTCTTCTTTCCCTCTCTCCCCCCTCACATGGACTCCAACCACCATTCCCTCCCTCCCTCCCACTCCACATGTAGGGTATGGTTTGTGCTTTTCTTATCTTCAGTAATTGAACATATTCCTCCTGTAGCAATTTGGTGATGTCTAATCCTCTCACTGGCATTTTCCTTGATGTGTATGCTTAGAAATAGATATTCCTAGAGACTTGGATCACCCCAATGGAATCTGAACTCTGAGGCAGAATGAGATAAATGTGTCCACATGACCTTGAGAAGTCTTTCACTGTCTTATTTCCTTGATTTTAGTCTCCTCCTCAGTTGTTCCAAAAGGCTTAGCAACAGGGAGGGGTCAGGACATGATCCCTGATTTCCACATGGCTCATCTTAAGTCTAGGATGATGTGGCTGAAATGTCAGCTAGTTCATACTAGCTCTATGTAAGGCAACACTCAGGTCCTCAGCTGACCTCCTAAGCATAAGTGTGTATTAGCATCGTGCTATCTAGCAGTAGACTAAGGTCAGACTTGAGTGTAAGTTCTGGAGACATAGGCTGAAACACAATATGAATATTTTGACCAAAACTGTTGACATTTTGTGGGTTTCAGTTGCTAGATATTTCTCATTTATATGTGTAGTTTCCAAATTCCTGAATATAAGAGGACACTGAAAACTCTGATCAAAAGCAGTTTAAATAAAAATGTTCTTTCTTTGCACCCCAGACACTGAATCAAGTGAATTCAACTTTGTTTTGATATATTTCTTATTCTCTACATGTTTATGAATTGCACATATTACATCAGTACTCTCAAATGTAAAGTCTGTAAATCAATTCACTGTAATTAACACCTTTAAAAATAATACATTTGATTGCTGTTAGTGGTATAACTTTAATATATTGATGACATGTAATGAAACTATTCTAAACTCTCTCATTATTTTAAACTGTTATAGGAAGAGTTCTTCAAAAATAATAAAACATATTACACAAATGATAACCCTTCTCTCACCTCTCACTCTCCTCCTGTGTGTGTGTGTGTGTGTGTGTGTGTGTGTGTGTGTTTGTGTGTAATCCAGGTTCCAACTATGAGTGGTTGAGTTCAATAATCTACTTTCATCAATAGATAGGTAATGTAAAATAAAAATAAACAATGAAGCTTGAAAGAAAAACTTCACCCTACATCAAGTTGATTCAACACAGACAAAACACCACAGTCACCCGACACAAAGTGTACTTCTTTCTCTATAGCTATGAAACTGCTTAAACAGAGATCACATTTGACCATAAAAATTCTTCACAAATACAAAAGGATTAAAATCATTTTCCCTTGTCAGACTAAAAATCCATAGTAAGGAAAAAATGAGAAACCATATACAAACAATTGAGACTAAAGAATAAACTCTTGAATAACTAGTGTGTCTTAGAATAAATCAGGAAGAAAATGTATGAAGTTCTTACAATCAAATAAAAACAAATATGGAGCTCTGAGTTCCTGTGGGCTGGATTCTTGACCCCCATCACAGGGCCTCTCCTAAAGAGGCCTCAGCTGGGGAGTGCCAGGTCCTAGCTATATCTGCCTATGGGTGTAGAAACAGGATATCCTGAGTATCTGCCCAGCCTGACCTTGGCTAGAGGTGAGTCTGGGACAAATTCGGGTGGATCCTGCCCTAAACCCTTCCCTGGGAACTCCCAGGGTTAGTCCCAGATCTCGCTGCCCCTGTGTCCTGGCCCCATTGAGAGCACTCTTGGAGCTCTGATACACCCCCACCCACCTGACCATGAGTCTGCCCTCCCCTACTCTGTGCCATACCCTGCCCACAGTCCCACTGCCATGCTTGAGCACTGGAAAAGAAGGTGGAGCCAACAATCCAGCCACCTTCTGGGAACTTCCTGGAGATGATCTGAGCATACTGGACCTGCCTATCCACGCAGGACCACCCATAATTTCCACCTGCCTGGTCTCTGACTCCCACCACTGGTCTTCTAATGGAGTTCCTGGCCCCTCCCAGAGATCCCCCTATCTTTGCGGGACCACTCTGAGTTCCAGCTGGCTGGATCCTTGACCCCCATCGCAGGGCCTCTGCTAAAGAGTCCTCAACTGGAGAATGCCAGGTCCCAGCTAGATCCACCTATCAGGCCTCTGCCAAAGAGGGCTCAGCTGAAGAGTGCCAGGCCCAGGCTATCAGCTTAAGAAATATCCAGAGTCCCAGCCTTAGGGGTTTTTCACTCTCATCGCCAGTCCACTGCTGGAGCCTGATCTTTGACCCCCATTGCCAGGCCTCGGCCTGTGGAGAGACCTCCTAGAGAGCTTGGACCACCCAGAGCTACAGACATTAAACCTCTGACCCACCTAAGTCCACAGGGGAAGTATCATAGAGACAGGGAGAGACCCCACCAACACCTACTAGATGAAGCTATGAGAAGATGGCAATACAAGAAAACACCTAACAACAGAGAGACAAACATGACACCACCAGAACCTAGGGAATCTACACCAACTAGACCAGAACACAACAAAGCAGATGAAGCAGAAGAGAATGACTTAAAAATTATCGTCATAAAAATGATAGAGGCCCTCAAAGAAGATGGAGAAAATCCCTTAAACAAATGGAAGAAAATAACAAACAAAAAAATTTGAAGAAATGAATAAATTTCTTTAAAAAAGTACAGAAAGCCAAGAAAAAAAAGTTAAAAGGGTGAAGAAAATGGTTCAAGACTTGAAAACAGAAATGAAGACAATAAAGAAAACACAAACTGAAAGAATGCTGGATATAGAAAAACTGGGCAAATGATCAGGAACTACAGATGCAAGCATAACCAACAGAATTCAAGAGATGGAAGAAAGAATCTCAGGCACAGAAGATAAGCTAGAGGAAATAGATTCACTGATCAAAGAAAATCATAAATCCAACAAATCCCTAACATAAAACATCCAGGAAATGTGGAACACCGTGAGAAGGCTGAACCTAAGAATAATAGGCAGAGAGGAAGGTGAGGAAGCCCACCTCAAAGGTGCCGAAAACATATTCAACAAAATCATTGAGGAAAACTTTCCCAATCTGAAGAAGGACATGCCCATGAAAGTACAAGAAGCATACCGAACACCAAATAGACTGGACCAAAGAAAAAAGACCCCTTGACATATAATAATCAAAACACCTAACAAATAGAATAAAGAAAAAATAATTAAGAGCAGTGAAGGAAAAATGATGGGTAACATATAAAGGCAGACCTATCAAAATTACGCCTAACTTCTCCATGGAAACCCTCAAGGCCAGAAGGTCCTAGATAGATGTTCTACAAATACTAAGACTCCATGGTTGCCAGACCAGGCTACTATACCCAGCAAAACTCTCAGTCACTATAGATGGAGAAAACAAGATATTTAATGACAAAGCCAGATTTTCACAACACCTATCTACAAATCCAGCCTTACAGAAAGTTATGGAAGGAAAACTCCAACCCAAGGAAGTTTACTATGCTCACAAATACTTAGGCAACAGATAATCCCACTTCACCAGAAACCAAGGGTAAAGCAGGACAAATATATTCACAATACCACTGCCAACAACAAATCTAAAACAAACAAGCATTAACAATCAATGGTCCTTACTATCCCTTAACATTAATGTTCTTAACTCACCTATAAAAACACACAGGATAACAGAATGGATACAAAGACAGAATCCAACCTTCTGCTGCATACAAGAAACACATCTTAGCTTCAAAGATAGACATTACCTCAGGGTAAAGGGCTGGGAAAAGATCTTCCAATCAAGTGGACCCAAGAAGCAAGCAGGTGTGACTATCCTAATATCTAACAAGTTAGACTTTAAACCAAAATTAATCAAAAGAGATGAAGGTCATTTCATATTCATCCTAGGAGAAATCCATCAACACAAAGTCTCAATTCTGAACATCTATGCCCCAAATCAAAGGTACCCAGATTTGTAAAAGAAACGTTACTAAAACCCAAACCTCACATAAAACCTCACAGACCTATAGTGGGAGACTTCAACACATCACTCTTACCAATAGACAGGACCACCAATCAGAAACTCAACAAAGAAACAAAAGAACTAACAGAAGTTATGTCTCAACTGAGTTTAACAGACATCTATAGAACATTACATCCAAACACAAAAGAATATACCTTCACTGCTCCACATGGAACCTTCTCTAAAATCGACCACATACCAGGTGGCATAACAAACCTCAACAGATACAAAAGAATTGGAATAGTCCCCTGTATCTTATCAGACCACCATGCTTTACAATTGGAATTCAACAACACAAATTTCAGAAGCCCTACAAACTCATGGAAACTAAACAATGTGCAATTGCACCATACCTGGCTCAAGAAGAAATAAAGAAAGAAATTAAGGAATTCCTAACATTTAATGAGAATGAGAACACGACATACTTGAACTCATGGGACAACTTGAAAGCAGTGTTACAAGGGAAGTTCATTGCAGTAAGGGCCCATAGGAAAAAAACAGAGGATAGTCACACCAGAGAATTAACAGCTCAACTCAAAGCCTTAGAACAAAAGAAGCAAACTCGCCCCAGGGGAGTAGACACCAGGAAATAGTCAATTTGAGGATTGAAATCAATAAAATAAAAACCAGGAAAACAATACAAAAAAAATCAATGCAACAAAGAGTTGGTTTTTTGAGAAAATAAACAAGATAGACAAACCCTTATCAAAACTAACGAAAAAGCACAGAGAGAACATGCAAATTAACAAAATCAGAAATGAAAAGGGGGACATAACAACAGACACAGAGGAAATCCAGACAACTTTCAGGTCACACTTTGAAAACCTGTACTCCACAAAATTTGAAAATTCAAAAGTAATGGACAAATTTCTGGATAACTAACACTTACAAAAATTAAATCAAGAACAGACAAACAACTTAAATTGAACTATAACCCCCAATGAAATCGAAACAGTCATCAAAAGTCTTCTAACCAAAAAAGCCCAGGGCCAGATGGCTTCAGTGCAGAATTATACCAGGAATTCATGAAAGAGCTAATCTCAATACTCCTTAAGTTGTTCCACACAATAGAAACAGAAGGCACATTACCAAACTCTTTTTATGAGGCCACAATAACCTTGGTACCCAAGCCTTATAAAGATACAACTAAGAAAGAAAACTACAGACCAATATCCCTGATGAACATCGAAGCAAAAATACTCAATAAAATACTGGCAAACCGAATCCAAGAATACATCAGAGGACCAAGTAGGCTTTATCCCTGGGTTGCAGGGATGGTTTAACATATGAAAATCTATCAACGTGATCCACCATATAAACAAACTGAAACAGAAAAACCATATGATTATCTCCCTAGATGCTGAAAAAGCCTTTGACAAAATTCAACAACCTTTCATGATAAAGGTCTTGGAGAGATCAGGGGTAACAGGAACATACCTAAACATAATAAGAGTAATATACAGTAAACCAACAGCCAACATCAAACTGGACAGGTTGCCCACGCTTCCATATCTCTTCAATATTGTACTTAAAGTTCTAGCTAAAGCTATAAGACAACAAAAAGAGATCAAGGGGATCCAAATTGGAAAGGAAGAAGTCAAACTGTCTCTATTTGCAGATGATATGATAGTTTACATAAGTGATCCAATAAACTCTACCAGTTAACTCCTACAGCTGATAAACACCTTCTGCAAACTAGCAGGATACAAGATAAACTCAAAAAAAATCGGTAGCCCTACTTTATTCAGATGACAAAGAGGCTGAGAAAGAAATCAGAATAACATCACCCTTTACAATTGCCACAAACAACATAAAGTATCTCAGGGTAATGCTTACCAAACAAGTGAAAGACCTATATAATAAGAATGTTGTGTCTTTAAAGAAAGAAATTAAAGAAGATACCAGAAAGTGGAAAGATCTTCCATGCTCTTGAATAGGAAGGATAAATATAGTAAAAATGGTAATCTTGCCAAAAGCAATCTACAGATTCAATGCAATCCCCATTAAAATCCCAGCACAATTCTTCACTGACCTTGAAAGGATAATAATCAACTTTATATGGAAAAACAAAAGACACAGGATAGCCAAAACAACCCTGCACAATAAAAGAACTTCAGGAGGCATCACCATCCCTAACTTTAAGCTCTACTACAGAGTTACAGTTCTGAAAACAGCCGTGTATTGGCACAAAAATAGACAGGTAGAACAATGGAATCAAATAGAAAATCCTGATATTAACCCACACACATATGAACACCTGATTTTCAACAAAACAGCTAAAAGAATACAATGGGGGGAGGAAAGCATCTTCAACAAATGGTGTTGGCACAATTAGATGGCAATGTGTAGAAGACTGCAGATAGACCCATGTCTATCGCCATGCACTAAACTCAAGTCCAAATGGATCAAAACCTCAACATAAATCCAGCCACACAGAACCTCATAGAAGAGAAAGTAGGAAGTATCCTTGAACAAATTGGTATAGGAGGCCACTTCCTGAGCATAACTCCAGTAGCACAGACACTGAGATCAACAAGTAATAAATGGGACCTCCTCAAACTTAGAAGCTCTGTAAGGCAAAGGACATTGTGGACAAGACCAAACGGCAGCCCACAGACTGGGAAAAGATTTTTAACAATCCTACATCTGACAAAGGGCTGATTTCCAAAATATACAAAGAACTCAAGAAACTAGTCAACAAAAGACCAAATAACCAAATTAAAAAATCTGGTACAGAATTGAAGAAAGACTTCTCAATAGAGGAAATCAAAAAGGCTGAAAGACACTTAAGAAAGTGCTCAACATCCTTAGCTCTCAGGGAATGCAAATCAAAATAACTTTGAGATACCATCTCACTCCTGACATAATGGCTAAAATTAGAAACACCAATGACAACTTATGCTGGAGAGGATGTGGAGAAAGGGGAACACTCCTCCACTGCTGGTGAAAGTGCAAACTCGTACAGCCATTTTGGAGATCAGTATGTCGGTTTTTCTGGAAAATGGGAATTAGTTTACCACAGGACCCAGCAATTCCCCTCTTAGATATATACCCGAATGATCCACATCCATTCAACAAAGATTTGTGCTCAACTATGTTCTGTTCATAGCAGCATTATTTGTAATAGCAAGAACCTGTAAACAACCTAGATGCCCCTCAACTGAATGGATAAAGAAGATGTGGCACATCTACACAATGAATACTGCAGAAAACAATAATGAAATCTTGAAATTTCAGGCAAATGGATTGAACTTGAAGAAACCATCCTGAATGAAGTAACCCAGCCACAAAAAGAGGAACAGGGTATGTACTCACTCATATATGGATTTTAGACCTAGAGTAAAGGATCAACAGCCTATAATTCATACCACCAGAGGTGTATTCTAAGAGATTCACATATGCTCCCTCACAAAAGGGGAAAGGGACAAGTCCTCCAGAGCACATGGTTATGGGGGGGTAGTGAATGAAGAGAGAACTAGGAGAAACAGAAGGGGAGAAGAGGAGAGCATGTGCGACTAGAAAAATTGAGTCAAGGTAGGAATAGAAGACAGAAGAGTTAGAGAGGGGGGAGGGAGAGAGAGAGAACTTAAAAGAGGGAGCCATTATTGGTTTGAAGAGAAAACTGAACCTAAAGAAAGGTCTAGAGACCTACAAGACTGACTCCAACTAACAATTTAAGCAACCGTGAAAAGGCTACCATAAATTTCCTTCCTGGATAGTGAGATCAACAACTAAGTTATCCACCATCATGGAGCCCTCATCTAGTACCTGTTGGAAACAGAAGCAAACATCCAAACTAAACAGTGATTCGAACTAGAATCCAGATGCAGAGAGAGAGGACAAACCAGGTTGCAGAAATATACAAAGACAGCTGACCTGAACAAAGAGGAGTAATGCCACCCCACCCCCCCGAGCTGATAGCTAGGAATTCAGCATGGGACTGACTCAGAGTCCCTGAATATGTGCCTCAGCTAGAAGGACTGAGCAGTCTGGGGGACCTCAGACAGTATAACCAGGATGTATTCCTGATGCACAAAAGGACCTTATGGACACATCCCCCATGGAGGGATACTCCCTTAACCTAGAGACAGGAGAGAAATTCTAGTCCCTACTTCAAATGGCTTGACAGATTTACATGACCGCCCCCCTGGGTAGCATAGCCCTACATGTAGAATGGGGATGGGGGGATGAGAGGGGAGGCTGATCATGTGAGGCGGGAGAGAGGGTAAGGAAGAGGGAGAGAGGGAGGGAGGAAGAAGAAACTGAGATCGACATGTAAAATAAAAAAAATAACATAAAAAGAAAAAATTATAAAAAAAATATGGGTAAAACAAAGACAATGTTTTCTCCTAGCTTTTATTTTTAATTGAAAATCTGTTTTTCATAGAATATATTATGTTCCCTCCTCCTTTCTATATTTCCCTCCTCTTAATCCTTCAAATTCTATGATTTTATTCTTTCTCTTTTTAGAAAGAAATAGGCAAATAAAAAATAAACCAGAATAAATAAAATAAACAAATAACAACAAAAGGAAACACTGGAAATACATATAAACCAAGATTCACAAAACATAAAACACATAAAAACTCAAAATTAGAAACAATAATATATAAGCAAAAGACCATTTAGTTTTTTTCTTAAATCCCAATAAAGCATCATGAGATAAAAAATTCCAAAAATATCATTGAGTTTCTTGTTGCTTATTTACTGATAGGCATGCAGATTTACCTTAAATGTGGTTTGTATATGAAGTAATACTCCATTAGAGAAAACCAAATTTTCCTTTGGTAGCAGTTGATGCTTGGAGAAGTACAAGTGCTCAGTTTATTAGTTCCAAAGTGCCACACCCCCAAATGGGAGTGTTGGTATCAATTTCCTGAACAGAAGGATAATGACCAGGTAGAAGTATTCTTTCTCAATGAATAGAAGCCTAAACTGTACATTCCTTAGGTACATTTCTGTTTACCTGAAGCTTCATTTCTTATGCCACTATAGATCAGATACCTCAACAAAAGCACATAGTTCTTGGCCAATCAACACTCATACACGTGCTGTCATATTTCTTTTTTGCACAAGGATTCTTATTCTGCAGATCCTGGTGTTGCTGATTGCAGGGACCACCACACTCTAGACCAGTCAGTCCTCAGAACATATCAGAACAATTTTTTGTGCCATCAACAATGGTTAATGCAGTGCATTACAACTGATTAAAGTTTATAGACTAAGTGTCAGCATGTTGATAAGCCAATAATGAGACATCCAAGCCACAGACCTCCCAAGACTTATGCACTATTGTTGAAGAGGTTGTGAAGGATTGTAAGAGTGATAGGTAAGGAAGGACCAAAGCAAAACAGGACTGGTTCATTCATAAAAGTCACAGAAGTTGTGTTTGTCTGCAAGATGAGAAGATATAAAGAGTTGAAGGCTTCAGGTTAAAAAATTGGTTATGTTTTCTATAAGGGTGTGGCCACTTGTAGGCTGGCCTTACTCCAGAGGCTGTTTTGGCAAGGAGTTTACAGGCAAAATAGACTTACTGGATTACAAAACAAAACCAAGAGGAGAACTTGAACTTGGAAGATGTCATAGAAGGGTATCTTGTAGGTCTTGTAAAAGAGTGTGAATAGATTAGGGAATGTGATAATCATCTCCACTGGTGCCAAAAGGGGACACAGAAAAATCAAACACCTTCATGCTTAAAGCCCTGAAGAAACTAGGAATAAAAAGGATATATCTCTAATTACTTAAATGAAGTGAATGCATAGTTATTTCCTATATAATTGGGATGCAAGCACAAAAGGAAGAAGACAAATTATCTCTGTTTGCAGGCAGTAGCATCCTCTACATGAAATGCCCTAAAATTCTACCAGAAAAAAAGATCTTAGATACAATGTTCAACAAAGTGACAGGCTACAAAAATCAATATTCCAGGTCAGTAGCATTTCTGTAAGCCAACACTGAAGGTACTAACAGAGAAACCAGGGAAATCCCCATTCCTGATGACAAAAAAAGAGAACCTTGGAATAATAGCAGTGAGGAGGTAAAAGAGTTGCACAATGAAATCTTTATAAAAACTGAAGCAAGAAATTTGAAAAAGCAATAAAAGATAGGAAGAACTGCCATTTCACATATGGGCAGATAAATGTTAAAATAGCTATATTACAGAAAGCAATCTCCAAATTCAATTCAATCCTTATCAAATAAAATACAATTGGAATTTTTACTGAACTAGAAAATGCCATTTTAAAAGGTACATGGTATTTAATGAAATTCATATCAGCAAAGAAATCAAACACAGAAAGGACAATTTCAAAAACATCAAGGGACCTAATGGCATTACATTTCATAACAAAATTATTATAGTATATATCAAAATGGGTGCATGCTCCTAGAAAATAGATGTGTACACCAGTAAAGTAGACTTCAGGATCCATAGATAAACCTACACAGATACAGGCATAAAATCTTTGATTAAAGTATCAATAACATATATTTAGAAAGGAGTGCCCCTTCAGTGAATGGTTCTGAAAAAACTATATACCCTTATGCACAAGAATACACTGGATCCATTCCACTTACCCTGCAGAAAACCAAATAAATAAGTCAAAGTTCCAAAGCTGAGACCAACAACTACTCAAGACACTCATGGAGAAAAGACATCAAGGTTTACAAAGTGGCAAGGACTTTCTGAAAAACTCATCTTCAAGAGAAAGAGAATTGTGAAGAATAACATGACTTTGAGGAGTGCATACTCAGGAAGGTAAGAATCAGTAAAGATATGGCTTACAGGATAAGAAAAGTAATGTGCAGAACTATATGTTTGATGTGCATTTAGTACTTAACACTATATAAAGAAGTGCAAACTTACCATAAAAATAATGAAATCAATAAAAAGAAATTAAAATGAAGAGCCAGCAACATATGGAAAAGGTTTACTAATTTTAGCTGTCATGATAATGGAAATGAAACTGATACTGAGATTCCAGCTCACAAGAGTCATCATGGCCAGATATGCTGATGAGGATGTTGGAGAAAAGGAACCTCAAAACTAAATCTAGAATTACCTTGGAATCTAGCTCCAAAAATTCCAGGCACACACCCAAAGGCATCTAGTCAGCATCCCACAGAGACCACTACAGACATATGTGTATAACTGCATTATTGGTAAAAGTCACTGCATAGGACCAACCTAGATGAACATGTGGTATGCATGTACAATGGAATTGCAGTCATATCTAAGAATTAGTTAAGCCCTTTGCAGGAAAAAGGATGGACTCAGCAATCATATTAAGTTAAAAATCCAGTCCAATTTTCTATCATGTACGATGTTAGAATAAAATGCATGAGCATATGCACACACAAGTATTTAATATGCATTATACTTTTAAAAATTGAAATTGTCTGTCACTTCAGCATTGCTTACTAATACAAAGATTTTAATTTTATTAGAAATACATTCACAATATTTTAATCTATATATTAGTGAGGCAATGTTGTTCATAAATTTTTCAAAAGCAATCAAATGGCTGTCAATAATATTCAGCTTGTTCATTGCTCTTTGTGCAAAACAATCCTAAATATTTTTCAAAGTAACTGAAACTATATTTAAATTAATGAAATTTATTATGTTTAAATGATATATAGCAATGGGATTTAAGTGTTAATAGGTCCTTTCTCAAACACATGAATATAATATGTGGATATAAACTTGAAATTGGAGGTAGGTAGAATGAATGAGTGCATTTTGGGGCCACTATTATGTGGGAGTGACAATGGAGAAACTGATGGCAAAGCCAGTTTCCTAGTAATGACAAAGGACAGAGATAGAGGCATGAAGGGCAACACAATTCAATGAAACCATTGTTCAGTATTACTGTAATGATTTTAAAATCAAAACATAGAAGTGTGGATCAGGCACATGCAAAGAATGCCAAACAATCCACTCTTGAATACTTATCTCATCACTGTCAAGATTGCAATAGCCACCAGCAGAAGGGAAGGAATAAGACATTGCCATTGGCTGGCTGTACGGAAGTTCCCACATTATAACTAATCACCTTTAGCAGCAAAAGAAAGTGATGGAAATTATGTAAATTTCTGCAGGTCTAAGTCAAACTTTATCTACAAAATAGCAATAAAACATAAGTGTGAAGAGAAATGACTGGCTGATGTGCTGATTGTCCTCATTTAATCTGAGTATTGATCTTTGTCCTTCTAATGAGTATCTAAGAGTGAACATTAACCTTCCACTCATTGACACTGTGTTTGTCCTCCAGTTTTATAATTGTGAGGACTGACTGACATTTCTAAGCCCTCACATCAGGTTACTGCTCAAAAATACTGTCATAGTTTTTACACATACAGGAGAAGTGTTGATACAAAGTCACAGGAAGCATATGCATATGTAAAAGGGAACAATATATGTGTCACTGTCTGTGCACAGGAAAATATGACTGAGGGATGGGACAAGGATGACGCTGAGAAAATGAGCAAGAGTCTTGTCAGGATTGGTTGGCAAACCCTTTTTATTTGTAACAAAGAGATAAAGGGGCATTGTCATCTGGTGAGTGGAATGCAGAACCTTTCACAGCAGCTGTCAGCATCTGAGTGGGCAGGGCAAGGAGGGGAGTCAAAGGAGAGAGGGCAGCTGCATGGAACAGTCTGCTGAGCATGGCTTCTTCCTACAATAGTTATCTGAAGTCTTCCTAACCCAGGCTAGCAACAGCCACCAGACTGTTGGCTACTGCCACAGCTGCTGCCACCGCTGCTGCCACAGCAACCACTACTGCTGCCACAGCAGCTGCTGCTGCCTCCGCTGCTGCCACAGCAGCCACTGCTTCCACCACTGCTACAGCTTCCAGAGCTGTGACGATGACGACGAAGAGATCTGCGGGGCCTGTGGTGGCTCAGGCAGCAGCCACCACCCCCAGAGCTGCAGCAGCCTCCGGAGCTGGAGCCACAGCAGCCACCAGAGCTGGAGCCACAGCCACCAGACCCCAGGCTGCAGCAGGATGACACAGGGGGGCACTTAGGAGGGCACTTAGGGGGACACTTAGGGGGACACTTTGGTGTCTGGCACTTGGGAGGGCACTTGGGGGTGCACTTGGGAGGGGGCTGGCACTGCTGCTGGCTCTGCTGGCAGGACATCTTGGCCTGTGGGTGTTCAGAAGCTGCAAGAGAATCACACACATGTCAAAACCAGACACTGTAGCCACCTGGCCCAATGTGGTCCCACTGAAATTTCACTGATAAGCATTGTAACATCATCTACAGTCCTTTCATTTACATCAGCCTCATGTTGTTATAAAGTGTTCATCATGAACTTAGAACCTCAGAAACCCATGCAAGTGAGACAGTAAATGTCTCCTGCTTTCCTGTGCTCAATGTTCTATCCTGTGGACTCTTAGATGCTGAAGGTACTTTGTTCTCTTCAGAGCAAGAATGGCCCCAAAATTTCTGTGTCTCTCACAACCAAGACTGTGTCTTGTGTCTGTCAACCTCCCAATTGCCTCAACCCTCAGTCTTCCCCTCATTTAATGACCTACCAATATGGCTTCTAGGCTGAGAAACCCTTCCCAAGCTTCTCTCCAGCTCTTGTCTGGAAACCTCTCTGGAGAGATCTCTGCTATTGCCTCCCATGGACACTTACCAAGAGGACAGGCAGCTCACAATCTGTGGATATCTCAGGAGGTGAGTGGATGGAAATGCCCTGTCCCATAGCCCTTTTATTCTCATCCAGGGCTCTGTCTCAGCCTATCAGACAGTGGCAGCACATGTGAGGCTCTGCCTCCTGACACCCACATGGTCATGTGACTGGTGATGACCACATATTCCTAACGAGCCTTCCTCCATGAGTCTCAGGCATGTTGCATTTATATTAGGACATGACTTAGGCATGAAGGGAAGAAGTGAGTTCCTGAATCCTTAAACCTTGCATACCTGTATCATATCTAACTTAGGAACCATTTCTTCCTCTGTCTTCTCGCTTTTCTGTCCATTCTTAATGGGGTTTGTGTAGCACATAGGCCATATTTATCTAGGAAACTCATGAAGTTTCTTCCTTATCAGCTTTCATCTCTGCACTTTCCCAACTGTGAATATGTAAGTCCAGTCCAAACATCTACACCAGAAAAATCCTACGTGATAGATCCTGAGCAGCACCAAGATATGTTGAAGTGTGGTACAGAAGGTCTGTTCAGGCTGTGCCTTAGTCATGATATTTAGCTAAGAAAGTGGAATATTGAGGACGATATAAGATAGTTACAAAAATAAATGAAGCATTAAATGACTATTTAGATTGCTCATATAAGGCAAGGCCTATGTGCAAACTACTCATTACAGAATGAGGATAAATCTCTTTCAACAGCAATAGCGAGATGGCTCATCAGTGAAGGATACATATTGCACTTAAAGAGAATCTGTTCGATTCCTAGTACATAAGATGGGTATCTCAAACCACCTGTAATTCCAACTTCAAGGCATCAAACACCCTCTTTTTACCTCAAAAGTTAAATGCTGTCAAGTTCATACACACACAGAGGCAAACACACAAATGCAGACACACTCACATGTTAAAAAAATTATAATCTTTAAAAAATCAATACAAAGGAAATGAATAGATTATATAAATGACAAATATGGAAATGTCCCAAGGGAACACAATATTTGACCACATTTAAATGCATTATAATAATAAAGCAGTGAATATGTCCAGAGAGAGTGCAAACCCTAATTTGAAATGCTTCTTTACATATGCATTAGTAAATTTTTATATCAAATAGTTCATGAATTTACATGTAATCCTCATTTGAGAATGTACTACTCTTCTAAATATTGCTGGATAAACTGTAGAAGCCACCACATTTCTTCCATGAAAACTGCATGCTATTACTGGTGAGGACATATGGCACATTACATTGAATGTAACTGAAGAAAATCAGTTAAAGATAGAGGGAATGATGTTGTTCACCTAGAAGAAATAGAGGAATAGAGTCTGTCTATACTGCATTAGAGACAAAGATTGCATGGTCGCTTTCCCTGACTGAAGGAAGCCAGATTATTTTAAAAAGAATTGCTCGTTAGTAGTTCATATGAATGTGTTTCTGTGGTCATTATCTTCTGTTCTCTCTGGGTGCCTCTGATTACCATTTACATTCTTCATGTCCATGGGCTATATACAAACATACTATTTTGAACTTTTTTAATTTCAACATATAGTAGAAATAGTTGTAATTCATCATAGAAGGATAAGTTTTTAAAGTCATGATTTAAAATTAGCCCACGTCTACAATTTGTCAGCTTAAAGAACAGAGTAATATACTAATTAAATTGGCAGAATCTCTTCTTTTAAATGCTGATGGATTCTGTAATTTCCAAACCTTAGGAAGAACATGAGTTTAAAATACAGGATCACTGTGAGCAATGAGAATATATAGAGAATCATGGACATTTATTAATGTATAGACTCTTCCTATAGAGAGATGCATACCTCCGAGTCTACTGTCATTCATTTTCTTTATCATCTATATTCAAGTCTTGTTGTTTTTTAAAAAGTACATCTAATATTTACACATACATAAAATTCTAACCAAAATGTGTTTCCTGAAGCCCCTTGTTCTTTCATTGACTATGTTGCAGCACCAGACCCACAAAAGACCCTAACAATCTCAGTGATAACTTCCACAAAGTCATTAGCAAAGACTTGTTAAGGAGTTACACCATTCAACAGAAATAGAAACTCTTCTGACATACAGCCCTTTGTCCTACAGTGTCTGAAGCATTTCTCACCTGGGATCAAATTTGTTCTTAATTGAATGGTGTTATTTTCTGTTCTTTGGTCATGATTTTCTCTAAATTATATGATACAAACTTTAGCTGCTATGATAATGCAACTGAAATCCACACTAGTTTTCTTTTAATCCATGATATTTAATGTAGTCACCATGAGATCCTTAACAATCTTTCTTAGGGTTTGTGCTTTTCTTATCTTCAGTAACTGAACACATTCCTCCTGTAGCTATTTGGTGATGTCTAATCTTGGCACTGGCATCTTCCTTGATGTGTATACTTAGAAATAGATATTCCTAGAGACTTGGATCACCCCAATGGAACCTGAACTCAGAAGCAGATTTAGGTATGTAGGTCCCCATGACCTTGAGAAGTCTTGCACTACTGTCTCACTGCTTTGCTTTTAGTCTCCTCCTCATCTGTTCCAAAAGGCTTAGCAACAGGGAGGGGTCAAGACATGATTCCTCATTTCCACAATGGTAGTTATACATGGCTCATCTTAAGACTTCTAGGATGATGTGGCTGAAATGCCGTCTACTCAGGCCCCAGGCTTGCCTCCTGCACATAGGTGTGTATGAGTATCATGCTATCTGTAAGAAGACTAGAATCAGCCTTGAGATGAGATCTGGAGACTTAGATCTTAAGACAATATGCATATTTTGACAAACTCTGTTTACCATATGAAGGTTTCAGTTGTCAGACATTAATCTCATATAAGGCCACATTTTCCATATCCTGGAATATAAGAGAGCATTGTAAATTCTAATCAAAAGTATTTTAAAAAGTGGTCTTTTATCTGCATCAAGAGAAGTCAATGGCTTTTTTTTGAGATGATTGCGCTTGTCTAACTGTTTAACATTTACACATGATGCATCAGTACTCTCAATGTATAAAGTTTACAAATCACTTTATTTTAATTAACTTCTTTTAACGAATACTATTTCATTGTTACTAGTGTTTTAATTTAACATAACCATTTAATAAAACTATTGTAAACACCATTTTTTAAATTTACTTTTTAAAATTTCTTTTTTTTTTTATTCCAAAGTTCTTCCTCCCACTCAACCTCCCATTCCCCACCTCGTCTCCCAACTAACCCACCCACTATCCACTCCTCCCAAAAGGTAAGGTCTTCCATGAGGAGTCAACAACGTCTGGCACAGTAAGTAGGGACAGGACCAATTAACCCCCCCCCACACACACACACACAACATGTAAAGCCTGAGCCTGGCTTCTACCCATAGAAAATGAGCTCCTGCAAGCTAGCTCATGCACCAGGGATAGTACCTGATCCTATTGCCAGGTACCCCCCAGATACTCAAGCTTTACCACTGTCTCCCATAAATGGAGGGCCTAATTCAGTTCCCTGGATTCTCCATAGCTGGCAGTCTAGAGTTCATGGTTTTTTTTTTTTTTTTTTTACAAGCTTGGTTTATCTGTCTTTGTAGATTTCTCCATCATGATCGTGACCAACTTTACTCATATATCCTCTCCTCCATCATTTCAATTGGATTCCTGGAGCTCAGTCAGGTTCTTGCTTGTGGATCTCTGCATCTGGCTTCATCAAATAGTGGATGAAGGCTCTATGTTGGTAGTTGGGGTAGTCATCTGACTACAGGTAGAGGCCTGTTGGATTACCTGGGGTCATCCTAGTGGATTCTTAGAATTTCCATAGCCCCACATTTCTCCTTAACTCCACAGTGGTTCTCTCTATCGAGATAGCTCTTTCTTGCTCTCCCTCTCCATCTATCCCCTGTCCACCAGCCATCATTTCCCCTCAGGCTTTCATTCCCCATCCTCCCATCTCCTCCCATTTACTAACCATCTTGAACCACTCTCATTATTTTAAACTAACTTTTAGGAAGATTTTTTCAGAAGTGATAAAATATTTTACAAAATAATAATGTTTATTCCCCCCTCTCACGTGTGTGTGTGTGTGTGTGTGTGTGTGTGTGTGTGTGTGTGTGATGCAGATGTCAGCTTTGAGTGGTTCACCTCACTGTTCTATTTTCATCAATAGATAGGTCATAAAAAGGGAAAATGAAAATGAAGCATCAAATAAGACTCCACAATGAGTCAAGTTTATTCAACACAGATGGACAAAACATCACATCACAGGATTTAAAGTATTCGTTATTCTCTGTAGCCAATAGGACTGATGAAAAATAGATCATATTTTCATCATAAATATCTTAACAAATATAACAGGATTAAAGTAATTTTAGTCTTATCAGACTAGAAATCATTACTAATGAAAAAAGAAATTATATAAAAACAAATGAAACTAAACAATAAACTCTTGAATGACCAGTGTGTTGTAAATCAATCAGGAAGAATATCATTAATATGTAAAATCAAATAAGGATGAGGGTACTATGAAGACAATGTTTTTACTTAGCATTCAGTTTTAACTGAAATTCATTTGCAAATGCATTCAGATCAGCTTCCCTCCTCCTTCATCTCCTTCCAGTTACTCAGCACCTCCTCACTCTTCCCATTCTATGACTTCTTCCTCTCTCTCTTTAAATACAAAAAAAGGCAAATAATAACAAACTAGAATAAACAAGGCAGGAGGAAGGAATGGGAGAAGACAATGGAGGGGAAATTGTAGTTGGTATGTAAAATAAATTTAAAAAGTTAAAATAAAATAAAATACAGAGAAAAAGCACAAGAAATAAATATATGTGGATAGACACCAACTTTCCCTCAAATGCAAAACACATATAAACATAAAATCAGAAATGATAATATATAAGCAAAGACCATTAAGAAAGAAAGACAAAAACTAACTAAAGCCTTGTAAAACAAAATTCTGCAAAAATATCTTTGAGTTGTTTGTTGATTATCTACTGCTGGGCCTGCAGCCTGCCCTTAAGTGTGGTTTGTACATCCAGGGAGACTCCATTGTACGAAACCAGTTTTTCCACTACTGGCAGTTGATGCTTGAAGATGGTTCCTGGGAGAAGAATGGGGGCTCAGCCTTTTAGGTCCAAAGGGCCACACCCTCTATGGGAGTGCTGGTGACAATGTCTGAACAGAAGGACGATGAGAAGGTAGATGAATTCTTAATGGATGAACAGAAGCTTAAATTTTCCATTTTGGGTGGAGTCTGATAAAACACATTTCTTTTTACCAGAAACCTCATTTAATCTGCCATAAATGTCAGCTGCCTCAGGCAAGGATATCTAGTTCCTGGTGAAACCCCATCTGCACTGTCACATTTCAGTCATGATCACAAGCATCCTTATTCTGCTGGGCTGGTTTGCAGCATTCAGGGACCACCATACTCTAGACCTGTTACTAGTGCAGTTGACAGTGGTTAATGCAGTGTATCACAACTGATGAAAGTTTAGAATAAATGTTGGTATATTGATCAGCCAGTAATGAGATAACTATGCCCCAGCTCTTCCAAGACAAGGGCCATTGCAGAAGAAGTTGTCAAAAGTCAAACATCAGGCTGGATGGACCAAAGAAAACAGGACTGGTTCAATCACAAAAATGAGAACAGATGAGGTTGTCTGCAATCTGAGTAGATACAGGCTGTTAATGAACTCAAGAATAAAAGAGTCATTTTTCTCTAAAGGTGTGGCTATTCCTAAGCTGGCATTGCTCCAGAAGTATCTTCACACTAAGGAGTCTATGAGGAGCACAGATGAAATTCCTTGGTCAAAAAACAAAATCAAGAAAATAATTTCAATTTGGAAGAAGAATTAAAAGGATATCTTTTAGGTCTTAGTAGGACAAAAAGCGGTGAATATCAAAATATAGGATATGCTCATAAGAAAATTAATGAAGGTAGCCTCTCCACTGATTCACAGCTATACACTGAGCCTGAACTCCTAGACTCCAGTTGTACAGGGGGAGGAGTTGTGAGCAAAGGGGCAAGACCTTGCTGGGGAAATTCACAAAAACAGATGATCTGAGTAAATAGGAGCTCATAGATCTTAATTTGACAGCTGGGGAACCAGCATAAGACTGATCCAGTTCCCCTGAACTTGGGAGGCCTGGGCAGTTTATGGGGTCTCTGGCAGTAGAACCAGTATTTATCCCTAGTATATCAATAGTTTTGGATGCTCATTCTTCATGGAGGGATGCTCTCTCAGCCTTGATACATGGGGTAGGGCTTAGATCCTCTCTCAAATGATATGAAGGACTTTGATGTTTCCTAGTGGGAGGCTTCACTCTCCCAGGGAAGTGGATGGCAGGAGGGATGGAGAATTAGTGCAGGGAGTGAGAGGACAAGAAGGAGTGGGAACTGGGATTGGTGTATAAAATAAGATTTTTTTTAGTTTAAATAAAAATAAATTTAATAACAAAAGTAATGAATTATTAAATATCACATTAAAATATTGAACATTAGACACAGTAAAGAAATAGATTGCCAAGATGATTAGTATGATTTTAGGGATTCGATGATGATTGACCAATTACTAATCAGTAAGTACAACAGCGTGTGTGAATACACTTATGGACAAGAATGTGATAATCATCTTCATTGGTGCCAAAATGGCATACAGATATATAAAAAACTTCATTCATACTTATAGCTCTGAAGAAATCTTAGACAAAATATTTAGAAAAGTGTTAAGTTACTAAATCAATATTCTAGGTCAGTAGCATTTCTGTAATTCAACACTGAAAGCCCTAACAGAGACCCAGGAAACTCCCCACTAGTGGTATCATAATCAGAAAAAGAAAACCTTGAATCATCAGGATAAAGTAGGTAAAACTGTTCCACAGTGAAAACTTTCTAACTAAAAAAGAAATTTTAAAAAAAAGAAAGAAAATAAGAAGGCCTACAATCCTAACAAATGGGTAAATATAATATTGTGAAAATAATTATAGTACAATCTTCAAATTTAATTGAATTCTCATCAAAAAGACAATAAAATAGGAAACTTTACTGAAAGAGGACATGCAGTTTTATAATTTACATTGAATTTAAAAGAGCTCAATCTAATAAAGATATCAGACACCAAAAGGACCATGTCAAAAAACATCAAAATCTCTATTGATACCACTTTTCAGACCAGAATAGTATATTAAATGGCAAAAACAGCTCACCACAACCAGGAAGTAGACATTTACAGCAGTAGACTTCAGAACCCCAAGATAAACCTCCTCAGATGAAGTCATGCAATCTTTGATGAAAGTGTTGCCAACATACATTGAAGAAGAGAGCATCCCTTCAGTAGATGGTGTTAAGAAAGCAGGATATCCTCATACACAAAGACCCTGCACAAAGTCAAAGTTAATGAGTCAAAGATCCAAAGCTGAGACTGACATCTACCTGATGGAGTCAAGGAGAAAAGAATTCGGGGTTTAAGATGTGGCAAGGACTTCAGAGATTTGTGAGATTTACACAAAGAGTGCATACTCAGTAAAGGGAAGAATCAGTAAAGAAATGACTTATAGGATGAGAGAAAATGTGCAGAACTATACAATAGATATGCAATTAGTACTTAGACTATATAAAGAATTAGAGTTACCATAAAAGACATGGAATTAATGAAAATGTAGATTAAATGAGCAGCTAATATAGAAAAGAGAAATGACCAGCAATATATAGAAAATATTTTTGGTTTTCAACCATCAAGGTAATAGAAACTGATAATTAATTTCCAGCTCACAAGAGTCATCGTGGCCACCATGAAAAGACCCTGTGGTCAAAGATGCTGGTGAGGATGTTGGAGAAAAAAAAATCTCAAAACTAAAACTAAAATTACTTGGGATCTAGCTCCAACAATTCCAGCTACACACCCAAAGGCATCAATTCAGATCTCACAGAGACCCCTACAGACATATATGTGTAACTGCATTATTGGTAATTGCCACCACATAGTACCAAGCTAGATGACCATCATGAGGACCATTAAAATGGGGTGTGGATGTACAATGGAACTGTAGTCACTTTTAAACAACATTTATGTTCCTTGTGGGAGAATGGATGCACTCATCTAAACACGCATTCACAGAAACACAGACATTGCATATTCTCTAACATATATGACATTTAGACTACAATTCATGAGCATATGCATAAAGGTGTAGCATGCATTATTCTTTTCTAAAGTAAAATTTATATCAGTTCAATGGCAATTTCTATGATACAAAATTTAATTTTATTAAAAATATGTTAACATTTTCAATAAATATAGTGAGAATATATTGTTTACAAATTATTGAAACAGCAAGCAAACCATTCTCAACAATATGTGACCATAACTCTTTGTGGTATACAGTGAATATTTTGTAAAAATAAGTCAACTTTACATTAAAATTAATGAGAGTTATTGTGTTTAAATTATATATATGTATATATAATTTATTCTATGATTTATATAATATATGTATTTAATTGTTGACATTTCTTTTTAAAACACATTACCATATAACTTGGCATTATACTCTTCAAACATGAGGGTGATAGGATGAATCAGTGCATATGGGGTCCATTTATAAGTGGAAGAGACAATGGTACATATGATGACAAAGCCTGTTTACTACTAATAACAAAGGAGAAAGTTAGAGACCTGAGGGAAAAGACAGTTCAATAAAACCATTTTTAGTAGTGACTTGAATTTAAAAACAAAACATAGAAGTATGTATCAGGCATACACACACACACACACACACACACACACACACACACAAATGCCAAGTAATCTACTCTTGAATACTGATCTCATGAATGTCAAGATGGCAGCAGGCACCAGCAGAAGGGAAGGAATAAGGCATTGCCACTGATAGGCAGTACAGAAGTACCCTCATTATAACAAATCACCTATAGCAACTAAAGAAAGTAATGGAAATGACATATATTTCTGCAGGTCTAGGTCAAACTTTGTTTATAAAAGAGCATTAAACATAAATGTGAAGGGAAGTCACTGACTGATTGCTGATTGTCCTCATTTAATCTGAGAATTGATCTTTGTCCTTCTAATGAGTGTCTAACAGTGAACATTTACCTTCACCTCATTGACACTGAGTTTTAAGATTGTGAGGAGTGAATGCCATTCCTATGACCTCACATCAGGTTACTGCTAGAAATACCATCGTAGTTCTTACACATAAAGTAGAAGTGTTGATACAGAGTCACAGGAAGCATATACATGTGTAAAAGGGGACAATAGATGTGTCACTGTGCACAGGAAACTATGACTGAGGAATGTGGCAAGGATGAAGCTGAGAAAATGAGCAAGAGTCTTGTCAGGACTGGATGGCAAACCCTTTTTATTTGTAACAAAGAGATAAAGGGGCATTGTCATCTGGTGAGTGGAATGCAGAACCTTTCACAGCAGCTGTCAGCATCTGAGTGGGCAGGGCAAGGAGAGGAATCAAAGGAGAGGGCAGCTGCATGGAACAGTCTGCTGAGCATGGCTTCTTCCTGCAATAGTTATCTGAAGTCTTCCTAACCCAGGCTAGCAACAGCCACCAGACTGTTGGCTACTGCCACAGCTACTGCCACCGCTGCTGCCACAGCAGCCACTGCTGCCCCCACTGCTGCCACAGCAACCACTACTGCTGCCACAGCAGCTGCTGCTGCCTCCGCTGCTGCCACAGCGGCCACTGCTTCCACCACTGCTACAGCTTCCAGAGCTGTGACGATGACGACGAAGAGATCTGCGGGGCCTGTGGTGGCTCAGGCAGCAGCCACCACCCCCAGAGCTGCAGCAGCCTCCGGAGCTGGAGCCACAGCAGCCACCAGAGCTGGAGCCACAGCCACCAGACCCCAGGCTGCAGCAGGAAGACACAGGGGGACACTTAGGAGGGCACTTAGGGGGACACTTAGGGGGACACTTTGGTGTCTGGCACTTGGGAGGGCACTTGGGGGTGCACTTGGGAGGGGGCTGGCACTGCTGCTGGCTCTGTTGGCAGGACATCTCGGCTGGTGAGTGCTCAGGAGCTGTGGAAAAGTCACACACTAGTCAGACCCAGTATCTTGGGGTATCCTACCCACCTATAAATACCACAAGGTAGTTTGGGTGCATCAGTCCTTATTGTGAAGCCAACATCCAGAGGTATTCAATTTACCACGTGATTAGGCAGAGGCTGGCAAAGTGTTACCCTAGAGTGTCCTATTCATCAGAAAAGTGTATGGACAGAACCTAGAACCAGGGTTCACTTTCTTTCCCACACTAAATAAAGACTCTCCTGCCCTTTCCTGACTTGGATTATTCTTCAAAAATGAGAGGACACATTCTCTTCACAGGCTACCTCCTCCTGAGCTATCCAGATGCACAGTTGTCTGTGTTCAATCCCAAGGGGTCCTACACACTGAGAGAACTTTGTTCTCTCTAGAGCCAGAATTCCCCAAGCATTGCATGTCTCTTAGTACCAAATCTGTGGCTTCTTGGTGTCAATGAATGCATTTCCTCACCCTCACCCTCACCCTCACCCTCACCCTCATCGTTCACCACATTTAATAATGTAACCATATGGCCTCTAGTCTGAGAGAGCCTTCCCAGGCACTTCTACAGCTCTAGTCTGGCAAACCCTCTCAGAAAGGTCTTGGCTCTTGCCTCCCATGGACACTTACCTAGAAGACAGGCAGCTCACAATCTGTGGGTAACTCTGGAGGTGAGTGGATGGGAGAGCTCTGTTCCTCAGCCCTTTTATTCTGATCCAGGGCTCTGTTTCAGCCTGTCAGTGACAGCACATGGGAGGCTCTGCCTCAAATACCAACATGGTCATGTGACTGGTAATGACCACATGTTCCGAAGCACCCTTCCTTCATGACTCCCAGGCATGTTGCATCTATCTTAGGACATGGCTTAGGCATGGAGCGAGGAAGTGAGTTCCTGGTTCCTTAAGCCTTGCTTACCTGCATCATATCTGACGTAGGAACCATTCATTCCTCCATCTTTTTTCTTTTCTGTCCCTGCTTAATGTGATATATGTAGCACATAGCCTGTATCTAGTAGGACACCCTTGAGATTTCTTCCATATCAGCTTCCTTCTCTGCATTTTCTGAACTGTGCCTATGAAAGTACAGTCCAAACATCTACACCAGGAAAACCCTGCATGAGATATCTGGAACAGCACCAAGATTTGTTAAGATGTGGTTCAGAAATCCCGTTTAGGTGTGCTATTTCAAATTTTAACTAACACAGTACAATATTAAGTAGATTATTAGCTTATTATGAAAATAAATGAAGCATCAAGTGATCACACAGATGGTTCACTAAGACACATGCAAACTGGTACATATGGACTTAAGATAATACTCTTTAAACACAGCAATAGTGAAATGGCTCATCAGTGAAGGACGCATACTGCTCTTACAGAGTATCTGTATTTGGTTCCTAGCATGTTAGTTGGGCAGCTCACATCCACCTGTGATTCCTGCTTCAGGCATCTAATCTTCTCTCCTTACCTCCAAAGTTAAATGCTATCAAGAACACACACACACCACACCCACACACACACACACACACACACACACACACTAAAATAAAAATATAATCTCTAAACATAAGCTCTATAAACAACATGAATGAAAATGTCACAAGAATACACAATATTTGGCCAAATTAATATACATTAAAATATGCAGCAAATATGTCCAGAGAAAGTGGATATCCATGTTTCAAAAGTTTCTTTACATTTGTATTAGTAAAGTTTTATATCAAAGAGTTCATGAATTTACATGTAATCCTATTTGAAAATGTGCTACTCTTCTAAATATTGCTGGATAAACTGTAGAAGCCACCACATTTCTTCCATGAAAACTGCATGCTATTACTGGTGAGGACATATGGCACATTACATTGAATATAACTGAAGAAAATCAGTTAGAGGGAATGATGTTGTTCACCTAGAAGAAATAGAGGAATAGAATCTGTCTATACTGCATAGAGACAAAGATCTAATGGCCGATTTCACTGACTGAAGGAAGCCCGGTTATTTTAAAAAGAATCACTGATTAGTAGTTCATATAAATGTGTTTCTGTGGTCATTATTTTCTGTTCTCTCTGGGTGCCTCTGATTACCATTTATATTCTGCATGTCCATGGGTTTTCTACAAACATACAATTTTGACATTTTTTTTAAATTTCCACATATAGTAGAAATAGTTGTGATTCATCATAGAAGGATATGTTTTAAGAGTCCTGATTTTAGATTAGCCCAAGTCTACAATTGTCAGCGTGAAGAGCAGAGTAATATACAAATTAAATTGGCAGAATCTCTTCTTTTAAATGCTGATGGATTCTGTAATTTCCAAACCTTAGGAATAACATGAGTTTGGAATACAGGATCACTGTGAGCAATGAGAATATATAGAGAATCATGGGTACTTGTTAATGTATAAGGTCTTCCTATAGAGATATGCATACCTCCCAGTCTACTGTCATTCCTTTTCATCTATCATCTATATTCAAGCCTTTTTTTTAAAAAAAAAAAGTACATCTAATATTTACACATACACAAAGTTCTAACCAAAACGTGTTTCCTGAAGCCCCTTGATCTTTCATTGACTATGTTGCAGCACCAGACCCACAAAAGACCCTAACAATCTCAGTGATAACTTCCCCAAAGTCATTAGCAAAGACTTGTTAAGGAGTTACACCATTCAACAGAAATAGAAACTCTTCTGACATACAGCCCTTTGTCCTACAGTGTCTGAAGCATTTTCCACCTGGGATCAAATTTGTTCTTAATTGAATGGTGTTATTTTCTGTTCTTTGGTCATGATTTTCTCTAAATTTTATGATACAAACTTTAGCTGCTATGATAATGCAACTGAAGTCCACATTAGTTTTCTTTTAATCCATGATATTTAATGTAGTCACGATGAGATCCTTAACAATCTTTCTTAGGGTTTGTGCTTTTCTTATCTTCAGTAACTGAACACATTCCTCCTGTAGCTATTTGGTGATGTCTAATCTTGGCACTGGCATCTTCCTTGATGTATATACTTAGAAATAGATATTCCTAGAGATTTGGATCACCCCAATGGAACCTGAACTCTGAAGCAGAGTTAGGTATGTAGGTCCCTATGACCTTGAGAAGTCTTGCACTACTGTCTCACTGCTTTGCTTTTAGTCTCCTCCTCATCTGTTCCAAAAGGCTTAGCAACAGGGAGGGGTCAAACATGATCCCTGATTTCCACAATGATTGTTACACATGGCTCATCTTAAGACTTCTAGGATGATGTGGCTGAAATGCCATCTACTCAGGCCCCAGCTTGCCTCCTGCACATAGGTGTGTATGAGTATCATGCTATCTGTAAGAAGACTAGAATCAGTCTTCAGTTGAGCTCTGGAGACTTAGATCTTAAGACAATATGCATATTTTGACAAACTCTGTTTACAATCTGAAGGTTTAGTTGTCATACAGTGATCTCATATAATGCCACATTTTCCACATCCTGGAATATAAGAGAACATTGTAAACTCTGATCAGAAATATTTTAAAAAGTGGTCTTTTATCTGCATCAAGAGAAGTCAATTTTTTGGGGGGGTGGTTTCTCTTGTCTAACTGTTTAACATTTACACATGATGCATCAGTACTCTCAAAGTATAAAGTTTACAAATCACTTAATTTTAATTAACTTCTTTTAACTAATACTATTTCATTGTTACTAGTGTTTTAATTTAATATAACCATTTAATAAAACTATTGTAAACACCATTTTTTAAATTTTCTTTTGAAAACTTATTTTTTTTTCCCCAAAGTTCTTCCTCCTACTCAAGCTCCCATTCCTCACCTGATCTCCCAACTAACTCACCCACTATCCACTCTTCCCAAAAGGTAAGGTCTTCCATGAGGAGTCAACAAAGTCTGGCCCAGTAAGTTGGGACAGGACCATGTAACCCCCCCCACACACACACACACATACAACATGTAAAGTTTTCACATGGCATCCCCACATAGAAAATGAGCTTCTACAATCTAGCTCATGCACCAGGGATACATCCTGGTTCTTTTGTCAGGTGCCCTCATATACCCAAGCTTTACAACTGTCTCCTATAAATGGAGGGCCTAATTCAGTCCCCTGGATTCTCCATTGCTGGCAGTCTAAAGTTCATGTTTTTTTTTCACATCTTGGAATAGCTGTCTTTGTAGATTTCTCCAACATAATCTCGAACTTTTTACTCATATATCCTCTCCTCCATCGTTTCAATTGGATTCCTGGAGCTCAGTCTGGTTCTCATGTGGATCTCTGCATCTGGCTCATCAGTTAGTGGATGATGCTCTATATTTGTAGTTGGGGTAGTCACCTTACTACAAGTAGAGGCCTGTTGGAGTACCACCTCAAATATTTCTACAAGTATTACCTGGGGTCATCCTAGTGGATTCTTGGAATTTCCATAGCCCCACATTTCTCCTTAACTCTACAGTGGCTCTCTCTATCGAGATATCTCTTTTCTTTCTCTCCCTCTCTATCTATCCCCTCTCCACCGGCCATCATTTCCCCTCATGATCTCATTCCCCATCCTCCCAACCCCTCTCATTTACTAACCATCTTGAACCACTCTCATTATTTTAAACTAACTTTTAGGAAGATTATTTCAAAAATGATAAACTATTACACAAATAATAATGTTTTTTCCCTTCTCTCACATGTATGTGTGTGTGTGTGTGTGTGTGTGTGTGTGTGTGTGTGTGTGTGTGAGAGATGCAGTTGTCAGCTTTGAGTGGTTCACCTCACTGTTTTATTTTCATCAATAGATAGGTCACAAGAAGTAAAAGTAAAAATGAAATTTCAAATAAGATTCCACCATGAGTCAAGTTTATTCAACACAGATGGACAAAACATCACATCACAGGATTTAAAGTATTCTTTATTGTCTGTAGCCAATAGGACTGATAAAAATAGATCATATTTTCATCATAAAAATCTTAACAAATATAAAATGATTAAAGTAATTGGTCTTACCAGACTAGAATTCATTACTAATGAAAAAAGAAACTATATAAAACAAATGAAACTAAACAATAAACTCTTGAATGACTATTGTGTTGTAAATCAATCAGGAAAAATATCATTAATATGTAAAATCAAATAAGGATGTGTGTATTATGAAGACAATGTTTTTACGTAGCATTCAGTTTTAACTGAAATTTATTTGCAAATGCATTCAGATCAGCTTCCCTCCTCCTTCATCTCCTTCCAGTTACTCAGCACCTCCTCACTCTTCCCATTCTATGACTTCTTCCTCTCTCTCTTTAAATACAAAAAAGGCAAATAATAACAAACTAGAATAAACAAGACAGGAGGAGGGAATGGGAGAAGACAATGGAGGGGAAATTGTAGTTGGTATGTAAAATAAATTAAAAAAGTTAAAATAAAGTAAAACACAGAGAAAAATCACAGAAATAAATATATGTGGATAGACACCAACTTTCCCTCAAATGGAAAACTCATATAAACATAAAATCAAAATGATAATATATAAACAAAGACCATTAAGAAAGAAAGAAAAAAAAACTAACTAAAGCCTTGTAAAACAAAATTCTGCAAAAATATCTTTGAGTTTTTTGTTGATTATCTACTGCTGGGCCTGCAGCCTGCCCTTAAGTGTGGTTTGTACATCCAGGGAGACTTCATTGTACAAAACCAGTTTTTCCACTACTGGCAGTTGATGCTTGAAGATGGTTCCTGGGAGAAGAATGGGGGCTCAGCCTTTTAGGTCCAAAGGGCCACACCCTCTATGGGAGTGCTGGTGACAATGTCTGAACAGAAGGACGATGAGAAGGTAGATGAATTCTTAATGGATGAACAGAAGCTTAAATTTTCCATTTTGGGGGGAGTCTGATAAAACACATTTCTTTTTACCAGAAACCTCATTTAATCTGCCATAAATGTCAGCTGCCTCAGGCAAGGATATCTAGTTCCTGGTGAAACCCCATCTGCACTGTCACATTTCAGTCATGATCACAAGCATCCTTATTCTGCTGGGCTGGTTTGCAGCATTCAGGGACCACCATACTCTAGACCTGTTACTAGTGCAGTTGACAGTGGTTAATGCAGTGTATCACAACTGATGAAAGTTTAGAATAAATGTTGGTATATTGATCAGCCAGTAATGAGATAACTATGCCCCAGCTCTTCCAAGACAAGGACCATTGCAGAAGAAGTTGTCAAAAGTCAAACATCAGGCTGGATGGACCAAAGTAAACAGGACTGGTTCAATCACAAAAATGAGAATAGATGAGGTTGTCTGCAATCTGAGTAGATACAGGCTGTTAATGAACTCAAGAATAAAAGAGTCAGTTTTCTTTAAGGGTGTGGCCACTCCTAAGCTGGCATTGCTCCAGAAGCTATCTTCACACTAAGGAGTCTATGAGGAGCACAGATGAAATTCCTTGGTTATAAAACAAAATAAAGAAAATAATTTCAATTTGGAAGAAGAATTAAAAGGATATCTTTTAGGTCTTAGTAGGAAGAAAAGCGGTGAATATCAAAATATAGGATATGCTCATAAGAAAATTAATGAAGGTAGCTTTTCCACTGATTCACAGCTATGCACTGAGCCTGAACTCTTAGACTCCAGTTGTACAGGGGGAGGAGTTGTGAGCAAAGGGGCAAGACCATGCTGGGGAAACTCACAAAAACAGATGATTTGAGTAAATAGGAGCTCATCGATCTCAATTTGACAGCTGGGGAATCAGCATAAGATTGAACCAGTTCCTCTGAACTTGGGAGGCCTGGGCAGTTTATGGGGTCTCTGGCAGTAGAACCAGTATTTATCCCTAGTATATCAATATGTTTGGAAGCCCATTCTCCATGGAGGGATGCTTTCTCAGCCTTGATACATGGGGGAGGGCTTGGGTCCTGTCCCAAATGATGCGAAGGATTTTGATGTTTCCCAATGGGAGGCTTCACTCTCCCTGGGAAGTGGATGGCAGGAGGAATGGAATTATTGAGGGAGGGAGAGGACAAGATGGAGTGGGAACTGGGATTGGTGTAAAAAATAAGATTTTTTTACTTTAAATAAAAATAAATTTAAAAAGAAAATTAATGAATTATTAAGTATTGCATTAAAATATTGAACATATGCCACAATAAAGAAATAGATTGCCAAGATGATTAGTATGATTTAATAGATTTGAGATTGACTGAGCAATTACTAAGAAGTGCAACAGCATGTGTGAATAGACTTATGGACAAGAATGTGATAATCATTTCCATTGGTGCCAAAATGGCATGAAGATATATAAAATTTCATTCATACTTATAGCTCTGAAGAAATCTTAGATACAATGTTCAGAAAAGTGGTAAGTTACTAAATCAATATTCTAGGTCAGTAGCATTTCTGTAATTCAACACTGAAATCCCTAACAGAAATACCAGGAAACTCCCCACTAGTGGTAGCATAAAAAGAGAAAGAAAACCTGAACCATCAGGATCAAGTAGGTAAAACTGTTCCACAGTGAAAACTTTCTAACTGAAAAAGAAATTTAAAAATAAATAAAAGATGAGAAGGCTTACAATTCTAACAAATGGGTAAATATAATATTGTGAAAATAACAATAGTACAATCTTCAAATTTAATTCAATTCTCATCAAAGACAATACAATAGGAAACTTTACTGCAAGAGGACATGCAGTTTTATAATTTACATGGAATTTGAAAGAACTCAATCCAACAAAGATATCAGACTACAAGAATACCATGTCAAAAACATCAAAATCTCTATTGCTACCACATTTCAGACCAGAATAGTATATTAAATTGCAAAAACAGCTCACCACAGCCAAGAAGTAGACATGTACAGCAGTAGACTTCAGAACCCCAAGATAAACCTCCTCAGATGAAGCCATACAATCTTTGATGAAAGTGTTGCCAACATACATTGAAGAAGAGAGCATCCCTTCAGTAGATGGTGTTAAGAAAGCAGGATATCCTCATACACAAAGACCTGCACAAAGTCAAAGTAAATGAGTCAAAGATCCAATGCTGAGACTGACATCTACCTGATGGAGTCAAGGAGAAAAGACTTCGGGGTTTAAGATGTGGCAAGGACTTCAGAGATTTGTGAGATTTACACAAAGAGTGCATACTCAGTAAAGGGAAGAATCAGTAAAGAGATGACTTATAGGATGAGAGAAAATGTGCAGAACTATACAATAGATATGCAATTAGTACTTAGACTATATAAAGAATTAGAGTTACCATAAAAGACATGGAATTAATGAAAATGTAGATTAAATGAGCAGCTAATATAGAAAAGAGAAATGACCAGCAATATATAGAAAATATTTTTGGTTTTCAACCATCAAGGTAATAGAAACTGATAATTAATTTCCAGCTCACAAGAGTCATCGTGGCCACCATGAAAAGACCCTGTGGTCAAAGATGCTGGTGAGGTGTTGGAGAAAAAAAAATCTCAAAACTAAAACTAGAATTATTTGGGATCTAGCTCCAACAATTCCAGCTACACACCCAAAGGCATCAATTCAGATCTCACAGAGACCCCTACAGACATATATGTGTAACTGCATTATTGGTAAAAGCCACCATATAGGACCAAGCTAGATGACTATTGTGAGGTCAATTAAAATGGGCTGTGCATGTACAATGGAACTGTAGTCACTTTTAAACAACATTTATGTTCCTTGTGGGAGAATGGATGCACTCATCTAAACATGCATTCACAGAAACAGAGCCATTGCATAATTTCTACCATATATGATATTTAGACTACATTTCATGAGCATATGCATAAATGTGTAGCATGCATTATTCTTTTCTAAATTAAAATTTATATCAGTTCAGTGGCATTTTCTATGATACAAAATTTAATTTCATTGAAAATATGTTAACATTTTCAATAACTATAGTGAGAATATATTGTTTACAAATTTTTAAAACAGCAAGCAAACCATTCTCAACAATATGTGACCATAACTCTTTGTGGTATACAGTGAATATTTTGTAAAAATAAGTGAACTTTACATTAAAATTAATGAAACTTATTGTGTTTAAATTATATATTTATATATAAAATATATTCTGTGATTTATATAATGTATGTATTTAATTGTTAACATTTCTTTTTAAAATACATTAGCATATACCTTGGATTTATAATCTTCAAACATGAGGGTGATAGGATAAATCAGTGCATTTGAGGTCCATTTATAAGTGGAAGTGACAATGGGACATATGATGACAAAGCCTGTTTACTACTAATAACAAAGGAGATAGTTAGAGACCTGAGGGAAAAGACAGTTCAATAAAACCATTGTTTAGTAGTGACTTGATTTTAAAAACAAAACATAGAAGTATGGATCATGCACCCCCCCCCCCACACACACACAAATGCCAAGTAATCTACTCTTGAATACTGATCTCATAAATGTCAAGATTGCAGCAGGCACGAGCAGAAGGGAAGGAATAAGACATTGCCACTGATAGGCAGTACAGAAGTACCCTCATTATAACAAATCACCTATAGCAACAAAAGAAAGTAATGGAAATGACATAAATTTCTGCAGGTCTAGGTCAAACTTTGTTTATAAAAGAGCATTAAACATAAATGTGAAGGGAAGTCACTGACTGATGTGCTGATTGTCCTCATTTAATCTGAGAATTGATCTTTGTCCTTCTAATGAGTGTCTAAGAGTGAAGAACATTTACCTTCACCTCATTGACACTGAGTTTTAAGATTGTGAGGAGTGAATGCCATTCCTATGACCTCACATCAGGTTACTGCTAGAAATACCATCGTAGTTCTTACACATACAGTAGAAGTGTTGATACAAAGTCACAGGAAGCATATACATGTGTAAAAGGGGACAATAGATGTGTCACTGTGCACAGGAAAATATGACTGAGGAATGTGGCAAGGATGAAGCTGAGAAAATGAGCAAGAGTCTTGTCAGGACTGGATGGCAAACCCTTTTTATTTGTAACAAAGAGATAAAGGGGCATTTTCATCTGGTGAGTGGAATGCAGAACCTTTCACAGCAGCTGTCGGCATCTGAGTGGGCAGGGCAAGGAGAGGAATCAAAGGAGAGGGCAGCTGCATGGAACAGTCTGCTGAGCATGGCTTCTTCCTGCAATAGTTATCTGAAGTCTTCCTAACCCAGGCTAGCAACAGCCACCAGACTGTTGGCTACTGCCACAGCTGCTGCCACCGCTGCTGCCACAGCAACCACTGCTGCCCCCACTGCTGCCACAGCAACCACTACTGCTGCCACAGCAGCTGCTGCTGCCTCCGCTGCTGCCACAGCAGCCACTGCTTCCACCACTGCTACAGCTTCCAGAGCTGTGACGATGACGACGAAGAGATCTGCGGGGCCTGTGGTGGCTCAGGCAGCAGCCACCACCCCCAGAGCTGCAGCAGCCTCCGGAGCTGGAGCCACAGCAGCCACCAGAGCTGGAGCCACAGCCACCAGACCCCAGGCTGCAGCAGGAAGACACAGGGGGACACTTAGGAGGGCACTTAGGGGGACACTTTGGTGTCTGGCACTTGGGAGGGCACTTGGGGGTGCACTTGGGAGGGGGCTGGCACTGCTGCTGGCTCTGTTGGCAGGACATCTCGGCTGGTGAGTGCTCAGGAGCTGTGGAAAAGTCACACACTAGTCAGACCCAGTATCTTGGGGTATCCTACCCACCTATAAATACCACAAGGCAGTTTGGGTGCATCAGTCCTTATTGTGAAGCCAACATCCAGAGGTATTCAATTTACCACGTGATTAGGCAGAGGCTGGCAAAGTGTTACCCTAGAGTGTCCTATTCATCAGAAAAGTGTATGGACAGAACCTAGAACCAGGGTTCACTTTCTTTCCCACACTAAATAAAGACTCTCCTGCCCTTTCCTGACTTGGATTATTCTTCAAAAATGAGAGGACACATTCTCTTCACAGGCTACCTCCTCCTGAGCTATCCAGATGCACAGTTGTCTGTGTTCAATCCCAAGGGGTCCTACACACTGAGAGAACTTTGTTCTCTCTAGAGCCAGAATTCCCCAAGCATTGCATGTCTCTTAGTACCAAATCTGTGGCTTCTTGGTGTCAATGAATGCATTTCCTCACCCTCATCCTCACCCTCACCCTCACCTTCACCCTCATCGTTCACCATATTTAATAATGTAACCATATGGCCTCTAGTCTGAGAGAGCCTTCCCAGGCACTTCTACAGCTCTAGTCTGGCAAACCCTCTCAGAAAGGTCTTGGCTCTTGCCTCCCATGGACACTTACCTAGAAGACAGGCAGCTCACAATCTGTGGGTATCTCTGGAGGTGAGTGGATGGGAGAGCTCTGTTCCTCAGCCCTTTTATTCTGATCCAGGGCTCTGTTTCAGCCTGTCAGTGACAGCACATGGGAGGCTCTGCCTCAAGTACCAACATGGTCATGTGACTGGTAATGACCACATGTTCCGAAGCACCCTTCCTTCATGACTCCCAGGCATGTTGCATCTATCTTAGGTCATGCCTTAGGCAATAGTGAGATTGCTCATCAGTGAAGGACCCATACTGCTCTTACAGAGTATCTGTATTTGGTTCCTAGCATGTTAGTTGGGCAGCTCACAACCACCTGTGATTTCAGCTTCAAGGCATCTAATCTTCTCTCCTTACCTCCAAAGTTAAATGCTATCAAGAACACACACACACACACACACACACACACACACACACCCCACACACATACACTAAAATAAATATATAGTCTCTAAAAATAAAGTCTATAAACAACATGAATGACAATGTTACAAGGATACACAATATTTGGCAAAATTTTTATACATTAAAATATGCAGCAAACATGTCCATAGAAAGTAGATAGCCATATTGCAAATGTTTCTTTACATTTGTATTAGAAAATTTTTATATCAAATAGTTCATTAATTTACATATAATCCTCATTTGAGAATGTACTACTCTTCTAAATATTGCTGGATAAACTGTAGAAGCCACCACATTTCTTCCATGAAAACTGCATGCTATTACTGGTGAGGACATATGGCACATTACTATGAAGAAAATCAGGAAAAGATACAGGGAATGATGTGATCTTCACCTAGAAGAAATAGAGGAATAGAGTCTGTCTATACTGCATTAGAGACAAAGATTGAATGAATGGTCGCTTTCCCTGACTGAAGGAAGCCAGATTATTTTAAAAAGAATTGCTCATTAGTAGTTCATATGAATGTGTTTCTGTGGTCATTATCTTCTGTTCTCTCTGGGTGCCTCTGATTACCATTTATATTCTTCATGTCCATGGGCTATATAAAAACATACTATTTTGAACTTTTTAAATTTCAACATATAGTAGAAATAGTTGTGATTCATCATAGAAGGATAAGTTTTTAAAGGCATGATTTAAAATTAGCACAAGTCCACAATTTGTCAGCTTGGAGAACAGAGTAATATACAAATTAAATTGGCAGAATCTCTTCTTTTAAATGCTGATGGATTCTGTAATTTCCAAACCTTAGGAATAAGATGAGTTTGGAATACAGGATCACGGTGAGAAATGAGAATATATAGAGAATCATGTGTACTTATTAATAAATAGGGTCTTCCTATAGAGAGATGCATACCTCCCAGTCTACTGTCATTCCTTTTCATCTATCATCTATATCAAGTCTTTTTTTAAAAGTACATCTAATATTTACACATACACAAAGTTCTAACCAAAATGTGTTTCCTGAAGCCCCTTGATCTATCATTGACTATGTTGCAGCACCAGATCCACAGAAGACCCTAACAATCTCAGTGATAACTTCCACAAAGTCATTAGCAAAGACTTGTTAAGGAGTTACACCATTCAACAGAAATAGAAACTCTTCTGACATACAGCCCTTTGTGCTACTTTATCTGAAGCATTTCTCACCTGCGCTCAAATTTGTTCTTTATTGAGTGGTGTTATTTTCTGTTCTTTGGTCATGATTTTCTCTAAAATTTATGTTGCAAACTTTAGCTGCTATGATAACGCAACTGAAGTCCACATTAGTTTTCTTTTAATCCATGATGTTTAACGAGTCACGATGAGATCCTTAACAATCTTTCTTAGGGTTTGTGCTTTTCTTATCTTCAGTAACTGAACACATTCCTCCTGTAGCTATTTGGTGATGTCTAATCTTGGCACTGGCATCTTCATTGATGTGTATACTTAGAAATAGATATTCCTAGAGATTTGGATCACCCCAATGGAACCTGAACTCTGAAGCAGGGTTAGGTTTGTAGGTCCCCATGACCTTGAGAAGTCTTGCACTACTGTCTCACTGCTTTGCTTTTAGTCTCCTCCTCATCTGTTCCAAAAGGCTTAGCAACAGGGAGGGGTCAAACATGATCCCTGATTTCCACAATGATAGTTACACATGGCTCATCTTAAGACTTCTAGGATGATGTGGCTGAAATGCCATCTACTCAGGCCCCAGGCTTGCCTCCTGCACACAGGTGTGTATGAGTATCATGCTATCTGTAAGAAGACTAGAATCAGCCTTGAGTTGAGCTCTGGAGACATAGGTCTTAAGACAATATGCATATTTTAACAAACTCTGTTTACAATCTGAAGGTCTCAGTTGTCTGACATTTATCTCATATAAGTGCAAATTTTCCATATCCTGGTATATAAGAGAGCACTGTAAACTCTGATCAGAAGTATTTTAAAAAGTGGTCTTTTGTTTGCATCAAGAGAAGTCATTGTTGTTTTTGAGATGTTTGCTCTTGTCTACCTGTTTAACAATTACACATGATTCATCAATACTTTCAAAGTATAAAATCTATAAATACCTTAAATTTAATTAATTATTTTACGTGATGTCATTTAATATGTTGATGACATGTAATAAAACTATTATAAACACTAATTATTCTATTTTTTAATAAATTTACTTTGTAAAATTTCATTTTAAATTCCAACCAAATTTCATTTTCCCACTGAACCTCCCATCTCCCTCCAAGCCCACCTACTACCAACTCTTCCCAAAAGGTAAGGTCTCCCATGAGAAGTCAACAAAGTCTGGCCCATTAAGTAGGGACAGGACCAAGTAACCCCCAACACACACACACACACACACACACACACACACACACACACACACACACACACACACACACACACACACACACACACAATGTCTGAGCACGGTATCTCTTCATAGTGAATGGACTCCTATAAGCTAGCTCATGCACCAGGGATAGATTCTGGTCTTACTCTAGGTTCCCTCTCCCCACCAAGATAGTCTAAGTATTACAAATGTCTCCCACACATAGAGGACCTAGTTACATTTCCCAGAGTCTACACAGCTGTCAGTTAGAGTTCATGAATTTTCACAAGCTTGTTTCAGCTGTTTTGTAGATTTCTCTATCATTATTATGACATCCCTTACTCAAATATTCCTTCCTTCCTCTCTTCTTCTGGATTCCTGGGCTCAGTCTGTTTCTTGGTTGTGGATTTCTTCATCTGGCTCCATCAATTACTGGATGAAGACTCTATGATGATAGTGGAGGTAGTCATCTGTCTGATTATAAGAGTAGGCGAGTTTGGGTACCCTCTTCACTATTGCTAAGAGTCTTGGTTGGGGTCATGTTGTGCATTGTTGGGAATTTTCCTAGGACCAGATTTCTCTCTAAAGTCATAGTGGCTCTCTCTATAAAGATATATTTTTCCTTTCTCTCCCTCTCCATTCCTCACACCCCCGCACAGACCATCCTGTTCCCTCATGTTCTCATCCCCCCATCCCCTTTCCTTTATTAACCCCCTTGCCCCACTCTAATTACTTTAAACTGTTTTAGGAAGAGTTCTTAAAAATGATTAAATATTATACACAAATAATAATGTTTATCCCACCTCCCCCTCCTTCCCCGTGTGTGTGTGTGTGTGTGTGTGTGTGTGTGTGTGTGTTATGCAGGTGTCAACTTTGAGTGGTTCACCTCAGTGTTCGATTTTCATCAATAGATAGGTCATAAGAAGTGAAAATGAAAATGAAGCTTTAAATAAAACTCCACCCTGGGTAACGTTTATTCAACACAGATGGATAAAACATCACATCACAGGATTTCAAGAATTAAAGTTTGCTTTATTCTCTTTAGCCATTAGAACTGGTTAAAAATCATATTTTGGCCATAAAATTTTTTTAAATATGAAAGGATTAAGAGAATTTTTACCTTATCAGACTAGAAATAAATAGTAATGAAAAAATTAAGAAACCCCATAAAAACAAGTGAGACTAAACAATTAACTCTTAAATGGCTAAATGGCTAGTGTGTCATAAATAAATCAGGAAGGGTATATTTATTATGTAAAATCAAATAAAAACAAATATAAATATAAAGGCAAAGGGTTTTGTTTTTTGTTTTTTAGTGCTCAGTTATAACTGAAATTTATTTGCAAATGTATTTGGATCAGCTTCCCTCCTTCTTCATAAACTCCCAGTTACTCCCCACCTCCTCACCTTCCCATTCAATGACTTCTTTCTCTCTCTCTTTAGAAAAGAAAAAGGCAAATAAAAACAAACTGAAATAAACAAGCAAGAGGAGGGAATGGGAGAACACAAGTGAGGGAAAACTGTAGTTAATATTTAAAATAAATTTTAAAAGTTAAAATAAAAAAAATTAAACAGGAAAATGCATAAAATACATATACATGTAGAGAAACTAACATTTGCTCAAATGCAAAACTGATATAAACACAAAATCAGAAACTATAATATATAAGAAAAGGCCACTAAGTTTTTTTAAAAAAGGCCCAATCAAAGCATTGTGAAACACAAATTTCTAAAACTACCATTGAGTTTCTTGTTGGTCATCTACTGTTGGGCCTGCAGCCTGCCCTTAAGGGTGGTTTGTATATCCAGGGAGATTCTATTGGACGAAACCAGGTAGATGAATTCTTACTGGATAAACAGAACCTTAAGTTGTGCATTTGGTGGGGGGGAGTCTAATAAAACACATTTCTGTTTATCAGAACCTCATTTAATCTGCCCTAAATGTCAGCTACCTCAGGCAAGGACATCTAGTTCCTAACAAAACCACACCCAAACACATGTTTCCATAATTCCTTCTTGATTCATAAGGATCCTTATTCTGCTTGCCCTGGTATTTGCAGATAGCAGGGACCAGCACATTCTTGGTCAATCAGTGCTCAGACCTCAGATGCCAAATTTTTGTGCTGTCAACAATGGTTAATGCAGTGCATCACAACTGATCAAAGTTCAGAGAATAAGTGTCAGTATTTTGATCAGCCAATAATGAAACAGCTGTGCCACAGCCCTCCCGAGATTTAAGGACCATTACAAAAGAGGTTGTGAAAAGAGGTCATTCAGGACCAAAGCAAAACAGGATTGGTTCATTCACAAAAATCATAGCAATTGTGGTTGTCGGCAAGCTGAGTAGATACAGGCAGTTGATGGCTTCAGGAGTGAAATATTTAATTTCTTCTAGAGGTGTGGCCACTCCTAGGCTGGCATTGCTCCAGAGGATATCTTCACACTAAGGAGTCTATGGGTAGTACAGATGGGATTTATAGGCTATAAAACAAAATCAAGAAGAAAACTCAATTTGGAAGAAGACATAGATAGATATCTTGTAGATCTTGGTTGAAAGAAAGGGGAGAATATCATCAAAATATAAGATATACTCATAAGAAAATTAATGAAGGTAGCCTCTCCACTGATTCATAGCTAAGCACTGAGCCTAATCCTGGAATCCAGTCATACAAGATGAGGAGTAAAGAGTAAAGAGGTCAAGACCATGCTGGGGAAACCCACAGAAACAGGTGATTTGAGTAAGTGGGAGCTCATGGAACCCAGACTGAGAGCTGGGGAACCAGCATAAGACTGAACCAGGCCCCTTGAAACCTCATGTCATTTGAGGGGCCTGGGCAGTGTATGGGGCCTCTAGCAGTAGAACCAGTAATCATCCCTAGTGCACGAATGAGCTTTCGAAGTCCCTTCCCTATGGAAGGATGTATGGTCTCTCAGCCCAGATACACAGAGGAGGGCCTGGGTTCTGCCCTAATTAATGTGAGAGACTTTGATGGTCTCCCATGGGAGGCTTCACCATCCCTGGAGAGTGGATGAGGGATGAAATGGGGGATTAATGGGGATTTAGAGGACAGGAGGGAGAGACAACTGGGATTGGTATATAATCTAAGATTTTTTAAAAATTAAATATTAATTAATTTTAAAAGAAAATTAATGAATTAATAAATATTGTATTAAAATATTGAAAGTAGGAAACATTAAAAATAGAATGCATAGTTTGCAATGATGATTACTATGATTTCATGGATACTAGGATGATTGTGCATTTGCTAATCAGGATGTGCAACAAAATATATGAATAAACTTAGGAATAAGAATGTGATAATCATCTCCATTAGTGCCAAAATGGCATACGGATATATAAAACTTCATTCATGCTTAGAGCTCTGAAGAAAGTAGGAAAAGAAATGATATATCAAACATTACTTAAATGGGGTGAAGGTCAAATTATTGCTTTTATAAGTGGGACCAAGACAACTGTGTCTACTTTCTCCACTCTTAAAATCTTAGCTTGAGCTCTGGGAGAGAAAAACAGAAAAGGATGCAAGCACAAAAGGAAGAAGGCAAATTATCTCTGTTTGCAGACAGTAGTAACCTATATGTGAAGTGCCCTGAAATTACAGGAAAAAAAATCTTAGATACCATGTGCAAAGTGCAAGGTTACAAGATCAATGTCTGCAACATTTCTGTAAGCCAATACTGAAAGTCCTAACAGAGAAGCCAGGAAAAGCTCCATTGGTGGTGTCATAAAAAGAAAAAAAAACACCTTGGAATAAACAAGAGCAAGGAGGTAAAATTGTTTTACAGTGAAAACTGCCTATCTGAAGAAAGAAATTTGAAAAACAATAAAAATAAAAGATGAGGAAACATACCATTCTCACAAATAGGTAGATATAATATTATTAAGAAAACTATATTACAGAAATCAATATTCAACTTCAATTCTCATCAAAGACAATACAGTAACAATTTTACTGAACAAGAAAATGCAATTTTATAATGTACATGGTATTTAAAAGAACTCAATCCAACAAAGATATCAAACACCAAAAGGACCATGTCAAAAACATCAACATCCTTACTGAATTTATTTCAGACTAGAATAGCATATTAAATTGCAAAAACAGCTCCACACTGCCAGAAAAGTATGCACACCAGTAGGCTTCAGAACCCCAAGATTAACCTACTCAGATGAAGCCATGCAACCTTTGATGAAAGTGTCGCTACCACACATTGAAGAAGAAAGCATCCCTTCAGTAGATGGTGTTAAGAAAGCAGGATATCCTCATACACAAGGATCCTGTACAAAGTCAAAGTAAACGAATCAAAATTCCAAGGCTGAGACTGACATCTACCTGAGGGAGTCAAGGAGAAAAGTCTTCGGGGTTTAAGATGTGGCAAGGACTTCAGAGATTTGTGAGATTTACACAAAGAGTGCATACTCAGGAAAGGGAAGAATCAGTAAAGAGATGGATTACAGGATGAGAGAAAATGTGCAGAACTATACATTTGATATACAATTGGTACTTAAACTATATAAAGTACAGAGTTACCACAAAAATCATGAAATTAATGAAAATGTAGATGAACTGAGCCGCTAATAAACAAAAGAGAAACGGCCAGCAATATATGGAAAGTTTTTTTGGTTTTTAAGCATCAAGGTAATGGAAACTGATAATTAAATTGCAGCTCACAAGAGTCATCGTGGCCACCATTAAGACACCCTGTGGCCAAAGATGCTGGTGAGGATGTTGGAGAAAAAGAAACTCAAAACTAAAACTAGAATTACTATGGAATCTAGCTCAACAACTCCAGGTACACACCCAAAGGCATCAATTCAGCATCCCACAGAGACCCCTACAGACATATATGTGTAACTGCATTATTGGTAACAGCCATCATATAGGAACAAACTAGATGACCATCGTGTGAACAATTAATGGGGTGTGCATGTACAATGGATCTGTAGCCATTTCTAAACAATATTTATTTGTGGGAGAATGGGTGCACTCATCTAAAAACACATTCACAGAAAGACAGATATTGCACATTTCCTAGTATATGTGCTATTTAGACAAAAATTCATGAGCATATGCATAAATGTGTAGTATGCATTATTCTTTTCTAAACTCAATTTTTCTATTAGTTCAGTGGCAATTTCTACCATAAAAATTAATTTTGTTGAAAACGAACTTACCACATTTTTATTTATATATTATAGTGAAGCTATGCTGTTTATATCTTGTTAAAATAGCAAGCAAATAGTCCTCAACAATATTTTGTGTACATACCTCATTGTGGTACACTCTAAATACATTATAAATATAACTGATTTTACATTTAAACTAATGAATTTTATTCTTTTTAAATTATATGTAGAACTGGGATTCAAGTGTTATAGGTACTTTTTCAAACTCATTTTCATACTGCTTGACTATATAATCTTCAAATAGGAGGGTGGTAGACTGAATGAATGCATCTGGTGTCTACTTCTAGGTTGAAGTGAAAGTGGGGAAAAAGCCTGTTTCCTACTAGTGACAAAGGACAGACTTAGAGATCTAAGGGAAAACACAGCTCAATAAAATCATTGTTTAGTTCTCTTGAAGTGACTTTATTTAAAAAACTAAACACATAAGTATGCATGAGGACACACACACACACACACACACACACACACACAGCCAAATAATCTGCTACTGAATACTGATCTCATCAATGTCAAGATTGTAGCAGCACCAGCAGAAGGGAAGAAATGAGACATTGCTATTGGTTAGCTGTACTGAAGTTCCCACATTATAACAAATCACCTATAGCAGCAAAAACAAAAAGTGATGGAGACATGAGGGACCAGAAATATTGAGTCAGGGAAGAACAGAGAAGAGCAAGAAAAGAGATAACCTTAATAGAGAGAACCATTATAGGTTTAAAGAGAAATCTGGCATTAGGGAAATGTCCAGAGATCTACAAGGATGACCCCAGCTAAGAATCTAAGCATTAGTGGAGAGGCTACATCAAATCCCCTTCCCCTGTAATGAGATTGATGACTACCTTATATGCCAACATAGAGCCTTCATCCAGTAGCTGATAGAAACAGAAGCAGAGACCCACAGCTAACAACTGATGTGAATACCTTGAATCCAGTTGTAGAGAGGGAGGAGTGGTGAACAGAGTCAAGACCATGCTGTAGAAACCCACAGAAACAGCTGACCTAAACAAAGGGGAGCTCATGGATCCCAGACTGACAGCTTGGCGCACCAGCATGGAACAAGGCCTCCTGCATGTGGGTGTCAGTTAGGAGGCCTGGACAGTCTATGGGGCCCCTCGTAAAGGAATAGCATTTATACCTAGTGTATGAATGGATATTGTGAGCCCATTCCCCATAAAGGGATACTATCTCAGCCTAGACACATGGGGGAGGGCTCAGGCCCTACCCCAAATGATATGACAGACTTTGATGATCCCCCATAGAAGTCCTCACCTTTTTTATGGAGTAGAAGAGGGATGGGATGAGGGTTACTGGGGGACATGGAAGAATGGGAGGGAGAGCAAACTGGGCTTCATATATAAAATAAGATTGTTTCTAATTTAAATAAAAAGAAAAGAATGGAAAAAATGTAAATTGTGCAGGTTTAAGTCCAACTTTGTCTACAAAAGAACAACAAAACCATAAATGTGAAGGGAAATGCCTGGCTGATGTGCTGATTGTCCTCATTTAATCTGAGTATTGATCTTTGTCCTTCTAATGAGTATCTAAGAGTGGATATTAACCTTCAACTCATTAACACTGGGTTTGTCCCCCAGTTTTATAATTGTGAGGAGTGACTGCCATGTCTAAGTCGTCACATCAGGTTACTGCTAAAAATACCACTACGGTTCTTACATATACAGTAGAAGAGTTAATAAAAGTCACAGGAAGCATATACCTGTCTAAAAGAGGACAATAGCTCAGAGTGCCCCAGTCTGTCCGCAGGAAAATATGACTGAGGGATGGGGCAAGGATGAAGCTGAGAAAATGAGCAAGAGTCTTGTCAGGACTGGTTGGCAAACCCTTTTTATTTGTAACAAAGAGATAAAGGGGCATTGTCATCTGGTGAGTGGAATGCAGAACCTTTCACAGCAGCTGTCAGCATCTGAGTGGGCAGGGCAAGGAGAGGAATCAAAGGAGAGGGCAGCTGCATGGAACAGTCTGCTGAGCATGGCTTCTTCCTGCAATAGTTATCTGACGTCTTTCTAACCCAGGCTAGCAACAGCCACCAGACTGTTGGCTACTGCCACAGCTGCTGCCACCGCTGCTGCCACAGCAGCCACTGCTGCCCCCGCTGCTGCCACAGCAACCACTACTGCTGCCACAGCAGCTGCTGCTGCCTCCGCTGCTGCCACAGCAGCCACTGCTTCCACCACTGCTACAGCTTCCAGAGCTGTGACGATGACGACGAAGAGATCTGCGGGGTCTGTGGTGGCTCAGGCAGCAGCCACCACCCCCAGAGCTGCAGCAGCCTCCAGAGCTGGAGCCACAGCAGCCACCAGAGCTGGAGCCACAGCCACCAGACCCCAGGCTGCAGCAGGAAGACACAGGGGGGCACTTAGGAGGGCACTTAGGGGGACACTTAGGGGGACACTTTGGTGTCTGGCACTTGGGAGGGCACTTGGGGGTGCACTTGGGAGGGGGCTGGCACTGCTGCTGGCTTTGCTGGCAGGACATGTTGGCCTGTGGGTTTTCAGAAGCTGCAAGAGAACCACACACATGTCATACACTAAACACTATAGCCACCTTACCCACGCAACTCTTTCCCACCCCAAAATGTCACTGATAAGCATCAAAACACCATCTATTCATTTTTACCATTCTCATGCTGTCACATTGTATTCAGCATGAATTCTGGAACTTAGAAACTCATTCAAGTAAGATACTAATTGTTGAGGTATCCAACAGTACTTAATGAATACCTAGTAACTGTTTAAAATTTCTGCTGCATTTTGTCCTTATATATGTGATAATATATATGGATTATTTCAGTGACAAGTGGTTGCAAAAGGAGAGAGCAATCATTTCTTGATGGAGTAAGCCTAGCCTGGAAAGAAAAATATGTAAATCTTCTCAAGGTAGCCTTGTGAACACTAGTCTCTACTGTGAGCTTAACATTCAGAGGCATTCAAATTACCACCTGCTCAGGTTAAGGGTGGCAAATCAGTGTACAACTGATGGTGTCATATCTATCAGAGAAGTGTGTAGCTAGACCCCAGAACCAGGGCTCTCCTTTTGTTCCACATAAAGTGAGACTCTGCTGTTCTTTCCTGTTTCCAACTCTTCTAATGAAGAGAGGGGTAGCATTCTCTTCAGTCTTCCTCCCCCTGAGTAGGATGCACAGGGTTCCTATACAACAATGGTACTGTGTTCTCTCTAGAGCCAGAATGTCCCAAGCAGTGCAGTGTCTCTCAGAACCAAGGCTGTGGTGTGTGTCTGTCAATCTCCCAATTGCCTCAATCCATACTCTTCACCACATTTAATAATCTAACAATATGGCCTCTAGGCTGAGAGATCCTTCCTAGGCTCCTTTCCAGCTCTAGTTTGTCAACCTCTCTGGAAAGATCTCTGCTCTTGCCTCCCATAGACACTTACCAAGATGGTAGGCAGCTCCCGATCTGTGGGTATCTCAGGAGGTGAGTGGGTACAAGTGCTGTGTCCCTCAGCCCTTTTATTTTGATCCTGGGCTCTGTCTTGGCCTGTCAGACTGTGATTGCACATGTTAAGTCCTGCCTCCTGACATCTATATGGTCATGTGACCAGTGGTGACCATATGTTCCTCACCAGCCTTCCTCCATGAGTCCCAGGCATGTTGCATCTATCTTAGGGCATGGCTTATGTATGACGGGAGGAAGTGGATTCCTGAATTCTTAAACCTGGCATACCCACAAAGTACCTTACTTAGGAAGTAGTCATTTTCCCCTCTTCCTCTATTTCTGCTGGTTCTTAATGTGATATTTTCAGCTTGTAGCCCAGGTAGAGCTCACATAACCTTCAAGTTTCTTGTATATCTGTTCCCTTTCCCAACTGTAGCTATGTGGGTGCCTCTTAGATCCATACATCAATAAAACCCTCTGTGATATATTTGGTTCACCAGCAAGGTATGTTGAGGTAAGGTTCTAAGAGACATTTATTCTGCTTCATTCCCCACTTCAACTATTACCCTGGAGTGTTAATGAGGGAAATTATGTGTTTATCATGGCATTTAATAAAATTTCAAAACAGTTAAAAAGTAGCTCACAGAAGAACAGCATCATGTTATACAGTCTGAAAAAGAGGTATGTGCAAACTGATAAATATAGGGTCAGGATACTTCTCTTAAAACACAGCAATTGAGAGATGGCTCTTCAGTGAAGAATGCATACTGTACTTGTAGAAGGTCTGAGTTTGGTTACTAGTTCCTACTATCCTACTATTAAACAGGTCTCATTTACCTGTAATTCTAGCTTCCAAGCACCTAACACCTTCTTTTTTACCTCCAAAGTTACAAGTATTCAAAATATATATATATATATATATATATATATACATATATATATATATTCAAATATATATGTATACCAACACAGAGACATACACATAAATATATAATTAAGATGTAAACAAAATAATTACAAATAGTAACTGAAGGAGGGTGGAAATGTTCAGTACATATTGTCTGTGTGGAAATGTCACTAGGAAATCCAGGAGCCTGTGAGGAGAGAGGACATGTGATGTTTGCTTCTTTGGAACTGGGTTACCTATTTTCATTCATTTACCTGCAAAGTTCATTTCATTTTTTCCTTATAGCTGAATATAATTCTATAATGTGCATATGTAGCATGCTTTTAACTATCCATTTGTCCTTTGAGGGGTATTTTAGTTGTTTCTATTTCTACCTTTTTTGAATAGAGCAGAAATAAACATGACTTAGCAAGTATCTGTAGTGTAGGATGTGGAGGAGAAGCCTTCCTTTGAGCTGTTGTTGAGAGCTGTTCAAGAGACTCCCCAAAAATTCCAAGCTACGGATGTTACCCCTATTTGTCTTCCAGAAGTGAAGGTTAAGAACTTTTTGCTGAAGACACTGTGCACTTGAGACAGGGTCTGAAGACCATGAGCTAGAATTTCAGGTAAAGGTGCTAGGAAAACTTCCACAGGAAGGAAGTCACTAACAGTCTTACTCAGCTATGATGCCTATGAAACACAACAGCAACCAGCATGGCATGATAACTGTAAGATTGTAGTACTGTCACACAAATCTTGGTAGTACCCAAAAGTTCTTCAACTGGACTGAAGACCTGATAGACAAAGGGAAAATTATACCTATTACTGGAAACCTAGTAGACTACCTGGAGTACTGAGATCATGGACTTGGAGGAGCAGATTCTATATCTTACATGTTATCAAATCAGAATAATTCTTAACTGCATTCTAAACATTTATTTTTTTACACCAACAGATAAATGTAGTGCTCACCCCTCATCAGAGGAACTTCTCTCTGTAACAGTTGGAAACCATTCCAGAAAACCACAACTAATCAAAATGCAGAGTTGTGGAGCCAGACCCAACTGATATAGTCACAACACTACTTCCACTCCTTAAGGTTCAGAAATCATTGTGGAAGAGGGTACAGGAAGATTTAGGGTCCAGAGGAACAGGGAGTTTGTTGTGCAGTTATGTCTCCTAGGGCTGCCAAAAGCTACACTCAAAAAGTGTCACCAACATGACTGTGTTAAGCATGACTGTTAAACAAGAACAACTGTAGACATGCTGACATGGGTTGGGAAAGCCCAGGAGGCCTCGATGCTGCACAAAGAATTACAGACAACTAAGGAATGCTATGAATGGAAGAAATAGTCTTTCCCAGGGAAGAGCACACAAATTGGTTATTTAATACCAAATGATCAGTCCTTAAGCTTATATAAATAATTAACACTATTCAGGCAACACTGGGCAGGTTGTATTTAAGAGTACATACACATATGTATGTATATGTATGTGTGTATATACATTATGTGTATGTATAATGTATATGTGCATGGGTATATGTATACAAATGTAACAACAATGATTGAAAAAGGAAGCTATAGATTCTAATGAGTTATATAGGGTTTCATAGGAGAGTTTAGAGAAAGGAAAAGGAAAGGAGAAATGATGCAATTGTATTATAATCTCAAAAAGAAAGAAACAGTACAAAAAAATCAGTCCTTGGTTATTCAGAAAAAAAAATTGTGTCTGTATTTTTATCAGGTCTCTGTGTTCTTTCTCTGTCTCACTGGTTTTCTTCATGCACACTGGCTATACATGAAGCTACATTTTTAACTATTACTTTTTAAAATTTGTATTGGAAATAGTCTGGATTCTTTATGCAATGGAATGGTTGTAGAGAATCATACTTTAACATTACTTGAAAAGAAAAAGCTATCAGTGAGGTGTAGACAAAAGAAATTCAGTTTGAACTTGGTGGTTGTTAAAGCCTCTTCTCCATGAATGCTGGTTGACTCTGTATTTGCCAAAATCTTTGGAAAAAACAAAGCTGGACTATTTGAGAAGTATGAGCCCAAATAAAATGTGGTAGAGGTGCATGGCTATTTATAAACATATGTGGAGAGTCTGTGTAGAGAGATGCATACCTTTCTATCTTCTATCATCTGTCTACCTATCACCTTCCTTTTTCCTAAATGCATCTACTCTTTACACATATCCAAAATCTTATGTCAAAATATGGCACACAAATCTTCCTTGTCCATCAATATTCTGTTGCAACATCAGACCCAATAAAAGACCTTAACAATCCAAATAATAGCTAAGACTTAGTCCTTAGCAAAGACTTGTTGAGGACAGCATCCCACACAATAGGAGTAAAACTCTTACAACATATAGCCTTTAGTGCTACCTCTTTCCCAAACATTTCCACCTATTTTCAAAACTGGTCTTAGGTCAGTGATGTTATTTTTCATACTTTATTATTTTCCCTAAAATACATGCCACACCCTTTGCCTGCCAGGATAATGATCTGGGTTCCACTTTTGCTCTTTTAATTCATCATATTTAATACAGTTATCAGCCATTCCTTTATAACATTTGTTAGGGTTTGGGTTTTTCTTATCTTCAGTAGCTGAACACAGAACTATACATGCAATACATATTTTATGGTGTCTAAGCCTCTCAAATCATTATTGATGTTTCAACTTATAGATAGCTATTCCCTGTGACTCAGGTCACCTCAAAGGACCAGAACTCTGAGACAGTCTGAGGCATGTGTTTCCAAATGACCTTGACAGTCCTGCCAGAATCAACCTGGACTGTCATTTGCTATCCATTCATGGTATTCCAAAGTGGTTAGTAACAGGGAGAGGTCAGGAATTTATTTCTGGTTTCCACAATGACAGCTCTACTCAGCTCAGCTGCTAACTTCTAAGGTGACTGAGATGAGATGCATCTGGTCCACACTTCTGCCTCCATACATGACAGGTCCTCAACTGACATGCTTGGGTGTAGGTATATGATGTGTGAGTAGCATGCTTATTGAAAGACGACTAGGGCTCTGTGGACTTAGGCTTCATGGCAGTATTAACATCTTGACTAACTGACTAACTTACAGTTTTCAGCTATCAAGGTATTTCTTAAAATTAAAACAAAGGCAAATTTCCTCCATCACATAAAATATAGGTGAACTCTGGGAGTTCTAAGCAAGAAGCAATTCAAATGAAAAATGCTCTTCTTTCAAGTAAATACAGTGCTGACATATTTGTATTGCTTCATTCTGTTAAACTAAAAATTACTAATCATGAAACAGTACTCTTACAAGTAAACTTGGCTTTTTTTGAGTTCTTCATATAATTTGCATTTAGCTTTCTATTAGGTGTGTAGTTGGTAAAAGTCTTTTCCCATTCTGTAGGCTGCCACTTCGTTGAAGTGATGGTGTCATTTGCCCCTGCAGTTTCATGAGGCCTGGATGGTTGCTGGATTGATCAGCCAGCCAGCTCTCCTTTATCCTCAAAACTAGGGTGAGCTCTCCGGTGCCAATGTGTTCAAGCTTATTCCCCACTTTTTTTTTTCTATCAGGTGTGACGTATTTAGTTTTATGTTGAGATCTTTGATCCATTTGGAGTTGAGTTTTGTGCAGGATGACAAGTATGAATCTATTTGGAATCTATTTGGATTTTTCTACATTAGTGGTTCTCAACCTTCCTAATACTTTGACCCTTTATAATGTAGTTCCTCATGCTGTGGTAACCCTCAACCATAAAATTATTTTTGCTGCTACTTCATAACTGTAATGTTGCTACTAAACCCACAGTTTCATAACCACTGTTCTAAATGCAGACATTCAAATTGAATAGTGCCATTTGTTAAAGATACCTTTTTTTAAATTGAACTTTTTATTGATTCTCTGTGGATTTCACATCATGCCTCTGGATCCCACTCATCTTCCCATCCCTTCCCATCCACCCTTTACACCCCAGGATAAAACAAGATAAAATTTAAAGCCAAAAAAGGAAAATATCATTGTGTAAGCTGTAGTATGATACAGTGAGTCACACAGTCCTTTATTCCATATATTGTTACTTGCAAGTGTTCATTGCATTGAGTCATTGGTTTGGTTTGAGATTTCTGGTTTTTGCTACATTATCAGTGCTGGGCCATTGCTGGGGCTCTTCTTGTATATCCTGTTGTTGTCCTGTGACATTGAAATTCTGTAACTTTGGGTTTGTAGGACCAGCCCTATTACTTGCTCCAAAAAATCATAGGTGGTGTGGATGATGCAATGTACCAGCTCATAGCTCTGGTTCTGGGACTGGATGTTTGCTGGGTTGATCAACCTGCCAGCACTTCTTCATCCTCAGCATCATGGTGAGCTCTTTAGTACTGCCCTGGTTAGCTCACTCCATGTAGTAGCAGCAAGGGGCAGGGCTGATTCTCCTGCTTTCATGTCCTTGGGGTCAGCTTGTCCACAGCTGTACCACCAGGGCCAGCTTACTGTGTTACCTAGTTGAGGTATAGGGATCGTTCTGCCTAGTGCTGCAGCTGGTAGAGGCAGGGCCATCTTTTCACTCTAGTGGCCTCAGGCATGGCTCTTCCACCTACCACAGGCCTCAAGGTGGCTATGGGGGAGGGGACTTCTTTTCCCTTGCCCACACTACCATATGGTAGACTAGATCTCTCACACATAACATTCTCAGGGCCAGCTCACCCACACCTCCATCAACAAGGTCAGCTACTCTGCTGCCTAGGTGAGGTACAGGGTCCACTCTCCCTAGTTCTGCATCTGGTGAGGGGTAGGGTAGACTCTAGTCCACTGCTGATGGCAAAAGGTAAGAAGGGCATCTTTTCCTCTCACTCACCACCACATGGCAGATAAGGTGTGTAGGGCAGATCTCCCACTCTCATGAACTCAGGGAAGACACACCTGTGCCCTGACCAGCAGGGTCAGCACGACTATAGCATCCAGGTGAGGCGCAGGGTCTGTTCTCCTGAGTACTGAATGCAGGAAGAGGTGAGGGACAAGGGGGGCACCTCTTACCCACCCACACTGCATGACAGATGAGAAGGAGCTAGCCCTGCCACACTTATGCTCTTAGGGTTGGCTCACCTGCATCATCACCAGCAGGGTCAGCTACTGCGTTGCCCAGGTAAGGTGCAGGACCTGATTTTCCAAGTCCTGCAGTTGGTAAGATGCTGGGTCAGTTCACCATTTTTCCCACCCTCAAAAACAGCTCTCTCACCTGCCACAGGCGGTCAGGGTGGGGAAGGGGGGGCATCTCCCCTTTGTTCACACCACCATATGGCAGATGAGGGACAGGACCAGCTCTCCTGTGTTCACATTCTCAGGGCCAGCTTGCCCACATCCCTATCTATCAAAAAGGTCACCTCCACTGTGCTGCCCTATGTGAGGTACAGAGCCCATCCTCTGTATTGCTGCAGTTGGTGAGGAGCTAGGTCAGCTCTCCAGCCTTCCACAGGTTGCAAGAGACAGGGTAGGGGGAGGTTGAAGATATCTTTTTCCAGTGTATACTTCTTACTTCTTTATCAAAAAAACCCCAGGTGTCCGTATGTGTGTGAATTCATGCATTGGTCTTCACTTCTATTCCATTCATCGACATGTCTGTTTTTTTGTGCAATGCTGTTTTTGTTACTATGCATCTGTAGTACAATTTAATATCATGGATGATGAGCCTTCCAGTAGATATTTTATTAAGGATTATTTTAGCTATCCTGTTTTTTATGTGATTTTCCAAATGAAGCTTAAAATAGTGCTTTCAATTTCTATCAAGAAATTTTGTCAAAATTTTGAAGGGGATCACATTGATTTTGTAGATTCATCTCACATTTATCCTATCTTTTGTAGCATGACCATTTTTTACTATATCAAACCTACATATCCATGAGCATGGGAGACCTCTCCATCTTCTGATATCTTCTTCAATGTCTTAAATTTTTTATCATGTATCCTTGTTGTCCTTCAGCTGTTTTATTGCTCTAGCTACTAAGACTTAAGTAATATATTGAACAGGTGTAGAATTAATTGGAAAACTGGCCTTCTCACGATTTCAGTGGAATTGCTTTGAGTTTCTCTCCATTTAAGTTGATGTTGGCTATGGTCTTGCTGACTTTATTATGTTGAGGTATGTCTGTTGTACTGTTATTCCCTCTAGGACTTTTATCAAGAAAGGGTGTTGGATTTTGTCAAAGGCCTTTTCAACATATAACAAGATGACCATATTGTTCTTCTCTTTTAGTTTGTTTATATTGTGGATTGTATTTATCAATTTATGTCTATTAAATCACATATGCATCTCTGTGATGAAGCCTGCTTGGTCATGGTGGATGATCTTTAAATTAATTTACAAGTGTTTTGTTTCACATCTATGTTTATAAGGAAAATTGCTATGTAATTCTCTTTCATTATTAGGTCTTTATGTGGTTTACATATCAGAGTAACTATGGCTTCATAAAAGATATTGGGCAATGCTCCCTCTGGTTCTATTTTGCTGAATAATCTGGGGTATATTAGAATTAACTCTTCTTAGTATGATATAATTCTGCACTGGTGGTTATAGGTCTGTTTAAATTACTAACCTGATTTTGATCTATCAAAATGTCATACATAGAGAAAATTATTCAGTTTTTAAATGATTTTCCAGTTTGGTGGAGGACATATTTGTAAAGTATGTCCTTATGATTCTCTGGATTTCTTCAGCTTCTGTTGCCATGTCCTCATTTTTATCTCTAGTTTTATCTCTAGTTTTCTCTCTCTGCCTTTTAGTTAATTTAGGTAAATATTTAGTTAATTTAGATAAGCTAATTGGTTTTTTGAAAATAACAATGTTGATTCTTTGTATTGGTCTTTTACTCCTAATTTTTTATTTTAACCCTGGGTTTGATTATTCCTTGTTATGTACTCTTTCTGAACACTTTTTCTTTTTGTTCTAGAACTTTCAAGTGTTCTATTAAGTTACTAGTATGAGATATCTCCATTTTTCAAATGTAAGCATTTAGTGCTATGAACTTGCCTGTTAGGACCACCTTCATTGTGTCCCATATGTTTAGGCATATTGTGTATCCATTTTCATTTAGTTCTTAATTTCTTTCCTAATTGGACTTGACTAACTTTTTCATTAAGTAGTGAGTTGTTCAATTTCCATGAATTTGTAAGCTTACTGTTATTGATGATATCCAGCCTTAATTTGTGGCAATCAGACTGAATGCATGGTATTGTTTCAAAAATTTTATATTTGGTGAGACTTGTTTTGTGTCCAAGTATATGGTCAATTTTGAAGAAAGTCTTATGAGGTGCTGAGAAGAAGATATATTCTTTTATGTTTGAGTGAAATATTCTATAGACATTGGTTAGGTCCAGTTGGTTTATAACTAGGGAGTTAGATCCTGAACTTTTCTTATTATTTTTTGTCTGGATGAACTGACTGTTTGTGAGAATAAGATATTGAAGTCTCTCACTATCAAGGTGTGAGAGTCAATATGTGATTTTAGCTGTAGTAATGTTTCTTTTTATGAACTTTGGTGCCCTTGTATTTGGTCCATAGATGTTAAGAATTGCAATGTCCTTTTGGTGGACTTTTCCGTGGGTGAGTATGTAGCGTCCTTCTTATCTCTTCTGATTAATTTTGGTTTGAAGTCGATTTTGCCAGATGAAAATGGCTATTCCAACTTGTGTCTTAGGTCCATTTGCTTGGAATATTTTCTTCCAACCTTTTATGCTGAGGTACTATCTATCCATGATGTTTAAATGTGCTTCTTGGATGCTGAAAAAGGATGGATCTTGTTTGCACATCCAATCTCTTAGTTTGTGGGTAACCTTAGAGCAAAGTTAGCATCTTGACAGCCATCTTTCCTACTATTCTCTTAGATACTAACATACTGGTAATTTTCCATTCCCCTATGACTGTTTTCCTGTTAAACATGTGACACAGCCTGACCCTGGAAAAGTCCCAGCTCCAGGCTTATTATATAGCAACTCATCTTATAGCAGAAAACCTACATTCTCCTTGGAAAGACAGTCGCTTCCCTCACATCCTCCCTTTTCCCCATTCCCTCATTTCTCCACTACTTAAACCCTGTGGTTATATTCACTAAATGGGACTTGATCAGAATACTGTCTTGTCTCCATCTCTCATGTCTCTTGCCCCCTCCTTCTCACTCCCTCCCTCAGGGTCCCCATTGACTGACCCTGAGGGCTGAGGCATTAGTTGTTTATTTATTGAGGAATAGAGACCAATGATGTTCCATGATATCAATGAGTAGTTTTTATTGATTACTGTTATTTTGATGTGGTGGTGATGGTAGTGGTGTGTGTGTGTGTGTGTGTGTGTGTGTGTGTTTCTCCTCTTTTGATTGCTGCTACAGGATTACTTATTCCTTATATTTTCTTGAATGTGGTTAACCTTTTTTAGGTTGGAGTTTTCCTTCTAGAGCCTTTTGTAGGGCTGGATTTGTAGACAGATATTGTTTAAATTTGGTTTTCATCATGACATGTCTTATTTTCTCTATCTTTTGAATTGAAAGTTTTTCTTGGTATAGTAGTAATCTGGGTTGACATGTGTAATTTTTTAGAGTTTGTAGAGTATCTTTCCAGGCTCTTCTGGATTTTGGAGTCTTCATTGAGTAGTCAGGTGTTACGTTAGTGGGTCTGACTTTATATGTTACTTGATTTTAATTCTTTGTTTTTTAATGTTTCTTCTTTATTCTGCATGTTTTTTTAAATTTTTATGTGCCAAGGGAAGTTTCTTTTCTGGTGCATTTTATTTAAATTTCTATATGCTTCCTGTACCTTGATAAGCATCTTTATGCTAGGGAAATTTTTTAAATTTTGTTGAAAACATTTTCTGTGTCTCTAATCTGGGTTTCTTTTTCTTATACTATTCCTATTATTGTTACATTTGTTCTTCACAAAGTATCCCAGATTTCCTGGATGCTTTGTGTCAGGATATTTTTAGCTTTAACATTTTCTATAACTGAGATATCCATTTCTTTTATTATGTCTTCAATACCTGAGATTCTCTTTTTCTTGTCTTGTTTAATGGTAAGATTTGCCTTCAAGATTCCTGTTCAAGCTCCTAAATTTTTCATTTCCAGATTTCCCTCAATTTGGGTTTCCTTTATTGACTCTATTTCTACTTTCAGGCCATAAACTGTTTTATTCATTTCCTTCCACCTTTTGCTTATGTTTTTATGGATTTCTTTAAGGGATTTATTCATTATCTCTTTAAGAACATCTACTATATTCAGAAAGGCAATTTTAGCTTGTTTTCTCATGCTTCAGCTATGTTACAATTTTCAGGGACTACTGTGGTAGGGTGGCTGAGCTCTAGTGGAGACATATTGTCTTAGCTATTTTCAATTGTGTTTTTATGCTGCCCTCTAGGCATCTGGATTTGAAATAGTTGTATTCTATGTACTAATATCTGGTCTTGTCTTTGTTAGATGTATGTTTTGCTCCTTGTTTTTTTGTTGCTTTCACCTGTTTTTAGGAGGATGTGGTGGCTGTGTATTGCCTGGGAGAGAATTTTTCCAGAATCCTTGTGTGTTTAGCCACTAGGGATTCTGGGTAAAATGTATGAGGATTCACATTAGGAATGAGGATTGGTTACTAGAAAGACATGAAGGAGTCCACGGAGGAAGGAAAACAGAGGTTCCACAGGATCTGCTTAGTTCTCTGAATGGTTGCAGAAAGTAAGGAGAGGCCTCAGCAGGTAGTCTGCTACAGAGCTGGGGATAAGAGTGGATTGGGGTTGGGGGGGGAGAAGAGGGATAGTGAAAATCTTAAACTCTTCTATTTGTTTACCTGGCCTGCTAAAAGGGCCAGTTCCTAAGGAGTTCCTCCAGGTATTGAGGCTGGAATAATGGGATAAGGAGTGTGAAATGGAGGAAGGTTTGAGGAGAAGAAATCCAAGATCCACTGGAGGTTGTGGCAGAGAAGAAAAAAAAAAAAAAAAAAGGAGGTCACAGCAGGTGGTCTATTACAGAGATACACACACACACACATAAAACTGCCTAATTAGACTTTAGACTTGAGGGAAAAGAAAAGGAAGGGAATATGGGGGAATGGTTAGACAGCTAAAATCAAAGGCCATTTTGGGGGTAGTATAGAAACCTAATACAGCAGAAAATTACTAAAATACAAACATATATGAAAGCAATCTAGATGAAATAACCACAAAATGAGGGAAACAATACCCCAACCAGCTATCTCTTGTAACCAAATGAAGCTTCCAGTAAGGGAAATGGGTTTTATCTAAATGAGTTATTGGCTAAAGAGATTCATGGAACTCCCCAAACAACCCAGCCAAGATTGTAGGTTTCTCTTTACAAACTCATAGCAAGTTTCTGTTGCCAAAAACACCTACTCAACTCATTGAATAAGGAGAAGTTAAGTTGGGTACCTACACAGAATCTTTACCCCTATGTGCTAAAATCTATGGTATGAGAGGATACTCTTCACACTATCAAAAGAGAAACATAAACACCAACACAGCCACAATGGTGTCATGTCTGCAAGATATGATAGTGCAATGAAGGATCAAAGCTTGTGGGTTTAAACAGCCAATATCTGATTTGACTTAAGGTCCACTCCACAAGATGGAACCCATACCTAACACTTCCTGGGGTACTAAGAACCTAAGACTAGTATTATCCCAGTGTGCATTAGGGTTCATCAAGTGTACAATGTTTAAGTTAAGGATCTATAAACTATAGCACATATTTTTAAATACCTACCATATAAAAGAAATATAAAGAAATTACATCCTAATGAGTTGGAGGAGATGGACATTAAATGTATGAAACTGTTTCTATTGTATTTGGCTAATGAGCAAAACATTACTCATGTAAAAATATAAATTTTAAGTATAAATGTCCCATGCAAATTAAAATATTTTAGTGTAATCTAAAAAATAAACATTAGTTTTAATGAGTTATCTTTAAATAATTTAATTTAAATGTCTGATTTAAACATTTTCAGTGATGGTTATGTTTGCATATCTAATGTATACTATGTATGAAATGCCCGAAATGGTACTCATTGAAAACCATTGAGAAAATTCAAGCCCATGAGTGTAGGGAGATGTTTTCTGTCTGTTCACTGATAAATTTCTATTGTTAAAACTCCTGTCATATACTTAGCATTTATTTACTGATTACTTTAAAGTGGGTATTCTTCTATTTTTGCTTGTCCTTATGATTTAGATTTATTGGACATTTTATCTGGATAAAAATTGGTTGATCAGAATTTTCATTAATATTTGTTGTTTCTTTTGTGCAGTGAACATAGTTTTCCAGCTTAAGTCATGCTTTTTCATTACTTTAAAATTTCATTCTTTACTAGAAACTATTTTTAGGTAATGTGTTGTTTTACTTTTAATTTTACTTTTTTGATTTAGCTCTTTGTGTCTTTATTGGATCTTTTCTGATGCCCCCTGGGGATTGGTGAGGAGAAAGTGTCACCAGAATATATTGTATGAGTTTTTAAAATTTTATTTATGAAGCAACTCTACTGACACACAATGCCCCATTCAACATATTTGATATTATATCACATAATGGGTCTTTTTTCTGGGTAATCTCTTTACTCACTTTGCCTCTATTAATGTATATTTCAGGAATAAGATCTAAGTTTTGCACTTGAAGAATTTCCACTTTACTGGATGGGGGGTCATAAGGACTTTAAAACAACCCACTTTTTCTTTTCTTTTTTTTCTTTTTTTTTTTGCTGGATCTCCAGAAGTGAAGTGCTATCCTTGGGCTTCCAGGACAAAAGGAGCAGAAAAAGAATCTAAAGAACTGATCAAGATCCTTTACTGAGCTTCTGCAACTTCCACCCATGGAATATGTGGTTCCTCTGCTACCACAGGGAAGGGCTGGCAAAGGTCAGCCTTGACAGACGTCATGACAGCATAGGTCAGCCATGGCAGATGTCATGACAACATAGGTCAACCATGGCAGATGTCACCACAGCATAGGTCAGCCATGGCAGATGTCATGACAACATAGGTAAGCCATGGCAGATGTCAGGACAGCAACATAGGTCATCCATGACAGCTATCACCACAACATAGGTCAACCATGGCAGATGTCATGACACATAGGTAAGCCATGGCAGATGTCACCACAGCACAGGTCAGCCATGGCAGATGTCACGACAACTCTAAGCCTCTATGGCCTCTGTTTTGATCTTGAAAAGTAGACTGAACATGATCTGGCTTCACAGACATAAATGATGTACAATGAGGGCCCTGAGCCTGCTTGTTTGGAACTACTCAGTTAGTTGCAGCCTTTGTAATAATTCACAACCAGAAGGCAGAGAACAGGACAAGGAGTAGTCTTCAGGGAATGAGCAAATGAGTGCCCCATCTCATCCCCCTGGACAATTCTCTGGAAACAGTGTACCCCAGGGATGTTCAGTAAACTGACTCTGAAACAGGGAAGCATGTTCAAAGAAGGTTTTGGGAGCTTGTTATATTGTTTATATAATGTAAGCATCCTGGCTTCCAAACCAAATTGGAATTGGGAATTCCTGTTGAAAAAGGAGGTATTCTCATGAAAGAGTGAGAAAAATATATCACATCTAGTCGCCATTGCATATACTGGGTCCATGATCTGTCTGAGAGCCAAAATGGAAAGAGAGGTTTACAAGGACCCCATACTAAAGGAGTCCTGGACCATTAAGGATCTGCCAGTCCCCTCAAAAGTGTCATATGCCCAGGGGACTGAAAAAGAACAACGAAGAGGTAATTTTTTTTTTACCTTCATGGTATTATGTTTTTATCCTCCCTGGAAGAACTTACCCATGTTAAAACATAGGTTCCCCTGACAAAGGTTATTCAAAGTAAGGAGAGAACCCCAGCCCTTGTCATTTGGGCTCACAACATGCTGTCAGTACACTGCTGAATATAGTTCCCAGGATCGCTATCTGGGGATGCAATGCAAACAAGAGTCTGTTGAGGATCATGGGGGGAAGGCTTTATTCCTCTGAAACACATTAAGGAGGTAGCAATATAGGAACTAAATTAGAACCTCCAGAGTTATATTTCAGTACTGTAGTAACCTGGACATGGAAGACTGGAGGAGCAGGGCAGAACAGCAGGTGGGGTCAGGTCTTCTCAACATGGCTTTCTCCTGCACAATTCTTCCAGTGTCTTCATTGCCCAGGTCAGCAGCAGTCCCCAGACTGCTGGCTGCTGCCACCACTGCCTCCACAGCAGCCACTGCCACCACCACTGCTGCCACAGCAGCCACTGCTGCCCCCGCTGCTGCCACAGCAGCCACTGCTGCCCCCGCTGCTGCCACAGCAGCCACTGCTTCCACCACTGCCACAGCTTCCAGAGCTGTGACGATGACGACGAAGAGATCTGCGGGGCCTGTGGTGGCTCAGGCAGCAGCCACCACCCCCAGAACTGCAGCAGCCTCCAGAGCTAGAGCCACAGCAGCCACCAGAGCTGGAGCCACAGCCACCAGATCCCAGGCTGCAGCAGGAAGACACAGGGGGACATTTAGGGGGACATTTAGGAGGGCACTTTGGAGGACACTTTGGTGTCTGGCACTTGGGAGGGCACTTGGGGGTGCACTTGGGAGGGGGCTGGCACTGCTGCTGGCTCTGCTGGCAGGACATCTTGGCTGATGAGTGCTCAGGAGCTGTGGGAGAATCACACCCAAGTCAGACCCAAGTTCCAAGACAACCTTATCTACTCTTGTCTTTTCAGTTTCATTTCTAGTTCCCGCATGAGTCTTGCGATCAGACACAGGAAGAGCCTTGTGAGATTTTCATCGTCTTCATCATTTACTAAGTGCTTTGTTTCAGTATCTCATACCAAATTCCAATTAGAGAGGGTTAAGCAATGCAATCTTTGAATACCCCCAAGAAATTCATCATTAAAATCTCCTAAGTATCCAGCCAAAGATCTCACATCACCCAGAATTCTGAAAATATTCAACACAGTTTAGTGTTGAAAAACTCGTTCCAAAAAGAGCAAAGGCATTCCCTCTGGGGGAATTTCAGAAAAACAAAACAAAACAAAACAAAAAACAAAAACCAAAAACAAAAAAACATGATTTTGTAGAAATGTAGCAAAATGGAAATGCAAAGATCCCTGGGGTTAATTTGTAACCAATTTATACATGAAGAAACCAAGGGGAAGTTTATCTGTGGGCCCTGGGCTGTTCCCATACAGCCTCTGGGGGTCTTCAGACCTGCTGGCTCCCTGCCCAAGACTCTCCACAGCAGTCTTCCTGCTGGCTAACCAGGAAACTCTTCTTTCTTCCACTACATCTTTTCCAAAAATGAACATGGCTGACTTTTAAAACTTTAATCCAGTGCCCCCTGGATAATTTAATGGCTCACATTTCAGAAAACCAAAGAGATACACCAAATAACAGAAAATAATTTAGTTTCTTTGAAAATGTAGCATAAATCTCTAAGTCCTCTCAAATTATGCCTCATTCTCTACTTTGGAATGCCACCCCCAGACACTTCTTTCTGATCACAATCCACTTCTTCTTGCAGCCTGCACAGCCTCCTTGCTGCTCTGACCTGACCATTCCTCTGGAGAAGCACCTACTTTTGTGCTCTGGACACTTACCAGGGTGACAGGCAGCAAGACTCTGTAGACACCTTGAGATGTGGATGGATGGAAGTATTCTGGCCACCAGCCTTTTTATTCCACTCGTGAATTCTTCTCCCTGGACATGAGACAGGGCTTGAGCATGGAGGATTGCCTTCTAACACCCACACGACTCTGTGACAGGTCATGACTGGATGTTCCTCACCTGCCACTCCCAATGGTCTCACACCATCTGCTTCCATCTAGGAATGTGTTTGCTTGATATGAGAGTGCTTGGGAAGAAGCTATGGATGAGCCATCCCAGGAGGCTTCTTCATCCTTCATTCCTGTTTCCTGGTAATGTGCTAATACTTAAGGATTCTGGTCCTCCCAATTCCTTCTTCCTGTCCATTCTACATAAAAGTAATTTTTCATCTAGACCTTTGATTCTAGTGGATTCATGTGAAAATATGCTTTTGGTGGTGGTGGTGGTGGTGTGTGTGTGTGTGTGTGTGTGTGTGTGTGTGTGTGTGTGTGTGAAGATACAACGCTGAAGCAGTGGCACTTTTATCTTGTGGGTAACCAATAACTGTCTCATTGGAGATCAGGTCCACTCAGTAGGAGGTAATTCCTGCTCAGCACCGTAAACCACCTGTGAGTAGAGAAATCATAGACCCAAGGGGAACCTACTACTGCTAAGTTCTTAACTGAATATAATAATTGCTTTCTAAATAGTTATCATTGTACCCACAGATAAGTGTACCTCTCATTCTTCATCAGAGAAGCTTCTCTGCACAACAGATGGAGACTACTAAAGATACATAACTGGTAGAAATACAGAAAATTAATAACTATGGAATGGTTATCTCTAACTGATACTTTTGCAACACAAATTCTAAACCTAAGACTCGGGGAAAATTATGGAAGAAGGGGTGAGAAATTCTAAGAGCCAGAAGCCCAGTAAGTTCATGAATAGATTGAGTCCCCTAGAAATGACAGGGAAAATGCACCCAGGGAATCTCAATTATATGATTACCTGAATAAGAAGATCACCATGGTGACAACACCAGCTGACATGCTAGTGGGGACAAGGGGAATTTCACTTGGTCTCACTCTGAGGTAAAGAGATTTAGATGGTCAATGGCTGTTGAAAGAAGTTGCATCAGTTGCTTTCAAGGATGACCTCCCTCGTAGGTCTAATCCAAAGAGGTCAGTCCTAGACATGTGCACATATAAAGAAAGGAAAATGGATTCAGTAGCATGTGTATGCTTGATTAAGGTGTGTGTGTGTGTGTGTGTGTGTGTGTGTGTGTGTGTGTGTGTATACATATAATAATGATAACTTTAAAAACAGAGATCACAACTTTGTGGGAGGAAGGAAGAGTTGGAGTGGAGATGAAGGGACAGAAGTGATACACATGTGGTGCTCATAAAAACTGTTTACATTAAACAATTCAGTTGAATCTACTACTGTCAGTTTGTTAGACCAGCAAAATTGCTTAACTTAATCATAAATCTTATCACACCCACAGATTATTGTAATAATCACCCCTCATCAAAGCAGCTTCTTTCTTTAGCAAATGGAGACCATTGCTGAAAACCACAACTAGACACAATGCAAAGATCAATGGAGTGCTAGAATCCCAGCCATAGTATATATCTGCAGTAGAGCTGCTGCATGTATGTCTTAGTGGACATTGTGGGAGTGGGGTAGAAAGATTGTTAAGAAAGTAAATTTGCAGTGTGACTGTCTCTTTTAAAAATGGCTACATAAACAAGACCTGGACAATGGAAATATTAATAAGTTTGCTAACACAGAAGGAGGAAAATCTCAAGGGATCTCTCCCCCCCAACTAAGAACTACAAGCAGCAAATAACTACCAAGAAAAGGAGAATTAGCTTTTCCAGGGGCAAGGCCCCTGATTGGTAGCCTTTGAGCCATATGCAAACACCAAAATGGAAGAGATTAACAGGATTATTTTATAGTGTGTGTGTCTGTATGTAAATAATTTTAAAAGAAGCAATCAATTTGAGAATGAGTGGGCACATAGAGAAGGCTTGTGGGAGGAAAGAAAAGGAAAGAAGTAGTGTAATTATATTTGAATTTTTTAAAGACAATTTTAAAGGAAAAAGATTCAAAGCAAGCATCCACATATGAAAATGGCGTGTGGCATTTGCCTTCCTAGGTCTGTGTTATGTGATTCAGTATAGCGTTTTCTAGCTCCATCTATTTACCTGTGAATTTCACTATTTTATTTTTTTCCTAATAGCTGAACCATATTCAATTGTGTAAATTTACCACATCTTCATTGTCTACACTGACAGACATCTAGGGCTTTTCCATTTCTTGGAGATTATGAATAGAGCAGCAATAAACAATGAACATGGATGAACAAGTTACCTCTGTAGTATGATACACAATTACTGTGGCTGTATGCTCAAGAGTATATAACTGGATCATGTCTTTATTGCTAAATAAGGGTAATGAATGTAGACATATATAATATTCTACTACAAAATAATTTATCATTCTGTGATACACCAGAAGCTTCCTTGGGTTAAAACCAAATGGCATTAGATTCCTAATGCTGTAACCACTTATTAGTTAATGTATTGCTGTTTACATTTTAGAGTCATTTTATTTTTAATAGCTGGAGGTTTGGATGCAGAGGAAAAAAGGTTAAGACTTGACCCTTTTGCACTGGAAATGCCCTGTGGGAAGGATCCGAGTTTCTTCCATTTAGTGGTGTTCAATGGTAGAAGAGGAGAAACAGATTCTTTAACTTTCCTTTGCCCCCAGAAGATAGTATCAATCTTACTATACAAGTTGGAGACATGTTTGGTCATTATAGCTGTCATCTTTGGGATCAGAGATCCTCCTGAACACTGTGCCATTCACCAGAAATCCAGCCCATAATAGAATTATCAGAGGGCCCTAAGGGACAGTTCATATTTAGACAATATGGTGCTGATATAGGCATCTGGTATGAGCTATGGTGACTGATGTTGGTCATAGTAAATGTGTATGAATCAGCACAAAATTATTGGCATTTGATGTTTAGGGAACCCAAGAGTAAACAATGATATAGTCTGTTGGACAGCTATTCTGTAGAGGCCTTTACACTCACCAGTGTGACTGTAAGTGTTTGTCTTTAGTGTTGTGTGCCAGTGGTCCCTGTGTGTGTCTGTGTCTCCCTGGGTGTGGCCTGTATAAACTGGCATATGTTTTTCTAACGGCCTGGGTACCGGAAAATAAAGTGTGCCATGGTTGTTCATCTGCCAAGCCTTGAAATTTCTTTAGCCTCCCAGGCTCTTGTGACCTCTGCCATTCTTGGAATCGGAGCTTGAACCCTATGAGCTGACATGAGAAGCTGTGCATTGCTGTGAAAGGAATGATATGATACGCACTGGAAACAGCTCTTCAGTTACTGACAAACAAAGCAAACCTCTCTGAAGGATGTTAGTGAGACGTTACAGGAGTGACGATTAACATTGCCCAGCCCTGCCTTTTTCTCCAGGCCATGTAAAGTCAGGATACCCATTTGTGACTAAAGATTCAACTCAGTTGCAAGCCTAAATAGTGTTCCTAATTGACCACAAGACCTCTTCTCTGATATTTGTCTCCTTTAGCTAATCCAGAGAATCATTCAAATGGCAAGTTGCTAAGCAAGATCAGAGTGCAAATGATTGTTTGCAGTGTTTGCAGTGGTTCTTATGTGTGTGTGTGTGTGTGTGTGTGTGTGTGTGTGTGTGTGTGTGTGTGTGTGTGTGTGTTTTCCACTGTCCTTTAACATTATGAGCTCATCAAAGCACATGAACTTTTTGCTTCATGAGTCTTACTGTTTCTAGGCTTGGAGTTTTCCTAAGCTGTGTTCCACACCAACTCATTCCTGTTCCTCTCTGGTTCCACAGTCTTTCAACCCTTAAATTCTTCATTGTTGAAAAATCTCTGAATTCCCATATTCACATCCCTCTAGCTCACCCAGCCTCTGCTTGAGACAGGGTTCAGATTCCATCTGTGACCACCCTCTCCTATCCAACATGCATTTCTCCAAGCATTGTTTCTTTCCTCTTCCTCTCCCCATAAGGGGTGACATTTCACTGCCAAAATCAAATATATGTTTAGTGCTTGATAATATATGAAATATTTTAAATTACATTTCATTTAATCTTCACTGTGATCGAGAGCAGAAAGTACAGCTTGTTAGCCACATTTCATACATGAGGAGATGAATATCAGGAAAACCACCTAAGCCAAGAACTCTCTACTTTCTAGTGGTGGCACTGAGTTCAAACCTGTATCTTAGGATACCATTCCCACTGCCTCTGGTTCACAGTTCTGCCTTCCTGTGAGCCACTCTGTCCCACAATTTAGTTTAGTCTTTACATTTTTCTTCAACATTTTTATTACATAATTTATCTTACATATCAATCCCAGTTCCCTCTCCCTCCAACCCTCCCATGCCCCCCACTGATCTCTCTATTCCATCCCCCATCCACTCCCCAGAGAGAGCGAGGCCTTCCACAAGGAGGAATCATCAAAATCTATCAAGTCATTTGGAGCAGGGCCTAGGCCCTCCCCCATGTATCTAGGCTGAGTATCCCTCCATGGAGAATGGGCTGTTGAAGTTCGTTCCTGCACTAAGGATTCATCCTGGTTCTACTGTCAGAGACCCGATAGACTGCCTGGTCCTCCTAGTTGACACCCACGTTCAGGGATTCTGATATGGTCCTGTGTAGGTTCCCCAGCTGTCAGACTGGTGTCCATGAGTTCCCACTTGCTCAGATCAGCTGTTTCTGTGGGTTTTCTTAGCATGGTCTTGACCCCTTCGTTCCTCACTCCTCCCTCTCTACAGTTGGATTACAGGAATTCAGCTCAGTGCTTAGCTGTGGATCTCTGCTTCTGCTTCCATCAGCTATAGTTTGAAGGCTTTTATATCTTGATTTTTTTTTTACTTATCATCCCGGAGGCAACATTGCAATATTACTTTTAGTTCCAAAGCAGCTTGTATATTTAATCTGTTACTTAATTTAGCAATGTGTTTATTTATTATGAATGTTTCTGTACTATACATTCATTTCCTTGATAGTCAGAATCTGTATTTTGTTTACTGGGCTATCCCAGGCTATTGCTATCTATGCTATTATCAGAATATGAGTAGCACAAAATAAAATTCAGTATTTGTATGCATGGATAAATGACATATTCCATTTCCAAATTGTTTTATTATTTTCTTGATTTCTAACTAGAATTTTTCTTTGTTAATTTATTTTCGTTAAATTTAATTCCCCAAATTTTACCTGATGGTTGATTTGTTTTCTGAATGGAAGTCACTTTGAATAACAGAAACTGTAAATGTATTATTCCTTTTCGAATATAACAGTAGCCTTCCTTCCATGGGAAGTAGACCAAATTTGAGAGCACAGTAGGCATATGCTCGGATTCTAGCAGTATCAGCTCTTAGATGTGTGTTCAGACATACCAGTTAACCTCTCCATTTGTATACTGGGGTAAATACTAACACAGTTTTAAGTTACTGAAAATATGATGAAGAATTGCAACTTCATATGATGTTTAATGTACAGTGGGGTTACCATCTCTTATCTTCACTGAAATTGGCCTGAACAAACATAGGGTCCAAGAAGCATTGCCTGAGCCAAGAAGAGCAACTCCATCAGGCACAGTATAGCTGTTAGGAACAAGGGTCCATACCCATGTAGCACTGACAATTTCAGCTAATCTGAACTTTAAATTGCATTTTCATAGTGAACTTAATCCCCCCTTTTTTGTCATGTCAATTCCATAGTTCTAACCTACATTGAGTCAGTAGTTTAACCTCAGTCTTCTCTCAGAACTTGAAGATACCTAGAATCTAGTCACTTCTCTTAAAGAGTATCCTCAGCTTTCTGATACAAAGGTCATTGGAGGAAGACTAAAAATTTAGTCCTGAAACCATCAAGATATCTCCGTACAGTATTAAGCACCAAAAAAAAAAAAAAAAAAAAAAAATGTTTCACCAATGAGGAGTCATGTCTCCCTCCCTGTCCTGCCTGTCTTTAAATCATGCTGACAATGTGACTGTTGTTATATCTTCCCGGAACAGTTTCCTCCTTCCTCATCCACCACACACACTCCCATCTATGGCCTGCAGTTGCCTCCTGAACACTTGGTCCACTGCATTCTCCTCCTATGTGCTTCTAGGACGACACTCCATATCTCCCATTCCGAAGCTCGTATCACATATGTCATCTACATTGCTCACCACTGCATCTCCAAGATCAATCACTTTCTGGCAGTTAGCCAAGCTCCAGAAATATTTGTCACATGAGTGAATGTGTTGATGCAAGGTGATAAATGATCTTCTCCTTTATGAGTGTAACTCTAGAGAACAGGGGAAAGATGTTAACCCATCTCAAAATCCCTCTGACAGACCGCGAAGAACATGACAGGTAGATCAGGTAAAGCCTGGTTATTTCCCAGTCTGCACACCTAGTTTCACTTCCCAGATTAGGAAACCTCATATTTACAGAAATTAACTTGTGATGGTCCCTGACTATGAGAAACACAAAAATCACCAATTAGTCTCCATTTTCCTGGCTCATCTCAGTTACCATATTGTGGATCCTCCATAGCATTCAGTCATGCCAGAACACAGGACTGACCTGTGGCCGTGGACAAAGTCTGTTCATCATCCAGCTATCCCCCCCCCACTTAACAACAAAGTATTTGCATGCTTACTGTCTTTTGGTTACTAGCATCAACAGCCAAGCTCTTCTCAGATACATGGCAGGCATATTTATGTATCCAAGGATATTTAGTTGATGGAACAAATTGTAAAATATGAAAATTCTCCCTCTGAATGCCTGTGTAATGACTAGGAAAAGGACAGATATTTCACAGCCAATCTTTATCGACCAGTAAGAATACATCTAACATAGGCCATACTTTACATCACACATCCATGCACACAATCTGATTCTGAACATTTGGGAATCAGTGGCTGAGGAAATCAAAATCTGACTCCACATAGGGGCAATTATTTAAACTTCCCATAAAACCAAACTCTCCTTCTAGTACTTTGTGTTATATTTGTATATTAGAGCAGTTTTCAACCCTCATCAAACATGCTTTCCTTTGTAGCTTACGGTGATCAATAGAGATTTGAAACTGTTCAAAGTTCAGTGTATAAGACACTGCAGAGTGTTCAACCCAGACATTTGTATCAGACCTTCCATCCACAGGTCTTGGAGATCATCATAGAGAAGAGGATGGAAAGATTATAGAGGGTATAGGTAGTGGGGGACTGCTGTCTATTGTGGAGAATGGAATATTGAATTCACACACTATCACTGAAGGTCAATATGTGATTTTAGCTACAGTAGTGTTTCTTTTATATACTTGGATACATTTGTGTTCAGTTAGTTCATACATGTTTAGGACTGGTGAATTTTTTCTTTGATGAGAATGTAATGTCCTCTATTTTTGTTTTGGCTTGAAGTTGATTTTATCAGATATGAAAATGGCTACACCTGTTTGCATATTGGGTCCATTTGCTTCCAATGCCTTTTGTCTTTTTTCATCTTTTTACCCTGAGGTAATTATCTATCCATAATGTTATGGTGTATTTCATAGATGCAGCAAAAGGATGGATCTTGTTTTCATATCCATTTTGTTATTCTGTATCTTAAGAAATTGAGACCATCAATATTGTCTTTTTTTGTTTGTTTGTTTTTGTTTTTTGAGACAGGGTTTCTCTGTAACAGCCCTGGCTGTCCTGGAACTTGCTCTGTAGACCAGACTAGGCTAGCAGTCTCAGAGATCCACTTGTCCCTGTCTTCTATGTGCTGGTATTAAAGGCATGCAGCACCACTGCCTGGCAAGACCACTAACCTTGAACATCACAAACGAACTATGTTTATTGACTCATGTTATTTTGCTGTTATGATAGGGTTTTTCCTTTGCTCTTTTGATTCCCTGGCCTGGGATTATTTATTCCTTTCATTTTCTTGGGTGTCATTATACTTGTCAGACTGATGTTTGTTTGTTTGCTTTTCTAGCACTTCCTGTAGAGCTAATTTGGTAGATGAATGCTGCTTAAATTTGGCCTCATTGAGAGAGTGAAAGTTGTCTATGTGATTTCCAAGCTAGTGTGGCCGCTGTGGGTTTCAGGAAGAGTATTTTTATGTATTGTTGGATGACTAAACGAATTGGGATGAGTTATAAGGGGAGGCTGAGGGAGTCAACAGAAAGGAGGAAAGCCAGTTCTGTACTAAGTTTCCATGAATATTGTGCCCAACCTCAACTAGCAAGGAAGATGCAACTCTGGGAAGACCTTCTTCATGCAGTTTATTCAGGATCCTTGAACAAGCTTCTTCTTCCCTTGGGGAAATGCCCGCACAGGCTTAAATCCCCTTGTGCTGACCAACCCCAGTGAGCCACATGGACCCTGCAGATAGGCTACTCTAACTGGAAGCAAACAGGATGAACAGGCTTAACCAAATAAGGACTTGTTTATGCCAGAGAGCACTCACCATCAGGAAGGTGGAAGGCAGAAGCCAGTGCCATCTTTAAGGCACAGCACTTCACAGCTTTCTACAGTTCCCCCTTTTTGTTTTAATAACACAACAGGCAAGGGTAGTGGTCTGGTCTCCAGTAATGCAGTGGACATTGTAATCACCCTGAATCCTGGTAGTCAGCCAAGTCAGTGCCACACCCATCCAGTATCTTTTTCCTGGAGGTGGGGTCTTGAACACCAACCCACATGCAACCAGACTTGCTCTTCTCGGAGTTGCTCGCTTCCAGAGCTAACTTGGAGTACAGTGCTAAGCCATACAACCTGAGTGTGAAGGATCAATTCTTGTTCATGACTGCGAGCCATGCTTGGGGGGACTGCTCTGCCTCAATAGCTGTAAATGCCTGGACAACCGTAGCTGCATGCCACCTCTGAGCAAACCTCATCTTAAAAAGGCACCACAGGCCCATGAAGGAGATAAGCAACAAGAGGACAGCCATGGCTCCCATTCTCGCCCACTCTTTCAGATGATCCATGGCGACGGCGAACCACAATGATAATCCAGCAGCCAATCCCACATCCACAGGTGTTGAATTTACTACAACGACGGCCATTCGTAGCTGTGCCATCAGATCATCAAAGTCAGCACACCAATTTCCTAAAAGATGGCTAGACAACTGTCATGACAAATTAGCAGCATGTGTCCAAAAGCTTGTATTGGGTATCCTGTCTGTTGATTGGCAAAGTGTCCCTGTCCAAGTAACATTTCCGGCTGCCAGGTTAGCTGCAGCCTGTTCATTGGCATACTCAATTAAAAAAGCTTTCCAATCCAGATACTGTCCGGGGCTTAGGCATGCTCGAGCCAGCCCACTCCAGTCACTAGGAATCATGCAATGTCTATTTAGGGCTTCAACTTGAGCTATAGTAAAAGAAGCTGAAATTCCATATGTTCTCACAGACTCAGCCAAAGCCTTGATGAACTTGAAGTCTAGAGGCTCCTCATATCTATTGCCTTGGGCATCCTGGAAAACTGGATAGGCCAGACTTAAGTCATTTTGCATGGCTCTTCAGACCTCAGGGCAAAAGGAATGCCCTGTACCTCGGCCCCGCCCTTCCTCATTCTGATAAGGAGGAGGCATTGTCCCAGGAGGGTCTTTCTCCTCCTTACATCGCCATTTCTCCTTTCCTTCCCCTCTCCATTATTTAAGGGACTGTTTCTGAACCTTTTCTATGAAGGCCTGCAATTCTTCCTCAGAGTCTGTTTCATCCATATCTGACTCTCCTGTGCTCTTAACCTCTTCTGATCTTTCCTCTTGTAACATTTCTAGCGCAGCTTGCCCTTTTTCCATTGCCTCTTTACAGCACTTGTAGTCTTCAATACAGCTACACACTAACTTCCAAACAGGTCGGATCTGGACTGTAGCGTCCCTTGTTACCAAGCAAAGTCAAGATCCCTGCCTAACTTGTCCCAGCACGCTACCGTGAGGTCTCCTGAAACTGCAAACCAAGGTGCAATGGCATCGCACTCACTCAGGAATCTTTCTAGTGTGCTTTTCTTTATTTTAATTTTTTTTTTTGACAAAAGTAGCTCCTGAAGAGCCAGAAAATTTGGATGAGACTGAGAAGTCCCCATTTTAAAAATTTTACTTTCGGTTCGTTACAACCTCTCGCTCAATGCCTGAGACTTTATTGCCGCTTATTTCCGCGGTCTTTAACTAGGTCCCAACTTACCTGGGACTTACCAGTGGACTGCCTTGTCTGAACACAGAACTTTATTGCTCCTTACCAGAGACCTTATCGCCTCTTTACCGAGGGCCTTAACTTGGTCCCAACTTACCAGCACTGCCCTGACTGCAAGAAGTTCTGATCTGAAGGTTCCCCGTATGGACCACCAGTTGTTGCTACCACCTCGCCCAGCAAGGAAGACGCAACACTCAGACTCTTCTTTAAGCAGCTTTATTCAGGAACCTTGAACTATCTTCTGACCCCAGGGAAAGCCAGCCCACAACTTATAAGGCCTTGGGGTAGCCACCCCTGGCACACCACGTGGTGAATGCAGATAGGTCCATATATGCAGAAGCAAGCCTAGATCTTAGCCTTAGCCAAATAAGGACTTGCTTACACCAGAGAGTGCTCACCATCGGGAAGGTGGAAGGCAGAAGCCAGTGCCATCTTTAAGGCATGGCACTTCACAGCTCTCTACACATGAATTCCCAAAAGAATGGAGGAAGGGGGTAGAGAGGTAAGAGGAGCATCTGTAAGTAGCAGCCCAGATTTTTAAAAAAAGAGGCAATGAGGCACTGATTGAAATAGCTTATTTTATTGAAAGAACTCCAGAACTATGTTAAAGACAAAAATGATTATTTGAAAGATCTCTGATCTCTTTTTTCCTTTTTTATTTCAATTAGAACACTCTTATTTTACATATCAATCCCAGTTCTGACTCCTTCCCTTCCTCACATGCTCCCCACTGACTCCCATCCCATCAATCTTCTGCTCCATGGAAAAGGTAAGGCCTTCTATGGGGGAATCATCAATGTCTGTTACATCATTTAATACAGGGCCTAGGCCCTCCCCCATGTTTCTAGGATGAGAGAGTATCTTTCTATGTGGAATAGGTTCCCAATATTCATTTATACACTAAGTATAAATACTGTTCTATTACCAGGGGCCCCATAGACTGCCCAGTCTTTCGAACTGACATTCATGTGCAGGGGGCCTTGTTCTGTTCTATGCTGATTTCCAAGCTGTCAGTCTGGGGACCATGAGCTCCCATTTGCTCAAGTCAGCTGTTTCTGTGGGTTTCCTCACTATGGTCTGTATGCCTTTGTTCATCACTCCTCCCTCTCTACAACCAGATTCCAGGAATTTGGCTCAGTGCTTAGCTGTAGAGAAAGAGAAAGGCAGTGTTGCTAAGATTAATGTTAACATGTTAGTTGGTATAAAGACTATAGGTGAAGCCTGTAAAAATGGCTTTGGCAAATCACTTAAAATCTACTTGTTTAGATTTCCTCTTTAAAATAACATAATAATAATTACCATCTTTTGTGCTATTGTGAGAATTAGAAGACAAATAGTAAGGTAAGATGATATATATAGGCACTCATGCTTATACACACATGCACACTATCTATCTATTCATCTACAGTGTGTGTGTGTGTGTCTGTGTGTGTGTGCATATCTCTCTCTCTCTCTCTCTCTCTCTCTCTCTCTCTCTCTCTCTGTGTGTGTGTGTGTGTGTGTGTGTGTGTGTGTGTGTGTGAAGACATAGTTTCTTTCTGTCCTGGTCCCAAGGCCCTTCAGTTTCAGTCCCAATTAAACACACAGGCTTATATCAATTACCATTAATTATTGGCCAATGGCTTAGGATTTTTATTGGGTAGCTGTCTCTTAATTATTAATCCATATCCATATATTAATCTATATATTTCCGCATGGTCTTGACTTACCAGTGATGCCTGGTGTTGATATCCTGGCTTCTCCTTCTACCCAGGTTCTGGGCAACCTGGCCCTGTTCTTATGCCCAATTTTCCTTCTCCTGCTCCATGGTTTCTCCTCAGCACCCACCTATCACTCCACACCAGCCTTCTCCTAGGCCTGTGCTTCTCCTTAGGGAATCTTTCCTGGTTGATGGTCCTCTCTAATCCTTAGGATCTCTCCCCACCCCAGGATCACTGGTCTCTGAGCTACCTTTCCATGCCCCTAATCCATATTTGACAGGAGATCACTCCTCATTGACAGCTCAAAGGCTGTTGAAGTTTGCATGGGTGTGCTGTGCATGTGTTAAGTGGCTGCATAAGAACTATGCATGCAGAAACTATGTGGAGGTAGCATGCCAGCACCGCTCTAGCCGGTAAGATGAGCCACATGGAAATACTAGAATAGTAAAAATGGGTTATTAAGAAAGAGCTAGCCGATAAGGAATTAAGAACTGGCCAACAGATTTATATCAAATACAGAGTCTCTGCATGTTATTGGGGGCTGGTGTGGCAATGGGACTAGACTTGCGGTGGGTGGGCTGGCGGAAAACTTACAAGCTACAGAACTGGGGCCACATAAAACTGGGCCAACAGTAGCTCCATGACTCCAGTTTCAATGGCTCCAACTGCTGAGACTCATTTTAAACTGCTCCCATTGCCTATATAAGTAAGTGCCTACTGCCTGTTCTCCCGCTTCTTTCCATTTCTGCTCCCCCGCCTTTGCTCTCTTTCCCAATAAACTCCATGTGGGTTTGTTGAGTTTGGTGGATCATGTTTCATTGCCTTCCTTGGCAGCTACATGGCATCTCTCTGGTAGTTCCTCTCTGCACCCTCTCCACAGCATTCTCCTTGTCTGGTAGCCCTGCCTATACTCCCTGACTGGTTATTGACCAATCAGTGTTTTATTCATCAACCAATAAGAGAAACACATATAAGAAGGACATCCTCTATCATCTCTTAACTGTCTAAATAAAAAAGGTTTTAACTTTAACAGTAACATTATATATAACAAAGTTTATCAAGCAAGAATTATAAGCAAGAATTGTAGTTAGTTCATTAACATTTAGCAAAATTTAAATAAAATTATCTATTCTATCTTTGTGAGGCTAAAGTTTTGTGTAACTTATCTTTTATTATAACCAAGGAAAAACCATAACCATAACTATCTTCTGTTTTCAACTCCATCAAAGATCTCAGAAGGATAATATAAAATTCTAGAGTTGAAAGAGACATCTTGTTGCCTGGACTGTCACCCAATGTTCTACTGTAACATTGGGGCATCAGTCTTCAGCCTATGGGCCTAGAATGTCTGGCAGACTTCTCAGTAAAACAGGAAATTTGATACTGTCTCACCTGTATTGGCAGTTTGTCAGTTATTTTTTTCTGTATCCTTTAGAATGTCTGGCAGACTCTTCCACGAAGCAGCAACCCTGAAGGACTGTCCCATCTTGCTTTGGAAAGTTCTACAGTCACTTTCCTGTGGATCCTGCATGTCTAGTTCGGGCAGCATGCTATCAAGCATTCCAGACAAGAGTAGTTTCTTGTCCAATAGGTCAATTTGCCACATTGAGGGCAAACTACATAAAGAATTTCTTCAATGCCCATCTTCCTCTCTGACACAATTGGTGTTAACATGAGCAATTGTATCTCATTGTCATGAAAAACCCTAATAAACCATTTTAAATCTCATATCCTGAAGGTCTTTGAAAGATTTTGAAGAATATCTGTTCATTTGAAATATCTCTGATTACCTAGAAATCCTAGCATAAGTTTTATCTATATAGGTAACTATCTGTAATCTGTATTTAATTATACACACAATACCTAAATAAGAGAAGAATATACATATAACAAAATTGACTTTAAATTTGTGTCAATAAACTAACATCTATACCAATGTAAATTATTCATTTTTATTTCAAATTCTTTTTTTTTTCTTTAGCGATTGACTATGATCATTAAACATTTGTAACCAACCTCATTTAAATGAAAGCAAACATTTATAAACAATATTTGGGAATGAGGGTGTAATGCTCTCCAAACTGCTTCCTGCTATTTGGGTGAATGTCAATCACAAGAAGATCTTGAGAAAACTAATAATCACTGCTAAATCTTGGCTGTAGTAGTCTGAGAGGCTTCATGGTCTCAGCTGTTTTAGATGTTGAATCACCTGGACCACTTCTTCAGGGAGTCTTACTTGATCAAACCATCTTAGTCTGGAAGGAATCCACAACTTTTCATCTTCTTTGGAAACAAAAGGAGAATCTCTTTTCCAAAGTAACATGTTCTCATGTTAAATGTTGACGTCAAGGCATTTTTTAAATATATAGGTTGATCTAGCAGCATTTATAATTAAATGTTGTTTAACAGCTGTTCCTCCTTCCTTAGCAATCAAACAATTCAAAGACAACATAATGGCATACAGTATCTAGACTTTCTGTGTATTTTCCATCTTTACATGGCTTCCTTTTTTATTACTCTATTTCTTTTACTTTTATTTTTTGCTTTTTTTTTTTTTTTTTTTTTTGGAACAGGGTTTCTCTATGTAACTTTAGCTGTCCTGGAGTTAACTCTGTAAACCAGACTGGCCTTTAAATCACAGAAATTCACTTGACTCTGCCTCCTGAGTGCTGGGATTAAAGATACGCACTGCTGCCACACCCAGTTACTCTCTTTCTTTTTTTAAGGACTTTCTCTATCCTTTTTGTTTCCTCTTCCAAACCTTCAGTTTTAAATGCACTGTAAAACCATTTAGAGGTTGTTGGGTTTTCTTTCCTCTGAATCTGTCTTTACTGTATGTCTCTATCTTTTTCTGACTATGATTCTTTTATCTGCTACGCATCATGGCTAAAATTAAAGTGGCAGCTAGCCATGCCCTATTCCTTAGCTTTCTGATGGTCTAGCTTCATGGTGGAGTACTGGTGGGAGCCATGCTTATTGCCACAACTCTTTAGAGTTTCTAGGTCCATGCCACCACCTAAAAACATGCCACTGCCTGCTGCTCTTAAACACCATTTAATTGTTTGGTAACAGGGCCTCTTAAAAGAGCATTAGTGGATTTTTGCCACTAATGCTGAGTCAGGAAGCCTGTCTTAAAGGAGTCATGAGCCTCTGCTTGCCTCAAACAAACAGAGCTCACCTGGGAAAATGCTGCTACCAAGAAGCCTTGCTTGCCTCTTTTCTTTTGTGTTTAGAATCCCCTTTTAAGTTTTTGTCAGGTTTTACTTGGAAATTCTCACCAAATGTTTGGGGTGTCATTTGTAGAAGGAGGTTTCTTTCCAGCCTGGTCCTGTTGTCATTCAATCCCAAATAAATATGCAGAGGTTTATGTTAATTATAAACTGGTTGGCTGATGGTTTGGGCTTCTTATTGGCTAGCTCTCTCTTAATTATTATCCCATTTCTATTAATCTAAGTATTTCCAGGTGGTCTTTGTTTGTATCCCAACTGTAGGCCCTCCCACTCCTTTCCCTCAGACTAAGCAGAGGGACAGTCTAGCCAGTTCCTGCCAATGAACCCTGCAGCCAAGCATAATTCATTTACCTTTTGCCTTTTATTTTTTCTGTCTCTGATTTCTTCTTTGGCTGTCTCTGTTGCACATGGTTTGTTTGTGGAACGTTGTGCCTTTCCAGGGCACAGTATGGCACACATTTCACACAAAAACCTTGCCTGTTCCATCTGCAGCTGATCTGTTTTCTTGTCGCTGGGAGTTTTAAGTCTACTCTGTCTCTTTAAATGTCCTGTCTGCTTGCTGCAACATGAGAATCAGAGGTCAAACTCTGGTTCTTCTTTCTTTTACCCAGTCCTGTTTAGTATATCTATGTGTATGTGTACATGCAACTACTGTTTAAAAATGTGAGCTAACTTTATATGTAACTTAAATTCAACTGTGCTAAGTCTCAAATATTTCTAAATTGTTATGTATCTTTAATTGATGATAAAATTATTTTAAATTGATATGTACTTTTAATTGATAGCAAAAAAATAAGGTTTCAAAGGTCTTTTTCAAATTTGTCCTTCCTGTAAGCTGCTTACAAAGATTAAGCTTCTATTACAAAAGGGGAATTTTCTATACTTCTTTGTCCTTTAGAGCTGTCAATCTAACCTATTAAGTAAAACCAGTTATATAGTCAGGCTGGAGGGCTCTGAATAAAACATCCCTCCACAGCCTTTCAGCTTGGATCCAACTCCCCAGGCAGATACTACTCTAATGTCATTGTAGCCATACTAAGTACAGATTGATTGATTATAGTGATAAAGCCTTATCTAGTCACTGATGTGCTTAAGGCAAGTAATTAAAGACAAATTTTGTCTGCTGAGATATACTAAACAGATAGTCCTAAACAAATGCTCAGAGATCTAGAGAATATGCCATTTAAAATGTTTTATTAAAAAGCTTCCTTTTAACATTACATTATTTATTTATTTTTTTGTATTCACATATTGATCCCAGTTGTCCCTCCCTCCCTCTCTCCCGCCCTCTCTTCCTCCCATCCTGTCCCCCCCCCCCAACTCCACAGGGAGAATGATGCCTTCCAGGAGGGATCAACAAAATCTTTCAAGTCATTTGGAGTAGGGACTAGGCCCTCCCTCCTGCCTCTAGGTTAAGGGAGTATTTCTCCAAGGGGAATGTGCTACCAAAGTCCTTTTTGCACCAGGGCTACATCCTGATTCCACTGTCAGAGACCTATGTTCAGGGGGTCTGAGTCGGTCCAATGCTGGTTTCCCAGCTATCAGTCTGGGGTCCATTAGCTCCCTGTTGTTCAGGTCAGCTGTCTCTGTGGGTTTCTGTGGACTGGTCTTGTCCCATTTTCTTATCAATCCTAAAAAGCTTTTTATAACACAGAGACGGGCTCTATCCCATTTCCTGCAAGAAGACTGGACACTGAAGGAACTCCACACACAGAAGTGGCAACAATAGCCACTGAGCAATCCTGCATTCACCACAATGGCTGCAAAGGACTTTTCAGACCTGGACAAGAGGACAATAAAATCGATTTTCTCCACGTTGCTTGGGCCACTGGTAGGCAAATCTTGCTAAAGCTCCTAATCCACAGGTCTTACAGTATCAGCAGAAGGCACGTGTCCATAAAGCCTCTAACATCAACAACTGTGGAGGACCAGGGGATGGCTGTCCATACAGCCAGCTAGTATTTGTTCTATAATCATTAATGTAGATAAAATTTTTTCCTTCTCAAGAATTCTGATGCAGTTTGACAGTTTGTGGGTTTCAATATAACTTATACCATTCCTTTGTTTAAAAAAAGAAATGCTTTAAGGTATAACAAACTAACTTAAGGTGTACAAATGAAAGTTATCAGAGTTCTTTCTCATTATGCTATTGCTCACATTGTTCAATAAAGTTTTAATAAGCTACTAGTCCAAGTCTGGCAGAGTTTAAAACACCATACTATGCCACTATATGATCATAACTGTAAGCTCAAAATTAAGGTGCTTTTCATTGTGCTAAAGATATCTTGCAGTTTTAAAAGTGTTGATGCTTTCAACCAAATAATTTCTGACATTAGTATACGGCTAATATGTCTAAAACTTATGTTTTCATGAACTCTAAAGGATTCTTATAAGTTCCAGGGAGCCGAATTGGATCCACCCAAACAGATCAGATTCTTTCCTGATAAATATTATTCAACCTTTCTCTGGTCCCAGGATTCCCTTCCTTCATCTTGGGAACCCCTGGGGAACTCCTCCCTCATTTTATGATCCTCTTCCCTTCAAGTACCAGGACCTAAAAAAATTTTTTTTCCAAATTTTAACCTTGTCCTCTGCTCTGCCAACATCTTGCCAGGTCTAAGATGTGCCAGGGAGTTCCATATAGCCTGGACTGTGTGGAAACAACCATATACCCCAGGATGTGGCAGCATCTCAGGTTTCTTGGGTCTCCCAAAGATGGTCAATGCCCCCCAGGTCATCAGAAAGTAGTCTTGAGAACCGGACACCCTTATTTCCTAACCTGCCATGCCTAACTCCCCACCTTTTTAGTAATAAGAAAAGGTGGGATTGTTGGTATACAGGCATTAAGCTACTCTGCCACCTGACAATAGGCAGAGCACACACACAGGCATTCAAGCAGACACTTGGCTCAAAGGGTCCTGTGTTGCATGGCTACATCATGCATAAGGACTCTGTATGCATGTGCAAGCTTTACCTTTCAAGCGAGCACCTCTGCCTATTGGGCCCTTCTTCTTCCTCCTTCCCATTTCCCCTTTGCCCCCCACTGGCTTTGCCCTTTCTTCTCTATTCCCAGTTGGCCAACACCTACCCACCCCTACCCAAGCCTTTTCATTTCCCCCAATAAACTCCACATGAGTGTGTTGTGACTTGTGATTTGTGTTTCATTGCTCATTGCTACAACAAAACAATGGTCTTGGCTTACTGGAGAATACCCAGGTGTCCTCCTTCCTAGTAGCTCTATGGCAATCCCATTCCCCCACCCCACTTCTCAGTCCTCTCCCCAGAATTCTCCTTGTCTGGTAGCGCCAGGGCACAGATATAGGCAATCGATGTTATTTTCTCTCAGAATTTGTGACTGATTCACTATTGTTAGAGGAGAAGCATGTTCTTCAGTGCTGCAGCCATTCATAAGTTAGTGATATTCCTGTTTGTAGCCTCCTCACCCATGCTAATCATAATGAACTCATTGACTAACCAAGTTACATCTTTAAGCTGTTATTGGTACCCTATTTGGGATAAATAAATGTTTTGTTAGTTTCCATGTACAGTTCACATAACACTTTGGGCGCAGCATGAAAAGTGAAAAAACCAAAGATGAGTTTGGGAGAAGCTCTTCAAGTATTTCTCTCTGCTGAAGCCAAGCTGTCTGATGGTAGGGACCTATGAAAACTATATCAATATGGTCATCCTTCCCCATGTGGTATAGAAAGACTTTTTGTCATACTAGGAGTTGCTGTGGGCAAAACACATGCAACTAATGCCACCTCATCTGAAGGGTAGCTGTCTTCAGCTGTGTGGCATTCAATAACATGCCTCCTTCATGAATGTAACAAGATGAACATAAAGCAGCTGATAGACTACAGATATATTGCAGTCCATAAAACTGCACATAAAACATAAACAAGGTCTTACTTGGGCAGGGTGTGGAATCAGTTGCATGGCCCTTGCTCTGAGCCTACAACTGAGGTTGAGCTGTGTCACAAAGAGCTTGCCTGGATAAAGAATGAATAACAATGAGAAAAAACCCAGATAGACATCAACCTCTGTGTTAGCTTTAGAATTGGCAGGAAAGGTGAAAAAGAGAGAGGAAAAGAAGAGAAGGATGTCTTACTTTTTGTTACGGTGGGGTTGGGGGAGATAAAGGAAAGAATACAAATTAGTTTCATGCTAAATAGCCATGCATTAGTCAGGGTTCTCTACAGAAACAGCACTGATAGAGTGAATATAAACTTTCAATGTATGAATCATTCATCACAGTGTCTTACAGGCTGTGGCTTGGCTAGTCCAACAATAATTGCCCCCTCTTTGTGGAAAAGCCAAGAATCTGTGCAGCAGTTGTTCAGGCCACAGGATGGATGTTGCAGCTGGTCTTCAGTCCACATTGGAATCCCAAGGAAGAAGGTTCTAGTGCCAGGGAAGAAATGCAACAGGATGGATGAACTTGCCATGGAAAGTGAGAACAAGCAGGCAAAAAGTGAGAACTTCCTTGTGTGTTTGTCTCTTATGTGGCTTTCCATGGCAAGGTAAGATCCCAGATTTAGGATGACCCATTCTACCTCAAATGATCCTGTCAAGAAAATCTCTCACAGGAGTGTCCAGATGCTTCCGGATGCAATCAACTTGGAAACCAAGACTCACCATCACAGATCTCTTCTTGAAACTTTGAATCCACAGAGAAAACATGATAGTGAGGAGAAAGAAAGAGCACAAGGTAAAAGTAACAGATTATGCCCCTCTTGTCTGACTTTTGATATATAGGAAGGGAAAAATACATCAATAATACAGCATGTAGGAGGGATTATAGCAGGGAACTGTACAAGAAACTGGTAATCAGAGAATATCCTACCCCTGAACTGCTTAAACTGAAAAAGGAGCAGGAAATAGGAGACTCTCACAGTACAGCTCATAAGGTTGTAGGATTTGAGAGGAAATGGGACCAGTCTGAGAGCTGAAGTATGGAAACTGAATAAGACAAAGACTTCATAATCGAGACAACATGAGGGACACTTGGTATTTATGGTTAATACTCGGGATCAATAGAGGAAGAACAGGTGTTACTGGGAGATTTGAGCATGAGTGAGGCAGTGTCTGAAGCTCAGAAGAGTTAAGAAAGTGGTTGATTCAGCAGGGAGTAGATGTGAGGCTTCTGTGGCTTTGCTGGATCCCATAATGAGAAATGGTCTTTATGAAATAGGAAAGGTTTTGCTTGGGTCATTAAAAATCAAATGTGACAAGGTATCCGTAAGGTTAGAGTTCTGACATAACAGTATGGGTAAAAAAGACTAAGCTTGTCCCAGGAGTAGGGCCTTATCACCACCACCACCCCAAGAAGTATGTGCTCATTTCTAGCCTTCAAGAAAATACATTGCGGTTGGGTCCAGAACAAGGCCCTCTCAGCAAACGGGTATGACTAATGGAAAGGCGGTGATCCCAAAATACCCCCAGAAGCTGCAACGTGATTAGATGAAACCCCCAGCATCACAAGTGGTCTACCTTCCAACAGATCATTAACCAGGGAGGCCTCCACAGTCCCCCAATACAGGATAATAATTTTGCTATTGGTTGCCCATTGGAACTAGACAATAAGACCCTATGACTGAGAACATTGTGGACTTGGTTACAGGACATAGAAAAATGAAGCTGCTGTTGAGATGAAAGATTCCCCACTTTCTGGCTAGCTTGTATAGTATCAGAAGATGCTGGAAGAGCCAGGAAAGATGCACCCACTTGTACAATCATGACTTTTATGGTTATAACTAACTATTTTCTCACTGGCCTTAGGGCTCAATCCACAGAAGGGAATTCACATCCAATACTCAGGAGTCTAGTCAAAAGCTGATGGCTGGGAAGGCTATAGACCCTAATAGGGAAACAACTGTTGTTGCTCTTCTGCTAAATGGTTGTGATGTGTATGCCAATTTGTTTCTCTGCATTTATGTTTCCATTCATAGATATAACTGTTGTCATCCTTGGCCAAGTAAACTATATGCATAGGGCACCAGTTACTACTATAAAGACACATTTGGTCAAAAAATACTGGAAAATTGAGTCTGTTGAACATTCATTTATAAATGGGACATCTAAAACACCCTCCCCAAGCCTAGGGAATATTATAGAAGAGGGGCTAAAGTTTTGTAAGAACAGGAGGAAGGATAATTGTTGTCAATGCTGTCCTCCAGGAGTGACATAGCCATTGCTGTCCTCCAGGAATGAATGGCACGGCCATTGCTGTCCTCTAGTAATGACTGACAAGGTCATTGCTGTCTTCCAAGAATGGCTGACATGGCCATTACTGTCCTTCAGGAATGACATAGCCATTACTGTTCTCAGGAATGACATGGTTATTGCTGTCCTCCAGGGTTATTGCCCTCTTGAACTTTCAGGAGCCACAGTTACTTGCATGAGATTCAAAGGGGCTTGGACCATTAATGCCTGTCATGGAGAAAGGAGGTCTGACCCCTTATTGAGGAGATAGAGCTGGGTAATGATTACTAGGCAAGACATTTTCTTGAACTACTCAGGCACTCATAAGTTGCCCACTTCTGTATATAACACCTCACTCCTGCTCCTTTAAGCAACCTTAATTAAACCAGCTGGTTTAATTAATCACTGATTAATTTAAATGGAATCATGTCTCTGGCCTGCCATTGGGTAGATGCTTGTTTGTTTCCTTGGGAAAAGCCCACACAACAATGTTGACATATTTGCTCAAGGTACCACCAAAAACCATTCTCTAAGTTGTTTAGTGATAGTAAACAGGATTTACATCCCTTTTCCCAGTGTCTTTCTAGCAAGTAAGCATGGATGTGTGTCCACCATGCATGAAGAAGTGGGCCCTTCATAAAGGCCCCAGGCTTCCTTTAAACTACACAGGTCTTTTATGCAGAGCCTCCAAAACTAACATTGCAGACCTAGCACCCCAGGGCAAGGGAACAGCATGTTTAGAGCCAACAATCAAGTCTGTGTTCTCAGCTCTGGCCTTGTAATTTAAGGTTATTTGGGACATATCCTTTAAAGAGAGGGCATTGGAACAGACAATCCAAGGGCCATGTCAGAGCCTGTCCCTGCTGGCATCCTACTCAGAGAAATTTTTCATCCTCTTTGACTTCCATACCATCTCACACTGGGGAAAAGCCTGTCCCCCAATAAGCTCATCCTCCAGGTACACTCAATGATGTCACTCTCCTTATCTGCAGGGAGTAGAAGAAACAAACTTCTGTATCTTCCTCACCTTTGATTCTACCCCCTCACCAAGGGTGCACACTGTTAAGGTACCATGAGTAACAGGATTTAAAAGCAATTGATCAGTTCTGAACCTAGCTCAGTCTGTGCTTTCTGTATGACAAAATAATAGACAAATAAATGAAAATAATTTAATTAAAAAAGCACACCTCCAGAGAACCTCCATGTGTCCTCCCTCATATATCCCTGGAACCAGAGATATCATGTATCTGACTATAGCCCTAGCACTACAGCCAGGCAACTACCAAATGCAGGCATGAACACATATACTCCCAGCTTTGGAGTCATCCTCCATGCTCCCTCATTCATCAGGGGACATGGTCATGAATGTGAGACAGAAAACCTGTAAGCCAAGCCACTTCAGCAAGATTAAGGAATGCATACAAGGTCCCTCACAGAAGGGAAAAGGGACAAGATCTCCTGAGCATACTGGGAGTGGGGGGGGGTCAGAGAATGGAGAAGGAGTTAGGGGAAAGAGAAGAGGAGGAGAGGAGAACATGTGGGACCAGGAAGATTGAGACAGGGAATGAATAGATGACAGCAAAAAAAGAGATACCATAAAAGAGGAAGCCATTATAGGTTTGAAGAGAAAACTGACTCTAGAGAAATGTCAAGAGACCTACAAAAAGGACCCCAACTAACAATGTCAGCAGCAGTGGGAGAGGCTACCTTAAATGCCCTTCCATGATAACAAGATTGATAACTAACCTATATGCCATCATAGAACCCTCATGTAATAGCTGTTGGAAACTGAAGCAGACACCCGCAGCTAAACACTGAGCCAAACTCCTGGAATCCAGTTGCAGAGAGGAAGGAGTGATAAGCAAAGGGGTCAAGACAAGGCTACAGAAACCCACAGAGACAGCTGACCTGAAGAAGGGGGAGCTCATGGACCCCCAGACTGATAGCTGGGAAACCAACATTGAACCAAGTTAGACCCCCTGAACATGGGTCTCAGTTAGAAGGCGTGGGCAGTGAAAGGGACCTCTGACAATGCAACCAGGATGTATATCTGGTATATGAAAGGACTTTGGGAGCACATTCCCCATTGAGGAATACTACCTTAGCCTAGAGGCAGGAAGGAGAGCCTAGACCCTACTCCAAATGACTTGACAGATTTTGATGATCCCTCCTGGAAGGCCTCACTCTCCCTGTGGAATGGGTGGGGAATGGGATGGGGGAAGGATCAGGGGGCATGGGAGGGAGAGAGAGGGAATTGGGATCAATATGTAAGAACATTAAAATGTATTTAAATAAAAAAGACATAAAAAAGGAATGCTTGGTCAATGGGTACAATAAAGTCAAGACCCTCCAAAATAGAGTACAGTGAAATCCATACCACACCACCTTGGGATGATTGGTATTTAAGACAAACACAGATTTTAACAAAAGTTGACAAGAATGTGGAGAAATTAGGACCTGCATACTGAATGATGCTGCTGGGGTGGGACTATGAATGATGCTGCTCAAGTGGGACTGTGGATGATGATGTTGCTGGGGTGGGACTGTGAATGATGCTACTGGGGTGGGGCTATAGATGCTCCTGCTACTGGTAGGACTGTGGATGATGATGTTGGGGGTGGGACTGTGGATGGTGTATGTCACCACTGTGCAAAGCAACACGGCACCACCTGTCTTAGCATGTGATTTAGGAACTCCATTTCTTGGTACCTATTGAAAAGAATTGAAATGATACTCTCAAAGAAGCATTCTATACTGGTGTTGATCGGACCATTATTGACAATAGCCAAATGATTAGTCTTTCATTGCTGAATAAATAAAACATGACATCTACATGCAACATAATATCATACTACTTTAATAGCTGTTGTATGCTAAAGCAAAGATGAACCTAGAGAACATTATTCTAAGTGAATTTAAAAAATACAAATACCATTTGAGTGTCAAATTTTAAAAGGTAAAAAATGGAATGGTAGTGTGTAGAGACTAAAGGGAAGTGGGGAATGAGGTATTGAGAATTTTGATTTTTGGTTTTTTGTTTTGTTTTGTTTTTTCATACAGGATAGATGAATGGTGGTAATGGTAATACAACAACACAAGCATAATTAGTCCCTGTGAACTGTATGCTCTGACATGGCTATATTAATAAATTTTATATGTATTCTTACCATGATTTTAAAAGACACCATCTCAGCGAGTTGTTACCAAATAAATAGCAGACATTATTACTCAGGACTCAAACCGTGAACACATCTAGTTTTTATTATTGTGATACCTCCTTTTGCCCCAACAGGACAGAATATGGCTCAAGCTGCCAACCACAACCTTGGTCAACTATTACCTGACCTATGATAGGCACAGAGATTTAAGGATATATTGACTCCACTAGGATGAAAGCTTACAATGTAGTTGGGCAGAAAAGGCAAGTAACTTCAAAGAGAAATTAATTCAGGAGTGCTGCAAAGTTCTTGCTAAATGGATGGAGTTATGGGCAATGAGCTCTAGAGGCTCCCATGGATGGGAACAGGCAGCAACAACGACAACAAAAGGCTTTAAGGGAGAGGTATTGAATGACAGGTACGATTTGGGATAGTGGGAAATAGGTGAGAAATGGTTCAGGCCGAGGGAGCCTCTGCAGAGGCGAGAGCATTTGGGGAATGTCAGAAGGAACACCCAAGGAGTGCCCTGATGGCCAAGCTGATGAAGTTAACATTAAAGCTGGGTGCAGAGGAGGAGTGAGACATAAGACTGGAATGATGTCTGAGATTCAGGTATGGATGAGATGGCATGAAAGGAGGTTGGACAACAGCTTTGAAGCAGGGAGCACCTAGGTTTCTATGCAGAGATGTAAGCCAGATGAGAAGGGAAAATATTCTAAAGAGCCCGAGGCAGGGGCATTTGAGCTGTATTTTATTTAAAAGTATGCACCCTTTGCTCCGGCATAGGCCCCACCTTTCACTCCACCATTGGTATTACCTTGGTCTCCACAACCACCTAGACCCTGTGGACCTGGAAAGGCATCATCAGCTCTACAGTTGTTACTTTCTTGCCCCTGGTTGCAGCTGTATGGGCTTGGGCCTTCAGTATCCAGGCGGCATGGGTTAGATTCATGACAGCCAGGTTCTTGGCGATAGGGAACTGGATTAGGGCCTGAGCAAGGACTAGGGCAGCGCATGGGCTCCCCACAAGGCTCTGGACTAGAGCAACGCGCAGGATATGGCATGGGCTCTGGATATGGACAAGGCTGAGGGTGTGGGCGTGGTTCTGGGTTCTCACAGTGAACTGGTCGTGGGCGTGGCACTGGACGTGGTGCTGGACGCGGTGCTGGTTGAGGAGCTGAACACGGTTCTGGATACAGACATGGTTCTGAAAATCGCCGGAGTGGAGGACATGGGCGGGGTTCTGGACTTGGGCATGGCTCTGGACGAGGACATGGGCGTGGTGCAGGAACTGGGCACCGCTGCCGTGATGGTTCTGGAGACCAGTTGCGACGCTGTGGCCCGCAAGACCTTGGGAATGGCTGTGACTCTGCACGTGGCCTCAGATCTGGGCAAGAGACACCCCAAGAGGGTTGCCGGACACAGCTCTGGGATCTTCCTCTGATGGGAGGAATTTGGACAGGACACCTCTGTGGGGGAACCTGCCTGGGACAGCATGGTGATGAAATCTCTACCCTGCACTTGGGTCCACATCTTTGAGAACAGCCTGAAGGGCGACCCCGAGGAGGACAGTGGCTGCCATAGATAGGCTCCGAGCGACGGGGTGGGGTGCAATAGTTGTAGGAGCCTGAAGAGCATTGGGATGGCCGGCAACTGCTATAACAGGGCTCAGAACGTCTTGGTGGAGAACAACTTCGGTAAGAAGGCTGTAGCTGACGAGGAGGGAGGCATCGGCTGGTGCTCTGAGATCGACGCTGCTGTGTAGTAAAGCTTCCGTAGGAGCCCTGAGCCTGGCATTGGGGTGCACAGGTGCTAAATGAAGCCCCAGACCGACGCTGGGAGGAGCAGTTGCTGTAGGATGCTCGAGACTGGAATTGGGAAGCACAGCCGCCATAGGAAGCCTGTGACTGACGCTGGGGTCCACAGCTAGTGTAGGAGGGCCCAGACTGGAATTGGGGTACACAGCGACTGTAGGAAGCCTGAGACTGAGTTTGTGGACCACAGTTGTTGAAAGAACCCCGTGACTGTGACTGAGAGGTGCAGCTACCGTAGGAACCCTGATACTGGGCCTGAGTGGAAAAACTTCCCTGACCCTGGCCCACTGAAGGACATTCTACATAGGTGTGGACAGGTCGAGGAGCTGGTGCAGGCACATAGGTTGGAACCGGATATTCCACATAACTAGTTTCTGTATAATATACTGGAGCACATTCCATATAGTAGGTCTGAACAGGTTGTGGGACTTGCACATAGGAAACCTGAGACTGGCATGGAGCCTGGCATTGAACACAGGAAACCTGAGTCTGGCATGGAGCTTGGCACTTTACCTCAGTGGTCTTAGACTGGCATTTCACCTGAGTGGCCTTTGCTTGGCACGGTGCCTGACACTTAACCTTAGTGGTCTTAGATGAACACGGAGCCTGGCTCTTCACTTCAGTGGTACTGGACTGGCATGGAGTCTGGGAAACTTGAACTGGGAATGGTGCAGCATATCCCAGAACTTGCATCTCACCTGGGGCTTGGACCAGCACTGGGTTGTTGGCATAGGAAAACTGTGAGGGGCCAAAAGAAGAACCCTTGACACAGCACTGAGGCACCGGCACACAATATGGAATCTGCTGCTGGTCACACATGGTCCTGATGTAGGTGGGTGGGCAAGACCTGAGGGTAAAGAAACCAGGGTCAAGAGGCTGAGAATTGAGGGGGAGAAGCTTGGATCTAGAGCCAGGAACCTGGCATCTTCTCTGGCTTATCTTCACATGCCCTCAACCTTCATCAAAGAATCAATCCTTATTTATTCTGACTTAGGTGGAGCCCATGCTAGTCACCATTGTCTATGAGACCTGCCTTGGGTTTTGCCAAAAAGGCTGGATTCTACACAGCTGGTTATAAAAGTAAGCATACCAAAGTCAACCACCAGAGAGCACTGATGACAAGCAGATTATCTACACTTACAAAGTCCGGTGGTGGAAACAGTCCTACAGGAAAAACAGGTGACAGCCTGCTTACAATGCATAACCCAGACTGAGGCTTCCACACCCATGCAAGCCTGGATTTCCTCACACATTCCACACATATATGTAAAAAATGAGCACAGGGAAAACAAAAACAAAAGCACAGGAATTATCTAGGCTCACAATGCATCAAAGAGTCCACTGAACAGCAAAGGATTCAGGCAGATTCTGGACCTCTCAGAACCTCAGGCCCAGAGTTTAATATTTGCTGCCTTGCATTCAATCTTTTTTAAAGTGAGTTTACTTAAATATAGACCATTATAGAAGGAGTCAAATCTATTTATACTTCATATACAAAGCACACCAGCCTTGGGATCAACATGTGCCCTTGCCCAGGCAGGTTGCTGTTATTAGTGATGGGGGTAGGAGGGTGACAGTCTGCTTGCTTCAGAAAGGTTTTTCTCCTCAGACCCTCTGAGATGCAGGGTAGTTAGTGAAGCTGAGATAACTAAGAGACTGCCAGATCCCTTGTCACATTCAAGGCTTTGTGTAAGGACATTCAGGCACACTTATTGATCTACATAGCAAGGTCATAACAGCAAAACCTAAGAAATTCAGGCATACATTCCTACACTACTCTTAGCTAACAAGAAAATATGATAGCTCCCACTTAGCTGATCTTCCCAGAGCCACTTACTTGTGTTCAGGCAGCCCAGTGACCAGGACAGCACAGTACTAATTTGGCAATTGAATCATACAACACAGCACCTCTCACAATCTCCCAAAATGATAAAAATGCTTCTATTGGAAGGCAGAATTAGACATTTCCCATTTGACACAAGTGTATAAATTTGTGTTCCCTAGAGAGGGTGATCCATCCTCATATGTCTCTACTCACACAAAACAAATAACTAATTTATCTTCTTCAGGGACAAGTTCATAACAAATGAAAATAGTACCTGGAGAAGAAACCAGGTGTGTCAAAGATGAATACACTTTACAGCCCATAAATTCTACATGTTTCATGATCAATTTTTCTACCCAGGCTGATGTACCTCTGCCCTAGGGTCTCCTTTAATCATGCCTCTTTCTTTTGAACCTGGGAAGCCCCTGAATATCACCCCCAGCACAATCCCAGGACCAAGCTTACAGACTTACCCTCCTCAGCAGGCACAAAGTCATTCAGGCTAAGGCATCTTGGCAGAGGGCTCTGTTTATATAAAGAGTTGTGGGTCTGGCTCAGACCATGAGACAGCTGGTTGGCATCTGCCCAAGGTAACATTCCACCAGCCAATTCCCTCCCTGTGTGCTGTCTGTCTAGTCATCTACAGAGCTGGGAGTGTCTTGCTTTAGTGCTAAAGCTTCCAGGCTATGAAGAAGCAGATTATTGTTTTCCTCTTCCATTTTCACCCTATCAGTTTCCCCTCCATCCCAGCAGTACCCAATGGCAACGGTGGTGAGAAGGTGTGGAGGTATCACGTCTCCTGGAAAACGATTCCATGCCCTACCTTCTCCTTGCCTCCAATTCTCACAAGACAGAGGTAACAACAGAAGCATTCTTTAACTTAAAACAATTTAAGTCTAAAATCAAGTCAACTTCAGAATGATAAAATGTTGCATCAAATGTTTCATGTTGATGATTTATAGCTTGGGACCTTTATGACCAAACTAGATATTAATTTACTATTCTACAGATTAAATCTCCTTTTGATAGTTGTCATAGAGACTACAGCAATTCTTTTATACAAAACCTTCTTACCATACAAAACCAATGATGTTCAAAATACCCAACATCCTCTCAAGAGTAAATGTGCCACAATCAACAGATACAGCTGGGTCAATGGGCATCTGCTCCAACCCAGTCTGAAGCTGAGGAGACAGGCAGCTGTACAGGAGGTGCTCTTCAGGTGCTATAGAGCAATCTTTCAAAGCAGTGTAAGCCACTTAATGTGATGGAGTAGCCTTTGAAGACAGCACAGTTCAGAACAGAACTAACAAGTTGGCCCCGTGAGCCACATAAACACAAGCTGGGTATCTTCTGTTTGTCTGCATCTTGTTAGAAGTGATAACTAACATTTATAAATAGAGACTTTAGTTAAAGCTCTGAACCTCCAGGTTTTTTTTAAAAAAAAATCAAATCTGTTGTCTAAGATATGATTTTTCATCCTGTCTTTCATCAGCCTGAAAACAGCTAGCTACCTTCCATAAATAGAGCATATAATTTCTTAGGCTATGAAGCTTCCTCATTATTCATTCTATATACACCGTTCAATATAAAGTACAAGGGTCTTTATATTATTTTCTTGTGTTCTTTTTATGGTTAAAAAGCAAGCATTGGGTTAGAGAGGTGTTCAGTGGTTAATAGCACTTGCTCTGCAATCCTGAGGAACAGTGTTCAGATCCTCGCAGTCACCTAACAATCTCACAGGCATTCCTTGCAGAAGACAGCAACTCCAGCTTTTGGGGGAACCAAGCCAGGAGGATCATTGGGCAGACACACCAGCTTTCAGCCTAGCCAAGCTATTTAGCCCCAGGTTTAGGAGGAGACTCTGCCTTAGAAGAACATGTGATGAGTAGTAGGAGAACACACTTGACATCTTCTTCTTTCCTCCACATACAGATACAAGTATAAGCACCCACATACATAATCCATTAACACTCACACAGACACCCCTTTGGACATATATAAAAAGACCTTTTAAAAAGAAAATGAAATATTAATAGTTGTTCTTCAAACATTTCATGTGCTCCCTCTAGCCTTTGCATTCAGATTCTCATAATGCTTGTAAGAAAATAGTGTAAATATGGACATATTTTGAGCTCTAGTCCTTACTAATGAGGTAAAATCTTCTTAGTTTTCATAAGCCTAAATCCATTGCCTATAAACTCAGACAAAAAGTAAATGAGGCAGAAGAATTGGTAAGTTTATTGTGTGAATTAAACAAGAAAATTAACATAAAATACTTTTACTACAGTCATTTCACTCTCTGCACTTCATATTCTTCCTGAAATGATGGGAATGGTAACACCTTAGCAGGCTCTCCTTGAGACAAAAATTAGATAGTAAGTATGGAAGCTCTTTATGGCCCACAGTGCACATGACAAACATGTCTTTGAAGTCTCTTCCAAGATGAAGTCTGCCCAGGTCAATATGACTTCAAGGATTTAGCTCTTCTTCCCATCAGTCCTTCCATAGAGTACCCAGACTTGAGTAGAATTATAGACTTTCAGAATGTCATAACAACCAAAATACTCAAGTTTCCAGGTCCTACCCTGCCTTTCTATAGATGACAATCCCAAAGCCAAGGCAGAGGAGATCAGTCTGGGTTCCATATGCTAATGACTGCCTTGGAGAGAAGAAATCCTAGGTAGACCCAGTACAGGGCCAATGATCTTCCTGCTGTAAGTTAATTGCTCTAATCATATACTTTAACCAAGGTTCCCTTAGCTTGGATACTCATATAAATAGTACAGAATATAGCAACCAAGAAAAATTGAGAAATGATATTAATCACCATCACCAGGATGTGAACTGCTGAAAGTCTCCTCCATTCAACTTTTGTGGAATCTGTATTTTTGAAGGGAAATATAGCTATAGTGTTCCTGTTTGTCTATATCCTGATATAAGATGAATCTGTTAGTAGATTCATGATAGGTGATTAGAAGGCTAGGTTATAAAATTGGGCTCGGTTCACATATCTCAAGTCACCAAAAAATGAGCTGATAAGCAAGAGGACCACTGTAAGGTTTGCTGCATCTTGTAACTTACAAGGAGATGAAGAAGGATGATGGGTGTCGGGGAAAGCTAGAATGTAGAGTTAATCATGTGGTTTTCAACAACACAGTTTCAGACACTAGTCTTTGAACAAAAAGCAAAATACTCCTGGAATTCTTCCCCATACTATGTATAGGATCACAGAAATTAAAAGTTGTCATTTGTTGGGGCCCAGGAATGTTTCACTCTGTAACATGCTTGCTACACAAGCGATAAGACAAGAGTTCTGATTCCCATCATTCTCATGTCAAAAGCTGTTGTTTGATTCTGTCATCCCAGCAATAGAGAAGCAAAGACAGGAGATCTCTGAAGTTTGTAGGACAATAAAATCAGCCTAGCTTAAGTGGTGAGCTCCAGGGTTAGTGAGAGATCTTGACTAAAAAAAAATGTAACTATAGAATGATTTAGGAAGACATTCATTGTTGATCTCTTGCACATGCACACTCACACAAACAATGCGATTGTCTGAAGTATGGCATATTAAATATTTTTTTCAGCAAGGTTTAGAGTTCTTCCAAAGGACATTATTTATTTGGCAGCATCTTCAAACTTGGTAGTTCCAGGATAGGTAGGGGAAATTTTTCAGTGGGTACAGTGTTTGCCACATAAATATGATGATACAACTTCAGACTAGTTCGCACATAAAGAGTCAGGTGTGGTACTGCATTCTGGTAATCCTAGTGCTGAAGGGAAGATACAGGAGGACCCATTGGCCAGCCAGCCTTGGTTCAAGATTCAATAAGAAACCCTCTATCAAGATGAGAGGCAATAGAAGAATACATCTCAAGAACAACTTCTGACCACACAGTTGCCTGCTGACATATCAAGCACATGGACACATGCATATAATACACACACACACACACACACACACACACACACACACACTCACACACACACAATCAGAATTTTGTGCTCCTATGTGGCACAATAGTCTCACTATTTTCTCTACATCTAGGCTTTATCTGAAAGTAGTTATAAGAGTGATTTTCCTAAGAGTAATAGGATTAAAGCTTTTTATGTTATTGAATTTATTTTCCATTGCCTCCTCTAAAGACACCCAAATTCCTTAGCAGGGAATATGAACCCCTTCATAAGCTGGCCTTGTTCTAACTTTCTAAGCTCATGTTCCTCTCATCATCGCTAACTCCCACTCCCCTACCATGCCACACAACTACTAATGAACTCAGGTAGAGCATTTTTCACCCTTTCACATGCGTTGGTGCTCCATACTGGCAGGTTTTTGGAGGCATCTTTTCTTCTTCCTGGGATGTCTTCTCGTCTCTTTACATGTGAACTATTGCTCATTGCTTGAGACAACTGCAATGATAGTCTTTGGTAATGATTCTGACCCCAGAGCCATAATGGCCATGACTCACCTGGCACTCTGGCAGCACTTGAAGCATGTCTGTAATTGAGGTTGTCATGTGTTCTAATCATTTATGTTCCTGTCTTCCACACCAACTGCAGTTTTCACAAGGAAACAGGTTGTGGTATTTAAAGCTTTATATTCAAGAAAGACATATTTACCCTCATAGGTTAAACCATTTCATTCTGATTTATTCAGGTGAATACATATACATGTAAGTCTAGTGAACATGTCTTGTATTAGTTTATGGATTGATTTGTTTCATTACACATTGAAATGCAGTATGTGAACACATGACATTTTAAGGCCACACAGAAAGCAACAGTAGTTCATAAGAGACAGGGCATGCAAGCAATAGATAGATTTAAAAAAAAAAAAGCAAAGGAAGAAGCCATTAATTGGATTTACAAAACATCTTTCTGTAGTACAGGTCATTATTTTATAACTGATTATTTTATAACTAGGAGAACAGAGTCCCAAAAACAAAGCAATATTATTGAGGACCCGGGCTTGGGAATGTCAGAACAAGGGCTCAATGCCACATTATCCAGCAAGAAGCCTCCAAAAGCAGATCTGTTACTTGAGCAAAAATACATAGAGATGTTCTCTACTTCATTACAGACTCTTTCAGGATTTGTAATCCTTTGGGACACTGGGTTGTCTATCGGTGAAAGGATTTAGTGACAACTTAGTGATCCTGAGAGCCAGGTAGACTTGCTTCATGCTGCAAGGATGTGTGTTTTAAACATATTTTATGTGTTGTTCATACAAGTATATATGTTTAGATCAAATTTCCTCCATTTCCTTCTTTTTGATTGTTCCCCTACCATCCCAGGACTTTTCCTTTCCAATTTCATGTTCTCTCTTTTTAAAAATAATGACTGATTACCCTTAGTGTTACCTGTATATGCATGGGTGTGGGACCATTTACCAGAGCAAGGCAAACCCCTCACAACCTACATCGCTGAAGAAAACTGACTTTCCTATCTCAGCAGCTGTCAAACACTAATAACACCTTAGATGGGGTGTGACTTCATGATCCTCTCTAAATCCAAATCCATGGTGGCGTTTGGGCTGATATTGTGCACACAGCCCCAACTGCTCTGAGTTCATGTATGGAACTAATTGTGCTTCTGTGTTCAGCAAATACTGTTTTTGCTGTGACTGGTTACTCCCGCTGGCTCTTAATGTCCTTCTGCCTCCTCTTCCAAAAAGATTCCTGAGTCTTGGTAGGAAGGGATATGATATACATGTCCATTTATTACTGAGTACTTGACTGTCTCTTATTCTATGCACATTTAACAGTTGTGGGTCTTCCTCTTTAATGTGATGTCATTGCACAGTCTTCCTGTTTCAGCTTCCTGCCCACCACTGTAATAGCAAATGGCAGTGGTCCTCTGCATTGAAACAGAGCTTATATTTGTCACCTTCATTATCTTTCAATATTTCTACATGAATTCTAGACTCTTGAAATTCATCCATTGAAGAATTTCAGGTATTTAATCTGATACAAGGGTACCATTGAGCCTTCTGACCCAAGTCCAGCTTGATGAGGAAAAGCTCTAACTGTTTCAAACTTACACAACAACAATGGTAGAAGCAAAAGTAAAAACACAGCATCACAGTTTTCTGACATAAGACTAAATAGCTGAGGAAACATGAGCATCCAGGGACGAGTATGAGGTTGCAAAGAAGAGGTCATACTTAACAGAGTGGAAGAACTTCTCAGTTCTGCTTCATGCTCAGCAGGAAAAGCAGCAGAGAATGCCATGAGAAGGGTGGGCTACAGACAGGAGATGACATTTGACGATGATAATCAGAGACCATATAAAAACGATGATATGGGTGTGAAAACCAAAAGTAGAACTATGCTTCGAACACCTTTTCTATTTTGCACATTTAATGATGTTGCCTCAGCTGAGGGGGGTTATATGCATATTTTATTGGCAGAATAAACACTAATTGAAAAATGGACTACATTGGTATAACCATTTCACAAAAGCAGTAATACTCTGAACCTAATACAGGGCTGGATCAACTACTTTTTAGTATAAAATTTATATTATGTATTTATTATATATAATAATGGAGTGCATAAAGACAATTTCATAGAAGTAGGTCAGGTACTTTGACTATATGTAATCCTGAACTACCTTTTTAATCAAATGATTTTTAAATCATAGCAAATTGTCAGTCATCACAATTGGTGTGTGTCCTAGCTTGATCTCTGTTGTTGTAATAAACAGCATGGTCAAAAGTAACTTGGGGGAGGAAACAGGTTTTTTGTTTTTGTTTTCTTTTTAGAAGAGGGGTTTGGCTTATACTTCGAGGTCATAATACATTATTAAGGAAAGTCAGGGAAGGAACTCAAACAGAAACTGAAGAAGAAACCATGGAAAAATCAGGCATGCTTCCTTTCTTGCTAACTCATGCTTAAATAGTTTTCTTATACAGCCTAAGACAACCTATCCAGGGATAGAACCAGCCACAGTGGGCCCTCCACAATCAATCAGTAATCAAAACAATTCCTCATAGGCATGACCACAGGCCAATCTGATAGAGACAATTCTTGAGTTAAGCTTCCTACTTCTCAGGTGACTCCAGGTTATGCCAAGTAGACATATAATCTAAATAGCATCACTAGCCATGTTTATTCAGATCCTTGGTTTTAATGAATTATACCAAATAGAAACCCTAGGATATTGATATCCAAAAATTTAAAAAGCAACAAAGAAGGATGTGTTGTTTCTGATAAGCCTGTAGCTACATGCCAGTCTTCACAATGGTCCTATTGTATGCTGATGCATCATTTGCTGCCACTCTTTACAACTTTTCCTCTTCCCAGAGAATTCTCTCATCTCTCATCCATTTCTTTTTTATTAATTTTTAATTTAATTGAAAACAATCTTATTTTACATACCAATCCCAGTTCCCTCTCCCTTCTGTCCTCCCATTTCCCCCATCCCACCCCATCCACTCTTCAGAGAAGGTGAGGCTTCCCATGAAGATCATCAAAGTCTGTCACATCATTTGGGGCAGGACCTAGGCCCTCCTCTGTGTGTCTAGGCTGAGAGAGTATCCCTCCAGAGGGAATGGGCTCCCAAAGCCCCTTCATGCACTCAAGATAAATACTGGTTCCTCATCCATTTTTAATCTCTGTGCTAAACATCTACCAATTGTAGTTCTACTTTCACCATTATCATAGGTGGAGTGCAGAGTGGGCTACTTTAGAACCCCCAAGAATTCTTCATAGGACCAAAAAATGCTTCATGTCTTTGCTGGTGTGTTTAGCTCCTTCACTAGATGAAAGCATTCTGAAAGCACATTAAGAATTATCCTTAAATGGCCTATTAAATCCAATATTGTAAAACCTCTTAAAGGAAAATATGGAGACAAATTTCTGTAGAGTTCAGTGGATTTTTCTTTTCCAGATATAATATCAAGAACATAAACAATGAAAGAAAAACAAACTTTTATGAATTTCATAAAAAGTGAAAACTTTTGATGGTAAGATTTTCTGTGTTGTAATATGTATGTCATAGTACATACTCATATGACATATTATATATGTCTGTATTGTTGTGCTGGAGAGGCAAACCCAGGGTTTCCATGTGGTAGGTAGGTACTATACCACTTAATTAAATGCACAACTAAAAACAGAATATTTCATGATGTAAATTTTGCCACTAAAAAGTGTAAATTATATGTCGGAACAAAGAAACTTGCAATTAGAATACATAAATATCTCTTAGAACTTAGAAACAAAGAGTACAATTTACATATGAGCAATGAATCTGAATAAACGTTTCTTCAAAGGAACTATACAAATGGTCAAGAAGTTCAGGGAAAGATACTCAGCTTAATTAGTCTTTAAGGAAATATAAACCAAAGCCATAATGACATACTCCACAGTCACTAACAGGACTATAATAAAACAGAAAATAAGAGGTACTGGGAGAATACAGAAAATTTGGGACCTTCGGTAAAGTCCAGTGGGACATACATGGTGTAGTCACTGAGAAAATAGCTCAGCCATTCTCCAAATAGTTAAATGAGTTACTGTACGAACCACCATGCTCATTTCCAGTAAAAAGGAAAGCCCACCCAAGTTCAGTGAAAACATATGTACACACACAGACCTGTGTGTCATAGCACAGGTGTCATAGCAAAATTAGCAGTATACAAAAGGCAGGAAATATCTTTGCAGATTCCAACTGGTGAATGGGTGATCCCATGTGATTTACCCATAAAATTGAATATTAGTGGACTATAAAAAGGAATGAGATTATGCACTCTGTAACATAGCTGGATTTCACCGAGTAGATGAAAGAAGCCAACCACAAGAAAGTACATGATGTGTACAATAGAAAGGCAAACTTGAAAGAACATAACTACTGATGGCTGCTGTCTGGGTTTTTCACCACACAGCAACAAAAACGCTCTAAAATTGTATTGTGGTGATAGTTATATGGTTCTGTGAAAACACTAAGCCATTGAATTTTATATCTTACATGAACTGATTTTACAGTCTACAAATTGTAATATCAATAAAGGTTATATACATATTTACATACATAATGTATGTGTACATATATAAATGTGCTATATATGTACATATACTCATATACAAGCAGATTGATAATAATCATACCCATGTGCCCTAGAGAAACCTAAACCACATTCTTGAAACATATAGCACGAACTTTTTGAGACCCACCCTTCCAGTCACAGAACCATATTCCACCTCCCTATGAGCCAGTTTCTCTTGTGGTCTAGTGAATCTCCCCAAGCATCTGGTATGTTCACTGGAACCCAATTTATAATCCCAAGCAGCACTTCAGTGCTCCCGAAGATAATCGTTTTTTAAAATTTCTTCATAGCTAATAGTCATTATCTCACTTAAGGGATACAATCTTAGTTTATCTGGGATCTTCTTAAGTCCAGTTTACTCAACAAACCCAAATAAACCACTATTTAGTTCTAAAATTAGATTAAGAACGGTCACCATCTGTTCATCCAACATAATACTCTGAGCATTGACTCAAAATTTTTGCCTGAGAGATCTTACAGTCTAATAAGGAAAATGAAAAGGTGAGTGGAGGGAAAATGGTTCTGTCTTTTAAACAATTATAGATTTTTGTTTATTTTTAAAAAGGTAAACAGGCAATGTTATTGCAACATGATGACTTCTGGAGATACAGGTTCAGAGTAAAGGCATGGAGCACAAGAACCCGAAGCAACAGCATCCCGAGACACTGCCTCCAAAGATTCTACCTTCCCCTATGGAGGAAAACTTTCAACCTTAACACCAGGGAGAGAATGGGACTATGAGCCTCCCACTATGAAATGGGTTTGTCCAAGCCACAGAAGCTAGTGCCTGAGGTAGTGTTTCCTAGCAAATGAAAATACAGATGTTCATCTGAACTTAAATTTTAGAAAAACTACAAATATTTTAATACTATTTGCATTAATTCTTTTAGAACTTCATATAATGTATTTTGATAGTCTGTAATTCTTCAGCTAGTCCCAGATCTACTACACCTTCCTATACAACCAACTTTCTGTAACTCTTTTATTTTTTTGGTTTCATCATGTATGCAATTCCATGAGGCTGTAACAGTTAAAAAAATATTTTCAGACCAACACAGATTGAAAGTGTGATAGCTATGAGGGTGATTATGGTGATTCATCCATCCATCCATGCATTTATTCACTCAGAAAATATGTATTCAACTCTGAGTAGGTAAAAAGATTCATACTATGATCTGATGGCAGAGACTAGGCATAAAACATGTGGCTCCAAGTAATTTGACTGAGTGGGGGAAAAGACTATAAAATGGCTATAGGTTGAATAAATGGCCAATGACCCTGACTGGTATTTGAGGAAATCCATCTACAAAGCAATGAAGGTTTCTGAAGTCAGCATCCACAGAGAAAACAGAAGAGCTGACTTGAGGAGGGAAACCATAAAGGACTCTTACTACAAGGAAATGTGAGATATAAATCCCACAGGGGGGTCAGGAGGAACTATAGGAACATTCAGGCATAAGAAACATTCTATAAAACAGTAGCAGGTGCCATAGGGGATGGCTTTCTTTAACAGAATTGAAATTATCCAGTGATGTCAGAATGAGTGTCTGTAAAGACCTCAGAATGTAGTCAACTATTTTAAAGAGAGGTTGGATGTGGTCTGATTCTGAATACCCTGGAGAGATGGCTTGGGAAGCTAGAGCAGAACCAGGGAGATGGGGACCATTTGTCTCAATAAATTAAACTTACAACTGACCTGTGCTAGTGCTGTACACCATCAAGCACCCTCCACAGCTTTTCATTTAATCTCAAGAAATAAAGAAACAAAGTAGGGGGCTGAAACGTGTCAGAGAAGTGGCAAGCCCTCCCTGCTAAGACATCCGAACTGCTTCTGTGATTTGCTCCAATTAGCTGTGTGGCAGAACAAGTCCTTTACTGTCTCTGAGTCCTTCTTAGTTTCATCACATATACACAGTAAATTGTATTCATCCATCTCATAGGCTGCAGAAAATGCGTATAAAGAGGCAAGCTATGAATCAGCCCTGGATGAAGATAATTATCTGGTTAACATCATTAACTCATTATTACTTAAGATTATAAATGTTTATTGCATCATGGCCTCTCTGGATGGTAAATAATAATTTCCAAACAGTTTCCAATGAGCCAAAATCACTTAGGATATGAAATCACAGAGGCTGATAACATGGCATGTGATATAATTGCAGAAGTAGCAGACTAAAGTTCCAGATCTTTGGATATCCATCAGTCTCCAAGCTTTTTCATAATTAGTTTTATTTTTCTTCCTTATATTCCACAGAATCTAAAAATACATGTGATAATACTTAGCTGCTTATTCAACCTATATAAATTTCAGTGTCATTTCTGATCCCCAATCTTGAAATTTGTGGAAGGCTGATTTTTCTAGATTAAATGATGAGTTCATTGAGCTTTTCTGTGCCTATGTCTTACGGGGAGTCACAGTCTGCTCCCTGGAGAAAATAGGGCTGTAATGCCCAATACAACTGCAGTAGCCCACTAGAGAAAGATCCAGACAACCACACTGATTAAGCCTATTAAGAGTGTGTGAGTCCTAGTGAACAACAACTGGCTCAAAATTGCTTAGTACAGAAGTTCAGAGCCAGCATTTTAAAGGCAAAAACAGCAAAGAGCATAATTTACATCAAAGTTAGATGAGAGTCAGAGCAACTTAGAACATTCATTTCTGGCAGAATATAGTTGTTATTTTAGCTGTAATTATTATTTTTTTTTGCTTATGCCTTCCTCTGTAATATTGTTTGTTAATATGTTAGTTGTTTTGGTTAATACATTTGGAGCATTGCCAAACATTCACTTGACTTGGTGGAGGAATAAAGAGCCATGACAAATGACAAGGTGAAAGACCAAGGAGCCTAGCACTGAAGCCCTTTTATTTGGGGCATGTTGTCTTCACAGGAATAAGGCAGAGCCTGTTTATGCCACTTTCACACCAGGAATGAAGCTGATTCTTCTCTGTTCCCAGCACTGAACTTCCTTGAAGCCCCTTGAGGCCAACAGAAATCCTAGAAGACAAGGATGCCAAGATATCTGTTCACATTCCAGGATTATGTATACATTTACTCACTAATTCAATAAATATGCATTCTCTATTTTGGCCCTGGATTTTGCAAGCTGCTTTTGTCATAAAGATTAGCTAAGCTGCCTTGAGGACACAATGTGTAAACAATACACAGTTAACCATTTTTGCTAAGCACTATAAAAATGAGCTATGATCTAGGTCTGAACTCCTAAGAGGCTATTATGCCAGGACAATGTGATTCCTGGACATATACCTTTCTATTTTTTTTTCCAAATGGGAACCTGTTTAGGGCAAAACCATTGTTAAAATCCATTCATCTTGATTCACCTGGTATTCACACACACACACACACACACACACACACACACACACACACACACACACACACAACACAACACAATTCAGCAAGCCATCTTAGCACAAAGGGAATAAGAGATTTTTCTCCAGTGGAATTCAAATGATCATGCACAGCCCATGCTCCACTGTGGAAGCAGTTTCACAGAGCTTTTTATAGTAACAGAACAAAAAAAATTATAAATCATGGAATCTTTCAATGCCAGAAGCAGGTTAAAGCCCTGTAGAGAGGCCTCAGATTTTATCTGACAATATTCTTACTCTTTGGTTGGTAGAAAATAAAGCTTCCTTAAGCTAATGTATTTCAAAGGGTTTTATCTGTTTATCAGAGTATTAAGTCTGACACAGAGGTGGATAAGCCATGGTTCCTTGGTGAGCTCTGGGACTTATAACTGTCTAAATTCTCTAAAGACATATTAATGTTAATCTGTAGTTTAACATGGCTTCCTTTTGGGAAATTTTACTCTGGCATCCTTAAAAGCATGAATGATTTGGGACGTTTTAGACCAATAGATGAGACCAGTGTCTTGGAATAATATTATTTGAGATCTAGGGATTCCCTGAAGGAAGGCACAGAATAGGTCCAACACAACATGACCTGTGGATGTTATCTCATCTTGGTATTCCCATAATGCTACCTTAACTTGGAACAGAGGCCTAAGGGAATCACATTTGGGTGGAGTATTGAGTAAATAAGCAGGTTAGTAAAAGGGGTGAAGCTAAGGTCACTGACAAGGAATAAGGACTCAAGGAGAGACAGAAAGTCAGCCTATAGCATTGTAGGAATATGGTAGAGTCAGCATTATGGGGGGTTGTAGTGGGTAGAAAATGGAAGGAGATACTGAGGAATGTACTTTAGTTAATGGAGATCATGATGTGCTTAGCTTCAAAACAAAGATAAAAAGGCAGATAATATTAAAATGCAAGTCTATATGCAATGGTGATAAATCTGAAATTAGAAAAAAACAAAGAACTTAATCAGAAAGTAAATTTGTTCAGCCTTATAATGATCACTCTGCTAAGTAAAATATAAGGGAAACACTTGTGCTGAAAAATTCAAGGGTCAATAAGTATTTATGTGATTTCCCTATTAGAGAAGTCCTAGGTGCTACAAGTTTTGTGAGATGGGCACATAACTCAGAGCCACAGGATCACATAAGGACTACATAAGCCACATAACATAAGGACCAGTGAGATACTAAGACCATCAGGATCAAACACAAGTTAGAATTCTTGGCATTTGTGTATGGATATCAGATGATGAGGGGGTCAGAAATTCATCCAAGACAAGAAAAATAGAGAGAGGAATTATTCAAGCAGAGAAAATTTAAGAATGACCCAGGGAGCAAACCTCTTCATTCAGTTTCTTACACATTGGCTGTGTTTCTGGACAAACTGATTTTGAGATGAAAGGAAGACAAAAGTCGTTATTTTTATTTATCAATGAATAAATGGGTTTAAGGAAATGGTAAATAATCAACAAGGAAAAATGAAGGATAAGCATATAACTATAGAACCAAAAACTTTATTGGATTGTAATATAGTATCCAACTGAATGTTAGCAATGTGGAATTTATTGCAAGGATATCAGGTGTTTAGAAAAAAAAGGGATCATAAGGACTAGGTTAAGGGTGGTTTGCTCAAGGAATGAAGGTCATTGTTGGGAGTAACCATGGTCATGGTGATGTTGTTCTCATTAATGATGTGTATAGTTTGACCTAGATGGTGTTGGCAAAAGAACCATACGCCACAGAATAAATTCACTCCAGTTGGATTTTTGTTTTAAATTTGTCCTTGGCCATTGGCACAAAAATTCAAATTCCCTGGGGTTTTTTTGGGAGGGGGTCATGGATATCTTTTTTTATTCACAGCAAGTCTCTTTAGAGTATAAAGTTTAAATTGTGTCTGAGTATATACTTCTAAGATGGTAAAAAGTATTAATATCTTCAGGAATGGGAGCTGGAACATGATTAGAGAGTTGGAAATTTCAGCCTCATCAAAAGCCTGATGGGACATTATTTACCAACTTCTGGATTCATAAATATATTAATCTTGTGGTAACTGAGTGGGTTACAAGGAAAGGACTTAAAAAATTTCTGCCCCCCTTCACTCTATACATGCCTTTGTTCATGTTCTACAATTTGTATAAGTCATCCTCCCCAAAGGACCAATTGTTAAAGACTTGATCCCTGCCCTTAGATTCTTTGGGGAACTGGTATTACCTTTAGGGTATGGTGTCCTTGAGAGGGATATTGGGCCCCAATCTTTTATCTTGCTCTCACAGTTTACTTTGAGGGATTCTTCTGTCATACAGTCCCTCATTCTGTACCTCAACACAAACCCAAATAAGAATGGGTTGGAAACTCCAAAAGGTTGAGTCAAAATGATTTGCTCCTTATAATAGCTTGAGAATTTTGTCATGATGACACAAAGATGACTAACACAGCTGCTCTCCCATTAGGCTATTGTGTAGTTGTAATGATAACAACAAACACATCATCATAGGTGAACCCTTTCCTGAGTTCTGTGAATTGTTCTAATGAATTGCTGAACTCAGTAGGAAGTTTATATTAATCAAGGCAGATATACCAGGAACCATTTCACAGTGAGAAGATGAGGTTAAAATGAATGGTAGTAGATCTGAGCCCTAGGTAGTGGGGTCTATGTTTACTAGGAGGTAAGGTCAGATTTAAATTCAATTATTAATAGTCAGTCATTGTTAGAAAATTATGAAATTGATATAAAAAGCTGCCATATATGTGATATTAAAATTATTCACACAAATTGACTTCCCAACAGGCTAGAACATAGATAACTTGTTTCCTCTCCTCTTTGCAAGGACTGTATTAAAGCACAGTTGAGTTAATAACTTACTTCAAGTAATACAAGCAGAATTTTTCTAAATAAAATGATTCATACACATCACTGATAAAAATGTTTCAGTGACATAATGAAACACTCAAGACAACATGTGTAAATGGACATAGTAAGTGTTTGGGATAAAAACATTCTTAAACAGTGGCCTGAGTGTCATTTGGGCAAAGGACATTGTAGACTCTCACTGTACAAAGCATGCAGCAGAGAGGTGGTCTGTATAAAGAAGCCCTGACTCTGACATAGCTGAGAGAAAATGCAGCAATTCAATAGCATGCCTAGAATCATGCCACTTCTGTCATCATTTCACACTACTTTGTAACCTGCATGAAACACACATTGCCAGAAAGGAGGTGTGCCATGACTGGCAGCCAAATAGTCTATAGGCTTTAGACTATAGGCTAAAGGTCTCCTGAAGTGACTTCCTTCCTTTTGTCCTGATTTTGATAATGAGGCAGATGATATCCAAACTATGTCTCTGAAAGTTGTACCATCCAAATTCTCAAAGTTATGTCTATTGCTGCCCCTGAGTTTCTGAGCAAGAACCTGTAGCATTCTAAGTGTTTCCTAGAAGATAAATAAACCTCTATGTCCCTATGGAGCAGATATGAGTCAAAAGCAAAGAACACCAAGACCTTACTACCTTAGACAATTGAAAGAGTAGAGCTGGGCTCGAATTTTCTTTTATAAAGGTGATCAGGGTTTCAATATGGAGAACAGAGTAGAAAAATGTAGCACAATGTGCAAATGTAGCCAGTGCTAAGAAAGACAAAGCTTAGCTTATACTCATTAAAATTGATCACAAGGAGAAAAGTAGACAAATCCAAGAGGTGGGGGCAATAGGATTCGGTCAACATTGGTTACAAGAACAATTTGATATGTTTTCCTTCTTTGCTGGAGAGGTAATGATGCCCTCTCACTTGAATGAGAGAGATCTCTTGAATCTCAGTTTCTAAACTTGAACTTAGGGTTAAAATAAAACCCTTGACTGATCAGATCTCATAATAATCTTATACTTACCAATCAGAAGCTAAGGAAACAGGTGCAGACTCTCACGTGGAATTGGAAGTTGTGTTTGAAATACAAAGCAAGCACATTCTAAATGCAGGAAATACCATGATGGGCCAGAAGACAAGCACCCTTTACTCCTTAAGTGTATGTTAGAGTGGAGAGGAAAAAGATAACAGAAAGGCATGTAAGTGAGAGACCATTTCCCCCCGGATAAGGAAGTTCTGACAGCAAAGTGAAGTAGTTGTATGGGAGAAGGAAACGGAATTGGGTTAAGGGGTCACCGAAGAAGCATCACTAATGACAGCTTCATAGCTGTCACCATGCCCTTCACTGCTGCAGAGTGGTAGAAGAGCAGTGTCTGGGAGAGAATAGAATGAGAAGATGAGCTGATAGCAGCCCTTGCTCCTGCTGTGTGAACTTGGGCAAATTAAACTTAACAGAGCATAATTTCTAATTTAGAAAATTAACAGAGTTTCAAAGTCATATATTTCAAGGACTACTGAAAATAATTTGAAAGCACTAACAGCTTATACAGAGAATAGCTTATACAGAGAAAACACTTTAGGGCTATGAGGGTCTTAGGAACACAGAACTGCAGAAAACAGTTCTTAAATCTTAAGGCCTTCTATCACTGCTCCGTGTAATTGTGGCCCATGATGGTTAATCCTGTTGTCTACTTGACAGACTTTAGAATCACTGTGGAATCACACCACTGGATGTGTCTATGAGTGTTCAACAGAAGAGGGATGACCCACCCTGCACATGGGTGATGCCATTATTTGGTCTTGGGTTCTCAACAAGGAGGCCAGCTGAGCACCAGCATCCTCCTTCTGTGCTTCTTTATAGAATGTGCAGTGTGAACATTTTCCTTCCCCATAATGGTGGACTGTAGGCTCAAGCTGTGAGCCAAATATATCCTTTCTTCCTTAGCTGGGTGTTTCAGGCATTTTTCAGAGCAACAAAAGTGTAAGTGATAAGGACTCCTAAATTTTCAAGTTTGTTGCCTCCCTCATTTCATTTATTTGAAAACAAATAGCTATGTTTTAAAAAAAAAAATACGAAAACCAAACACAAAAACAGAAAACAACTAAAATGAATGCTGGGTTCCTGACAGTAAGTAACCTTGCCCTAGCTACATACCTAGCCCCACCCTTCTCCTGTTTCTCCACACCAAATGTATCTACTATTGTAAAAGAAATTTCCATAGGTATGTTTTTTTTCACACAGCCTTTCATAATTATGTCCACACCAATGTTGATATATATTGCTAATGTGAAACTTATAGTCAGGATACTATGTCTTACCTACCATTTGAAAATGGTCTAGCTCATCAAAAACACTTTACATAGTGGCCTCACCTACAATTTTGAACCACGTTTATATCCCAAAAAGGGCACCAGTGAATCCCAGTTGGCAACAATTACCCTTAGGGAGAATTTTTGGGAAAATAAGTAAGAAACTAATGAAGATTGGTAGGAAAGGATTTATTTTGAATCACAGAGTGGGGTGTGGCTCGGGGCGGGGGCAATTTGAAACTTCACACAAAATTTCATCATCCCAGAGTCCAGAATACAGAAGACAGGAAGAGATGGGATGAATAGCAGGCAGGAGCAGGTCCTCTGAACATGGCTTCCTCCTTTACTGCTAGTCTGAAGTCTTCATGACCCAGGTCAGCAGCAGCCTCCAGATTGCTGGCTACTGCCACAGCTGCTGCTACCACTGCTGCCACAGCAGCCACTGCTGCCCCCGCTGCTGCCACAGCAGCTGCTGCTGCCTCCACTGCTGCCACAGCAACCACTGCTGCCCCCACTGCTACAGCATCCAGAACTGTGATGATGGCGACGAAGAGATCTGCGGGGCCTGTGGTGGCTCAGGCAGCAGCCACCACCCCCAGAGCTGCAGCAGCCTCCAGAACTAGAGCCACAGCAGCCACCAGAGCTGGATCCACAGCCACCAGACCCCAGGCTGCAGCAGGATGACACAGGGGGACACTTAGGGGGGCACTTAGGGGGGCACTTTGGGGCCTGGCACTTGGGAGGGCACTTGGGAGCACACTTGGGAGGGGGCTGGCACTGCTGTTGGTTTTGCTGGCAGGACATTTTCGAGAGGACGTCTGTAAACCTAAGTAAATATAAAAGCCATCAGCACAGGTGTCAAGCAGATGTATTCATCTTCTTCTGTTTGATGCCAATTCCAAGACAAGCTATTCCATGAACAGGCCTATAACTCTAGATAGAAACTGATAAGAAGTGAAATTGGGTACAGCAAAAGCTCTGTCGCTGTCCTTTTCCACCAGCGAAATGGTCCTGACCATCTTCTGATACAGTCCTCAATACATATTCTATATAGGATCCCCAGGCTCTGAGACAGAGCTCCCTGGCACTTGGGAGTCTCTGCAATGGACTTATCTTTCTTACACATTCAGTGATACCCTGTTCTCTCCAGGAACACTTCCTAGAAGAGGATTAGAGGGAAAGATGGTAAAGACCCTGACACCAACTCTCAGAACTCTTCTGAGTTCTGAGAATTCTACCATTGCCATTTTTCCTGCTTACTTTCCTGTCCCAAACTAAAACAATCATGGCCCAGGCCCTAGTACTTGTCACTCCAGGTATCAACCAGACCAAGAGAGGTCAGGAGATGTCATAGGCCTAGGTCAAGATTAGACCGAAGAGAACCCAGAGCCCTTTACCCTAGTCCCTGGCCGTGCTGGGAGAGCATCTTGCTAGTTCCCTGCCTTCTTCTGTCTTGGTCCTTCCCTCCCCAGCCTTTCTTGTTAAGCACTCACCGCTTCAGCAGAAGGAGTAAGATCTGACACTGGTAAGGTGAAAGACTGGTGAGCCTGGCACAGAAGCCCTTTTATGCTAGGCCCTGGATCTTCCTAGGAGTGAGACACGGCCTGTGTATGTCAGACAGTCACTTTCAAGGGTTGGAATGAGGATGACTCTTGTCATACTCTGTACTCTGGAACTCTAGGATCTCTCTGGGAACAGTTCAAGAGGAATCTTCTGAGGACAGACTATAGCTATCTGCCCACCAAGTCTACTGCAGGCCCGCCATTCCACCTTTAAGCATCATTCATTTACTAACTCAGTAAATATGGATCATCTCTATTACTTAGACTCATAATTTTGCAAGATATAATGACAAAAAGATGACATGATTGCTATGAGGAACTTACAGTCTTAGAGCATGAATATGCAAGTAATGGTTCACAAGTAAGCGTGTCATGTGGTCTAGATCTTTTGTTTGGCTTCTTATGGCTCTTCCTATTGGTGGTTTCACAGTCTTTCTAACCATTTGAAGGTAGGACATACTTTAGTATGGATTCCACATACATTGTATAGTGGCTGACACAGCAGACTTAGGAAGAGGATTAGTTAGGCATTGAGAAAGAGGAAGTGATGTTCATTCGGCACTAAGGCAGAGACCAGTTAGTAGCCCAGCAAACGTTTGAGGCTCAGAATCCACAGAGGCAAGACAGAATTCCAAAACGTGGAATGTTTCTTCTACTATACCAGATATTAATTCTTGAGATTAATTACTTGAATAGATAACACTCTAGGAATCCATGAGCTGTAAAAGCTAAAGCCCAGAGAGCCATGGACCTAGATTTACAGAGCACAGGAAGGGCTGTCATAAGGAATGGTAAGAAGGAAGCAAATATTAATTTTACTTTAGAAGTTACTACATGCTTTTGCTTCAGGGGTGAAGTGAAACTTATTGAGAATTAGGACTGTTGTATTAGTAAGCCTTTCACCCGCTTTCAGCAAATACCGGGAAAGTGAATAAAATATGACAAGCAGGGTGTGATCATCTATACCAATTCAGCAGCACTAACTAGGAAACACAGGATTACATTACCACAGAAAGAGGATTATCATAATAAGTGAGCTCATCATGGGTGCTCTTTTAAGAGAGAACAGGGCTCCTGTTCTATGGCAGGAGTCTGTCAAATTTTAATAAGAATATACACAGAATATCAGCTAAAGCTGACTGTGGCAATTAAATGGTCTCTTAAAAATGTGCAAATAGATAAAGTCACTAAAGGAGAGGACAGATGCTGAGAGATGCCAGTTTTAATGGATAAGTGAAGAAGACAGATTGATCTATTCTGTTTTTTAAACTGTAAAATACCTATTACACTTAAAGAAAAGGCTTATTTGGGCTCACAGTTCTGGGAGTTCAAAGTTGAGGAGTAATGTCTGGTACTGTGAAGATACCCTGCGTTTTTGCTGTCAGAATCCCAAGGAAGTTCAAGGCATCACATGACAAGATACAGATCACATGTCTGTATACATGATCTCGCTTTCTTCTTCTATAATTACCAGGAGTCAATCAAGACAGTTCCATTTCCAATGTCTCAATCTACTACTAATCATTTCCAAAGGCCACATCTGTAAACATCTTACCCTATTGTTTCTGTCTTCTTAATATTTCATAATAGGAGGTAAAATTTCAACAGGAAGTCACGAGGGGCACTTACAGCATATACAAACTGAAGCAGGAAATGTACATTTAAGGAATTGTACATTAAATATACATTAAATGTATATTAAAGAAAGTTAAGATTGTTAGTTGAAAAAAATCATGAAAAAAACATAACATCCTGGGGAAAAAATTAGAAAGAAATTTTCAAAACTCCTCAAAGTGTTCACACTGCCAAATACTGCAGAGACAGATCTGAGAGTGAGAGCTAAATCTAGCTGGTAATTTTGAAAAGGAGTGGGCCCATGTTAAGCAAAGATCACTGTTTTAGAAAGATGAAGAAATAGATGAATGATGCATGAAGAATAAGGAAACCATGGTTGCTGTAGTATACATAGCAAGTGAGAGAACTACACAAATCATGCATTATATTTATGGAACTGAATCAAACAACTAGAACAATGGAAAAGGCTCAGTTTTGAGAAATATCTTTTTAAGCAAAAATAATAATAAATTGATTTTTAAGAGTACATGTATTTTAAAGAAAGGATTATTCAAAATCCAATGGTAATTTTAATGGTATGACTCTGACTATATCTTCAGTAAAGAGACACTGTGCTAACAATAGAGAAAAAAAAAAGAGGTTAAAAGAAAAGAAGGAAATGGTGACTTTCTGTGAACCCTGTGAAATATAATAGTGACCATCCTAGCAAAATACAATAGTGACACAAATGTTATAACGATAACCAATTGATTTCTAATAGGACTTAGGCCCCTTTGGAGAAAATTTGAGCTTTGTACTATCAATCTGGCCAAGAACCTGTAGCTTCCAAGCTCATAATCCCCAGGAGTGAACTCACTATTGTGTTGCTACTTTGTAAAAATGAAATAGAATCAAACTGCCTTCCAAATGCATATCTGTATACCCATAGTTTAGTGTGCCTCTCAATTATCATAAAAGTGTCTCTGTGCAGTGGACAGCAGTTTATAAAAAGGTTAACAACTGGACAGAGGGAAGAGAGCGAGTGTCTGTGGGGTGCTCAAACCTGAATGGGACATCTATATCACATCTCTCCCTGCAAGGCTCAAGGAACATGAAAAGAGGGGATGAAAACTGGTAAGAGTCAGAGTTTGGGGAGCACTTAAGCAGGACAGTGTCTTCTGGACATAATAGGACCATTATACCCAAGAGCTCATAGCAGCTGTAGTTACCTGCATATGGCTAATGCATGATCAAGCCAGTCAACATTCCAGCATGGGTGGAGAAAGGGCATGTAATTCCCACTCCCATCTGTGGAACTTTTGAGAGTTGATGGCTACTAGGGGAGGTGGCTTGGTAGGTTGACCTGGATCCTGTGAATAACCTATCCCTGTGTGCCCATGGGGATTAGTTGGACTCAGTAAATTACTAAAGCATGGAGTTTGGACAGGAATGTGGGGGTTATCTAGAAGGAGTTGAAGGAAGCAATAGAGGTGAATATGATTCAAATACATTATACACATATATGAAATTCTCACAGAATAAACAAAAAAAATTTTTTTGATGAAGTGATGGATGAAAATAAGAGAAGGTGTTTCAGAATATTAGTTTAAAGGGGCAGTTTTAGAATCAAAGAAACTAAAATTATCATTGCTGCTTCCCCCAAGACAAGCTGTGCAAACGTACATTTTCCTAAGGTGGAGTTTCATCCCCCAAACCGTGGTTGAACTCTGTTAATCAGAAAACATAGTGTGACACTTGTCTATAAATCTCTGAGTGCAGGTTCCCAATTGTGGCTGAAACTCAGAAGTGACAGCTGCTTCCACAGCTACAGGAAGTACCACTCTGCAGCTAATTGTTATCGTTTCACATGCTTGGGTATTTAAATAAGTGCTCTTCTGCCCAGCAAGACTCCCTTACTTGAGAGGGAAACTGATGTGATTAAGAGTGTTGTTTTGTCCTACTTTTCTTGGTGCTTTCAGTTAAGACCATTGGCTGATATTTATGAAGATAGCAAAAGAATGGGGGTGAGACATGACTCATCCTGAGGCATCTGTTAAATGTTCTGCATGCAAAGTATCACATTAAATACACACAATATTGGGAGATACTGGAAACTACCCTTATCTTCAAAGATGCATCTACAAAACTTTCCATCCAGAAGTCCAAATAAGCACTGCACTAAGTTTAGCACAAGGCAGAAAGTAATAATTACAGAGAAGGTTGTTCTTTGGGAAACCAAGATGTGGCTGTCTGTAGATAAGACTACATAATGAAAATGTGCAGAGATACGTGCAGAAATATGAATATCTAGTGTGTAAAAATGGGACAAATAAGAGGACAAAAGTTTCGGCATAATTCAAACAGCAACTGTATCAAATAGTGGAGAAGAGATTATGATATAAAGTGATATGAGGGAGACATGTATGTCTCTGATCTTAATATAAAACAAATGGACCATGCATGAGTCTCTAAATAAATGAATGATTCTATGGGATGTGTGAATTCAGATATGAAACTATTCTTATGGGATTGAAAAAATAAAACATGCTTTGCATTTATTATAACAAATAGAAATTATGAAGGGATTAGTATTTATTATAGTTGCATGTTTTTAAATTTTAAAAACTTAACCATAAGTGAGGATATGTCAAGCAAATTTATGATACAATAATTATGCTATTCCTTATACTATTAAAGATTGCTTTCTTGCTAGATTATATATCTCTCAAACTCACACTTAAAATTGAAATTGCTCTTTTGAAAAATTTATTTAAATGATAAAATTTGTTCAATTAGTCAAGCATTTTCCCAGCATTTTCCCAGTGTTTTCCATAAAACACTGGATTCAGTTTCTAACACTGCATAAAACCTGGCATGAGGAGCGCATGCCTGCAGCTGAAGTATTCATGATCTGGAAGCAGAAAGATCAAGAGTTCAAGGTCATTCTCTGCTACATATCAAGTTCAAAGTCTCATAGACTGCATGAGACTGCCAAGCTGCTGACATAGCTCAGTAGTTAAGAGTACTTGCTTCTCTCCCAGAAGCCTGGAGTTCAGTTCTCAGCTCCCACATGAGAGATCACAGTGGGCTGTCAATATTGCTCCAAGGGAGTCCATGTCTCTTGCTTCCTGGGGCTCCTAAACTCATATGCACATACCCACTCCTAACACACAAACACATAATTAACCAAATAAATAAATAAATACAATTATGATAAAAGCTTCTCATCATAACTAAAGAATTTTGTTTCCCTTGGTTAAATGAGACCTAATTCTTCATCAAACTTCTCTTCACCATGCTCTAAATCCTGAAGGAGATCTGATTCTGTTAAGACATCTGCATCCAACTACATGCTGAGGAGCCCTTCCCAGCAGACTGGCCCATCCAGAGTCTGCCAATGTCCTGGTCCCTCCATCATACACTAGAGAAGCCTGCCTTGTAGTGCCCTACTCAGAGCCTCCCGAGGACCGGGGACTGTGTGCAGGGTAGCCCGCCCTAGAGGTCTGGTCCTTCCAGAGTCTACCAGCATCCTGGTCTCACCTCCAACCACAGGAAAAGTCCCGGCACTACTCACTGGAAGAGGAGAGACATTGGAGTATTTGGCCTGCTTGCACCCACTGGAAAAGAACCTTGGTCCTGCACCTACCCATCAGGAGAGGAGATGTAGAGACCACACCAGTCTGGAGGAAGGGATTGGTAGACTACAGTATAAGAACAGAGTCAACAACAGAAAGATCAATATGATGCCACCAGACGCTAGGGACTCTACACCAACAAGAACTGAACATCCCAACACAGATGATGCAGAAGAGAATGACCCTAGAACAACTTTATTATGATGATAGACATCCTCAAATAGGTAATGAGAAAATCCCTCAAGGAAATGGAAGAAAAAATAAACAAACAAAAATATCAAGAAATGGAGAAAAAGACAAACCAAAATTGCAAGAAACAATTCAAACAATTCACGGCTGGAAAGCTGAAATAGAGACAATAAAAAATTAAATTAAACAAAAAACCCACAGTCTGAGGGAATGCTGGAAATAGAAAAGTTAGGCAAATGATCAGGAACTACAGATGCAAGCATAACCAACAAAATACATGAGTTGAAAGAGAGAATCTCAGGTATTGAAGATATAATAGGAGAAATTGATTCATCAACCAAAGAAAATCATAAGTCCAAAAATCCCTGACACAAAATGTTCAGGAAATGTGGGACATCATGAAAATGCCAAACCTAAAATAAAAGGTATAGAAGAAGGTGAAGAAACGCAACTCAAAGGTGCAGAAAATATTCAACAAAGTCATAGAAGAAAACTTTTCCAACCTAATAAAGACATCCCAATAAAAACCCAAGAAGCTTACAGAACACTAAATAGGGAGTACTACAAAAAAAGTCCCCTTGCCACATAATAATCAAAATACCAAACATACAGAATGAAGAAAGAATATTAAGAGCAGCAAAGAAAAGGGGCCAAGTTATGTATAAAGGCAAACCTATAAGAATTACACCTGACTTCTGTATGGAAATTTTGAAGGTCATAAGGTCCTGGATAGATATTCCATCAACACTGAGAGATCATGGATGCAAACACAAACTACTGTACCCAGCAAAGCTTTCAATCACTATAGATGAAGAAACCAAGATATTCCATAACAAAAATAGATTTAAATAATACATGTCAACTAATCCAGCCCTACAGAAAGTTCTGGAAGGAAAACTCCAAACTTAGGAAGTTAACTACACCCACAAAAACATAGGCAATAGATAATCCCACTTTACCAACACCCAAAAGAAAAATGGGGAGAAATCCACACAATACCAGTCCAAAACAAACAAGAAGCAACATACAGTGGTCATAAATATCCCTCAATATTAATGGTCTTAACTCACCTATAAAAATACATAGAATCCATCCTTCTGATATATACAAGAAATATCCCTCAACTTCAAAGACAGATGTTACCTCAGAGTTATGGGTTGGGAAAAGATTTTCCAATCAAATAGACTCAAGAAACAAGGAGGTGTAGCAATCCTAACATCTAACAAATTAGACTTCAAACTAAAATAAATCAAAAGAGATGAAGAAGGTAATTTCTTATTCATCTCAGGACAAATCAATCAAGACAAAGTCTCAAATAAAAATGCACTCACATTCATAAAAGAAAAAAAATTACTAAAACTTAAATCACACATAAAACCTCAAACACTTATAGTGTTATAGTGGGAGATTTCAACACCCCACTCTCAATGCTAGACAGTTCCACCAGACAGAAACTTAACAAACAAACAAACAAACAAATAAACAAACAAAGAAGCTAACAAAAGTTACAATATTTTTGATTTTCTCCATTGGGAATTCTTTCTTCAATTCTGTATCCCATTTTTAACAGAATTATTTGGTTTTTTGTTGACTAGTTTCTTGAGTTCTTTGTATATTTTGGAGATCAGCACTTTGTCAGATGTAGGATTGGTAAAAATCTTTTCCCTGTCTGTGGGCTGCTGTTTGGTCTTGTACAATGTGACCTTTGCCCTACAGAAGCTTCTAAGTTTGAGGAGGTCACATAGAGAAAAACAAAAGGGCTGAAAGACACTTAAGAAGTGCTCAACATCCTTAGCTATCAAGCAAATGCAAATCAAATAAACTTTGAAATACCATCTTACTCCTTTACTCCTGCCAGAATGGCTAAAATTAGAAACACCAATGACAACTTATGCTGGAGAGGATGTGGAGAAAGGGGAATACTCCTCCACTCCTGGTGGGAGTACAAACTCATGCAGCCATTTTAGAGATCGTTATGGCAGTTCCTCAGGAAACTGGGAATTAGTTTACCACAGGACACAGCAATCCCCCTCTTAGATATATACCCAAATGATAGCAAGAACCTGGAAGCAACCCAAATGCTCCTCAACTGAAGAATGGATAAAGAAGATGTGGCACATCTACACAATGGAATACTACTCTGCAGAAAAAAATAATGGAATCTTGAAATTTGCAGGCAAGTGGATGGAACTTGAAGAAACAATCCTAAATGAGGTAACCCAGTCACAAAAAGAGGAACATGGTATGTATTCACTCATATATGGATTTTAGACCTAGAGCTAAGGATCACCAGCCTATAATTCACACCACCAGAGGAACTAGGATACAAGGTATATTCTAAGAGATTCATATAAGGTCCCTCACAAAAGGGTGAAGGGACAAGTTCTCGAGAACACATGGGAAGTGGGGGGGGTCAGCGAATGGTGAGAGAACCAGGAGAAAGAGAAGAGGAGGAGAGGAAAGCATGCGTGACTAGGAATATTGAGTCAGGGTAGGAATAGAAGACAGAAGAGAGAGAGAGAAAGAGAGAGAGAGAGAGAGACAGACAGACAGACAGACAGACAGACAGACAGACAGAGAGACAGAGAGACAGAGACAGAGAGACAGAGACAGAGAGACAGAGAGACAGAGACAGACAGAGACAGACAGAGACAGAGAGGAGAGAGACAGAGACAGAGACAGAGACAGAGAGAGAGAAAACATAGAAGAGGGAGCCATTATTGGTTTGAAGACAAAACTGAACCTAAAGAAAGGTCTAGAGACCTACAGGACTGACTCCAACTAACAATTAGAGCAACCGTGGAGAGGCTACCATAAATGCCCTTTCCTGATAGTGAGATCAACAACTAACTTATGCACCATCATGGAACCCTCATCTAGTACCTGTTGGAAACACAAGCAAACACCCATAACTAAACACTGAGTCCAACTAGAATCCAGATGCAGAGAGAGAGGACAATATCAGGTTGCAGAAACACATAAAGACAGCTGACTCTACATCTTTTTGCAAAGTCTACTGACTTTGCCTTTCTCTATGTCTGCCAATGTTCCCTGGTGTTCTAGGGACCAAAGAGACATACTGCTTCTACAGTTCCTCAAGTTCTTATTTGCCTGTTAGTCAATAGAGCTTATCTAGAAATGATTGACACTAAAAATATTCATCTACTCAGAGGGAGCGTACATCAACTTCTCTGAGGATGTGCAGCTCATAGTTCCCTTTAGACAACCAGGCAGTATTCAGACAGGATAGTAAGTATAACAGAACCATCACAGACATATCAAGATCACTCCTAGTGTTCACAGGGAACAATTACACAGACTTGTGTCTGTGCTCTCATTCCCCTACTTCACTACTGTTGATCCTAGAAACAATGATGTCTGGAAGGTACACCTGTACCCCAGACTTTCAAAAATTCCCAAATTTATATTTTTCAGATAAAAGACCCATTCTTTGATGAAGTCCTGTTTATGTCCATCTTGAGTTTCACAATAAGCTTTTCATACAGACTCTCTTCAATCTAAGCTGATCATCCTTTCTTTGTGTTTCTATAGTGTCTTGTCTACTATATTAAATATTTTGTTTTTGCTGTTTGTTGTACTAGCTTAACCAGGACACTGAACTTATAGAGGCAAAAAACATGCATTCCTTATCTTAATGTTCCCCACTCTTAGCTTGAAGCACAGAACCAGTATGTTGAACTCATTTGAGTATTATAAACACTTTCCAAAGGTGTGAGAACTGAGTAGTAAAGGTCCAGGAATAAATAATATAAATAACTCTTAATCTGCATGGGATTTCTAGAAGGGTATAGGTATATCCCCAGGATATAATTCCATACTCAAAGGTCTTCTGGCAGTTCCATATGAGGCTGCTGTGAGGCTGGGCATGAGTGCATTCCTCACTGCCTACCCTACTTAGTGCTTGGTGGTGCACATTCTACTGTGCTTTGAGGGATCAGTTTTAGAAGAGACAGGCTTAATCTGCAGAGTCTTTGAAACATGAAGAGCATGCAAAGGAGCACAGAGGAAGAACAGAAGGGTGAGAAAGAGAGAAGGACACAGAGAGAGAGGAAGGAAGGAAGGGATGGAGGGAGGAAGGAAAGAAAGAAGGAAGGGAGGAAGGCAGAAAAAGGTGAGTCATGTATATTACTCCTGCTCTGGAACTGCCTGGTGGTGTGCCCATCCTCTGATCTAGTTGAGTGTAGTTATCATCCCAGAATCCCAATTCCCTCTGGCCTGAACATAAAGCAGCAATGATGTTATGATTTCATTTACTGTTGCATGTGGCTATTATTTAGGTAAGATAATGGATTTAAAGTTGCTTTCTAATTAAAAATCTGTGATAGTCAGATTTTACCTTGAAGTTTTAGGTTAGCATTACTGCTGGTACTTATGTGAGATCTGGAGAACTAAAAGGCACAGTAAAAGCAGGCTGAAAACAAAGATGCCGTTAATTAACAGGAAACAGCTTTCTAGTGTTAACACACAGGTGTTCTCCATGTAAGAGCCTGGGTTCTGGAACAGAGAACAAAACCAGACAGTGGTGGGAACCAAAGCCCTGAAGTAAAACTGGTTAAAATCTGAGCTACAGGTGTGACTACAGGCCACTTATTTAGACATAAGAAGCTCACTAGACGAGGATAAAAATTGTGTCTTCTCCCTGGATAATATGTGAAGTCCATTCTTCAATAAATAGTACTGCTTTCTTGAGTGTTCCGCTCTAGACACTATTCTAACTGTGAGCATACAGATGGTACATATGTACCAAGTACCCAACAGGAAAGGCAAGCAATGAAGAAACAGATGCACACTGCACGGACACGTAGTAAAATCATCAGGAAGGAAACAAAACAAGAGCAAGCACTCTGTCCTGTGGTTGCAGGTCAGGAATGGGATGGAGTGCTTGCTACCATGGCAGTCTCACAAGAGTATTTGCCCTCTTATGAGGAAGCCACAAAAGCTGGCTTTTATGATTTCACCGAGATCACCAGAATCAACCCTCCACAGAACAGACACACAAATAAGAAGAGTCACTATTGTATTTGGCAAGAATATATCGGGTGTCGTGAAGTATGCATGTTTGGTGACTTCAAGCAAATAAGGCCTAGTTCTTCAGAGTGCTCGGGCTAGTAGTGTAAGGTGGGCAGGTCTCCCGCAGATCCACGTGTGCAGAACACGAGGCTGGCCACATTTACTCACTACCTGGCCTTCTTGGCCCTTGGTGCCGCACATTCTATTCTACCCACTCTTTTCCCCTGTGCCACAGCCTACCTCAACACCCATCTGTCTCACCCAGCAGATGTGCAAATCTGGTCATGAGTTGCCATCAGCTGGGTGGAGATGCAAGAATGACATCTGATGGTGAGATAGTCAGGCCAATCTCTGTCTGATGACCTGGTCCAGATCCTCCTTCTTGCCAAGCACTGGCTCTACTACATCTTCTTCTTTCAGTGATACTGAAACCTCTGTCCTGTTTCCACTATCTTGGGAAGATAGTTTCTGTGATCTCTGAGGAAGATTCAGAGATTTAAAATCCAGTCTATTTAAACTGCTAAGGCCCAGAGTAACTGTCTCCTTAGAAATCACTCATTTTACCAAAAAAAAAAAAAAAAACTTAGGCCCAAGGATGTGATTTATTCATTGTTATACAAGGAATTTGTGTTTGTGGAAGAGTTGGGATAAGAACAGAGGTAAAAGGGGCTGGGAAGTAACCATTGCAGTGTTAAATGATGCATCTTCAGAATTTTACAAGGAAAGCCTTCTCTCACATTTTACTTCATAACAAAGGACTTCAAATCACATTCATGCTTTTGTCCAGCTAACATACAGCAGGGCTTTCCCAAAGGTGTGGGTTGTGGAAAGTATTTATGTTCAACTCCTTATTGTGTCTTCATGTGGCTTGGTGACTTTACTCTCAAACTGAAAATAACTTCTGTGGATCAAGTAATTTATGTACTTTTCTGAAAGTATGCTGCATTTCAATGTAAAACTTGAGAAAATCTTAGACAACTTAACAAAGGAGGTGGGAGAGAATAAAGAGATCTTAAAGTGGGATATAGGAGCCCATATGGTGGCTCATCCTTGTGATGTCAGAACTCAAGGAACAGGGCCTGGAGAAATGCCAGTCATCTTAAGTTCAAGGCCAGCCTGTCAGAACTGTATATGGAAAACTTGCTAATAGCAAGGACCTAGCTAGATAACTTGACTGGATACACAACGGAATATTAGAAGACAACAGTAACAAGACACAATTAGATGCCCTATCCTAAGTAACAATTAGCATTTACTCTATTCAGACCGTATACCCATGGAATTTTAAGGGGAAATGGATGGATATTGAAAGCATAATATTAAATGAGATGAGCCAAATACAGAAAAAGCTATAATTCTTTCTCATATATGGATCATAGTTTGTAATGCGTAGATAGATGGATAGATGTGTGAATAGATTGATAGATAGTAATGTAAATATGAGTAAATCCTAACCACCAGAAAAGAGGGTGCCAGGGACATGGCTCAGTGGTTAAAAGCACTTGGCTGTTCTTGCAGAAGGTCCAGATTTGGTTCCCAGAAACAACATAATAGCAGCTCACAACCAGCAGTAACTCCAGTTCTGGAGACATTTTTTAAGACAGCAGAAAAAGATACTGTTACCTTGTATAAGAAAGGAAAAGAGGGCTTTGAGAGATGGCTCAATAGGGGTTTGCAGAGGACCTGGGTTCAGTTTCTTGCACCCTCATTACAACTGTTTGTAATTCCAGTTCCAGGAGATCCATTCCCTTCCTTTGGCTTCTGTGGGCACTATACACACATATTGTATATAAACTCACCCAGGTACACAGACATACATTTAAATTAAAGAATAGTAAGAAAAAGGAAAATACTAGAAATATTGCTGATGCTAGTTACATAACTATTAAACAACCGACATGCTTAATTGTAGGGTAAGAAGCACCCCATCTTTCTGTGTTGCAGGTACCACTTGATGGTGCCTGAAGAACCCAATGTCCTGTGCAAGGCTATTCCTGGCTCTGAGAGGGGCATCCAGTGACCAGGATGCAAGCTTAGTAATGCTCTATGGAGAGATTCCATACAGTTTAAGAAGCTTCAGGTCTTTAAGCATTCAAAGGCAATAAAGCACTAAAGATATCTAAATAACTTTCTAATTATATTCCATATACATACATACATACACACACACACTATATATATATATATATTTAGAGACTATATATATATATATATATATATATATATAGTCTCTAAATATATATGCCAGGTCTGTGCAGTTTGTGGTTCTTATGAATAAAAGTTACCCTTGGTGTGTTATATAAGTGCTTGTCAGTATTTGCATGCACAGGTGAACAAGTTTGCTTGTGGATAGCTTTGAAAGCCAGAATTCAGCCTCACATGTCCCTCATGAATGATATCAATCTTGGTTGTTGTTATAGTTTGTCTGTTTCTTGGGATTGTTTGTTTGTTGTTGTTAGGAAAGGGTCTCTCACTTATTGGTCTGGGACTCTCACTCAGACGAAAATGGTTGATCTCTCCATTACTAGATTACCATGCAGGATTTATGCCAACATGCCAAACTGTTTTATGTGAGTTCTGGGGATTGGCCTCCTTTTATATAAGAAGCATTTTACCAACTGAGCTATCTCTACAGGAACCACCACCATTTGTTTAGTTTTCATGCGTACATGTTAGAATTTTGGGGCATAAAAGTCATTCAAAATCATCTGTAACTGAGTGCTAATACCAATGGGAACCTGGCCTCAGAACTAGGATGCTTGTCACACAAAGTTCTTCTTCATCTTGGAGATCTTTCTTACTATCAGGGCTGACCTGAAAAAGGTCTACCTACTTCAGGGGAGTCCTTGCTTACAGCTTCAAGCCTATACCCAATGCCATCAAGAAAAAATGCCTAATAATTGAGAAAATGTTAATGCACAAAGTCCACCAGTATCATACCACTTTCACAGTAGCAGTACCATCCTACGATGCCTCTGAGATTTGATTATAAAAACTCTCCAGCATCTGAAGAGAAACTAAAAATTTCGTAACAACAACTACTACCAAAGCCACACCCCATTGAGGGTCTGTGACCAAATCCTGTGCAAATAAACCAGAAGAAACAAAAAAGCAGACCTCAAACCCAGAGTCTACAGACTCACTCCTTAACTCTAAGGAAGCTATTCTCAGCGTTCTAGAATGTGTGTGGATCCCAGACTGAGAATTCACCAGCTTAATCAACTTGTGTTGACCTTTTAGAGCTCTCATCTAGTAGCTGAAAATCAAGAGCAAGAAGAGGAACATACTAGTCTCTAAAGAGAAACATGAACATTGAGCAAAGAAGTCAACCAGAGCCACCGTGTTTGCATTTGGAGCTTTATTCATGCCACAGTTTGGGGGTTATGCTAACTCTGGCAGGGTGCCTTGGTAAAGGGGCAAAGTAAGGAGGACCAGGGATGCTGACAGAGGCTGGGGATGAGTGTGCTCAAAAGGTATAGCAGGGGGTAAATTTTGGAAGCAGGACTGGCCTTTTGTATTTAACAGCAGCAGTCATCCCCATTGTCACAGCATGCAGGACCTCGTGACCTCATGGGAATAATTCCCAAACAGCAGCAGCCAGAGCCACAGCCGCAGCCTCCACAGCCTCCAGAGCCGCAGCCTCCACAGCCTCCAGAGCCACAACCTCCAGATCCGCAACCTCCAGAGCCACAGCACCCAGAATCCTCACAGCAGCTAGAAGATCCAGTGTTCCATCCTTGGGGCCGCTGGACCCAGCGTCTCAAAGGACTCACCCCAAAGGTCCGGGGAGCCAAACAGCAATAGCTCATGGAACAAGGAGCAGAGCATGGATTAGGGACACCACCCTGAGAACCTGAGCCACTTGAAGAAGCCTGAGTGTAGTAAGTCTGGGTAGGAGCTGCATACTGGACATAATACGTCTGAGCCTGGCAGGGTGCTGGACATTTGACACAGGTCGTCTGGCATGGGGCTGGACACTTCACATAGGTTGTCTGGCACGGAGCTGGGCATTTCACATATGTCTGGCAGGGAGCTGGACATTTCACGTAGGTTTTGGTCTGGCATGGAACTTGATACTTCACATAAGCTGGAGCAAGAACCGGAGCTGAGTATCTCACGATGGTTTGAGGCTGGCAAAGAGCAGGTCCCGGAGCATAAACAGTTTGGACTGGGCCTGAAACTTGGCCTGAAACCTGGCCTGAAACCTGACCTGAAACCTGGCCTTTCCCCAAAGCACCGTTGCTACCTTGCCCAGCTCCAAGTCCCGAACCCTTCACACAAGATGGAAGGAACTGCAGCTGCTTCTGCTGGTCACACATCCTGCCGTGGTTCTGAAAGTTCTGAAAAGAAAAGATTCAAAACATTAAGACTTAAAAAGGTTTCCAGAAATTTTTTTGGTGCATCCACCTGGGAGGATAGTCTCAAAAAGGTCTCTTTGAGGAGGTTAGCACTCAGGGCTGTCCATCCAGCGGTGGTAGGTGCAGAATGAAGGATTCTAGGCTCACTTCTTGCACTTTTAACTGCTATGTGACTTCCGACTAGTCGCGGTTCACCCTGAGACTGTTTCCACACTAGGAAACAGAGGGCTCAAAATAGCAACTACATTTCTACCAAACTTTACGTTTCCCCTCTTTCCTTTGGTGTCTGCATTGTGGATCAGCCGTGTATTACTCTTCAGTTTACCCTCCATCACTTCTTCCCTTCATAGTAGTATTCCTTCTTATTTCTTCTATTCCAAGAAGTCCTCAGGGAGGGCAGATGCATGTATCTGAACTAACCTGACTCTTAAATTGAACCTGACAGAGCAAAATTGAGGCTCAATACATAAGTCACTACCATTAGTCCTTGGAGTGCTTGCATTCACTGTTAGTTAAGTAGAACTCAGAAGAGATGGCACAAATAATCCCTGCCTACATAGAAGTGCTGTCTGTCCCTTCTCTAGCCCTAGTCTCAACTTCCTACCACCAATGGAATCATCCTTCTTCATAGATGTCCTCAGCATCTAGTCCTGGCTCATTCTTTATCTCATAGTTCTCCACCCCAGCTCCACCTTGACTCTTATTTCTTGCCAAGTCCCTATCTCAGGTAATAAGCCTTACCTTCCTTCCTGGCAGGAGCGACACTGAAAGAAGCCAAGGCTCTGAGGAACTGGCTTTTGTTGAGACTTTTTATAGGGTGGCAATGAAGCAATTTGATGCCATTTAAATGAAGCACCTGAGATCACGAGGCCAAGGGCTGGTGTTGCATTGGTGAGATTCCTCCCCAGTATGTCTGGCTGTTCAGTCAGAGGCAGAGCATGTCTCTACTTGACATTGAATTTTCCTAAACATGAGATAAATGGCCACCTTCTTCATGAAACAAGTCTCTTTCTTTCCCTAAAAATCATGAGTCATTCCTGTGCAAGCTCATCCTAATGGTAGGGTCATCCAGTAAAGACTCTTGTTATGTATACACTGCACCAAAAGCTACTCTATGTCCTTCCAACCTGACATTTACATTCCTACTGGGAACTTTGGTGGTGGTTTCTTCTGGTCTGGGTTATCATAGAAAAACTCTGCCATGATGTTCCCTGGCTCAGTATACCAGGAAGGTCATCAGGAACATATTTATTCCACGAACCATAGATTATTCTAAGGTAATTTGGAAACTGAGTGGGTGCTGTTTGATCTCAAAGCCCAGGGTTTAGGCCTGCACTAGCACATATCAGCTTCTCCTGTTCCCATGACCTTCCTTCAACTTATCTTTCTAGGCCTCGCTTTCAGAAATAGATTCCAGGAATAAATTCCTAGAATTGGAGGAATTCCAGCCAAATGACAATGATAAACTCTGTCATTTAGTTGAATGTTTCTATGTGCCAAAAAGTTTATGAGGCAGATGCATGCAACAGAGTCCTGAGGACAAAGGGGTTTATGAAGCATTAAGCATCCAAAACGATAAGTGGGCAAGCCATAATTCAAGTGTAGCTACTGCTAGCATGATCTTTATCACTACCAGATAGTGCCTTTCATGATTGAATTAGCCTTGAACACCAGCCACATTTCCTTTCCTCATTATAGTAGATGTAGAAAGAAAGACAGGAATAATATCTCTCAAGCACTATTGAATACTGCCCTAGTCTGTGTCCACACTTAGTCTTCATAATAACTCTGTAAGGTAGACTATAGATGAAAATATGACTTAGGGGTCCAAATATCTCACTATAGTCACCATTATCTGTACGTAACAGAGTACCATCATAATACAGACCCATCCACCTCCATAGACCATGCCTTTCTCACTGAGCCTTGAGGGTAGTGGATGGTGTCTGCTACAGAAGGCTATAAGCCTGTACGTGAACTTGGTTTCAAATGCCAGTTCTGCACATCACCTAGCAAAGGAGTCACAATGTCACTGTGGCCTCTCAGGTGGAAGATAGTTCTAGATTGGCTTCAAATTGATCCTCAGTTCACAAGATCCATTCCCCAGAATCCATGAACTCTTTCTTTATAAAAATCAAAGTGCCACTAGTTCACTGACCCCACCACAACCCACTCATGTCTTACAAGGTCTGCTCCTGAACATTTTGAAGGAAACAAGAGGGGAAGATTCTGTCCCAGGTTTGGAAAGTATCTTGGCTCTTAGTCAGCTTCTCTTATTTCCATTTAGGCTTGTCACACTGTGTGTGAAGCCCACTGTTGGTTAGGAGGAAGGAAAAATAAAAGGGAATATTTTACCTGCCCATTATAGTCTTCAGTCATATCTTAAGCCTGATGTTTTATGGAAAGGAGAAAGAAATTATGTCAGGGTATAGGGAGGTGTCAAACTCATCACATAAATAACTTATCTTTGCAATAATGGCTCAAATAAAACGAGACACGAATAGGCAACTGTGAAAAAATCACTTAGTCAAAAGCTAATAGAGCTATAATTTAACAACAGTCATGAAATACCTCATAGCCTATTATTTCTCCTCAACATGCTGCTTCTGCTTGGCATCCACCTGTTGTAGTTTTACAGACCTCTGTATTGTATGTAGTGCCAGAGTTCAGCTCCAGCAGGTTTCTGAAAGGTGTAAAGTTGGTGAGAATGAAGACATTGATCACCAGTTGTCGTTCAAGCAAGTGGTGACAAATAACTCAGGCCATCTTTTATGCTAAAGAATCCAAACATGAGCAGTTTCAATTCATTTTTCTTTAATCCTTATCCAAGAATCATGACATTTACCCATTTTATATTATTTTCCTCTTCTTTACTCCATTATTGCCATTAGTTAACCTTTACCCCATATCTAAGCATGAATTAACCTTTACCTAGGCATAAACTGACCTCATGTCTAAGCTTGCATTTTATATTGCAAGCCAGATGAGTCTATCTAGACAGGCACATCCTACTCATAATGTGCTCAGGCTGGCAGCAGACATGTCTTTACAAAAATGAAATATATTCAAGTCCTATAGTTAGTCTTTAACGGTGTGGTGCTTTTACATTTTTGTAGTCAGCAGAGGGTGTGATACCATACCTAGAATAATATTTTCCAGGTGTATGTCTAAGTAATTTCTAAGTGGTCCACATATCATTTTTATGTGAGCAGAAGTTTATGTATATATATATATATATATATATATATATATATATATATATATATATAAATCTGAGTATATATATACTGAGTTTTTCTTATACAGTCCCAGAGTGGTAATGATTGATACCTAATTCTTAACTGGTAAGTTTCTATTCTTCCTGGCAGTTTCTACATGTCCGTTTACTTCCAAGGGAACTGGGAGTTATAGCTGAAAAAAGATATCTAGCCATTCATATCCCAACACCAGAGAGATATCTGACCTTTCATGCCCTTTATCTTTTCCTTATATGTTCCCATAAGTTTTTGATACCATCTCTTAAGAAACTATTTGCTAAATTTCTGGAATGTAGTTACTTCTCTACAGTTAAGTAAGCAAGAATTGTTAACCTTAGTGACTTCCTCCTGCTTGCTCAGGGTGACTGCAGAGGCAGTCAGGGTTACTTGGAGGAACCAGTTTCTGTGTCCCAAGAAAAACTCCTGGGGTCATTACCAATAAACTGCAAAGAGGCCTTAATTCCCCTGTAGAAACTTTAGAAAAATTAACAAAGACTCATCCAAAGGGTTCTTGTTCCCAGGAAACTCAGCTACAACCACAACTGACAAAAGGAAACTAAAATTTACCATAAGAGTAAACATAGAGAAAGCCAGGAGGGCCTCAAGCTCATGACTGGCAAAGCAAAACTAAAAATTAACATCAGAGTAAGCAGAGAGGGCCTGAAGCACGGGCTGGGATTCACAGTATCATTTTTCCACAGGTCATTGCCAAGTGTGTGATAATCTCCAAAGGTCTTGCCACAAGAAGCTCCATTCACAAAACACTTGTGTGCCATTCTGGAGGTTATAGCATGGCTTTGGCCAGTGTAGCATGGGGTAGCACTATTTGCAGCAATGATGTGACTTAGAGGGCCACCCACTGGTTTCAGAATACAACCACAGAAAACAGGACATAAATGAAGAGAACTGACCTCTTGTCCTACAGTTCTTCAGCACCTCTGGCTCTTCTAGTCTTTGGTTATAAAGGTTTGTTCTACTTACAAAATGTAGTTTCCACAGCCTAGCTGCCCATGGAGGTATTTGTACTAGTTTGTCATTCTCAGGAGTTAGTATGGTTGATCACCATATATCATCCTAGAACCTGGGAAATATTAAACAAGCAAGTGAAATGAAGCAGTGAACCAGTGGGTATTTGTTACAGTGAGGGCACAGACCAGATTAATTTCCTCCTGTGGTTAAAGTGATCCCGCTCTGCCGTTAGCCAATCTGTGTGTCTAATGCCAGCTGTGAGCTGATTGGCTCACTTCCTGCTCTGTGGGGTGAGGCTCTCACTAATGGTTTTGACATCTCCAAGTAACACCAACATCACTGGTGAGTGATACTATATCCATGTGCCATGCAGACAGGTGGGTGGGCTGTGCTCCACCCACTTTGTAGGCTGGAAGGCAGAGCTGGAGGACTCAGAAGATAGGTGCCAGTGTCAAGATGAGTCATGAGGATATCCCAAAATGTTCCCAGAGTCTCCACCCATGTATCCCTTCTTCAGCAACTTCTAGGATCATGGACTTGTGGGTTTACACAATAATAGTCCAGTGGGCTCACATGAGAGTAAGTAGAATCATCTCTGAGATGGAGGGGCCTGAAACAGGTCATTGGATATGGTCAATGGTCCTGCTCTATGTAGAAAGTCCTAGTAAGTTCTCAAAGCTCTTTGGAATCTCTTGGTTAGCATGATTCACAATTTCCCAGCTGAATTGTCGGAGCTGCATATTAGATTATCAATTCATCTCCTTATAGCACCAGTATCTATGAATTATTACCATCCAGATAGTAATCTTGAGACTGGATCAGATGGATAGCAGGAGGAATAGGATGATTCTTTCAATTTGCACTAATTACATCTCAGAAAGAGACTGTCACACCAACCTCTGGCCATGGCACCCCTTGTCCCTCGACCTTTCTCACCAAATACATTGCTCTGGAAACTGCAGGAATAGAGTTTCAAATACTATTCTATAAATTACTCATACCACAGCTGATGGTGTGGGCACATTCTGAACAATCACAGATACTTAGCAAGTTCTAAGGCTAAAAAACAGTGTGAATGGAGCTGCTATGTCCCTGATGGTTCCAGAACTCCAAGTGAGCCTTAGACTTCTTTTGCTCCTTCATCTCTTCCAAGCCTTTCATAATAAACCCACTGTGCTGGACCTTTCTATTCCAAATAGAGTAATCTGTTCACATGGTAAGACACTGACATCATGAAGCACCTCTATTATAAAGGTTATATAGAGCATACTCTCTCCAGAAAAAGAGATAAACACACCTGACAAGTGAAGAAAATAGTATGTAATTTCAACTGGTGGCAAGTGGAGGAGTATATTTATTCCAGTAGCTTTCTAGGAAAGTCCAGGGGAGCCACTCAGATACCCATCTCAGTTCCCACCTTCCTGAAGTAGATTCTTTCAAGTTTCCTGCATGACTGACTACAAAGCATAGGCAGGTCTGCAAATTCAGATCTGTCACAGCCAATGCTTCTGCCTTTAGAGAGCTGGTATGAGTTACTCCTCCCATTACTGTGACAAAATTCCTGACCCAAGCAGGAAAGGCTGGAAGGAAAGGTTGGTTAATGCTATCCATTGTGATGGGGAAGGCATGGCAGCAGGAGCATAAGGCAACTGGTCACATTGTGTCTGCAGTGAGCAAGCAGAGAGAAATGAATGCTGGTGCTCAGCTTGCTTTTCTTTTTTTTTCATTTGTTTTGTTTTATTTTAAATATGAAATGCTAGCTTATGTTCAGGGTGGGTCATTGTTCCTTATTCAAACCTTTCTGTAAAAACAGAGATGTTTCCACTGTTGGTCTAAATACAGTCATGTTGATAGAACAACTATCTCAGAGTATGAAGTCTTCAGCACTCCCTGACCTATATGTCCTTACTGTTAGAAGAAGGGGGTGGAGTAGGCCAACACTTCTGTAGATCCAAAATCTGACCAGCAGATGACTATAAATAGACTTATTTAAAAACTGACTAGATTGCAATGGTACTTTAGCCCTTATGTGCAAAACACAAATGAGAGAAACTGAAACTGTCAAGATCCAGAAGTTTCCCACTTGCTTCCCAGGTTAATATTGGATGCTCTATTAAATATTTATTTTGTAGTCATTTGGAGAAGGGTCTAAACCCTGCCTCCTGCCTCTAGGCTAAGGGAGTATCCCTCCATAGGGAATGTGCTCCCAAAGTCCTTTCATGTACCAAGGATACAACCTGGTTCCACTGTCAGAGGTCTCTTAGACTGCCCAGGCCTTCTAACTGAGACCCATGTTCAAGAGCCTGAGTTGGTACAATGCTGGTTTCACAGCTATCAGTCTGGGGGGGGGGTCCATGAGCTCCACCCTGTTCAGGTTAGCTGTCTCTGTGGGTTTCTGTAGCCTGGTCTTGACCCCTTTTCTGATCATTCTTCTGTCTCTGCAACTGGATTCCAGGAGTTCAGCTCAGTGTTTAGCTGTGGGTGTCTGTTTCTGCTTCCATCAGCTACTTGATGAGGGCCTTGTGATGGTAAATAAGTTAATTATCAATCTCATTATCAGAGAAGGGCATTTAAGGTAGCCTCTCCACTGTTGCTCACATTGTTAGTTGGAGTCATCCTTGTAGGTCTTTGAACATTTTTCTAGAGTCAGTGTTCTCTTCAAACCTATAATGGCTTCCTTTATTATGGTATTTCTTTTTTTTGCTCTCGTCTATTCATCCCCTGACTCAATCTTCCTGGTCCCACGTGTTCTCCTCCCCACCCCTTCTCTTTCTCCTAACTCCCTCTCTACTGACTGCCCCCCTCCACTCCTAATATATTCAGGAGATCTTGTTCCTTTCCTTTTCTGTGAGGGACCTTTTATGAATCTCTTAGGTTCCTCCTTGTATCCTAGTTTCTCTGGCAGTGTAAATTATAGGCTGGTGATCCTTTGCTCTAGGACTAAAACCCATATTTGAGTGAGTACATATTATGTTCCTCTTTTTGTGATTGGGTTACCTCACTCAGGATGGATTCTTCAAGTTCCATCCATTTGCCTGAAATTTCAAGATTCCATTTTTTCCTCTGCTGAGTAGTATTTCATTGTGTAAATGTGCCACATCTTCTTTATCCAGTCGTTAGTTGAGGGGCATCTAGGTTGCTTCCAGGTTCTTTCTATTACAAATAATGCTGCTATGAACACAGTTGAACAAATGTCTTTTTTGCATGGATGTGGATCATTTAGGTATATATCTAAGAGTGGAATTGTCCAGTCCTGTGGTAGACTGATTCCCATTTTTCCTGAGGAACTGCCATACTGATCTCCAAAATGTCTGTACAAGTTTGCACTTCCACCAGCAGTGGAGGAGTGTTCTCCTTTCTCCACATCCTCTCCAGAATAAGTTGTCATTGGTGTTTCTGATTTTAGCCATTCTGGCAGGAGTAAGATGGTATCTCAGAATTGTTTTGATTTGCATTTCTCTGATGACTAAGGATGTTGAGTGCTTTCTTAAGTGTCTTTCAGCCATTTTGGATTCCTCTATTGAGAATTTACTATTCAGTTATGTACTGATGGAAGATGTTATTCTATATATATGTTTCTCATACTGGTTAATAAAGCTCTGTGGCCAATGAGATAGCAAGATAGGCGGGGCTAGGAGACTAGGAGAAGGGAATAGGAAGTGGGAAGGAGGAGTCGAGATGTAGCCCAGGGAAGAAGCAGGACGCCTGCCGCGGCTCCCCGATAAGACGACCACGTGGAAATACTTAGATAAGTAGAAATGGGTTAATAATTAAGACAGAGCTAGCCCATAAACAATAATGGTAACTGGCCAACAGGATTGTATCAAATACAGAGTCTCTGAGTGTTATTTGGGGCTGGCACGGCTGTGGGCCCAGACTGGCGGGCTGGCGGGCTGGCGGAAACATACATGCTACAGATGGCGCCCAACGTGGCTATAAGAACTTTCACTTAAAACTAATAAGAGCTTAAAAAATGTTTTAGAAACAAAGGAACAGAGACTAGAAAGATTTCTTAGTAGCAGCATTTTCTCAGTTGGAATTGTTTTGTTGTAGACAGAGATTTGTGCGGCTCCTTTAAGGGAGGTTTCCAAAATTAGCATAAGCGGCAAAAAAGCCGCCTTGCTTTTAAAGAGCTCTGCTAACAATTCACTGGTGTGTACAAGAGCTACAATGTAGGTTTACACTGTGTTTTAAAAAATACGCTGGCTTGGGAGAGAAAAAGAAACGGGATACAATGGTTTAAAAAAGAAAAAAGGAAGTTGAATGGATGGCTATGGTGGCGCACGCCATTAATCCCAGCACTCGGCAGACAGAGGCAAGCAGATCTCTATGATTTCAAAGTAAACCTGGTATGCAGTGAATTCCAGGACAAATAAAAGTTACACAAAGAAACCCTGTCTCAAAATATGTAAAAATAGAAATAGAATAAATAGAGTAATAAAAAAGCCACGTAAAAATGGAAAACACAGAGAAATTTTGGATACTGTACGCGATTCTGTTATCTTTAAATTATTTGATTGCTGAGAAAATAATAACTACTGATAAAAGAAACGCTGCTGGATTAATTCAATTTATATATTTTAAAAATGCTTTGACGCTAAAATTTAAGCCTAAGGACAAGTTACTGGGGAAAAGGATTTCTATTTTTGTTTTCACAGAAAATGAAAAGCTATGGATTCTTTCCAGACTTATATGGTTTGATCAAGCAAGACCCCCTGAAACAATGTCTACAGCCAAGATTTCTGCATCTTCTTTGGACCCCCATGACAGTGCCCTCTACCAGCAGGAAGTAGTTTGGAAAGAAGGACGCCCAAATTCCCAAATATTGTTTATAAATGTTTGTTTTCATTTAAATGGTCTTGGTTATAAATGGGTATAACCAGAAGCAATCTTTTTAAAGGTAAAAAGGGAATTATGGTATAGATATGAATACTTCGCTTTGGGATGGATTTTCTTTTATTGATACAATTTAAGGTCAATTTTGTAATATGTATATTTATCCTCTTGTTTAGGTATTGTGTTTATATAGCTCCTTTAGAAATGTAATGTATAATTTAGTACAGATTAGAGAGTTACCTATGATAGTCAAACTTGGAATTAAGTTAGTTAGGATTTCTAGATATACAGAGATGTATTTGAGATGAATAGGCATTCTTCAAACCTTTCAAAGACCCACAGAATATGGCATTTAAAATGGTTTAGGGTTTTTCTTGACAGGGAGGCACAACTGCTCCTGGTAACACTACCTGCATCAAAAAGGAAGATGAACATTGAAGAAACTCGTTATGAAGTTTGCTTCTAATATGGCAAGACTAGCCATTTGGGCAAGGCACTGCTCTTCTGGACTGTTTGACTTTATGTTGTAGAAACTAGACATGCAGGACCCACAAAAAGGTGACTGCTGATTCAAGATGGACATTGCTACAGGATTCCTGCTTCATGGAAGAGGCTGCCAGACAGCCAGACATTCTACAGGACACAGAGAAAAGTTTCCTGCCTTGTTGAGGAGTCTGGACACACACTATGGCCTATGGGTTGAAGATGGAACATTACAGAAGAACTTCGGGTGACTGACCAGGCAATGAGTTGTCTCTGTCATTTCTAGAGTTTATATATTATCCTTCTGTGGTCTTTGAAGGAGTTGAAGACAGATAGTTATAGATTATAGTTTTCCTTAGTTAGGATTAAAGATAAGTTACATATAGGACTTTAGACTCACAAAGATAGGATAGATGGTATTTTCTTTAAGTCTTACAAAATGTTAATGGACTAAATATTGTTAACTGTGATTCTTATTTGATAACTGTTGAATGGTATATTTTGCTATGTTAAGGTTAGACCCCTTCTTTTATTTTAGACAGAAAAGAGGAGATGATGGGAGATGTTATTCTGTATATATGTTTCTCATACTGGTTAATAAAGCTCTGTGGCCAATGAGATAGCAAGGTAGGCGGGGCTAGGAGACTAGGAGAAGGAAATAGGAAGTGGGAAGGAGGAGTCGAGATGTAGCCCAGGGAGGAAGGAAGACGCCCGACACGGCTCCCCAATAAGACGACCACGTGGAAATACTTAGATAAGTAGAAATGGGTTAATAATTAAGACAGAGCTAGCCCATAAACAATAATGGTAACTGGCCAACAGGATTGTATCAAATACAGAGTCTCTGAGTGTTATTTGGGGCTGGCGCGGCTGTGGGCCCAGACTGGCAGACTGGCGGGCTGGCGGAAACATACGCGCTACAATGTACTCCACTTTTTAATAGGGTTATTTGGTGTTTGACAAAACAGCTAAAATTATACAATTGAAGGAGAAAAGCATCTTCAACAAATGGTGCTGGCACAACTGGATGATGGTGTGTAGAAGACTGCAGATAGACCTATATCTATCGCCATGCACAAAACTTAACTCCAAAAAGTGGGTCAAAGAGCTCAACATAAATCCAGCCACACTGAACCTCTTAGAAGAGAAAGTGGGAGGTACCCTTGAATGAATTGGTACAGGAGACTACTTCCTGAACAGCAATAGCAATAGCACAGACACTGAGATAGACAATTAATGAATGGGATGTTGTCAAACTGAGAAGCTTCTGTAAGGCAAAGGACACAGTGGACAAGACCAAATGGCAGCACACAGACTAGAAAAACATTTTCACCAACCCCACATCTGACAGAGGGCTGATCTCCAAACTATACAAAGAACTCAATAAACTAGTCACCAAAGTAAAGACTTTTATTCAGAAATATTCATATGATATACTCTGATCATATCCACCGCTTGGTTACTCTTCCCTATTCCCTTTTGCTTTCTACTTCTTCTCCACATTGCTAACAGTCCCTTTTACTACCAAATCCTGTCTACCCCCTACAGTCTATGCAAACAGAAAACATGCTGCATGCCTTTGTGGGATCAGCTTCCTTCACTTAACATGCTGCATTGCATAGATCTACAGTTCCATTCATTTTCTGAAAACAACTAACTTCATTCTTCTTTACAGCTGATGAAAATCCCATTATGTTCATGTCATGTTTCTTTTATCCATTCATCATTTTGTGGCCCACAGCCTGATTCTATAACTTTGCCTGTATAGGCAGTGCAGTGGTAAACATGGGTCTGAGGGTGTCTCCATGGTAAATTGACTGATTCTCTGGGGCACATGCCCATGGGTAGCATGCCCAGGTCATATGGTAGTTCTCTTTTTAATGTTAGAGAAACTTCCCATGCAAATTTCTATAGTGGATATCAATTTATGTTCTCACTAATAGTGAATAAGAGGCTACCCACTGTTGCATTATGGTCGGTATTTAGTAGAGTTTAAAATGTCTTTCAGTTTGCTTTCTTTATGATAGCCATATTGACTGGGATGACTGAGATGAAAATTAATATAAATCTAAATTTATTTTCCTGACATAACTATATGGCAAAGTTTTTTGGCCATTTGCATTTGACTGGGAAAGTATCTGCTTAGTTTAATGACCTATTTATTGTTTAGGTTAATTGCTCTTTTGTTGTTAGATATTTATTTCTTTACATATTCTACATATTCATTGTCAATTCTAAAGATAATTCAATATTTTTAAGACTTTTGTCAAATACAAGAACTCCTTTGTCTCTGTGTCTGTTAATTGCACAAGAGAGTTTCACCCGCATTCATTGCAACATTGAAAAGATAAGATTGTTGGGACTAGAGGTTGGCTCAGCAGTTAAGAACATTTATTGCTCTTGCAGAAGACCTGAATTTTGTTCTTAGCACTCACATGGTAGGTCACAACCATTCTTAATTCCAATTCCAGAAGATATTATGCCCCTTTTGATCTTTGTGGGCACCAAGTACATACATGGTACACAAACATGCATGCAGACAAAACACTCATAAACATAAAATAGAATAAATACATTCAAAAAACTTGTCTAATGAAAAGGGCATGATTTCTCTTGGAATATATGCCAGAAGACTGTTATGAGAAGATCTTTGTATTCAGAGAAAAACACTTTCTTCTCTTTCACACACAAAAGCATGGAAAACAAGAAAGAGCCATAAATAATTGTGATGTGGGTTCCTATCATTTTTAGAAGAACTACATGTCTCAAGAAAATTGGTTTACCCTCTTTAAAGATATATACTATTATATTAGATTAAATATATTATTTATATCACATATCCATATTGGCAAAAAATACTTTGGAAAAATGCTTACTATTTAAAATAGATGTTTGGAAATGACAAAGTTATTTGATAATTTCAAAGATATGCTAACACATGAAGACCCTGATGATGACCAAGAAAGTGACTATGACTTCAGCTTATCCCCCTCGGTGAAGACAAAACTTACCTGGTTTTATAGTAACTTCTGTTATTATCAATTCAGAAAAAGAGCATGGGATATGGTGGTGTAGGGGGTGTTGTTGGAAGAGCACAGTTTTCCTATGAGTATAGTCTGCAGGACTGTCTCCTGTCCTCCATCTCCTGCAAATCCCATGCTGACTGTGCTTCTGCTAGCAAATTGCCAGTCATAAGGGGCTGCTGCAACAAGCCACACAAACAATAACCACATCTTAGAATTTAATGTTAGTAAGTACTTTCTTAGTTTTGTGAAAAGTGTAGATGAATTAACCCAGGTGAAAGTGAATATATCAATGATTCCTGAAGTTGATAAAGTACAGCACCACACACCATTGAAAACTTTAGAATATTTGGAATCAAAACATGCAAACATCCTCTGTAGTATAACCCATAATATCATTGTGGTGGCAAGTTGTTTGCTTGTTTTGAACAAATTATTAAAAGATTACACAGAAGAAGGAGGAGGAGGAAAAAGAGGGGAGAGAGAGAAAGACAGAGGAGAGAGAGAGAGAGAGAGGAGAGAGAGAGACAGAGAGAGACAGAGAGACAGAGACAGAGGGGAGAGGGAGAGAGAGAGAGAGAGAGAGAGAGAGAGAGAGAGAGAGAGAGAGAGAGAGAGAGAGAGAGAGAGAACTTAAGGCTCAGGGAACAAATAGAAGAAGAGGGGTGAAAGATTACAAGATCCAGAGGACTAGGACAGGACATTTGCTGTCAGTACACCAAGGAAGCTGCCCTCAAAAGACTCAACAATATAGGCCCTACCCCTAGAAGAGCTACAGGAAGTGGATGATTACTGGGATAGGATGAAACAGTCTTCTCAAGGAACAGCTCCCCTGATAGGTAAGACAGTCCCAAGATGTCAGCCCTAAAACACATATGAGTAACATTAAATGATCTCAGTAGGTTATGCTTACTAATTTAATTAAAGTAAAATAACTTGAATCTGAACACAAGTAGAAGGGATACAGGAAAACCTAAAGGAGAAAAAGGAGGGATTAATGTAAATACAGTACTCATACATAAAATTCTCAAAAATGCACATTTTAAAATGTAAAAGAGTAATTAGAGCACAAAATTATAGTTATATTAAAATTTTATATTTTTAAGCATAGAAAATATTAAATATTCTAATGTAAAACATTTTGATGTTAAGAAAAATTTCTGCTATTCTCTATAGAGATGTAGCAGGCAAAGGTCCAGCATTCCTGGTAAGCCAATACCATGTTGAAATACATGGATTGGTAGTATGGGTTAATAATTAAGTCAGAGTTAGCCAAGAAATCATAGCCAAAGGCCAACAACTTTGTAACTAATATAGAGTCTAAGTATTTCTTTGGGGCAGAGAAGGGCAGCAAAGGCTAGCCAGACCAAGAAAACCTCACTTTACAAAATGGTGTCAGTAACATGAGGCATGAATTTCCATGTAGAATGACAAAAGCTTAAAGGGAATTTAAGAAACAAAAGAGCAGAGACAAGCAAGGCTTTTGGTAGCAGCATTTTTCTCAGATGGGCTCTGTTTTGCTAGAGACAAGCAGAGACTCTTACGGCTCCACGGGAGGTTTCCTGACTCAGCATAAATGGAAAAACCGCAGGGCTCTTTTAAGAGGCCCTGCTAACAATTGAATGGTGTGTACGAGCAGCTGGCAGAGGCAGTGGCCACATCTCCAAGGAGGCAGCATGCTGCTTGATGGCAGTGTAAGCCAAGGCAGTGAACAAAGCTCTCGGTGCAACAGTAAATGTACCCCTGCCATCTTGGAAAGAGAGTGGCTAAAACAGCTATGGCTTTTATTTTAGCAATGCTTTTTGGCAGATAAAAAGACTTGTGGCTAGAAAAAGGGTAGAGCAACAAGTAAAGACAGATTCAAATGAATAAAAACCTCTAAAGCTTTACAGTATTTTTAAAAATATACGTACGCTTAGGAGAGAAAAGGAAACAGGATAAAGTTTTAAAAAAAGAAAGGAAGGAAGGAAGGGAGTAGCTGGGTGTGGTGGCACATGTCTTTAATCCCAGCACTCAGTCAGAGCTGTCCAATAAGAAACCATAGCCAAATGCCTATAGCTTCTATAACAGAGAGAGAGAGAGAGAGAGAGAGAGAGAGAGAGAGAGAGAGAGAGAGAGAGAGAGAGAGAAAGAGAGATTCCTACCATCATATAACCAGGCTAAAAAATAGTAAAATATAGTAATAAGAATGACAAATTCCATAAAAATCACAAAGCTTAAAATAAGAAACTCTCTTGATAAAAAGTAATCAAAATTTAAATTAATGATACTAAAAATAGCCCACTACATGGTTGAATAACTATGGAGGACACACTAATCATTCAGAAGGGAGAAGGTTACTTTTTCCCAACCTGTAGGTTTCATAAAACTCAAAGCAAAATCTAAATGTTTGTTGAAAAAATACATAATTTTTAAAGATATTGTTCAAATTATGTTACTATTTGTAAACATATTTTTAAAAACTTGTCTTGTCCTATACATGTGCATCGGTTCCCAGGCCCTCTGGGATAAATCAAGTTATATAAGGGCATGTGCTGTTGTGACTCATAGATTCAGAAGTCAGCTTTTGTACATTTACTCAGCTCTTCCCATAGGTCTGTGGTGAGAAAGTCTGTGTGGTAGAAGGGTCATAGAAGCCAGGATCAACAAGAGGCAGTGACAGGACAGGAGCACTTGTAAGGTGCATCCTCAATGACCTAATTTCCTTTCACTAGGCCTACCTTCTGAAGATCTCACTACCTCTCAATAGCACCCAAGTCTGAGGAAACAAGCTTTGAGGGACACTTTAGACCCAAGCCATAGCATGCATATTTTTTTCCAGTCACTCACTTATACAGATTAGAATCCATGTATATTTATATTGTTATTTGAAATACAATTCAATATCACATTATTTACTTTGTTTCTCAATATTTTCTAGCTTTATCCATTGAGAGTTTTCAGTTTGACTCTCATGAGCTTTTGGTAAATCCCAGGAAGCTATTTTCCTAATGAGTTCATGAATCATTTCTTTTAAAATGTGATTTAGAAACTAAGACCTAGATGTCAATAGTAACTATTACTACTATGGCATCATTGCACATAAGTTCTCTAAGCAGAGAGAGTAAAGTTCTATAAAGTTACACACACTACACACACACACACACACACACACACACACACACACACACGCACACACACACACACTGTGATTACTAACCACAGTACACACACATTGATAATTGCTTCTCTATGTAAAGTGAATAGATTTTAAATTGACATTGTTAGATTTTCAGAAGGTAACATGTTAATTTTTCCTAAGCTGTAGGAATAATTACATGAATATAACTGGCTATGATGGACTACTATAACAAATATAAAATAGAATGGGTAGTTTAAGTAACATACATTCACTTACATTTCTGTAGTTTGAAAAGTCTAAGATCATAGTCTGGGCCAATTTGTTTCTTGATGAGGCTCCTGTCTTTCTGGTTTATAGATAGATTCTTTCATTTGTGTCTTCAAATGATATATAGGGGGCAAACAGTGCAGGTCTTGCCGTTCAGTCTCTTTTTGAAGACCACCGTGGAGGTTCTATACTTATAACGCTACATAAACCTACCCTCCTAAGGATACTCACCTAGACATATCACACTGAGAATTAGGGCTTTATATTAATTCAGGGAACATAAATATTCAGTCTACAGAAAAGTGTAGTTCATAGAAAGTGTGAATTGATAGAATATATTAACTAAAAAAGATTATCAGGTTGTATTTAATGTTATTAACAAACTTGAATTAACTTTATTTAAAATACTTTGCACAATAGCCCTTGAAACAATCTTTAAAATTATATTTTGTGCTGTGGAGAAAACTTTAACACATTTAGAAGAACTGAAATTATTTAAAGTATGTTCACAAACCATACGGGAATTAAACTACCAACCAATAAACAATGGGAAAATGTACAGATTTAGCAACACATACAGAACTAAATGCTGCAGTCAGTATTCTTCCAGTTGTTGTGACAAAACACAACAGAAGCAGCATAAGGGAGAGGTTTTTTTGCTCTGAGTTCAAGTGCATCATTGCGGTGAAATCAAAGCAGAAGAAGATGGAAACAGACACGAACAAGATGTCCATGCGAAGAGGAAGAGAGCAATGGTTGCTAGTGTTCAGCCTACACTCTCCTCTCCATGCAGTCCAGCCAATGACACCCCATCCACTTTTAAGGTAGACCTCCTCACCTTCATCAACTTGAGAGAATGAATCTCTTCCAGCCATGCCCAGAAGCTAATCCTGTCTAGATAAACCCTTACAGGTGTGCCTAGAGACCTGTCTCCTAGGAGAGTCTAGCCTTGTACAAGTGGAAAATAAATACTACCCATTACAATTATTGTATTGTTAAAGTGTACTATGAATCAAAAAGGAAGTCCCTAGAGCAATTAAAAACATTCTATGTGAGTAAGAAAAGCATATAGCACCAGTTTGGGGGGACAGCCAAATCAGTATATCAAATGCTTATACTGAAAAATACAAAAGTTTCCATAACTGATGTCACTTCTTCCTTCTGAAGCTACAGAAATAATATTAAACTAAGCTATATGTTACTATAACATGGTGCTGGGGATTGAACCCATGGCCTCATGCATGCTAGGTAAGCTTTCTACCATGTAGCTATACCCTGACCTCCCAGCCCCTTAAATGTATTCTTTAATCCATGAGTCAAGACAGAGACTCCATTATTGCAAATATACTCAATTTACTCACCTTTTTTTAAAAATATATTTTTAATTGAAATAGAATTACAACACCTTGAACATATACATAAAAACAACCAGCTGAGCTCATTTTTATTGATTGCATATGGTTTTAGGATTGACCAGCCTGAGTTGCCTAACAAGTAGGAGGATTCATTCTTGGGAATGGCTAATACTCTCTCCCAGCAGTCATTACTTACTTGCCTATAGTGCTTTTTTTTTTAATCTTGCATGGAACCCTGAGAAAATTTACCCCATGTACCTTACCATAATCTTTGATGTTGTTTTATGTTCTTTATGCAATAATTTCTGGGAGAGACTGTTTCAAAACAGATTTCTTGGTGTTTCTACAATAGTTTACTTTTTACCTATTTATCCTATTTACCAAATAACCTAGGAATAATGAAAGGAGAAAGGGGCCACAACTAGAAAGGTGGAACTAGAGTCTACAGAGGAGGGATAAGTAGAAGAAGAAATCAACTATTAAGTAAATAAAAATTATGCCCCAAAATGATATCATCTCAGCTAGAAAACTATTAAGACATCTGACAGTACTGATAGACCAGAGCAGGAATGATTTCTACATAGACTGCTGAGACAGTACACTAAGCTGGTTAAGGTTTTAAGTTGGTTCATCACCTCTGGACAATTTGCAATTTCTATGAAAACTTAAAATGGCAAACTATTTTCTCCCACATAAATCACCTAAACCTTTTGTCATGTTGAAACACCATGACCAAAAGCAAGTTGGAAAAGAGGGGGTTTATTTGGCTTATTCTTCTGCATCATACTTCATCACAGAAGAAAGTCAGGGCAGGAACTCAAACATGGCAGAAACCTGGAAACAAGAACTGATACAGAGGCTGTGGAGGGATGCTACTTCCTGGCTTGGTCACCATGGTGACCTGTTTTATTATAGCAAATAGAAGCACCAGCTCAGGGATGTACTCCCTCACCATCAATCACAAATTAAGAAAATACCTTACAGCCACATCTTGTAGAGGCATTCTTTTTAAATTGAGGTTTCTTCCTTTCAGATGACTACAACTTGTGCCAAGTTGACAAAAGACTGGTCATTAGCACACCTTTTCTTAGAAGTGTATCCATTATGGGCTGCTCGAGCACAATACTCCTATGATAAGTGTCCTGCTGGGTGACTCATAAAGGTAGTGGATTATTTAACTTACAGTAGTGATGGGAGATGTCATTCTGTATATATGTTTCTCTTATTGGTTAATGAATGAAGCACTGTTAGCCAATAGGAAAGCAAGATAGGTGGGACTAGGAGACAAGGAGGATTCCAGTAATTAGTAGGGAAGAGTCAACAGGGAGAGACTGGAGAGAGCAGAACACCGTCCCTCTCTCCAGTAAGATGAGACCACGTGGAAATACTTAGATTAATAGAAATGGGTTAATCATAAAGACAGAGCTAATCAATAAGGAATTAGTAACTGGCCAACAGCATTATATGAAATACAGAGTCTCTATGTGTTATTGAGGGCTGGCGTGGCAGTGGGACAAGACCAGCAGGGAAAAACCTGCTTGTAACACAGTAGTAGCAATCAAGAAGCATAACACAAACTTTAGGAGAAGTCAAGATACAGAAGGGAAGAGGAAAAAAGAGAGATGGAGAGGGAAGGGAAGGCGAGAACAAACACATGGTAAGAAGGAAATCAAAGAGTAAGTTGAGAAAAACCAAACTCCTTTTATAATGACCTGCTTTCACAATAACTAACCTAGTCCCACGAGACCTGATATTATCCTGTGAAATTAGCAAAAGTCTCTTTTGAGGGCTATGTTCCTCAAATACAACCTATCTCCAAGCAGATTGCATGACTAAAAGGACTTACCACCTCTCAGAGCCCCTGCATTAGAAGCCAAACCTATATCACACAAGTCTTTGGATGGCAAACTATATCCAGATTATTGCAGTATCTCATTCAAATCGTATCAATATCATCAGATACCAACCTTATTTAATACATGTCTGCTTTGTACATTTTATTTCATTTGTAGTTAAACTATTTATTTTTTGATAATTTCTTACATCTATGCATGTTCCAAATGAAATACATAGATCTGAAGACTTAAAGATTACATCTGTAAAAAAGAGAAAAGCTTCAGTGTTTGTCATTCACTCAGAATGACTGTTTGTATCTCTGGTCATTTACCTGCAAGTTCATAGTTTTGTTTTTCTTAAGAGCTGAATAACATTCCATTGTGTAAACACACACCCTTTTTGGTTGTCCATTCATCATTTTTATGAACATCTCTATGGTCCTATTCTCTATTGTCTCTATTCTCTTTCTACTATGTATAGAGCGTCAATGAAGAGGGGTGAGTATCCTTGTAGTAGGATACAGAGTCCTTTTTGAAATATGCCCAGGAGTCATATTGCTGTGTTGTATGGTAGGTCTATTTATAGCTTTTAGAAGCCTCCACACTGATTGTGAGAAATATACAAAGACAGAGACAGAAAGACAGACTTAGAGATACAGAAAGACAGAGAGATGTAGGGCACCGCCCTGCTGCCATTTTGTTGTTTACTAGTTTGCTGCCGCCATTTGGCTATTCCGCTTCTGCCTTGCTCAGCGCTGTTTTATGTGCCCTCCCAAGTGGCGAGTGGCAAGAGAGTGACAAGAGAGTGGTGAGACCCAGCCTTGGCCTATCATGTTTTGACCCATTTGCTCAGGAGAGGCCTGGACCAATCAGACATGGATACGTCATGGCTTTTGTTCGGCACTGTATATAAGCAGTGCACGCCTGGGGTCTGGGTCCTTCTGCTTCAACTCTTCAAAGAAGTGTGCTCCAATAAAGCATGTGCTGAGAAGAATCCTGTTGTGGTCGTCTTTTCTGCTGGCGGACAGGGAGTGCCACAGAGAGAGAAACAGAGACTCCATTCTTGTTTCCCCATCCATATCTTTTTTCTCTCAGTGGTGGTGTTTTAAATTTAGTGGAGGATTAAGTCCTAGTATGTTTACAGTATACTTTCCCTCTATGGGACTGATATTTAGGACCAGACCCTGTGTCTTTAATCTTGCTCTGAGGGTCAGATATTGTCCTGTGTCAATATAGGGCTCCAGCTATGTGCAAAACAATGGCTCTCAACCTTCCTAATGCTGCAACCCTGTAATACAGTTTCTCCTGTTGTGACCTCCAACCATAAACGTTTTTGCTGCTGTTTCATAATTATAATTTGATACTGTTATGAAATGTAATGTAAATATCTGTGTTTTCCAATGGTCTTAGGAGATCTCTGTGAAAAGGTAATTCTACTGCTAAAAGGGTGACGACCCATGGGTTGAGAACCACTGGTCTAAAACTTATGCTGCAAGTTATGGTACTCTCTACATGCTTATAGGAATTAACTAGAATTTGTTCCTCACTCTAGTTACTCAACTACTGCTGGAGCTTCTGGAAGATGTGTGTATTGCTTTCTTTATTGAACAAAGAGCAACACAGTCACACACTTCACAAAATTTACATATTGTAGCAAGTTGGAGAGAGAGCAATTTAACTAAAAGGAATAGAAAAGTTAAATAAGTATTTTATGCATATATTTATGAAGATGTGTGGTGAAACCACCCCAGTGTTAGGTCTTCATTAGTGTCTGGAGCCAAAGTCATTTATGTCTACTGTACGGTGAGAATAAATAAGATGGGGCTGCAACATTGAGTCCATCAGTCAGTATTTCTTCGTTTCAATAATTTCTAAATCAGAAGAAATCTGTAAAGAAGGCTGTCTCAGAACATACTGGGAAAATGATAGCTAAGGTCACTGTAAAGATATATCTTTGAAAGAAGGAATGAATGAAGGCAGAAAAATAGAAAGACTGGAGGAAAGAAGGAAATGGGAGGGCAGAGAAAAGCAGGCTGGACCTCCTATCATTTTTTATGGATGGGGCAATTGGAGAGCAGTTATATCCCCTTGATTTCCAATGTGCCATGGTCTACTTAACTTTATTCATTAATCATTTTAATGGAGTTATTTGCATGTGTGATGATGTCCATATAGCAACAATTATGCAAAAATAATCTTACTCATGCTCTTCTCTGCATATTTCTTGGGATGCGTAATGGGACTGAACAATCAATAACCAATAAATGGAATCATTGTAACTATCTATAAAACTGAACTCTTTATACACTATTTCAGAGTATTCTTGACTAGCAGCATCACTGTTTCCTGGGTGGCTATTTTTACTCTTGGTTCAAATAAACTTTTTTGCTACACACCTTAGTGAATTGAGCACTTTAGGTTGACCATAAAAAGACTTTTAAGCTGTCTATCCCTTGATTTCAGAATCACACCCTGGACTCAACACTTGTTATCATCCCCTTCTTTGACATCTGAGAAGTAACTATGAAATCCCATTTGAATTTCTCCCAAGATCCAGGCCTCTCTGCAACTTTTGGTTGAATTCAGACATTATGTGAGCCACCATCATACTGTCTTCTTGTGAGGATGTCTGTCTTCAAAAGGAGCTGGAAAGTATCCCTCTTCACCAAGATAATTAAATCCTAGAGACAAGGCTTATTTTTGTTTGGTTTTGGTTATGTTATTGTTATTTGTTGGTTGGTTGTCTTTTCTAGCAAGATTTATTTTAGGCACAGTTCAGGAAATTAAGATTCTGCAGCAACATTGTTTCATTAGACCACTCCTGGGACAGTGACCAACCTTTAGTTCTTACCAAGAAGATGTGAGAACTCAGCTCTGAAAATCAGAGGCATAGGCCTCTTCCACCCTGTGTTCTGAACAAACAGAACCCCAATGGAAGTACCCAGTAGTTTTGAAAGGACTTAAACCAGAACAATGTTTGGGGGGAATTTTCAGGCCATCTAGGAAATGTGTATAAAGGCTAATCATCTGCCATATTGAGTGCCTGACTACTGTAAGATAATTGGGTTTATGGAACATATTATGGGGTGCCACCAAGTTGAGATTGACACCTTAAGGAGTTGTAGACAACACATTTAATCTGACACGATTAGCAGACTTGATCACTTCCAAGGAACATAAATTATAGGAAATAAATCTTCCAAACCTGCTGTCCATTATAATGGGGAACCTCCATTGACTACTCCACTAGTTTAGAAAGAGTATATAAGAAACCTCATCTTGACGTCATGACACTGACGGCAGCAGCGTCCATGGCCTGGCCTGGGAAACGGTGGGCTGAGACTCAGAAGAGCCCTTGTGAGCGCGAGAGGTAGTCAGGGCACTACCTACAGAGCAGGTCCTGCCAGCCTCGTTAGAGAGGATGCCCGTGTGTCCAGGATGGGCTGTAGGACAAGCAAGGTCCTTCCTTAGCCACCCAAGGATGTTCAACTGGATCTGGTCAAGAAAGTGGAGCCCTCTAGTGGCGCTAAGAGTGATGTGTACAAGCACTTCATCATGGAGGTGGACAATGTTGGCCCTCTCAAAAGCTGGGTTCCCAGCTACTAATCAATATGCACCTCCCTACCCCGGTGTTCCCACTACTAGCCCCTCAGAGCCTCGCTCAGAACCACCACGCAGAGCCAGTGTGGCAAAGTACAGGGCCAAGTTTGGCGCACATGTGACAGCTAAGTATATCAAGGCCCTGATTGGCTGAGGCAGAGTTAGCCAAGTGGTATGTGTGGAGCACCCAGCAACCTGACAGCCATATGCTATCAAGATGATCAAAACCAAGTACCAAGAAGGGCAGGAAGTGTGTGATTCTGAGCTCGGAGTTCTGCACCGGGTGCTCACGTCAACATCATTCAGCTGGTGGAAGTGTTTGAGACACAGGAGCATGTGTATATAATGATGGGGCTGGCCACTGGTGGTGAGCTCTTTGACCGGATTATTGGCAAAGGTTCTTTCACTGAGCAGAATGCCAAAAGAGCGTTACAAATGGTACTGGGTGGAGTCCGGTACCTGAATACCCTGGGCATCACACACAGAGACCTCAGTCCTGAGAATCTCCTCTACTACCACCCTGGCTCTGACTCCAAGATCATCATCACTGACTTTGGTTTGGTCAGTGCCTGAAAGAAAGGTGATGATTGTCTGATGAAGACCACCTGTAGCATACCTGAATACATCACTCCTGAGGTCCTGGTTTGAAAACCCTACACCAGTTCCATAGATATGTGGGCACTGGGTGTCATTGCCTACATCATACTCAGTGGCACCATGCCCTTTGAGGATGGCAACCTCAATCAGCTGTACTGGCAGATCTTCATGAGTAAATATTTGGGGGAGCGCTGGCCTAGTGTATCTAATCTGACCAAGGACTTCATTGACTGCCTGCTGACTGGGTCCTGGATTACTGCACTGCCGGCTCTGAGACACCCATGGGTAGTAACCATGTCGGCCTCTTCTTCCATAAAGAATTTGCACTGATCAATCTCCCAGAATCTCCTCAAGCCTGGTTCCTCTTGATGCCAAATCACCAAATCTTCACAGTCCACAGGTTCCAGCCACTCTACACATTCCAACAGGTCATGCTGGGTTCAGGAGGGGGAACTACGGAAGCTCAACCTGTGCTATCAGCAGCAGTATAATGGTTGAGCCATCAGTTATGACATGGACACACTATCGTCTCATCCTGGCTACTCTCTGTTTGTCACCTGGGCCCAATATCTTCTCTGTATCTCCGCATCATGGCCAGAGCATGTCTGGACTCAGCTCTTCTCTGTGCCATTAGTAACTCCTACCTCCTATCATGGGCCTGGTCCTGTAATGATGGTATAGTGGCCTAGGACCATCTAAACTGGGAGCCTGGTAGGCATCTGCTTTGAGCTGAAAGAAAAGACAGGACCCAGTCCCCACTGATGTTCTTAATGTTTGACTCTTTCTTGGACCAGAGGGGTTTATAGTATTGAGTAGAAAGGGTCCTATGGCTCAGGACACTGAATCTATTACTTTAATAGCCTCCCTTTCCTCCACAAAGCATTGGTTTAGCTCCCATATCCTATGTCATGCTGACCCTTAAGATTATGCTCCAGTGGGAGGTCTTGCATTAGATTGCAAGCCCCAGATGTCTCGTTGGTCCCTTAGGTCCAGTCAGATCCAAGCAACCCCAACATTTTCCATAGCCAAGAGCTGTCTTTCTTCATGGTGCCACCAGCGACCCCTTCTAGCCCCCAGACTTGCCAGCACCTCTGTTGGTAGGGCTGTGGCAGGATCTTATCCTCAGACCCTAGCCTCTCTGTGAGAGGGATCCTGCCTATCGCCTTTGTAGAGCCCAGTATTGTTTCCCTCTCCTACTTGGATGTCCATTTCATTCCCCAGTTGCCTCCTTCCCAACCAAGAGGGGTTAAAGGGAGATCCACTGCTACTACCTGGGGGATGAATGTTCCTGAAGAAAGTTCTCAGCATTCCATTGTCAACCCTTGTTCTATTTTTTTTGGTTCCTTTTCTAAAGCTGCCCTGCCCTCTTTATAGCTCCATGACGGCACTATCTAGTGTCTGGTTTGGGTATAGGTTGACAGGGGAGGGGTAGTGACTGGTACACACACCCTTGAAAACCCACAGCCCCCCAAAAGGAAGAGGAAAGAAAGGAGTTGCTGAACTGGGGGAGAGTACAGGGCTGCTCAACTTTCCTTCTACTCAGCTTCTTTAAACATCACCCTGGAACTTACCATACTGTGTTCCCTGCCTCTGAACCCCGGGTGCCTTGGGTGCTCACCTTCCTGTAAGAACTGATTTTACCGCCCTGGGCCCACTTCTTTTCATAGTATTAACTTTCCATGTTGGCCCCACTGAGTCAGGCTGGAGAGAGCTCTTCTGGGGTTGCAGAGATAGGGTTGCAGGGACTGATTTCCCAGAGAACTGAGCCACAGCAGTTCCTAGTTTTCATGGTCTCTGTACCACCATCACACTAGGCTGAAATCCAAACTCCCTCCATCTGTAGCTGCTTTCAGTGGGTAGGAAAGGGCCAGATAGAGCCTAGCTTGGGGCTTAGCTAGACTGAGAGCCTCTGTTAGTAGGAAGAATCTGATTCCCACTCAGCTCCTTTCAGTAGACAGCTTTGGGCTAGGCCCTCTTTCTATGTATGCCACCTCCATTGGGAAACCAAACCAGAGACCACTCTGTGCCAAGTCAGCTGTGCCTTCCATGCCCTCTCCTTACATCCTCCTGCCCCTGGATAAGAGGCAGTGGAGGACACGAGCCTCACAGCCTCTGAACCCCTCCTCCCATTAGTTCCCCAGGAGTCTCTGGGGTGTGAACCACTGGGGATTTATTTTCTTTCTTGCCCAAAATATGCCTGGTTGTGAGAATAGGGCAGAGGGAGTTCATATCTTGGGCCTTTGATAGGTCCACCAGGCCTTCATGCCATGGACCATGGATGAAGAACGTGCAGTTATTTATTTTGTGTACTCTGAAAATGTATCTTCTGTATCCAATAAACAGGCACCCTCCCCAGGAAAGGCTGCCATTTTTCTGGCAGAAAAACAAAAACAAACACCTCATATTGCCAGAATCTAAAAAAAAATTCTAATCTGACAAAGGATGCTCTTACATTCCAAACACCAAATGGGGTCCAAACTAGGGTTTTTGTGCAACTAATTTAAAACACTAGATTCAGAGGCTAGAGAGATGGCTTGTGACTCCTGCAGAAGATCTAAATTTAGTTCTTACTTCCACTCATAACTGCCTGTAACTCCAACTTCAGGGGACCTGACACCCTTTCCTAGACCTAAAGGAGACCTGCATGTACGTGTGTGTGTGTGTGGTGTGTGTGTGTGTGTGTGTGTGTGTGTGTGTGTAGTTTTTCAAGACAGAGTTTCTCTGTGGCTTTTGGAGGCACGCGCATGTGTGTGTATACATAACTTTAAAATGCAATAAGTAAATGTATTAAGTTACTTTTTGAAGGTTAAAAATTATAGATCAAAGACTGTAAGAGAGAACCTACTACTATTATTCTGATAAATGGAGATAGTGTTAAACCAACTTCTCATGTGATTTATCACTATACCTTAGGATTAATGTATTTCTCAATTCTCATCAGAGAAACTTGATGGCCATCATCTGTAGTAGATGGAGATCAACACAGAGACCCACAACTGGCCATGGTATAGAGAATAAGCGACTGAAGAATGCCAAGCCATACAATGAACATATTACCACACTCCCTCCTCGAAAGGCTAAACAGTCACTGTGGAAGAGGGTGCAGAGTGGAGGAGCTAGTGGATGAATAAAATGTATCTTTGAACACAGGAGGGAAGTTGTACATATGAACTCACAATGGGTCAGTTTTCTCTAAAGACATGGCTGTTGATAAATTGATCGTGCTCCAGTAGAAAGCCACAGAATGTTTAAGTAGCATAAAATGTCCCTGATGGTAAGTGGGAAGTACAAAGTATGTGGTAAGAGAAGCAGGGGTGGGTCCGAGAAGAGTTTCACTGGGAGGATGAATAGGATCAAAAAACCTAATACAAACTTCTCAAAGAACCAATTTTAAAAAGGACATAAAGACAAATTAAACAGAGAGAATGTGGAAGATACTTTCTGAAGTGTATAGAGGACTCTTACAGAAGAACAGCTAAACTATAGTGCCATCAGGGCAATGGCAAAAAAATTGCCATAGACTGTCTATAAACAACAGAAAGATGCATTTCAGATATTGCTGCTCTCTTCATATCCTTTAGTATCCTTTAGCTTCTACATTCCTTCATCATCTTCTGTCTAAGCTTTTGTTTTCTTATTGTACCTCCTGGATGCACTAGTCAAAGAGAAAAAACTCAAACAGTGGCATACCTTTTAATTTTTGTATTATTTTATTCATGTAAGTGTTTGCTTGCATGTATGTCTGTGCATCATGTGCATGTCTAGTGCCCAGAGAGAACATAAACACAATAATATTCCCCTGTAACTGAAGTTACAGATAGTTATGAACCTCCATGTGTATTGTGGGACTCAAACTCTGGCCTTCTGCAAGAGCAACAAGTGTTCTTAACTGCTGAACCATGTCTCCAGACTTTAGTGGCATTCCCTCTAAGGAGAAGCCTATCACTAGCAGAGGGAGATTATACCAGCTGTAGCCTATCAACTCTGAACTAAATCTAAGGTCAAATGGATAGCCAAAGAGACTAAAAGAGACTGTAGAGATGACTCAACACTTAAGAGCACTGCCTGCTCTTCCAGAGAACTCATATTCAATTCCCAGTATCCATGTGGTGACTCATGGCTAACTTCAGTCTCAGATGATTTGATGCCCTCTTCTGGCCTCAATGGGCACTTAATGCCTGTGCTGCAAAGGCAAAACATCCTAACACATAAAAAAGAAAGTTTAGCTATTTTTTTTATTCACACTAGGAATTAATTTGATTTCCTAAAAAATTTGTTCTATATAATTGCATTTATGGTTCTCTGAGCTTTGTTAGTTGGTTAATATGCAAGTGTCAGAAGACAGAGCTGAAGACTGGATCATAAAGTGTAAATTTGGGTAATCAGAATTTCAGCAGGCTAGCCCAATTAAATTGAGAACAAGCTCACCTGTGTTAGAAAAGCTCTTGTATTGGCACAAGATTCCATGACTTTCAAAAGGCTGTGGACTAGAATAAAATCTGTCAACGTAAACAGAATCCCATAGAATGTGTCCTATGATGCTGTAAATTATTTGAGACAAACAAAACAAAACTTTTAAATAATATTATATAATGCTAGAGGTTAGCTTGTAAAACCACCAAAATTGCATAACCTCGAATTCTGACTTTTAAAATTGATTAGATGATGATTTGGTTGCATTGATCAAAAAACACTAGTCAAATTACTCAACTATTCCAGCCCATAGCCTCATCCATCTTTCAGGACTGTTCAAAAGGGACAAAAATAGGAACAGACAGAAAGGATTCAAATTGCAGAACAGTAAAGGTACAGCTTCAGCAACAGAATGGATAGAGAAGACCAATTGAGAATGCTACAGAAAATATCAATTTCAATCAAAGGATGAAAACTGTGTAACATGCATTTAACAATAATAATTAAGGAAAAACAAAATTAAAATTAAGATGAATAAATAAAAATTAAGGCCTGCTGTAATATGCCAGGTCTCCAGTCACACCAAGAAAAATAAACATAGTGTTTCTGGAGTTTCTGGAGTGATGGAGCTAGGTCACAGGAAAGGAAGTCAGCTCTAGCACAGTCATCTCATCACAGTCCTGGGTCCTAAATGAGCAGTGTCTTCAGCAACAAGAACCTTCTCAACAGTAACCAAGGGTTCCATTACTATTCTATGTTGTTCTGGAGTCAGTTGGACTACCCTGACCATCCATTCAAAAGGAGGTTTATCCTTCATCTTATGATTTCTATTGCTGTGAAGAGACACCATGACCATAACAACTCTTACAAGAGGCTATCTTACAGTTTCAGATGTTTAATACATTATTGTCATAGAGAGCAGCAAGGAACTTGCAGGCAGACATGGTGCTGGAGGAGTTGAGAGTTCAACAGGAAACAGGAAGGAGTATGTGTTCCACAGTGGACACATAGCTTGAGCACAGGAGACCTCAAAACCCACCCCTACAATCCTCCAACAAGGCCTCACATACTCCAATAAAGTCATACCTCTTAATAGTGCCACTCTCTTTAGGGGTCATTTTCTTTCAAATCATCACACTATACTCTCTGGGCCCACAAAGGTTTGTAGTCATATCACAATGAAAAAATGCATTCAGTACAACTTCAAATGTTCCCGTAGTCTATCACAGTCTCAAACTTATTTAAATGTCTAAACTTCCAAGTCTCTTCTGAGATTCATTCAATTTCTTAACTTCAATACACTGTAATATTAAAATAAAAAAGTAGATCACATATTTCCAACATACAATGGTACAGGATATACATTACCATTTCAAAATGGAGGAAAGGAAGTGTGGTGAGGACACACTGAACCAAAGCAAATTTCTTGCTTTAGAGTCAAAGATAAAAAAAGGGGGGGTATTGAATATTCATCCACAACTAAGAAAAGCTGCTGATGCCAGGCATGTGTCAGGGGTATCCCTGCATGAAGGCTTAGAGGGACCTTCATGAGGGTGAAGCCTATGTTGCCTTGGAGACCCCAAGATGTTGGAGATGCCAGAGTCATGGGATACCTGCTGAGGAAAGTTGCTAACAGGGAGTGGAATTAGCACAAGAGAAAGAAGTGTGTTGCAGTCAACAAAGCTGAAAGGAGTTGAAGATTTGAAGAGTACTTTGCATCAGGCATGAAAATGCAGAGTTTGGAGTTTGCCCAGCTGGTTTTTAGTCTTGCTTTGGCCCAGTTTTTCCTCACCACATTTCCTTTCCTCCATTTTGAAATGCTAATATATATCCCATACCATTATATGTTGGAAATGTGTGATCTGCTTTTTTATTTTAATTTTACAGTGGGAAACTGTTTCTTAAAAGATAACATTAAAAACTTATAGGCACAAATAAGAAAAAAATAAAGGACCTGAAAGGTCAGACATCCCTCTGGTGACAGGACATGAGGATTAGATATTGTTTCAGTTAAAACTTCTAGTTCCCTGGGAAGTAAAAGTACATGTAGAAACTGCCAGGAAGAATAGAAACCTGGCACCAACAGTTAAAGAGTTAGTTAATCATTATCATTTTGAGAAAGCATAAAGAATAGGATTACAATTGTTGTCCATATAAAAGTGATATATAGATTATTTGGAAATTGACTTACACCTAAAAATAATATCTTAGGTATGGCATATAAAAATATCACATTGTTAAGGATTAATTATAAGGCTTAGATGTCTTTTTATTATGTAGCTACATGTTTGCTACTAGCTAGGACACAGTATGAATAAGATGTGCCTCGTTAGATATAATAATTTGGCTTACAATATAAAAATTAATGATATTGGATAAAGGTCCATGATGTCAAGAGAATGAGGAAAAGAAACTAAAATGTGTAAATGTTAATGATTCTTGGGAAATTCTTGATTAAAGAAAAATGTATCGAAACTGCACATGCTTGAATGCATTAGAACTTGTATAAATTAACAGGGCTCATGCTATTAGGTGCCATCTGTTTGAAAGTCAAACAGTGGTCGGACTCTTCATTTTTCTCTGTATTCACACTTTTGTCTATACAGCTCAGAACCCTGATGGAGCTGGACTCAGGCAATTGGTGACTCTGGTAATTGACACCCTACATACTTACAGACAGTAGAACATTAAGCCTTTCAAATTGACTAAAGTATGAATATGATTCTACCTAAATGGTGCTGCAGGCCCACTGGAAAAATAAGTATTTACTTATTATTTACCTTCTGAAAAAGCACTTTTTAAATTACCTCTTATAGAAATGCGATGCCTAATTATGACAGTGCTAATGCTGGAGATGGCGAGGAATTTGGTAACTATGATAAGAAGGATGACTGAGTTCCCAAGCTCCTTCATGCCTTACCTCTGAAGACCAGGAAGTAACTGCCTCTGTGCAAAATCCTGCCGCTGGCTTAAAAGGTGTGTGTTGAGGTGTCACTTGAAGAGCATGTCCTGGCAAGCATCTTTTTAGTAACATGTGCTGCCCCTCCTCTACTGATAAAATGCCCAATATCATGGCATTCAAAACTCAGTAAGAGTCCCATAGAATTAGGGGTGGAGCCATAGATGCAGGGAATATCCTGAATATTATCAGGATGAATAACCTCAACCACATTTGGACCTTCATCTGTGACCAGCTCTCTGTGCTGAGCTTGTGAAAAGGAAAAACCTTTTTCTCCCTTCCAGAAGCACACAACAAGCTAAAACAAGAAAATAAGACACATAGTCAGCAATGCCAAACTCCAGCACAAGGAAATCTGCTGACAAACCATGACCAAAGGCAAACTCAAGTATCCACACCATGGCTCTCAACAGGTAGTCTTAGGAGCAGTGTCAGAACCAACAGCAGAGGAATATTGTCTCAATGTACAGCCTGAGATAAAAATAATTGGATTAATCTAGACATAGAGGAAGAAGAGTATGCTAGATAAAGCAATCTGTGAAGACTTCTTCAAGGAGGCAAGGCATTCCCAGACAGTGAGTAGAATGAAGCATGTCTATCACTGCCATCTTGCTTTCCTGTGGGAGACATGAAGATCCAATCTGCCGAGCCTTAATGAAGGTTAAGCAGCCGTTTTGTCAAGTCACTATTAAAATAATTTTGATATGATTTGAGCTACATATTACGTGGGTTTTACTTCAAACCTTTAACATTCACTAATGCCTCTACTATAAGAATTATACGCTTAGTAGAATTGAGAAGGTGTGTTTTCTCTTTCACCTGGTGCTGTCATTTGTACAATCTCTATGGTGGCTGTAAGAATAACTAGTCTCAGCTGCTCAGGGCTGAGCAGTGTGCCCTCCCAGATGAGAAGGACCTCTGTAAGAACAGACTACGTTCTGACAGAATATCCTGGCCAGAGTTCTCCCTTCCTCCCTCCTCCAGACCCATGAAATTAGTTTTGTCCATTGTGACTTAGGCATAAACGTTCCACAGGCAAAGCTTTCTGTGACCCTCTGCTCCCAAAGTCTATGGAGGGCTCATCCATCTGTGTGACAGGGTTCCAAGTCACGGTGCCCTTTTGTTTTCCCACCTGTCCGTTTCCTCTGGTTGATAGTCCAGTGCTCAGATTCTCAGGCCACACTTATAAATTCACATTCTTACTCCTATTAGCTCTGGTATTCCTTTCATGTTTGGTTTTCACCAGCCCCATTTTTCTTTCTAAAATTCCAAGTGCTCCCCCTACAACCAGTTCACTGGCCAAGACTATGCTGATCTACTGATCCATGGATAGGTAGGGTAGCTGAAGTGGCCACAGGCTAGCAGGTAGGTGTAACAGCCCAAAGCCATCTGGAGCCAGGTGAGCTTTTTGTAGGTAGCAACAGTGGCTTAGGGGAGATGTGGTTTCAAGAGCCTGCACAGAAGTGTAGGCACAGCAGTGGCAACTGTAGTCTCCAGGAATCCCTCCAGAGTAGTTAACTAATGGTAACTTTGTTGCAAGAAGATCCTTGGGAGCAATGGTTGTGACTTCTCTTTGCAGTGGTTATAACCCCTTGACTAGAATGATTGGAGCTGCAGCATTAGGGCTGGGAGCCTAGCTGGAAAAAGTTTGCTAGGGGTAGACAAATGCTGACCTGTGAGAGAATGAGAGGTGCTATAAGCAGCCCAGCCCAGCGTTGTGCAGCTCTGCTCCGCCATACAGCTGTCTTCATGCACTCACCCAGATGCCTCTGATAAATGCCCATCCTATCCACAAGCCTCCATGTATTGCTTTTAACTTTTAGTAGTATCACTTCCAGGCACTTTCAGTTCTCCATCTGATAAGGGTAAGTTGAGCTTTAAAGAGATTTGTGAAATCTCTTTAACAGGATTTAACAGAATTAAACACATTAATATACACATTGAAAATTACTCTTCTTTCCCTTCCTCTTAGAATCCTACCCCTGCTAGGGGATTCAGAAAGGCCAGCCTGCCCGGGCTCCCACTGGCTTCTGTGGGTTTTGGCAGGTTTCTGCAGGTTCAGCAGACCAGTCAACAGCAACACAGATAACACTGCCAGGCCCAAGGCAAAGCTAACATAGACCCAAAAACACTGTTCTCATACATCTGGAAGAAATGCCAGCTCCAGATCAGGCTCTGGACAAAAATCCTCTAGAAGTGCTGTCTTTCTTTCTATAATCCTATGTCAAGAAACTAACTTCACTGCAGTCCTACATAAAACAAAACCATTTTCCAGACTTCTTCAAACATCGCCCTTCTTACCTATTCCTCCTCTGAAGATGCAGCTGTTCTGTCTACTGTGCTCAGCACCTCCAGGGGCTGCCCCAAACCCTCAACCTTATTAAAGACTGGAGAAGGAACAAGAGGACAAGGAGCATTGGGTCAGAATGGATAAAGATCCCACCCAGGGAATCTTGTATAGGAGAATTGGGACTAGTCCTGGGTGAGCCAGACACCCAGGTAGGGGAGGTGACAGCCACAGCAGGCATCCAGCCAGGCCTGATACTCATCTACCTTTATGTTCTGTCTCTAGCAGACACAGTCAGTTCTTCATCTCGGGAGACCACAGAGACTCCCAGCTGCCATATGCTGGGATCAGGTATTCTTGACTGGGTATTTCTCAGGCTGGAGCCAGGTGAACTGAGCCTAAGATGAAGATCTAATGGCGCTGGTTCCTGTAAGTGTCAGATAGCATAACTACTGTCACTTCGGATCCGCCATCTGAAGACATAAAAAAAATGGACTGGAATATGCCAGTCATTAGTCATAACTATCTGGAAATAATTTGTAGCAATGGGCATGTGCTGTCAAGATGAAAAACTTCAGGCATAAAGTTGGGACTTCTCATTCTATGAAAACAGTGCAGCAATTCTGTCGAACACTGAATGCAGGCCCTTGATGCTCCAGAATGTATCCCCTGTTCTTTTCTTTCTCACACTCTGCTTACACACTTCCACTTAGTTCTCTGAATGCTGCTGACTTCCCTCTGAGGAGGTGACAGGGTACTTCTCTTGTGTTGGTGATTGATGTAGGAGGCACGGGTAGAGGCAGCAGCCCTAAACTAAGCACCTCCCTCTCATGTCCAGTCAGGTCTCAGCCTCCAGCGAGTGCCATAGCACAATCACACACCTAGGTGAGTCATCCCAGCCTGGGTGCTAGACACGCCCTCCCCTTGGATTGAGCACAAGCACTCACTTGGCCTTTGTTGTTAGTAGAGTTAATGTTGATGCTGGCATAGGTGGGTGTAGAATTTTTGTGTTGTAAAGCAGCCTGGGAATTCTGCCAAGTCTACAGCTGCACAAGGTGTAGCTCCATTCCTAGCTACAAAAGAATCTGCCTATCCCTAGAGCAAAAGAGCCTGGAAAAAAAAATAGAGGTTACAAGGCCAGGAACCAAACTGCCTGTGTTTGATTGCATACCATATAGTAACTGTGTGACCTAAAGCAAGTTAACTTATCTGTGACTCAGTCTCTCTATCACTAAAGGGGTATTCTCACAAACTGTAACACATTAAATAAAAGACCCAGAGACTTATAACTGGGAGTTCAAGCTTCAAGCTGACGATCAGAGAAGCGAAGCAGCAAAACCACTATTTCTCACTATACCTTAGCTGAAAGGGCTGATTCTGGCTCCATTGACCTCAGACTATAATCTCTCCTCAGCATGGCTGGAGAATCCAGAGACTTCCATGTCTTCTTTTCCTCATTGTGTCTGGAAAAATTAATGCTCTATTCTGAGACCTTGCTCCTGTATTATATACCTCCCTAATCTGGGATTAAAGTTGTGTGATCCCAGATGCTGAGATCATTTCTGTGTGAGCTGTTTCTCTTTAGGACTGGATCAGTCTTGTGTATATCTGGTGGTCTTGAACTCACAGAGATCCATCTACCTCTTAATCCTGAGTCCTAGGATTAATGGTGTGTGCTACTACCTCCTAGTTTCTGACTGCTGGGATTAAAAGTGTGTATCACCACTACCTGACCTCTATAGCTTGAGGCTGACTTTGCTTTCTGATTCCTCAGGCAAGCTTTAATAAATCACAAATAATATATCACCACAACAAATCCTGCATCTATATAATCCCATGGAAAAGATTCTAGCTGAACTACTGTAATTGCTATTGGATGTAGTCTTGTTATGTTTGGCTTTTGTTATGTTGAGGTACATTCCTTCCATATTAAAATTGTTCTTTTTTTCAACATGAGATAATTCTGAATATTGTCAAATGTTTTTCTGTTGAATTAATTATATGACTCATCCTTTATTCTGCTAGGTATATAGCAGTTATAACTGTGTGAACACTAAATGTTTTTATAACTTATTTTCATTTTATGTAGATGAGTATTTTGCTTACATGTATGCCTGTGTACCACATGTATGCCTAGTGTCTGTGGAAAGGGCTGAGAAGGACATTAGATCCCCTGGAACTAAAGACACATGATTTTGAGCCATCATGTAGGTATTGGAAATTGAACCCAGGTCTTCTGCAAGAACAGCAGGTGTTCTTAACCACTAGTCAGTCTTTCCAGGCCCTGAATGCTAAATTTTTATTTGTAAGGTAGATATCAATAAAGTTGAAGAAAATGGGTCTATCATGTTACTTCCCCAGTTCTGCATTTGTTCCTCTTTAGAAGAAAATGTATTGGTTGAATTGGATTTCATGTATACTGAGTCAGACAGTAGTAAAGATGGAATCACTTACACATGCTTGTGCACAGAGAGAGAGAGAGAGAGAGAAAGAGAGAGAGAGAGAGACAGACAGACAGACAGACAGACAGACAGAGACGTACAGAAAGACACAGAGAGACACAGACACACAGACACACACACACACAGAGAGAGAGAGAGAGAGAGAGAGAGAGAGAGAGAGAGAGAGAGAGGGACTTAAAGTCAGAACCCCCCCCACACACACACCCAAAAAATACCCCACAATTTATTGCATTTGTCACCAGGTCCAATCAGGGGCATACATATATCCTGACATTTTTCCTGCTTACGTACCTCCTGCCCACATGTGATCAAGTAAACCCAGTGCAGATGGATCAAACAGACTTGTTTAGGAAAGTGAAAACATGTGGCTTATTATTTCCCAAGAATTATAGCTCCCAGCATTACAGGAAGTTATCTTGTCCATAGGCAAGTGGGGCTTACAGGTTAACTTTGGCTCTTAAACTACCAAGTGGACTCAAGAATCAAACTCAGGTTGCCAGGCTTAGCAGCAAGCACTGCTCCCCACTGAGCCCAATCTCTCACCAGCCCTAATAGCTTGTTTGTAATGTACTTGAATTTGTCTTTTGTTGTTATTATTGCTATTCTTTAAATTCCCCTTTTTTAATATTCATGTTTACAAAAAAAATCTTGTGATGTACTTTAATTTGTATTTTGCTTGTTCAGGTTGTTTGATTGTTCTGTGGGTTTCCCATCTAATCTGCTATTTCATACTCTCTACTTCTTCATATATATATATATATATATATATATATATATATATATATATATAGATTGTACACTTACTCTCTCACTCCCATCCCTTCTCATCTTACTAATCTCCCCATCCCTGTTTCTCATATATTGTAGGCACAACCTTCTAAAATTTGAATAATCCTAAACTCTGTGGATCCCAACAGTTTCCCTAAGTCCCCTTACAGATGTTTTTACCATCGTGTTTTTCTCCCTCAATTAATTTAATAGTAACCTCTGTCTTTACCCTGTCTGTTTCCTTTCCATTTCCAATCTTAGTAACTAATACCCTACAGTACCCCATCTTATCTCTAACTTCCAATAGCTGTTTACTTCAAAGACATCATTTTTAAAACTAGTTAACATGACATTTACACCTTCACTTCTGCAGTTAATATTCTATTTAAAAAAAAAAGAAAGAAAGAAACACACAGGCCATTCCAGGTATCCTGAGCAAAGGCACTGAGGAGTTAACTGTATACTTCTATTTACCATAACCTAGCCCTACCTAACTATTGCAAATACTTCCGTTCAAAGAATATAGCCAACAGAAAATCCAGTCAACACAATTAACCCAGAAATGTAAATCTCAATGTGGTAACAGTTAAACAGATGGAAAACCAAATATCAATTCCATAGTATTGACTATTAATGAGAATGAGTGAAGAAATACCAGATGAGGAATTTTAAAGGATGGATCAGTAAGTCAAAAAAGATACCAATAAACCCTTTCAGGAATTCAGAAAGAATGCAAAACAAACATCTGGATGAAATAAGGAAGTGATACAAACAAGAATTTAAAAAACACATGGGAACACTGAAAAATCCCATTGAGAGCTAGGCTTGTGATATAGTTGGTGGATTGCTTATTTAGTTTGTTAGGACTCCTGCACTTGATTCCTAGGATGTTTTGTGTGGTTTTATGTACCTGTCATTTTAACAATTGGGAGTTGGAGGCAGAGTGGGACCAGAAGTTCAAGGTAATGATGGGTATTTTTCTTGGAAGCCATGATGGTGATGGCAACTGGCTTTAATGAGATTCTACATCCATCAGACTCTCCATTCATCATCTTCACACAGTCACCCCTTAGTCTGAATGTGAGACTTCCATATCCAAGTTTCCTGCAGTGACCCGGTTTATTTCCCTCTTCTCTGTTAACAACAGCCTGCTGCTCTTCTGCCTTCCCATCAGATGTTGACTAGGCAAGGAATCCAAGTGTTGAAGGAGGAAAGAGCCATAATACACTTTTTAATTCTCTTTTGCTAAGTTAGATACCAGTGGTTTAAGAGGAATACCTTTGTCAGCGATCATTCACACACTGAGGACATAGTCCAGGTGGCAGGAAAAAAAATCCTAGAAGTCATATCAAACATAGAGAAGACAAGCTATATATGGAAGTCAATGAGTCAGAGCTGACCTTAACCAGACTCATCAACCTTAAAAGGGAGCCAGTGACTACCTGCAGTGCTCCACACCAACAAGAGTCTCAACCCTCATTTCAAGCATTTTACCCAACTATTAATTGCAAATCAAAGAGAGTCTGTTAAAAGAGTATTTGTCATTCCTTAGACTCACATTATTTACAAATAAATATTTCCCAACATGTCTCATGTAGCACATACAAAAACATGAGAATAACTCTGCTGCTGAGGCCAGAGGTGGCCCCTACTAGGGCTCCAACCTCTGTGACTGGAGTTATCAGTGCCCCTCAGCAGCTCACTCACCCCCAGCTCAGGTTCTGGTCCCTCTTATGAAGAGCATTCCCCAGAAGACCTGACCTCAAGGGTCACTAAAATTCACAGGGTGCAGCTTCAAAATGGCTATTATAACTGTATCAAAATTCAGAGATGTATAGACTCTGAATCTTGTCAAGTGCTTATTTGAGTGGCTACGTTAATCTAAGCATGCAATGCTTTTTGTTTGCAATTTCTTTACAATAAAGTGATTTTTATTTTGAAACTCACAAGGAGGAGTAAAGAGGGAATGTCATTTCCTGAACAGGAAATTGGTGCTTGATTGTAACAAGAAATGAGGAAAACTTAGAAGCAAGCTAAGCATCTAGTGTGGCCAACACCAAGGTTTCCGGACCTCTGTGAGTCTTTCTGTCAACATTGGACTGGATGACAGTTAGTGGAAAGGGGGAAGCACTAGACTACAGCACTTCTTGACCTCCTAACAGTGTGGCTGTACAGCTCAGGCCAGCTGCAAATTCCAGAAGGTGACCTCCCCAAAGCCTTTCTCTAATGATAGCTCTGTGTATCCATACATAGTCCTGATTGTTTAACCTTTCATTCCATTCTGCCCAGCAGAGGGCACACTGAACTTCTGGAGCTGAGTCTATGGAAAGGATAATGAGGAGCCTGAGGTACCTTCCTTGAACACTAGTTGAAACAATATCCAACAATATCAAGTCCTTTTTATACAAAAAAAAAAAAAAAAAAAAAAAAAAAAACCATTTTCCATCATTGTCACTTTAAAAATATCAGAAGGAAATTTTCAACATGTATTGACAGTAGAAAAGAATTGATCATAGTCAACGAAGAGAAAGGCATCAGATGGCATTTCATGGTATGGTGATTTTTGACATCACTATTTTCTGTATGTGCCTTTGCCAACTACTCTGGGTATCTACAAACATGCCTGTGGTGTATAGATGTTCCGGGACAAGCCAGCTATCTTCAGTTGCAAGAGCTCAGATATTGGTAAGAAGCCAAATAGGCAAGAAGGTGTTAGGACCTCAAGGCTGAGAACAGGACACAGCTGTGGTTTCAGGGAACTAGAACATCTGAGGAGGGATCCTTAGGGATGCAAATAGGTTCTCCAAGGAATGGGTATGGCTGATGGTGCTAATGTTTCTATGGGAACCAGTGTGATAAGCTACAGTTGCCGTTAGAAGGGGGTGGGGGAGAAGGGACAACTCCACATTGATTATTATAGCTCCCTCTTGTCCCTGGTTTAGGACTTTTCTAGTGCTGTCTACTGACACATCTTAACATAGGCCCAGGGGCTAAACAGAGAGTGACTTGCATAGTTCTGGTTGCAAGAGAGGTTCATTTTCCTGTGTAGACACAAGAGTTTAACAGTCAAAAGAGAAATATAGAGCTGGTAGAACCCAGGGAAAAGTGCTTCCGGCAATGCTACTTTGAGTGAGACAGGGATTACAACTGCACCAGGATGTGAGAAAGTAGAGAGGGGTACCCTGTGAGACTCCACCAGGAGGGAGGCCATCCCTGAACAGTAGAGACAAGGCGGTTGTGTTGGAAAGCCAAGCTGGAGGCAGCTGGAAATCAGAACAAATGTTTTCACTTCATCCACCCCTTATCCATTGCAAGGAAATAAGCAGTCTTGTCTGCCTCTCAAACGCTGTAAGATACAACCCTGGAGCAGAGTTCAGAAATCCAGGTTACAGCTCTGGCTTTGCAAGAATTTCCATGTGTGGCTTTGGAATGGTCACTTCACTTTTACCAGCATTTAAGTCTTTCCTAGCTTAAAAACAAACAAGACCATGTAATGGAAACCTACTACTAGTCCCTTGTGAAAAAAGCATTTGCCTAGTGCACCCATAGAATAAAGTGTAGCTATCTTCATGGATTTTTAAATGTTTGGATAACAAAATGGTTGAATAAAATGATCTTAGCAGCCAAATATAAGGGTTGTGGAAAGACCTTGAACTTGGAGACTCCAGCAGAAGACTGGTGATTCAGGCTTGCGGGATTCTTAGTGTCTGCTGTCACCGTATGTTCCAGCAGAACTTTGAGGGCAGTTTGCTGTTTCCTTCAGGCCTCTGTGACCTCTGATAGATGTCTGAAGTCACTGGAGGTGTGTGTGTGTGTGTGTGTGTGTGTGTGTGTGTGTGTGTGTGTGTGTGTGTGTGTTTGTAATTCATCAGTTTTATTTTTTTTTTTGTTTTATCTGGCTGTGTCCAAGATGATTTCTTCGGCTCAAGTTTCTATAGCGGTTTGTAATGGCATCTCTTTGTCTATGTGCTGATATTGTCCACTCAAAGTCAAAGGATTCAGTCTTACTTTTATCAAGTGTTCTTTTAATTCTGCATTTGTTGTCACCTCTTTCTGAAACTGATGACATAAGGTACAGACTTTGCATTGTTGTCCCACAGTTCTCTGATGCTCCTAATTTTGTTTTTCCTCTGCTGCTCAGAATGGATTGTTTATTTGGTTCATTTTCAAATTCTTTGTCTCTTTACTTTGCCATCTCTATGCTACTACTGAATTTGTCCAGTAACTTTAAAAATTCAATTATTTGTTTTTTTTTCGTTCCAGAATCTTCATTTGGTTCTCATGGACATCTTTCTGAATTGTTTGGTTTTGTTTATTATCATAATGGTTTGTTTGAATCTTCACAATAGCTGTTTCAAAGTCTTCGTCTGGTAACCCCCGCATCTGTCCCATAGACTGCTTTCTACTAATTGTCCTTTTTATGTCTGAGTTGATATTTTATGCTTCATATTATTCCAAGTAATTAGGATTTGCATTTTGGACATTTTTAACATTTTATACAAAACTGTGGTCTTTTTAAAATCCTATAGAAAATTTTGATGTTTTGTTATAACAGCCAATCAATGGATTAATAAACATTGTACAAGTTCCAGCCCATATCAGTCAAATTTTCAAGTGGTTGAAGTGCTTCTCTAATCTAACCAGAGAATGCAAACTATTGTGAGCCTGAGACTGGAAAACAGAATATCTGTAAATTATCAAACCCTTCACATGTGCGGCCCGGTATTGAACTCTGAAGCTCATAAACAATTTACAGCGTAATTTTTATTAAATACTCTCGCCAATATTTTCTAATTCCTGGGAACTAATTTTCAGGGCTTTCTGTTTTCACACCTCTGTATACCATCAGGCCAAAGAGGTGTGAGAACAGAAAAAAAGCTGGGGAGACTGGCCACACCCTTCTGGACCACAGCCTTACCAAACATAGAAGGTTTACTTCTCACGGTTTTGGCTTTTACCAGCCTTCTTGCCAGCTGTGCCACTCCTGCAACTGGAATCGCCTAATGTATAGACTGTGAACGAATACAGTGATTAAATACCCTCTGAGCTTGAGGCTAAGCGCTCACTGCCTAAATCAGCACTAGATGGCGCTCGGTGATGCTCGCCAAGCATGACAGCTGTATTCCATTGAAGCTGATCGGTTCCCAGCATAAGGTTACCTCACCACCCTCCCAGGTCTACTTGAAATTCTAGAAATGTGTGTGCCAGGTGTTGTTTTTAGTATCAGGAGCAAAATATTGATAAACGAGACTCTATTTTGTAAAACACGTGGTAAGTTTTTGCCTTATGTGTTCATTACAAATGACTTATTTCTAATATTTCTGCTCATAATAGATTACTTTTCATTCTTACCCATTTTGTCATTAAACCAGTGAGTTCCTGCTTTCCTGAAAATAGTAGATATTATGACTAGAGATAGTTATGAGAAAATCCCAACATTTATATCAGGTCTCAGTGACGTCAATGACTAACTCCACAGTATACAATGAGCCCTTCTTTATGAAACCCAAGCAGGAAGGGAAGCTCTGGACAACTCATCAGGTGAGCACTTGACCACTAGCCTCCCCTTCCCTCCATGCAGGCGGAAACTATTAACTGCTTTTTAAGTTGTATCTACTAGACCCTAGGGAAAACAGAATGAGAACTCCAAAACTAAAGGCAAGTTTATTTCCCCTTCTTCTCTGAGCAGGGTTCCTCTGTGTTGACCCATCTTACTTCTAGTAGGACTTAAGCTCCCTTTGGTAGCTCCCCAGCTACTATATTCTGGGATCTTAAATGTTATCCATGCCTTTCTGTGGAGACTCAGGTCACATTAGCTCTTCCATGCTATATTCTAGAGTCCCAAATTAGTCTCCAGTCTCCATAGCCTCTAACTTCCAGCCTGTGAGACCTTATGAATATCCCATTGAAAAAGTTCCTCAAACCACAGGGACTGCCACTCCAGGGGCCTAGATAGCATCACTTGGGGCTCCTGAAACACAGAGCAAAGAGGAACTGCTTCAACAAGAGAGGCATAGAAATACTGGAGCCAGGAACAACCTCACCTATGGCAGTAGTTCTTAACTGCAGAAGTTCAGACATGGGGCAAGAACATAAGGAATGTACCCATGAAAGTCCTACCGTAAGCCAACTCCCTGGGGCACTGGCTTTGTTCTTACTGGTCTCCAATTTCTCATTCATTGTCTTTCATCACATGATCTCAGACTTCTTGGAGCTTATCATTTAATTCAACAAAAATTAATCTCCTATGTGATCCATCATTGTTTAGGAATATAAAAGTGGTAACATAAAAACCTGCCTTCCAAATTGCCCAACTATTCATAGCTCAGTGGGATTTGGTGGGGCTGGGGGACCTTATAATAGAAATGAAAAAAGTAAATTGGACCTGCAGGAATTGAATAAGAAGTAGGAATGGCTGGGGGAAAGAGAGAGAGCAGGGAAGGTCAGGGTAGAAAGAAGGGCAGAAAGAAGAAAGAAAGGAAGAAAAGAGAAAAAAGCAATCATTACACTTCATAAGTCTCTCCATGCCTTTTTTGACAAGAAGAACACTATGTCCCAGACTCATTTGTCTAAATCCTGAAGATATGTCCATCAGAATCCTTCTATTATAGGTTTTAATTCTCTAAAAGAAACTCCTCCGTTCAGTTTCATTCATAAAATTCTCATGTCCTAGCCGTTAGGTGGATGGTCAGTGGCATCATCTTGACTAACCATTACTTTCCATCTCACATGGGCAGTGAGTCAGGAAGTCCTGAGTATGCTTCCTTCACGGTCTTTACTAAGCTATCTGCCCCACTACCAACAAATGATCTCTCTTCCTTTTGTCTTCTTTTTAAATAAGTTGAAGAAGAGGATAGACCCCTCATAATTGTTCCATAATTGGGATAAACACACTGATACCTGGATCTCCAGAATCTCAAATCTAGTGGCTGCCTCCTTGGAATGCCCAGGCTGCCTAGAGGTGCCAAGCCTAGGAAAAGGTGTATCTTAGTGGTTTTATCTTGTCCATAGATGAAACAGAAAGGGGCCACTTGAGAGCTCTCCATGGGGACACTCTGGGTGGGATGAACATTAATGTATACCATGAGCAGCAGCATCACCCTGCAGTGTGAAAGCCTCCATCCTTTCTCTCAAGAGCCACAGCAGAGCTCAGAGGCCAGTCCAAAGGAAGGCACCTTCTGCAAAGCCTCCTGTGCTCTGATACTACAGGAGGAGGCCTGGCCTGAAACCAAAGAAACTTCTCTGTCCAATCTCACAGGGTGAGGGGCAGGGATGAGGTGGGAATGAAAAAATGAAGGGAATAGGTAGAAGATGGAGCATACAGAGAAGTCCAGGCAAAGGAGTCAGCCCTGAACAGGACTTCCACAAAAAGCTCACAGATATAAGAAACAATTAGTCCAAGTTCAACAGTTAGGAAAAAGAATCACCAGAAGTGGCTACCTTAGAGCTTAATAAACTGTTGTCAACAGAATTGCATGTCTATAGTTTGGTTCTCCACATCAGGATGTAACTTGCTTTTCAAATAAGAAATCTGGCTGGCATCTGTGTGTTTATTTCTTGGGAGGAGAAGGAGAATCTAGATTCTGTTTTTAATTTACCAATACCTAACACTTGTATTTTTATGTTTAATTGAACAAATGTTTATTAAGCACTATTGTATACCCAGCACTGTGCTAGGCACCCTCCCGCATCTGTTCCCACAGTGTAAGCATATGCTCTGAAATAAAAACAAAATAAACACCAACCAACCAACAACAAAAAGAAAAGATAAAAGGAAGGAAGGAAAGAAGGAAGGAAGGGAGGGAGGGAGGGAGGGAACACTGTCTTGACCATAAAACTCAAGGGGAGGATGGGGCACAGCAGGCACAAGTGATTTCCAGTCTGTAGTCATACCCACAAAACTTCTGGGTTTTCTTTTTCTAGATAAGTCTCCACTAAATGGTTCCTTTCAAGTAGGTATGTTTGACCTACAGCCTGAGGGCCACATGCAGCCAAGGATAACTATGAATGTGCTCCAACACAAAATAGTAAACTTACTTAGAACACTGCAAGTCTTTCTTGACAATTTTTTTGGAGGGGGAAGAGGGAGTCCATTATGTCATCCTTGAATGTGAACTTTAGGGATGATGTGTTGTGTTACAATGCCAAACGGTCAGATACATCTGCTAAAGCATTAAAAAGTATACTGGGAAAAGATGCTCCCCCCCCCACACACACATGTACCCGTGGTCTAGAATTTGCCAGAGAGAAACACCCTGAAGGCTATTCAATAGAAGGTGCCCAGTGGCCTGTTGTAAAGTATATTGATACTTGGATTAGAAAATACTTCCTCCTCCCCCAGTTCACAGGATTGGAATGGCCCTTAAAAAAGATATAAGCATCCCTGCCCTGACTGTGTAAACGTCTAAGGTAGACCAAGTTCTAGATTCCTGACTCAGAAGCTCCCAGTTGTCCACAATCTCACAAGGACAGAGAAGCAAGATTTTCTATTCTGGAGGAGTGAGTGGACGGCACAACTGGTCTGGAGAGAGACAGAATGCACCTGCATTTACAGATGCAACACAAATGGAGAATGTCCTATGCCTACATCATAACACACACATACACACACACACACACACACACACACACACACACACTCACACTCACTCACTCACTCACTCACTCACTCACTCACTCACTCACTCACTCACTCACTCACTCACTCACTCACTCGTGGCTCATGACCTAGGTAGGCTCCCTCCGCCCGGCCAAGTTATCTGTGCCTAATATGGCGAGTTCTCACTGGAAGTCCTGGAGGTGATCTATCTTTCATTCAGCACCTCAAAACCTCAAAGAAGCTTTACAACTCCCCCTTCAGGTGGCGCTATTGGTATTTACTCTCTTAACTCTCTTAGATGTCTGTCTTTAGAGGCCTCACTTTGTCTTCCAAGGTTTTTTTTTTTTTTTTTTTTTCTTATTTTACAAATGGATCCCAATTCCCTCTCCCTCCCTCCCATGCCCCCGGACCACCCTCCCATCCCATCCCCACTCCCTGCTCCACAGGGAGGGTGATGCCTTCCAGGAGGGATCAACAAAATCCAAGTTTTGATTGTGCTGCCTCTAATTTCTCAGAGACATATTCATACTCGGACATGAGCTGAGATGAGATTTCACTTTGTTTTCGGAGATCTTTCAACTCCATCTCCTTTTTCTCGGAGCTCTGACTCCAGCTCTTCAATCCTGGTCTTCATCTGGGAGTTCTTCACCTTGTTTATCTCGGGGCACTGTTCTTCCTTCTGCTCAGTCTTACTGCAGATTTGGTCATTCTCATCTTAGCAGATGGAGAGCTGCTTCTTCCACTGCTCGCCACTGGCCACCGACTCCGGCAGGGCTGGGGTCAGCCGAGCGCTGTTCTCCCGCAGGGTCTGCAGCTCAGTCTCTCACTTCTTCACACTGGCCGCACTCTATGTCAAAGTGTTCTTCAGTTTGTCATTCACAGACTTGAGGTGTGTATCGGCTGGACTCGCGTGTGAAGCCTTCTCATCATCCGTCCCATTGACGCTGGATGCTTGGGAATGATTAATTGAGGTCTCAATTTTCCCCTGGGACTTGTCTCTGGCTAGCCTGGCACCTCTTTTACCTCCTGGAATTTCTCTGCAAGCTACATAAGCTGTTGCTCTGAAGAGAACCCCAAGCCGAACACTGTGTTGACTCTGCTGTCAGCCCACTGGCCGAACTTCTGTGAGATTTTGGTGAAAGTCATGTTCAGAGTGTTGGTACTGTTAAAATCACCTTGGCCCCATCAACACTGATGATTCGATAGCTGCTCCTGGTGACATCGCAGAAGTAGGGAACAGTGACGGCCTGCTTGCTCGCGGGCACCTAGTTCTTCTTGGTGCGGGGGTCAATCTGGAACACATATGCGCAGGTGATGAAGATGGGTTGTGCTTTTTATCAGTGATCCACGTTGAGCAGCCATCTGTCTGGTCCAGCCGGGATTGTCAGGTCAGTGCTTAGAAGGAGGAGTGTGGATTGAGGAAAGGAATAGCAATACCTAACATTTGTTGAAGCATCCCTTTACCTGTAGACAATGCAATACTCCCATTATTCAAGTCTGGCCACCTCCTTGCCCTATCAGATAGGAAGCACTTGGGCACATTGCGTGCTGCTCACTTCCCTTGCTCTGCCAACTCTTTCTCCCCAATTAATCACAACAGGTTTAGAGAACAAATATAATGTGGAAGTCCGGGTATGCACTGAAATGTTCACCTAATTTTCTTGGAGACACTACAACCTTACGAGTGGCCCTTTGGAGCTCCTTGAAATATAAAGCTTCCTCATTTTTCACTATGAGGAAGAGAAGAAACATGCCACAAAGTTTTCACTCTAAGATAATGATCAATGCTTGGAAATTGCCCCATTCCAGCCTCTGTTTATATGACTTTAAATGAAGATGCAGACAGTCAGTGAAATTGAAAGCACTCCTGCCAGTGTAGAGTAAGCTCCAGTCCCACAAAGCTACATTTGCATCTATTTAGACAGAATGGACCTTTACCTCCTATTGTCCTCCACTTTGGAGATGTGGATAAAATCATTTCATAACTGTATGTAAGCCTCCATATATTCAATAAACAAAAGTTTTAGGAGAAGTGGACCATAGAAAGAGTATTGGGATCTAGATAAGAGCCAGAACTGGAGGCAGAGGAGATATGCTTAAATCAGAAACCAAGTCAGCCTATCCAGGCTCTTCATCCAGGCCCCTTATAAGTGATTCAACTGCATTTCATATGATATGGGTGTGGGGGAGAACAGGATGAGGATGTGGCTTAGAAATCCATGTTATTTAAAACCTCATGACTAGTTTTTCTGTGGCATATGCAACATGGTGAGCTGAAATGACTTGTCAATTATCACAAAGATTTTTATGAGAAGTCATAGTCTTGTCAATATTTGTCACTAATATATCTCGGTTCAGTTGCACCACTAAAAGTAACCCGGCATTGTGTGTTCTTATTAGATCAAGTAGCATAATCAGATGATGAACTCTTCCAATGGTTCAATCAGCTGAATCAGGTTCAGTCTTCACAGTTTCTCCACATGTCCCAGAGTGTCAAAACCATGAAGGATGATATTCGTATATACTCCATCTGGGATTGCCCAAATGCTCTGGGAGAAAGACTAGCTGATGAACCAGTCTTCTGTCCTTACAGGAAGTCTTCTCTGCATGTCCATTCTCCCTACAGAGTAGGTATAATGATTCACCTTCTCCAGGATGAAAAGAAGCACCTAGGATGAAATCCCCCAAAAGTAAGTCAAGGAGGTCTGAGAAATCACCAACAAGTCTGCTTGTGTTCCATGACAACTCGAACAAGTGTTTCTGGCATATTGTAATCATTGGGCTCCTAGCTAATCTGGGTACTGTGTGTTATGCCCTGGTTCTTGCCGGTAAATACCCAAGATGCTTATGCATAAAGAGAACATGTGACCAAAAAGTAAAAATACTTACTCCTGCAGGCAGCTCTGAACCCCAGACTACAGAACATTGTAAGTGACCTGAATTTCTCCTTCAGGAATATTCATCACTGCTGGATTTGGTGTTTATACTATTCATCTGAGAACAGACTATTTTTCCTTTAAGTCTTTTCTCAGCCTCATCACTTAGTCTCGAATTTCACAAATGCTTGTTGTCATTCTTTGTAATTAACTATCTTTATTACAGCATCTCCAAGTAAAGACAGAAGAGTGTGTTAGTAACATAGTCAATGCTACTTTTAGCCTGGTCCTGAGGCTGACTTGGATCAGAGTTCAAGGACTCCATTGTACAGACTGAAGCATGACCCAGAAACATTCCTGTCTATCAGAGTCTTTCACCAACTCTCCCTCTGGAATGTTCATATCCTTATTCATAGTTCTACAGAATCTCTTTCTTGTGGCACTGGGGACAAAATTCACAGCCTCATACACACAAGGCCTACCAACTGAGTTACATCTGTAGATGAATAATTCTACAGGGTTCTTTAAAGAATTAGAAGTATTGCTCATTCTCAAAGTTAACTGAAGAACAGAGAAAAGGTAGGAATAAATATAAGAGCAATTGATATTATTTTAAAAGTTCATGATTGTTTTTCTGTATCAACTACAACATACTGTATTGGAGCCAATGGCTAATTTATCATTGTAATAATAATTAAAATTAAATGAAAAAATGATGTTCAGTTCATATGAATTCACCATCTACAAACCTTGAGCATTATTTTGACTATTTGGTAAGAGGAATATATTTAACTCCATCAGGCTCATCACTATCAACAAAATCTTCATCAATATGGATGACAAGATGCAACTTGACAAACCCAACAGAGAGCAGCAGACAGATGCTCCTTTACCTTTTAATTGTGATTTCTGTTGGCCCCAGAGATGGAGGTCGCATATTCACATGATCTGACATCTACCAAGGTGTCCCTCAGCTCTCATTTTCTCAGCACCCCAGGCTTCATTCCAGATGGAGCAAGTTCTTGGAACAGCTCCAGCCTTTCCCACCAAGGCCCTACTCCATGCTTTTACTTCCCTCTTACCTAACCATGTCTCATTATCAAAATCAATAAACAACCAATCAAAACCTATATGGGAGGAATTTATCTATCATCCTCTGAGGGACTCTACAAAGAAGTAGGAGTGACACCCATAAGCCATGGCTCCAGCTGTTTGCTGACTTTCTGCACATATGGGCATTGCCACTTAGTCTACATAGCCAGGATTAGGAATTCAGTTCTCCATCTGTCCTTCTGAGAGGCTAGAGCTAGTCAAGGGCAGAAATATGCTCTATCTGTCTCCATATTACCAGTGAACAAAAAGAGCATATTCTGGGTAGGGTTATGTAAGAAGAACAAAACACACAAGTACAAGGGCTGCCACAGGGTCTGAGCTGAAGGTAACACTCACTACGATTCTCTTCTTCATTTAGGTAATTCCTTGAAATGTGTAGAGGGAAACACTAGATTGTGTGGTGCTGTCACCTTTGCCTTAGAGTAGAACAAAGGCACATACATGTGTTCCATAAAACCCAGCTCAAGATGAAGGTCTGAAGTCCTGGATTACTTGGTATTCAGTCAGTGCAAAACATTTCTTAGCTAGAATTAGTAAGTGCTCATCTGGGAAGTGAACCTAAGACAACAGAGTTAAGCAGATATGCCTGGGGTTCAACATGGAAATTTCTAGGAGGACAGGTCAGTGGTAGGTGGCAGAGACCTTTGTGTGTGGTAGGAATGGCAACAGTGGAAAAAGGGGATGAAGATGAAGATCCATGAGCCATGGCAGTGTTCTGTGAGGAGACTGACTTTGGGATCCCATTCCTTCTCTCTATGCCTTGTGAGACACTTGCTGATTCCTCAAAACATCTCTGATTTTCACATTCTTCACAGACAAATGAGACAACACACACAGAGAGAAAGAGAGAGACAGAGATAGAGACAGAGACAGACACACAGAGAGAGGTGACAACTTGGAAAACAAATGGGTCATTGTGTGTCTTGTGCACTGAAAACCTGCAGGGGGCACTGTTCACATATGGTCTTTGTGATAACCCCTACAGTGTTGCAGGCTCCTTGTTTCTTTGCACAGGATCATTGACTCCTGCTGAAACATCCTGCCACTGAACCAGCTACTGTGCCCACCCCTCCCAAGTGGTCCTCGACCAAGTGTCCCCAAAGAACCCAGCACAGTGTCTGCCTGTGGCCTCCTCCTGCTGTGCCACAATCTCTGGTGGCTACAGTGAACCCAGTTCTGAGGGCATATTCTGCATAAGCCATCACGGATGCTACTGGTGTCTCAGATGCTAGGGTTGGAGTTGGGACTCCTGTGGTAGCAGCACAATCAGTAGTCTGGGGATTCTGCCTGTGCGTGCAGCTCTGAGGGCTGCTGCAGACTTGTAGGCTAGGATTAAACATTTGAGAAAAACATTAGAAAACAGTCTGTAAAATTCCTGGAACCAGCACCGGACACTGATGTGTCGTGTTCTTGTCTCCTATTTTAAACTTAGATGTTCCATGAAGTGGGGTGATGTGGTGTCCCCCATTTCTAAAGCTGTTGACTTCCCAACACCCTACACAGTCAAGCCCTTTCACACCTTAACTTTTTGCTCAGGCCTGGATTTACCCACACTCACTGCTGACCACTACCAAGGGGGATACAAATGCAATAGCATACAGTGTGAGAAACTACAGGAACCAACCTGGAAAGTGCTCACTTAGATGGTATCTGTTGCAAGTAAACAAAAATCTTGATTCCATGGTAACCCAGTGTCTAGAATGGTACTTTGCACATGGGATACTCAACAGCTATTTGTTGATCAAATGACTATAAAATGAATTGATGGTTGCTGAACTGGCTTTTGATTGGATCCTAACTGTGACCAGAGACTAGAGAGAGGAAGAAGAGACATCAAAATTAACAAATGAATGAAGCTGTGGGCAGAAGACTGGGTAATCTTCCTTATATAGACAATATGCAACAAATGTAGCAAGCAAGGGAAAAGAAAAAAAAAAACACCATTTACAAACACTGGCTGGTGCTATACAAATTATGATGAAGGGTCCACAGGGCCAGCATTTTTGAAATTATGCATGTGCCCTGCTCTCTAGCCTGCTCCCATCCTCCAGAGGGTGTTTCTCTTATTAATGAATATTTCTATTTCTAGCCATGTGTTCCTGGTACAGTTCTCTGTCCTGGGACAAAGAACCTGGAAACCTCAGGTGACCCCCTGCCCTGCTGTTCCAACTCTGACCCATGTCTATAACCTAATCAAGTCCAAAGAACCAATTTGTCTTCTATCACCAGGACCTCATCTATCAGGAATGAGTTCTAGTGACAAGGCTACATGTAGTTAAATACGTGGCTAGCTTAATAACTGGCCAGGGTCAGGTCATTAGCTCTGCTTCTTTCTTTTCTTGCCCCTATTAGACTTACCAACAGCGAGAATCCCGTTGTGCTGTGGCTAGAAGCTCAAGTCTGACTTAGAAGCCTCTAAACCCTAAGCCTTATTTCTCAGTTTTCACATTAAAGAACAAATTATGAGAATTGCATTTAAGCAATGGTTTGCATAATTAAATGTATTAACATGAACCATTTAGTTCTCCAAGGGAATTATGACTGTCCTTTCTTTAGGTGGAGGTGGGGGTGGGGGCAAGGGTTAGCCACGGAGAAGTTAGAAGTTTTGCTCAGCTATTGAGTCTGCAGGGCTGCAATTTGACCTGATAATCTTCTCTGCTGCTATGTGCAGCTAGAACTTGACTGATGAGTCTTAGTCTATCCACCCTGAAATGTCCATGGTTCCCCCGAGCTCCAGGTGAACCAGCACAGATTCACCAGTGTTGATAATTCTAGGTGTTCAGCACAGCTAACTATGAGGCCATGTATTCTCAAAAAGAGCTTGTTCATTTTTCCCCTTTTGTCTGCCATGCATTTTAATTGACTCTGTGGAATACTCCCCCAAAACATCTTGAGATCATGAATCCTATCTTGCAAATCCTCAGTCCTGCACAAAAGCAAATCTCATGTCCATGGACACTTTCTCAGAGCACTCTGTCTCAGCCAGTTGAGTGACTTGAGTAGCACAGACTTTATTAGTTATAGTTCTTTCTCTTTCAAAAGAAAGTATATGTCCAAAAATATTAATGCAAAGTGTGTTTCCAGTTGGCCTTTAGAGAAAATGAAGGAGCAAGGCTGTTCAAGGTATCTTACACATGTTAAATTCCCAACACTTTGCACAGATTTTGTTCTTAGTCTAGAGCCTCCATGCTCATCCTCAAATTATACTCAACAACTTCAATTGTGATGCAAGGTCTGGGCACCTTTCTGAAGTTAGTTCAAAAACCATAGGACATACATCCTGTAACATTTTGAAACCCAAGCTATCAAAATGAAACCACACTCACAGTTCACATGGAAAATGACCACCTTTGTTCACAGTAGAAATAAGTACTTCTCCACTCCAAAGTTGAAGCAGGTGATCGAAGATAGGGCCTTGTACCAATCACACATCATTTTGCCACTTCATCTTGTAAGAAAATTGAAGTCCACAATCTGTAGCCCTTGATACACTTCCCATATCTTTTCATTTCAGTTTTTTCAACACCTACAGTTATTTATTTGTGTTCAGGAAAATCCCCCAACTCCAGTATCTTCAGAGTTTACTCTTTTCAACCACTCAGCTTACTCTGGAATCTATTATGTATGTATAGTTTGGCTTGTTCTTCTACCTACAGACCCTTCTCCTCATCCTCCATCATTTTTTTCTCATTCTTGCCATCTTTCTCACCCTTACTCATCCTACACAGAGACCAGAGATTTCAGTATGAAATAATGCCAACCCTCAAGTTACACAAGGAAACTCAGCCCTTTCCCCAAGAGATCTTCAGAAACCTAAAGCCTCCCCCTTCCACCCACTTCTATGCTGGAAGTTCCCACATAATCCCTCTGTATGAAGAAGAATCTAAGGCATGATTTCTTCATTCTCAAGTTAAGATGATCTCAGGTGTTGGATATATTGGGCCTTCAAGAGCTGAGAAAGGAAAAACCCAGTGGGCAGCCTCGGGTGGAATTAGTCAAGAAACAGTTAACACGCAGGTGCTATTGAGAGTTTTATTCACCTTCATGGCCAGACATAGGTGATGTAATCAGAATGAGAAGGTAAACCAAGCTTTTGGAAAATTCATCAAAAGAGTACAAGAACACTTAGCCCAGGAGAATTAGGATGCCTGAGAAAGATCAAGTCGCCGCGGAGCTACTGCTTAATAATCTCTGTTTCCTCAAACGCTGTCATCTCAGCATCAGGATCCAGGTCAGCAGCAGCCCCCAGAGCTGTGCCCACAGCCTGAGCCCCCTGACTGCTGGCCACTGCCACGCTCACAGGACCTGGAGGAGCTCCTGTGCCTGCATCTGTGGGACCTGCGCCTGTGGTGGCTCAGCAAGCAGCCCCCGTCAGAGCTGGGGATACTGCAGCCCCCAGAGCTTGTGGCACAGCAGGAGGAGGCCGCAGGCAGACACTGTGCTGTGCTCTTTGGGGGGCACTTGGGGGAGGGACACTTGGGAGGAGGCTGGCATTGCTTCTGGTTCTGCTGGCAGGACATCTTGGCAGAAATGTGACCTAGAAAAGTATAATAGAAACACTGTAAAGAGAGGCTTCCTGTGAATGTCTCTTGACTTAGTCTGTCAGACATATGCCTCCTAAGACCTATAGGCTTTCTGAACCAAGATTTCTATGAAATAAAGGGGGAACATGGAGGAACACATCCATCTGTACAGAGCATTGCCACGACTGTCAAATAAATCTGCATGCTCAGAGCAATGATAGAAAGCTCCCTAACCAACACAAAGACTCCTTCCTCCGTCACTATCACTCCCCACCTCCTACCCCACCGCCCACTGCCCATCATGGGCCTCTTCCTAGTGTTCTAGTTTATATCTGGCTTGTCTGTCCCACACACTCCACATTATTAAATGGTCCCAGACAGGCACTTACCAGATGCAAAGGAAAGAAGAGAGATTCTGAACAGGCTATGGATAAGGAGTCCAGGGCAAGAGCCTTTTTATTCTGTGTAGAGCTGGTGAAGCATCATCCAAGCATGTTGCTGTTTTCACAATGGAGGAGGGGACAGTGCTAGACACTTCCCAGTTACTGGCCTCTAGTGCTTTTCTGAGCACATGCCTGAAGAACTGGTCAGGTAGAACCAGGATGCACTTGTGGCTGCAAAATCACTTCCTTTTGTTCTTCCCAAGACATTGTCTCACCTTTGCCCATTCATTCACAAGCTCTAATCCTGTTTCATCACTCAACAGTATTAACATGGAGATGTATAGGGCATGCCCAACATTCAAAAATTAAATACATTTGATCTGATAAGATCAATGCTATCCCGGATGTATTTATAAAGAGTTAGAGCATAAGGCCCTGGCCTTTATAAGTCAAGCCCCCATTGCACTGCAGACCAAAAGTTGATGGGATGGGCCCTTCAGATGTCCTCTGAAAACGGCAGCAGAGGAAGAACAGTCCTGTAGGGGTGTCATGTGTACAATAAGGGCACAGAATGACAACTGAGACTAGATATAGAGAAGGGACTTAACACTCTAGAGGTGACAAGACTCATAACTTCTGTTATTAAGAAGGAAGATCTCAATCTCCTCACCCCATCCTTAGGATCTAGCAACCCCCAATGTACATTCTGTCTATTGGGTGCAATTCATTTTAGAATTAAAATGTAAATGACATCATGAAAAAATTGATCTTTCTGGGGCCTGGAGAGATGGCTCAGAGATTAAGAACACTGGCTGCTCTTCCAGAGGACCTGAGTTCAATTCCCAGCACCCACCTGGTGGCTTATAACCACATATGATCTGGTGCCCTCATCTGGCCTGCAGGCATACATGATGCCAGAAAACTGTATAGAAAATAAATAAATCATAGAAAAGTTGATCTTTCTGTTTATGGGTTATTTCACTTAATGTGATACCTACCATGTTCATTCATATTATCACAAATGACAAGATTACCTACTTTTAAAGGCTGATTAATATTGTTACTTATATATGCCCTGTCTTCTATATGCATTAATGAACACATTTAGGCAGATTCTTTATTATAGCTCTTATAAATGGTGCTGCAATAAACATGAGGATAAATATATATATATATATATATATATACATATATATATATATATATATATTATGAATAGTCCTTCCTTTGGGTGTATAAACACATAATGAGATTGAGGATCATACATCAGTTAAATTTTGAGTTTTTCAGGACCTCTCTAAATTATCTTCAATAATGGCTGGAAGACTTTACATTTCCAATAAGTATTCTCTCCCTCCTGCGCACCAAATTATTGGCAATACTTGTTCTATCTTGCATCTTTACTAAAAGCTATTCTAACAAGTGTGAGCTTAAGTCTTTAAATTGCATTTCTCTGATGACTAGAGACAAAAAAACTTTTTTTATATACATCTGCAGGCTATTTGTATACCTTCTTTTAAGAAATGTTTTCTCAGGTTGTTTCTCCATTTTAAGCTTAGTTTTTTTTTAATTTCTTGTTATTGAGATCTTTGCCTTCTTAATATATTAGTATAGTAACTTTTTATAAGATGGTCATTCACAAATATTTACCACTGTATCAGTTATCTCTTGACTTTGCATTGTTTCTTTGGCTGTGCATAAGCATTTTGTTTTGATAGAAACTTATCTGCCATGTCTGTGTGTGTGTGTGTGTGTGTGTGTGTGCGCGCGTGTGTGCGTGTGTGTGTGTGTGTGTGTGTGTGTGTGTGTGTGTGTGTGTGTGTGTGAGAGAGAGAGAGAGAGAGAGAGAGAGAGAGAGAGAGAGGCACTTAAAGTCTGGCTTCTTGAATCTTAGATTCATTTCATAAATCAATAGTTTCTCCCTTCATTATTGCAAAATAACATTCCATTGTGCATGTATATGTATACACTTATATTTTATGTGTATACATATATGCATATATATACACATGTAAACATGTGCATATATATATACATACATACACATACATATACTCACACACACACCATATTTTTCCTTAGCATATTAGCAAGTTCAATATCATCCAAGAGGCTTTGAGTTTAAAACAATTATGAAGAAAAGCGCTACACCTATCACACTAAGCTTACCTGTGAATAAGCCTTTTTTACTTGGATAAATACCAAAGAATCAAATTTCTAAGGCAAACAGCAAGCATATGTTTAATTGTTAAGGACAATTTTAAAGAAACTTCCAACCTCTTTATAAATTTGTCTTCCTGCCAGCAGGCTGAGTCTAGTTATTCCCCAAGCTGGACAGGATTCCACATTGCCAGGTAAGAGCTTTATTTTAGCTGGTGAAGTGTGTTCAGGCAGTCTGTCACTTTGCTCTTAATTGCATTTCCCTACTGAGTAATGTACTGGACTAATTTGTCACCCATGTGTCTTCTTTGTTGAAATAGCAGTCTCTTTAAATATCTCCCATTTTAATCAGCTTGTTTTTTGTCAATATTTTGTTTTTTCTTTTTGTTTTTTTAAGACAGGGTTTCTCTGTTTACAACCCTGGATATCCTGGAACTCACTTTGTAGACCAGGCTGGCCTCGAACTCACAGAAATCTGGCTTCCTCTGCCTCCTGAGTTCTGGGATTACAGGTGTGACCCACCACCGCGTAGAAGATTGTCCACTTATTAATGGATTTCACTACTTTTGGAATATTCTAGACACAAACCTTCAATCAGACTTGTGCTTTGCAAAACCTTTCTCCGAGTCTGTGAATTTTAATTGTGAGTTCTTCAGCAGTTACTTGAAAAGCAAACCTTTTAATTCTTTGCTTTAGTTTGTTCTTTGTATTGTTCTCACTGTAACCTAGGGTGGCCTAAAACACAAGACCCTTCTGCTTCAGTCTGCTGAGTACTAAAGTTAGTCATGCACCACTACAGGCATGTTTAATCATGTACCACTACTTCAGTAGTTCTAATGTGAAGTTCAGTATTTTCCTTTTGCCATATATGAAAAATTATCATTAAAAGTTACATAACCAGTCACAAAACTGTGTCCTATATTGTATTGTAGAAGTGTTTATTTTGTGTTTTACACAATGATCTATTATCCATGCTTTACACACACACACACACACACACACACACACACACGTTACTAAATGTTTTGGTTAACATAAGATATCTAATTGCTTCAGCATCAATTTCTTAATTTTTATTTATTTTATTTAAGGATTTTTGTACATGCAAACAGTGTGTCTGTTGCATTTGAATCCTTTTTACACCCCCTTCCAGTTCCTCCCATGTCTGCCCCCAACTCCCCACACCCCAATCAACATTCTCTCTCAAATTCATGACCTCATATTCACATACTCATACCATCCTCCCCCAACACACACACACAAAAACCTGCTGAGCACAACTCATGTTGCCTTGATTTGCATGTGTGTAGAGATGACTCTTCAGGATTGGGATCTCCACCCTTGGGGAGAAAAGGGAAAACAAACAAAAGCAAAACAAAAAATCTGGTTTTCCCACCCTCAGTAGCCATTGATTGTCTGTAGCTCTTCATCTAGGGGTGGGGTCTTGTGAAACATTCCTCCATGCTGTCATGTCCTTCCTCCAGCAAACTGTCTTTGTGTCTTTGTTTGAAGTATATGCTGAGTCACTAAACATCATAGATCTATGTCTGAGCTGCTCTCCTTCTTAGGCACCAAGGGTTCATTCTCACCACCCAGCGTATTAGTCAAAAGGCTAGGCTGACTTCCTTTTTCAAATGGAAGATGCTCCTTTTTTATATTTATTTACTATAAGTTTTTACTATCAGTTGCTACTGGTTTTATTAAGTTACTTCTCTGTATCTATGGAAATGTTTCTTTGTTTTTAGCTTTTCTTTATTTTGATGTGAGGTCCTATCTTAGCTATTTCAAACATTTCCCTACAAATGATGTCCTGTCTCTTTGAATTTCTCTACATTTACACATAAGTTTATTTTTGGAAACTATGAGTGTCTTCTGTGACATATTTGTAACATGATGCGGAAGGAACAATCACAATAACCCTGCCTACCTAAATCAAAGTAGCTAGGAACAACCAACAACTCAAACAGTCACAAATAGTCTCCACAGGATTGCTTAGAATCTACAAGGGGGTGTGCCACATGATCATAGCAACCAGTCAGATGGCCCTGGTGACACAGCCCACCTGGCTCAGCCTCTCCTTCCATAGCTCATGGTTTCAGTACCTAGCTGGCTCAGAGGAATTAAGGAGCTGAGTCACTCAGAAACCTTGGGATTGATCAATCATTGAATCCAGCTCTTCAGTTGCTGCCTAGTGACTCAAGATTAACCCTTTTTAAACCAAGAGGAGTCTATAGAGCAATAAATCAATTGAAAAGCCATTCAATTACCCAAAGATCTGAATCCCTAATGAGGTAAAGACCTCTTCTTACATACCCTACAGAATCTATAATTTGTACTTACCTTTAGCTGATTATAATGCATTGGTAAGGACAAGCTGGATCTCCTATTTGCAGTAGTGTCCTCAGTACTAAGCACACAGTTGAGACAGTTGAAGACAGGAATTGGGACTTGATGACCAAGTGAAAAGAAATTCTAGGGAAAGAGACAATGATGGTCATTAAGAATGAGTGGATCTGGTTTGTGTGAAATCATGTAGGAGGTCAAGCTATACCCCAGTGTGCTGTTAACTTCTCCTCTATGTGGCTGACCTCTGCTCCCTGTGTGATCATCTGTAGCAGCAGTTCTTAACTTGTGGGTCACAACAGTTTTTTAGGGGTCACCTAGGACCATTGAGAAACACAAATATTTACACTGTGATTCATAACAGTAGCAAAATTACAGTTGCAAAGTCTGAATAAAAGTAATTTTATAGTTGGGGGTCACCACAACATAAGGGACTGAATTAAAGGGTCACAATCTTATAGCAAGAGGCACTCCTGAAGAACTACATTAGGATATAAGCTGTAAACGCAAAGCACTCAGGAAAACCCAGAAGGCAACAAACCACATTCTTGCGGCATTTGTCTGAGGTTTGCTGTGCCCAGCACAGATACTGAGAACAGAGATATATTTTCCACTCTTCTCTTCCAGTGTGTTCACATCACTGAGTCTTCATGGAAAACCATCTATATTTTCACAACTCATCCATCTCCTGTCCCTTCCAGTATTCAGGCTCTCAACAATGTAAGAGAAATGGCTCATTAAACCACAATGAGGTTAAAACTGAAAGGTAAGTACCAGGGACCAAGCATCTTATTCTGAGGAGAAAATAATGCAAATAAATTTCTTCCCTTGCTAACTCTTCTACCTTGTCCATCCCAGACTATATTCCTAAAAGTCATTGGACGTCCTATCTACAAAGGGCCATAAAATAACTAATAGCTCCTATACTCCAGATTGCTTCTCCCAAACAGGTGCATCTATTGTATAGTCTCCAAATATAGTAAAATCCAGATTCACACACAGACTTGGCCTGTGCTTCTAGTGCCTGGATAGAGAAGAGAGTGGGAGGCACCTAGCATGGTCCAATGGATTCTATCCACATCAGCTTTCCCCACATTCCTGGAGTTCCTGGCCCAGTAAGGAAACACTGTGTTAAAATTGGCTAATGTCAGAATAAAGTGAGAAAAAAAATGTAATTGTTTAAATTATATAGGTTTTAATGGCCATAAATGAGGCACGGTTACTATATTTTTATTTGTAGTATAATTAATGATAATATATAATTAACTATGAACACTGCTCCTCACCTGTTTTTTACAGGTTAGTTCTAAGTCACAAATATTTTTCTCTGTGAAAATTTACAAATATATGATGTGATATTGTAAAAACCAAAGTATTTAATTGTAAGTGAATTATTAAAGTTGTTCACTATAGCCCAAATTATGTTTTGCTTTGAGCATAGCATGGTATTATAATAACTCAGTCAGACTTTGTTCACACGAGTTCACTAACACCACACAGAAGACATCTACATCTGTGTAGTACAATTATTTATCTATTAAAAGTAAACAACTTGCTTCTGCCCCTCGGTGCTCAGGAAGTCCATGCTACTGTTAGAAGCCATGAGGTTATCCAGAGACTGTCACCAAATAAGACTTCACACCATCCACCATCACTTCCCAGGCACCCCACTGCTGGAGTTCAGTGGGCAACAGTGAATTACCTCTGCCCATGTTTATTTGGCAAAATGGGGTCTGTGGACATTACAATAATTATCATTTAAGTTGTGATCTTGTGAGTTAGTGTGTGTGTGTATGTACAGAATTCATTCACAATCATGCCATGGGAAGTATTACTCCAAGGCATGTGACCTAAAAGAGGAAAAAGGAAGAGGAAGTAGGAAGAAGGGAGGGAGGGTGGAAGGAAGGAAGGAAGGGCAGTTTCCGGTGGACTATAATCTTCCTTTTTCCTGGTTCAATCCTTAGTTGACCTTTATGGAAGTTCCAGGAAAACCCTGGACTGCGTTCAGGTAACACCACCTCTGGTTGTGAAATCAGGGACATACCCAGGTGACATCACCAACTGCACAGGATAAAAGAGCTCCAGCCCTGGGCTCCTCTGCCACAGCAATCTCAGACACGGACTTCTGCATCCTTTGCATCGAGTGAGTATCCCGCAAGGGTGGGCCTTGGCATGAGAAATTGAAAGGGAACTTTAATGTAAGGATTCAGGCATTATGCTGGCCTGCCCTGTCACCTGGCAGAATGCACTCAGGCAGTACCCTGGTCAGCTCAGGGTTCCATGATTGTGTAGTCTGCATACAGGGGCAAAGAACCTGTTTAAAATAAAGACCCCCCTCCTACTTATGCTCTCTTTCACACTCTCTTTCCTGCTCTTCCCCTGGGGAAGGCAGGACTTTTTCTGTCTCCCCCTTCTCTTCTCTTCTCTTCTCTTCTCTTCTCTTCTCTTCTCTTCTCTTCTCTTCTCTTCTCTCTCTATCTCTATCTCTCTGTCTCTGTGTCTCTTTACTTCTTTACCTCTTTTCTTTTCTTTCCCCTTCCCTCTCCTTTCTAATAAAACTTTCACTTAAGCTCTGTCTGCCAGGCATGTTTGTCCCTCTGCCTCTGTCACCCTCGCCTGCCATGGAATCCACCAACCTTCCCCTCACACTTTATTATAACAATTAAGATCAGTTAAGACAGAAAAGCCGTAAGGCCTTCCAGACATGAAGGCAATAAGGAAAATAAGCAGTTTCTAGTATTCAATTAAAAAAAAAAAAAAAACAAAAAGACAATGAGTTTGGAGTAGGTGATTATTCAAAACGGTAGAATTGGGAGGTTGGCACAAGAATTCTTTGACCTACAAAGGTCTTTCAAGCTTAGCATCCACTTCCCATACTTCTTTCCATTCACATGTTCACTGTTCCCTATAACACCCCTACTCCCAAGTCAGTCACTTTCCTAACAGGTACACCTGCTGGGAATTCTTCAAAGACATGAAAAGCCGAATTCTCATGCAGACTGGGTCTGTGCTTCTAGTGCCTGGGTAGAGAACAGAAGGGGAGGTGCCTGACATCACCCAATGGGTTCCATCCATACAAACTTTCTTTCCTGCATCCAGAGAGGAGGAGAGGATGCTGGACTGTAGAATACTAACAGTTGTTTTCTTTGCTTACCCAGGCTGACTGACTCCTGCCAAGATGTCCTGCCAGCAGAACCAGAAACAGTGCCAGCCTCCTCCCAAGTGCCCCTCCCCCAAGTGCCCCCCAAAGAGCACAGCACAGTGTCTGCCTGCAGCCTCCTCCTGCTGTGCCACAAACTCTGGGGGCTGCAGTGTCCCCAGCTCTGAGGGGGGCTGCTTGCTGAGCCACCACAGGCGCAGGTCCCACAGATGCAGGCACAGGAGCTCCTCCAGGTCCTGTGAGCGTGGCAGTGGCCAGCAGTCAGGGGGCTCAGGCTGTGGGCACAGCTCTGGAGGCTGCTGCTGACCTGGATCCTGATCCTGAGACAAGAATTTGGGGGAAATAAGAATCACAAGGGCCATGGAAAAAAATGACTTTTTCTTGTCCATTCCCAGATGCCCTTCTCTGCCTATCTGATACCCAAGGTCCCCAGTCCCCACCCATCCTGTGGAGTGGCAAGGCCTGTCACTGACTCTGACCAAGAATAAAACGTCTATCCCTATCACAGTGGTGTCTTACTGTCATTTTTCTCTGTTCCTCCTCAGGTAGCAGGTATGTGCCCCTCTCTCAGCTCCAGCACTACACAAATCCAGAGCATTAAAAAAAAAAAGTCATAGTTCTTTGTATTAGGAATAGTTTAGACACCTGTCAGGGCTGTTAATGCTCACTTCAGTTGAAGCAGCAGGAGAGGAAATAGAGAGAGCAGAGGTTTCTAAGAAGGAATGATACATCCTATGAAGTGTATATCCATCTCACAGTAGAACCCCGTGCCTACTGGGAGGAGCTATTGTTCACTTTGACTTCTAGTATCTAATTAAGTCACAATGAATTTGTAATTCGATAAGTATTCAAATAGAGCAACCCATTGGTTTTAAGTAGGGATGTTGTAGTTTTCCAAGAAGTGTACAGAAATACTCATAGACAGTTTTGACCTTTAAAAATGGGCTTAGAGTCAGGGAACTGCTGTGCAATTCCACCTCACCTGATCAGAATAGCTATGATCAAGACAGTCAATGGTGACATGTCTGGCAAATTTCTAGGGAAGAGTGACTCTGGTGGGAAGATAAATGAGCAAAACTGCTCTATAAGTCAGTATATAAACTCCTCAAAAATCAAAACCAGAACCACTATATAACTCAGCTGTCTTACTTTTGGGCACACACACAGAGGGGTTCACATCCAACCACAGTGACACTTGCACACCTATGTTTATCACTTATCTGTTCATGATAGCATGGATATGGAAACAGCCTAATTGTCTATCAACAGAAGAATGGAAAATAAAAATGTGGCATGTGTACACAATGGAATTTTGCTTACCAGTAAAGAAGACTGCAATTGTGACTTTCGCAAGGAAATGAGTGGGCCTGTAAGATATCTTATGAAGTGAGATACCCCAGACTCAGAAGACAAAACTTACATGTTCTCTCTCATAGGAGAATACTTTTAATGTTTGTGTGTATGTTAAAAAGGGGGGTGTAGGTGGGAATAGACTATTACACAAGATCAAGGCCATGACATGGGAAAAAGTGGGGAGGAGAAACAAATGTAACACTTAGCATAAAAGTGGAAAGGAAAACAGTGAGGTCAGAGTGACAACAGAGGAACAGCTGACTGGGAGAGGAGGAGAGAGAAACAGACTTTGGTAAAATATTCATAATTAAACTTAAATTTTTGTATGTTAATCAATTTTGTTAATTAAAATAATTTTGGGTTATTTTAAAATAATCTTTTGATGAATGATGCTGGCATTTTGTAGGTAGTAGCCAGGGATAGCCTTAAACATCGTACAAAACAGAGGCTAGCTCCCCCAGCAAGGAAACAATTGTTCAAAGATGCTGGTGACATGACGACCGAAACTTAAAACTTCAGTAAGAAGTAAAAAAGGATGGCATAGGAGAAACAGACCCAATAAAACTCTAACAGGGAGATCAGGGGAGGACATCAAGTTAAAAATACAGTACATCAAGCTGAGGATTTAGATAATAAGATGATGACCAGTATGACTACCAGACAGCTAAGAAAAGGGGGGAGGGGAAGTGAGAAATACTGGCCAGATTATGAATTTACATAATGATCTAGTCAATAATTCACTAGAGCTTATTTTGTGAGAAGTCCCTAGGAGATGGACATTCAATTCTGTAAGTAACCAGTATGATCATTTCTGTACAAGGGCACACATTTTACAGGGGAGAACCTGCTTTGTCCCAGGAACCAGAACACAAAGCTTATAAATTAGTTCCTGTTCTTGGTCACTTGATCCTTGACCCTCCCTAGAATTTTTTCAAGAGATCTGCAGAAACATTCTTCTCATTTAACTTAACCTCTGTCAAGTTGAGTTTTCTTCTTATATTTGCATTTTTAATATTAGAACTAATAGCATATTACCCACCCCCCCTTTTTAAGAATTTGTTTCCCATATATGAAACCTAAAATGTAAGACTTCTATCCTTATGGGTTGCAATCATTTCTTCCACTTGTCTCATCCACCTGCTAGACTCCAAACCCATTCTAGAGCTCAGAGTAAGACAAAGGGACATCCTAGAACCTGAAATCATTTTCAATTGAGAATGCAGGAGAAATTGATGATAGTCTAGGCCTGAAATATGAAAAACTGTACCTGAAAATTCAGAGGTTAATTGAATTTGAAACATGAGGCTGGAAAATATCTGGTTATTTTCACTCCAAGATCCAAGGACTAGGGGATTTCAAAATCTTTATAATTTAATAAAGAAAGAAGTTTTCAAAGAGAGGCAGGAGACACCCTAACCAGGTCTGTATTAAACCAACTCTCTAGGAAAACATAACTCCTTGAAGTGGGACCCTCAGCTGCCATGCTTAAATGTATCACCACAAGATGATCATGGCAGAATGCTGGAGAAACTGTTGGGTGTCACTCCATCTTGGGCCAGAAATGCTCTCAAGTTATCTACAAATTTGACCCAAAGCTGTTCAGGATGATTAGGTGGGCTATAGTCAAACATTTTTTTGTCAGCTGCCAGCCCCCAAATAGTGGCACAAAGACTTAATATTGATCATGAGATCTTGTCCTTTAGCTTAGGTTTGTTCCCAACTAGCTCTTAAATTAACCTGTTTTTATTAATCTATGTTCTACCATGTGTCTTTTCCCACTTCTTATTTTGTACATCTGGTTTGCTCCATGTATTGCAGGGGTGTCTCCCACACCTAGATTCTAACCTTCTGAACTCTTCTTTCTGCCCCAAATTCCCATCTAACCTCCCCTATCTAGCTATTGGCCATTCAGCTTTTCATTAAACCAATCACAGTGACACATCTTAGCACACTGTAAACAAATATTCCATGACAGTGGAGTCGGAGCTGTCACCACGTGCATATGGTCTTACTGTGTAAATTGACAGCTGTGAACCCAGAATAAGTGGACACAACCATTCCACCAGAAAATGTAGACTAAAACACACTGTAGTGGCTGTAGTTCATGTGCCACTGTCTGATTGAGCATCAGAAGGAAATGCATCTCTAGTAATAACAGGAAATTTTGACAAAGCTGATTTAAATGCACCTTCCATGGATGTGGCTACACTGCATAAACTAACTGTACTGTGTCAGATGTACGCAAAATCACTCACATGTTTGTCATTAATCACCTCCTGTTGTTTATAGTTCATCTTTCAGCTGATTTACCCTGGGTATCCCAACCTAAAGGATTTAGCTCCTTTTGTGACCAATTCTGAAACTTAGAGGTATGCAAGTGGCAGATTCACCAGCTGTTCAGCAGATGAAGTTTAATTCTTGATTCTGACATCTGTACTCCATTGTGCTTTCACCAAGCAGGAGCCTGCTCTCTCCCCCAAACACCCACACCTTAACATCATTGTCATCTATTGAATCAGGATGCAAAGCCAGGGATACTGGGCTCCTGAATTGGCATTTCACTGAGTATATTATTCTGGCTTTTAATATATATAACACTTTGGTCTCAGAGCTTTATGTGTGCTATCTGCTCTCTGAGAACTTCCCTGCTTCCTGAGTTCCATGCATTACTCTCAGCGCACCAGAACCAGTTATCCCATTGGCAAGGGTGGAGCTTTCCATCTCACTGTTCCTGCTGCATGCATGTCCAACACTGTCAGTTCTGACAGGCTGCCCACCTCATCTTAGCCACTCCCAAGTGACATTAAATGACATCATACCAACACATGAGGCAACAAAATATTAATACCTGTGAACTCTTGCCTAAGCCTGATGACTCCTGAGGTGTTCATCCGTGAACCTGTCACTCTGACACTGAGGCACTGACTTCACTACCTGTCTGTCTATCCCGTTACACAGCAAGTTACTCAACCAAGAATGTGCCATGTGCCATTTGTGGTTAGATGCGTTTATCTCATCTCATGCGTCTCATGAGTTATATGTCTATCATAGTATCTGGTGTGCATTTTCAGTTTATATTTTTACTGTTATATTTCAGTTTATATGGTGTGCATATGAAATTTGTATGCCATCCTTGCATAGGAACCATGATAATCTCTGTATCAATCCAATTTTAATATATAAGCTACCAAACAAAGCAAACATTATTTTTTAAATAATTAAAGAAAATCAGGGCTGGAAAGATAGCTCAACTGTTAAGAGCACTGACTGCTCTTCTACATGATCCAGGTTTGATTCCTAGCATCCACACGGTGATTCAAAACTATCTGTACTTCCAGTTCCAAGGAATTTGACAACAGCAAATGACCCAGCAGGTGCAATTTTAAGAGGAGAAAAGGGGAGGTCTGTGTTAGAATGGACCAGGGTGCAGTGGTAAGGGAGATAGGGGACGAGGGAGAAGGGAAGGGGACAAAGAAAAGAGAGAAAGAGTATTTGTCCTGGAGGGACAAAGGACTGCCTCTGGATGGAGAGGAGACAGATGAGGCACATAGGCAAATGGTGGTTTATTAAGGTAAATGGGGAATCCCTGTGTTAGGATGAGGTGTTAAATTTTAATTGGGGCATGTTAATTAGGTGAACCAAAGGGAGATTCTGATTGCTGGATATTAGTAGTCAGCTGCAGGAGGAATAAGTAGCCAAATAATGGAACAGACCCGTGGCTAGCTTTAGAAATGTAATCTAATGGTTTTTAGCAAGGGAGAGAGAATGTGAAACAAAAGCAAGGCCTGCCAGAGCCACATGCTCTAGTGAACTAGTGTCCCTTCACCTCCCCTTCCATATTTCTAGTGAGATCATGACATTATGGGACAAGACTTTCCCTAGAAAGATGGAAGACACCACACACACACACACACACACACACACACACACACACACACACACACACCTACTCACCCCAGAAAGGAAGCATGTCTGTCTGTGGTGTCTGCCTGTGGTACATGATGTGTACCTGTAGTACATATCTGCCTGTGGTGCATGTGTGCCTGTGGGGTATATCTGGAGTCTCAGTTATTTGGGAAGCTGAGATGAAAATAGCACATTGAAAACCAGCCTGACAATTGAGTGTGTTGTCTCAAAATGAAAACAAAAATGTAGAAGTTGGTCTGGAGATGTTGCTTACATGTAGAGTAACTGTCTACCATGCCCCAGGTTCTAGGTTCTATATCTGGTACCAAAGAGGGAAACACAGAATGGAAAGTAGAAAATTCAAGTCATACTTCCAAATAACCAATAAATCAGAAAAGATAATTGTAAGACAAATTTTTAAAATTTTGATAATGGAAAACAACACCATATCAAAATTTATGGACTACAGCTGACAGAACACTCAAAGATAAATATGTAGCTATGTCTACTATATTGAAAAGGAAGCAAATCTCACACCAACAACTTCATTTTCATTGCTAAGACACGGAAGAAAGAACAGTAAATGAAGGCTTTAATGAGAGATTAAAAGGAGATAGTAAAGGTGGTGATTTTTTTCTACGATCCATAAGAACTGACAATTAGATATACTCCAAGTGTTCACTATTGGTCCATAGAAGACATGTTTATACAATAGGAATAACTCTGAAAAGCAAGATGATGAAAGTATTACCCAGGTAACTTCATCTCCACATTAAACAACACTTCTAGAAACAGCTTTTAAAACCTTTTTTGAGCTTTTATTTTATGTGTATGAGTGTGTGGCCTGTGTGTATATCTGCTCATCACTTACATGCCTGGTTCCTACAGAGGCCAGAAGAGGGTGTCATATACTGTAGAACCAGACTTATAGGCTGTTGTGAGCCACCACGTGGGTGCTGGAAATAGTACCCAGGTCCTCTGTAGGAGCAGCCAGTGATCTTAACCACTGAGCCATCTCTCCAGTTTCCCTCCTAGGAAGAACTTTTAATAAATGACTGAAAGGGGTCTTAAACGTACATTAAAAGAAAAAGACCAGAACAAAAAGGCTCTCATTCTTCAATGGCTTCATTTATATAGTGTCCTGTGTGGCAACAGGCAAGCGGGAGTGGAGATGGCAGTGGGTATGTGTTTTATATGATAGTATCAAAATTGTTATGAAATTGGTGATGATAATTGTACATTTTGAAAATTCTAAGTCCACCAAAACTGCATACCTTGTAAAAGTGGATTTTCTGACATGTAACAATAGTTATGATATTTATTGTCCACTCCTCTCCTCCAATTTGACATGAGTGTGACTCAAGTAAGTGTCATCAAATAACCCTCATTATGGTAACAAGAAAACCTTGAATTGGCAGTTAGTTCTGCTCAGGTGGAAGAAAAGAGTCACCAGTGACTTATAAGTTATATAATCTGAGCAGAATACACCATGAAGATAAGCCTGAAAGGCTCTAGGCCTTCCTCATAACACCCATGACCATTAGTAAGTCAAGAGCTCCTCCTAAGCCATTCACCTGGACCAGGCTCTGAGCTGCTGCTGCCTTCTCTGCATCACATTGTCCTTGAGACTGCACCTCTTCCAACAGGAACCCTATGGGGCATCTCTCATATCCTTGCATTTGCAGGGCAGTTGGACGGTTCCTTCCAGGATAAAAGACTCCATAAGCTAGTAGGGACAGGACATCTGGAAACACAGCAGAAGATGCTTGCATTTCATGAGAGGATTCCTTGCTGATAGCTTCTGAATAATGTGATGTTTAACTTGGCAAAGCATGGCCAGGGTTACTTTTCAAGTGCTGTTCCCAGCTAACTTAAGATTTTACCCATCTGGTCAAAAACAGTTACTGTCCTTGCTTGTGAAGAATCACAAAATAGGCAAAAGCAGTGCTCACTTCTGCAATGATCTGAAGCCCCAGCCTTGTTGCAGCTGAGAGCACTAGCTTTGACACCAACATCCTTATTCCCTTGCTATTTGTCCTACGTAAGGCCCCCCTTATTCTCAGCTGCATTCACAGTGTCATCCATGCTACCTGGCTCATGGGCCATTTTTTTCTCTCACAACATTCTTATAATTCAATTGATCTCCTAAGGATCACCCTTTTAGTATGATAAAATTAGGGGTTAGAGTTTCCACATGAATTTGAGGGAGAGCAAATATTCATTTTACAAGAGAAGCTCCAGTCAAATGCTAACTAAGACTATGAAAGACAATGAGTCTATGGTTCTCTCACACCAGGATCTTAGATTGGAAACAATCTGGGCCATGTATGTAATCCAGAGCTGGAGTTGCAGGCAGTTGTAAACATTCATGTGGGTGCTGGGAATACAACTAGGTCCTCGGCAAGGGCAACAAATGCTCTTAGCTGATGAGCCATTTCTCCAGCCCTATTGGTCATGTTCTTGATAACTATGATTTCTTTGAAACTGTACGTAACAAATGGTGAACTCTAATAAGGAAAGCCCCCAGCCTATTTAAATAGATCAGTCTTGTATATCATAAATTCTAAAGTTGTTCTCAAACAAATGCCAATTCAGCTCAACCATTCTCTTCCCCAGAAACTGTATGATTAGATTTCAGAGTATCATCAGATCCTCTTTGGGATCCAAGTTCTTGGATCTATCTTGACATTCTTCACCTACTGTTCTCATCACCAGAGTTTAAGAAAATGGTCACTGGCTACATCCAGATATGGCAGGATTATATGGTTTACATATAGGGTAAAATAAGGTTCACACTGAAGCCCATACACTAGAGACTGACAACATATCACACAGGCATATTACAGCATTTGACATGCGATATTTGATTCAGTATTTACAAGCGTGTTTATTAACATTTTCATCTCCTTCCCAATAGATTATGATCGACTAAGAGCATAAAGTGATATACTAAGCCATGTTATGACTTCTTTCCAGTAAAGACCACAGCACAGAGTCTGTCAAAGATAAGAACTGAATAAATATGGTAAAGGCCAAGTGGCCTGAGTAAGAAGTCAAACAGACAGACATCAAAACTTTCCAGTTCCCTATTGTGGTAAGAACACGGGAAGGTGATGAGTGGCTGGTCCTGGATCTGTCACCTCCCCTGGTTGTGAAAGCAGCAGCATGCTTGAGCTGTGTATCACAAGCCTGCCAAGAATAAAAGGGCTTCTGCCCTGGACCATTCATCCACAGCCTCTTCAGCACAGCCTTCTCCTCCTGCCTTTGCTGTATCTGGTGAGTACCTGACTAGGGACGGGGCCTCATCTCTGGTGTGCAGAGAAAACCAGCTGTACTTAACTGGGGATAAAGAAGCAGAGGTGTCTAATGAGAGGGCAGCAGGAAGAGGACCTGCCAAGGGACAAGGAGCAGGTAGCAGAACGCAGACAGGAGCTTCTGAGGGTGTATCAGAGCCTGTGACACACCAGAGTCCTGGCTCTCAGCAATCCCTCTGCTCTCCTGAGAGGTCTGCATCTGTCCAGAGAACTGTCTGAGAGTCATTTCCCCATTACCTGTATTTGCTTCAGCTGTCAGAGAGCTAGTTAGAACCATAAGCATTCTTTCCTGCAAACAGGCAAAGAGAAAGATGATGTCTTGCAGGTCATGGAGACCAGTTGTGCTTTGCCTTGGAAAGATCACAGGTCAGGGAACAGAGGATCTTAGAAGCAGGGCTTTATAAAACCATTCCCAAGGCAGACAATGTCCTAAAGACATTTTCTTTGCTTACCCAGGTTAACTGACTCCTGCCAAGATGTCCTGCCAGCAGAACCAGAAGCAATGCCAGCCTCCTCCCAAGTGCCCCTCCCCCAAGTGCCCCCCAAAGAGCACAGCACAGTGTCTGCCTGCAGCCTCCTCCTGCTGTGCTACAAGCTCTGGGGGCTGCAGTGTCCCCAGCTCTGAGGGGGGCTGCTTGCTGAGCCACCACAGGCGCAGGTCTCACAGATGCAGGCACAGGAGCTCCTCCAGGTCCTGTGAGCGTGGCAGTGGCCAGCAGTCAGCGGGCTCAGGCTGTGGGCCTGGGGGCTGCTGCTGACCTGGATCCTGATGCTGAGATAAGAGTTTGGGGAAAACAAGAATCCCAAGGGCCACGGAAAGCACGGTGTCTTGTCCTGCTGGTTCCTTCTGTCCTGGATTCCGATTCTCCTAGACACTTCTCCTCCTGTCTCCTGCCTACACCCAGCTGAAGACTGCATATGTCCTATACATACCCAGTTCAAAAATAAAACTTCTTACCCTATAACTGCTTCGATTTCACTAGTCATTCCATTTTGTCTCTCTCTCAATCTCCCATGGATGTGTCCCAGAATTTTCAGTACCTTTGCTGTCACAACCATCTCTGGGGCAAATCCTGAGTTGTACACTGAAAGAAACGGCAGTTACCACTCCTGCCTGCTTCTGGAAGGGCTACTGAGAGTCTTAGCATGGGATGAGAGGGAGCAAAGGCTGTGGAATGTTGGTCTGGTGCTGTGTAATCTCTTAAAGACTGGTTTTTCTTCTGAAACATGACAGGACCCTGATCTAAGCTGGAAACGTCTAATCTATGATATGATATTTGTTTTGATGAACTGTTTTTAAGACACTCATTACAAAGGAGTCATATTCAGGAGGCAAAAGCACAGACATTAGACAGAGCTTGAATACAATACAAAACTTTAGGGGCTGGTGAGGAAGTTCAGGGAGAGTGATTTTTTTAGGTGTGAGCATGTGTGAGGCCCCAGTTCTGCTCCCACCAGAAAAAAAAAACTGAACCAATTAATTAATCAGGCATACAGTCATACATAAGCAAGCAAATAAGATGGAGGAAGAAAATAATGGAGGGGTGTGGCTAACACAATTTTTGTATTAAAAGCCAAGAAAAAGGAGAAAATTTTAGATAGTTTAATAAGGCCAAGAGAAGGTGATGTAGCCAGATGTTTGGAGTTTAGGCTATGAGGTGACTGTAGTGTGCAAAAAGGGAATTTTTAGAAAAAAGATAAGGAGAAATGTTGCCATTCGTATAAATGGAACAATTTGAAAGGCAAACATTTATGACTTTGAAACTCTATACTATCCCAACTCCAGTACTTTGAACTTATATTGTCAAAGCAAACTTGTTGTGACCCAATCCGTGAAATATGGGTGTTTGGGGGATTGAAATAATGCTCCTGCAAGTAAACAAGAGAGCACCCCACTCTGAGAGCAGAGAAATGCCACAGAGCTCCAACTCTAATTAAATTGTAAATTAGATGAAAATTGATTTTTGTGACTGAGGAGACGAGGCAAAGGGAGGGACCAAGGTTAACTTTGTGCATTCAATGAATTTGAAAAGGAGTTTGCTCGAATTTTGATGATCAAAAACATCTGAAATGAGTTTAATATTAGCCATCTACTGACCTATTCTAAAAGTCAAAATATCTATTGAAGTAGAAGCTACAACTGTGGCCTTAATGTTTATAATGAAATCACAGGAGGCAGGACGATTGCCAGGCTATAGAAAGGCAGCCCAGGATGAGGAAGTGCTATGCACACCTGTAGCAGGCTGAGAGGTGTCACACACTAGATGTGAGTGACACCATGGAAAGGTCCCATACCTATGTGCAGTCTTTCCACAGTGTCACAGGTTGGGCAAAACTAGAGGGTCAGAGCTTGCCATCTGACAGAGTCTATACAACCAAATCCAGAGGTTCAGAAGTACCCCCACTTCAAAAGCACAAGGGTACCTCTGCTCTGGCTAACATGTACCTAAGTGAAGAGAAGACAGGTCCCCAGTTAGACACCTGAGTGGGACACCCAGATCTGGAAAGCTTGGAGTAAGAAAAGAACAAGAGGAGAGCTTAGTGCAGAGGAGATCCACAGACCTAGAGGGGGAGATGATAACAGAGTTCTAACCTCTGGACCCATCTATTCATTTCACGTTTTTATTGTGTGCTGTGCTCTCAAATCTGGGCACTACAGGCTCAGCGTGGGGTCAGAGAAGTAAAATGTGGGTCCAAAAATAAAATTTGTGACTTTTACAAGCAGTGAAATGCATGACCCACACCCCAGGAAGCAGTTGCCCATTGTCTGCAAATGAGTGGACACTGCCATTTATTTAATAAACCTAGAGAAGACACCAGTTTGGATAAAGTATTGAGGCCTTGAGACAGTGGTTTTTGTGAGGTCGGTAAAAGATAAGCACTTTGCTGCTTTTTCACAAACCATCTATTAGCACCAATAAGATAGTCTGTGCACTAGCATGCCTCTGACCTCAAGCCCCCATCTCCCTTCTCTCTCCTCAGCCCTCTCCCATCTCCCTTCTCTATCTACAGCCCTCCCCATCTCTCCTTTTTCTCTCTTCACAGCCCTCCCCCATATACCCTTATTTCTCTCTCCACAGCCCCAAAGGCACCTCTGTCCCTTTCTTTCTATGACAATTACCTATCATCACCTAAAGAGGAAAGCTTAGACCTTTAACCCTTTCTGAGATAGGACAACCAGACACATAATTTTCATCAAATTTTATTTTTAAATGATTAGTCTTCATCATCCTTGTAAGTAGTATTTGTGATTTAAAAGGCTTACTGCACTCTTGAATGTCATTTCCACCAAGCAGTGCATCTCTTGTGCTGTAAGGAAACACACAAGGAAACCTGTACCGCTTACCAAATTGCAATTTCCAAACCCCTGTCGAACCACCGCTGAACTTTGTCACTACAGACCTCAATAAAGCCACACCCCAAAAGGATTCCTCACTGCTTAGCTAGTCTCCCCACCCATCCTGTTGTGCCTCACTGCATTACTCCAAAACTCTGTCCGTGGGCATTGAAATCACTATGCTACCTGCACAAGGCCCTTCAAGGTATTTGAATTTTCAAGCCATGTCACCTTGGATGTCATGGATTTCTTATCTCTTATCCTGAGAGGTCTTCTCCTACTGTTCTCCTCTCACTTTAGAGCTTTTCCCTCCCTAGACACTAGCTGTTATCTAGAGGTATAGGATTCACACTCAGAAACATCCAGTTTCAAGTAACAAGCTCAGCTCTGTTAGCTCTAGCACCCTCTTCTGTGCCATTCACCCCACCCGACCCCACCCTCACATGCTAGCACCTCTCTGCTGGTGTGGATGGCCTAGGTTCTACAAGCCCCTCTCAGTCCTGCCATCAGACTGACTTCCCAGGGACAGCTAGATCAACAGCCACAACGCCAGAACTGCTTGTTGTTCAATTGCTGTCCTCACCATTTTGATCAGTCTGTCATCTGATGGGGGCTGCGGAACGTAGCTCAGGAGCCTCCACTCTCCTTTCCATACATCAGTGGTTCTCTCCCTTCCTGATGCTGTGACCCTTTAATATAGCTTCTCATGTTGTGCCGACTCCAACCAAACAATGATTTCTGTTGCTACTTCATAGCCTCAGTTTTGCTACTGCTGTGAATTGTAATGTAAACACCCGTGTTTTCTAATTGTCTCAGGCCACCCCTGTGAAAGGGTCACAACCCACAGGTTGAGAAGGGCTGCCATACACCAACAGTGTAGTTCTTGCTCCATGGCTTATGATTATTTCATTGTAGCTGTCTGCCCCACTGCATGTGTGCTACTTAAGGACACTTACAGAGTGCAACCGAATGTATGGCATGTTACATCATGGGATGCATCAAATATTGAGTAAATAATCGAGTGTGTGACAGAATGGAAAAGTTAGCATGGAGAGTGTACAGGAAAGCTGAGTCACTGGTAACTGGGGAGTCATGTGACCCCTCCTAGCAAAACTCTTCCCAGGATGTTGTAGAAGGCCTGGATGAACATTACAAGAAGCTGTTTGCTTCAGCACATTCTAGAGAAGAAATAATAGAAGAAAAGAAGGAAGGAAAGGAGGGGTTGGAGAGAGAGAAAAAGAGAGGGAGGGAGGGAAAGAGGGAGAGAGGAAGGGAGGGAAGGAGGGAGGGAGGGAGGGAGGAGGAAGAGTTTGCAAGCTGCTTGGATTCTTTCAGTCAGAATACTAAGCTCTCTCTCTTCTATTCCCCTTACAAATTGCTGTAAGGGGAATGGATATACATGCATAGTGAGTGACAGGCAACTATCCACATCTTCATGATGTGTCTATGTCAATGTTATAAGACTAAACTGAGGGCCCAATATCAGTATCCCTGCTTAGAGCTGAGATATGAATGTGCATACATTCCACACCTCCCATAAGTGACTCTCCCCCACCACCCAGTTCTTAACTGTCTAAGAGATTCCCCTCCCTCTCTTCTCCCTAATTTTTTGACTCTCACTTCTTGATCTGTAAAGAAAAGGCTGTAGTCCCCACTGTACTATATCTTCAAAGGGATCTATAAAATATTATTTTAATATTAGAGCTTTCCCTTCAAAATTAAAACAACATATGGGGAAAATATGTATTACTCTGTTTATACAAATTCACCAAAGAACTGCTGACTTCATGGTTAGTAACTTAAAGTGATTTCATGTCCAGTTATATAGCTGATTACTCTAGAGCAGACTGTGTGTCACACATTCTACTCTGCCAGGGACCAAAGATGGTCTTTACTAGACACACACTGTTGCCTAAGTAGAAGACATAGGTAAATGTTGGCTTCCTGACTTGTCACCTGCCTTGCCATATGACCAGAAAGCTGAAGGCCTAGAGCTGAGCTGGGGTGTTTGATGCTATGACCCTTCCCCAGGTCTTGACTCCCCCTGAATGTTTCAGAGGCTGCAGTTCTTCAGTCCACAAGATCTTTTGATGCTCATGGAGATTGATGAATATTTAGCTGGAGATTCATTCTTTCTGTCCTGGAAAGACTGGGGAGACCAGACCAGCCTCTCTCAAAGGAACAGAAGCAGAGGGTGTGAAGGGAAGGCAGCAGGAAGACAAAGGGGGTAATGAGCACCTTTGGTGGACAAAGGTCTCAGGTCTCAGCCACCCTACACTCTTTCGGTTTGTGTTCTGAAAGATTTGATCAATCTGCCAGACCTCCTCCAGGAAGTTTTCCCATGTTAATCTCATCCCAGATGGCATGGAAATAGTGATGTTGGGAAAACAACTAGAAAAGACTAAATATCCTTTTCTAGCATGAGACAGAAGGGAAAGGGGTTATTCCTCTGATAAGGTCAATGTCCTTTCCTTCTGACATTTCTTAGTTAAAAAACAGGAGATCAGATCGATGAAACCCCTCAGAGAAGAGAGATACTGACCAGAGAGATGCTTCCAAGTTCATTTTATTCTAGGACCATTAACTCTTGCTCAAATGTTCTGCAAACAAAACAGGCAAGGGTACTGGCCCCTAAGGTAGGTGCTCAGTGTTCTGTTGTGTCCCCAGCCCAGAGATGCCGAAGAAGCTTTTGACATTGCAGTTGCTTCCTGGACCAACTCAGGCCTTTAACATCAGACCCAGAGACCTAGCTGCTGTGAATCTGCTGGGTCTTCTGGCTGATATCTTTGTTCTGGACAATGTAGCTGAGAGGAATGGTTTTAGAGGGACCAGAAACCCCCAGCCACATCCTACTTCCAAACTGGCAGTGTGAAGGATGTTTCAAATTCATATTATAACAGAGAAGAAAAAGAAAGAAAGAAAGAAAAGAAGGAAGAAAGAAAGAAAGAAAGAAAGAAAGAAGAAAGAAAGAAAGAAAGAAAGAAAGAAAGAAAGAAAGAAAGAAAGAAAGAAAGGAAGGAAGATGATTGCAAGGGCACAAGGAAACAGAAACATGAGGGAAGTGATAAATAAAATTGAGAACATTTCTAGGTTCAAAATTCCATATGTCAATAAGGCCATAGATTGGCCTACTGATTCTCTGCACTAAAGGTCTGACATTTGTGAATGGTGCAGTCCTTATTCTGATCTTTGGGTTACATATTGCCCTTTTACAACTTTATAAAGGGAATCAACAGGGATTGATTCCCCAAGGTCTCATAGCAGCCCAGTATTATGCTGAGGGGCCTGTGTTCCTGACTTCTGTGGAACCCAATTTCCTCTAAAATGTCCTCAGAGACATGAAAATATACAGAGTTTTCTCTGTGCCTATTTTAATCCCCAATGGTTTTCCTTTAAACTTTACATCATTGGAAAACCAAACCACATGAACCAGTTTTAAGGACCTTGTCTGCCAAGGTTTGCACCTCAAATGTGACTCTCAGCTTGACCTCATGGCTGAAGTCACTGGTCTTGATTACATTAAATATACATTTCATCTGGGCTGCCAAGTCTGTGGCTGACAATGTCCATGGGAAAGAGTTAAGACTGAAGCTGAATGTTAATCAAGAAAATATAGATACCTAAGGGGTCATCACAGACTGAGCTAAAATGAAGAAGTGTGAAGAAAATCTAATTGGGAGGAAGATATAATAGCAAAATTTGTGTGTTCAGTAATATATGAATTTATTAAAATTTTGATAATCATCTAAAGTTCTTGGAGAATTTAAACAAATCTAGAAATTTGTTTTCTATGTTATCAAAGCTTCATTTTCTTAAGACTTGGGGATCAAAATAGTACCAAGAGAAGGCCTAAGAGGAAGCTTAATGAGGTTTAATAAGGAGCAGGAAAAACAAAAAGGCCGAACAGATGTTTATTCAGGGAGAAATAACTTACAACATAGATAGATGAGCACCAACAGGTTCCTGGTCCCAAGGATGCCCAGGTGTTCTCAGTCCCCATGCTGCAAGGAAGAGAGTTCCCAGAGCCCCTTCCTCAGACTTAGTTCCCCCAGGTAATGTCCACCCTTGTCCCCACTCCAAATGGGCGTGGTCTGTGCCACAGGTGCAGACAAGTGAATATCTCACTACAGGAGCTGGGCTAAGACAAAGTCTTCCAAGAGCTGTCAGAGCTGAGATGTTGATGCTGTAACCGCTTTTGAGTTCATGGCTGCACACCACTCACAGTTTGAGAAGCTATTGAATAGAACCAGGTTAGGGGCATGAGAATACTAAGTTATGCTTTGAAATAGTAACAAAGGGAATGATTTTCCATGAATCATAAGAGATTGCAAAGTCACATGGCCTATGTCTCTGCTCTAGCGCCAAAGCACAGTTATACTTCACAGCCCTAAAAACAGTTCAGGGTAGATGTAATGAGACTTATAGGCAAAGCACAGTTCTATTTTAGAAATAGTTCTAGGTCTTTGGTTTGTAGCTTAAGGCCTATACCATTTCATCTGCTAGGAATCAGTCAGGCTTGGCAGCCCAGCACTGTCATGAAAAGTACTGATATTAGTAATTCACTTCAGAGACATGGAGAAATGGTTCCAGATTCAACATCCTGTGTACATTCAATCATAGATGGGGGGAAGACTCTTGGGACCCCATCACTCCTTGAGGAGATTAATCTTCCTCAGTGATGTAGACACTGGTAGTTCCATTTCCTACTACTGTAGATAGCACCACACCCATGCTCACATGTATGGCCAAGATTAAACTCAGTAAGTTACAAAAACAAGGAGATATGGCAGTGTGAAGGAGACTATAAGAAGGTGGGCTATTGACCAAGGTTTGAGGGGAATGATGCATGCTAAGTATAATCAAAATGCATCCATACACATGTAAAACTGTCTATAAAAAACAAGTTTAGCTTTTTTTTAAATTATAGAACATTTAGTTAATAGTTTGGATCTAAGTCATCATTGTAATCAGCAGAGCAAGAAATTATTTTAAGTATCTCCTGACATAAAATGTGACCTAGCTAAGTGAGATCCCAGTGATTGTAGAGAAAGACTTCCTGTCCTCTTCAGGGGACTTGCAGACCAAAATCCAAACCATTCATTCATTAATTCACTCATTCAATGGGCAGTTGCATGATATTGGTCTACTATGAACCATACCAGTGAGTCTGTTGGGAAAGCATCCAGTTTCCTTCCAAGGCAGGAGCATTAAGCAGAAGTGGTTCTGTGTTCAATTTTATTTTACTCTGGGGCATTGTGTAGACACTGGAGCAGAGTCACTAAACTACTCAGTGAAAGCATATATTATAAGTAAAATTAGAGAACTGAGCACCATTGTTTTGATGAGTATAAAAGGCTATTCTAATATCTGCATGCTTCCATTCCAAAGACAACAGCTAAAAAAGACCAAGGATAAATTAAGAAGCCTACTAGTCAAAGGCTCAAGATTAATTGTCCCTGTCTCCTTCCCACTCTCATTTTCCCAGATACTGAGCCTTGCAAACAAGCACACTCACCAAGTGTTTTGAAAGAGCTCCAGTTTTTCATTTGGCCATATTGTCTGACCATCTAAAAAATATGGTCACATAGACAGCCTTTCCCATATTAGAATGCCATTATATGAGATGCATCTTATAATAATAATAATGCTTCATCAACTTTTGTCACTGTGAGCTATAAATGATATTTAAATGGTTGCCACATCCTTCTATAATTTAATGCATTGATTCAGGATTAAACACATCCACTGCTATGATTAAAGCAATGAAAAAATTCTGTGAAGTGTAAACAGCTATATTTATCAGTCCCTCCAAGCACTTCATGTCAGGTCATATATTTAAAACTATCACCATAGAAACCTTATTATATGAGCACTCAGCAAGCACCATCCATCTTTAGACTGATCTCTCTTAGCCATACCAGCCAACTTAAATAACTTCCTTCACTGGTTCTCTTAGAATTAGCATTACAATCACATAATGTATTTACCTGTCACAATATCAGTTAAATACATTAATCTCTAAAACATATAGTTATATCCTAAAGATTTCTTACGCTGTCAATAGTTCTATATAGCTGTGCCTCTACATATGGCTATTTCTTTTCTCAGACATTGGTACTTTAACATAACTAAGAGAAAAAATAGGGAAGGTTTCAAATTTGAAAGCATATGTGTCCAAAAAGGTGATCTTAGTGAGGACATTGCTTTGCTCCAGAGACTTGGATGCCCAGGGCTCCCTTGAGTCCCATTGTCCTCAGCACAGAATCATTTCTCCCACCTGCTGCTCTTCTTGGTAGCTTTGGTATCTATCTATACCTCCTTTTAATTGCCCCAGTCAGGTTTTCTTGTCTTGAACAGAAACAGACTCCACACACTGTTCATCTTGTCCAACATAGCAAGAAATAGCAGGTGATAACAACTCAATTTCTCAGTCACTAAGAGTCACTGCAGAGCCACTAAATACTAATATCCCAGATCTCTAACCTCAGGCGCAAGGACTGATTACAACATCCTTGGTTGGATCATAATTATTTTACTACTTAGCTTTCATCCCTATACTGTGCACCTTAATGTGGGATAGTACATTGTAGGCGGCCGCCCGCAGGACGCCATTACAAGATGGCGAACTTCCTCTTTCTTGTTTACCTTATTCGGGCATACGCCAGCTTGGAGGCTGCACTCCAGCGCGCCTGCTCATTCCCTAGCCAATCCTGTGGCTCCAACACTGAGGTGAGGTCTTTTGAGCCTATGAGACCGTGACCCGTTGCCTAGTAGGATATATAAGCAGCTGTCCCTTCCTGCCCGGGGCCCCTCACCTTCAGCTCTCCCTTCAACCAAGAAGCGCTCCAATAAAGTGTGATCTGAGAAGAATCCTCGTGGTTGCCGTCTTTCCTGCGGGTCGGGCTTGGCGCGCCACAGTACATTTGTTCATGAATCTCCCATGTACACCTCAATGTCTATCATTACCTCAATATAAATTGCTTGAAATGTTAAATTACTTTAATGAGTGAAAAATCGATAAGAACTACCGAAAGACCACAGAACATATATTTTAATAGTTTGGGCTTTTTTTGTTCTATCTGTTCTTTTTCTAGAGTACTTGATATCTGTCAGAAGAAGACTGGGAACTAATTAAGAAAGCTGCCCACTAAATAATGCTTGCTACCCCCATTTCATCCCATCCCTACCTACTTCCCATCTACAAAGCAAAACAGAAAAAAAGCTCAAAGCTCATCCCTTATTGGATTTTCCAACTTGCTATTTGTTTTTTACTGTCTTACCAGAAACTATTCCTAACCTGTGGGTTCACAGCCACATCTCTGAAACAGGAAAAAAGGTCAATTTTTAAACAAGTGCTCATATGCCATCATTTTTATTTTTACTTCATACAGCATCTAAACTTACCCTAAGGTGTCCTGATGTAAAATAAGAACAAACCACAGTTTCATATCCCAGTGGGCCCAGTAGAACATCAACTCCTATCACTTTTGCAGTGGTCAAATCCCTGGACACTACAGAAGCAAGGTTGAACAACCCAATAAAGCAAGTGGATGATGCTTTTCCTACGCCATCATCTCTCACCTCCTGAACTGAGAAGTCACACAAGAAAGTAGTGATGATTGTAGGAGTAGGTAAGTCCTTCAAAGTATTACTGTAACCTAAGACATGTACACACTGTATATTCTCATCTTTTTGTGTTGTTAAACCACAAGCATCAGTAACTGTCTTCTTGTCCCTGGGTCTCACCATAGTCTGATCTTAGCAACATTATATTGGGTCCAATTTTTATAAAGTCTTTCACTCAGCAAGATCTTCTTATTGTTTTCCCAGGTATCCTATTTTTGTGGTGGTTGCTTCTGGTTGCCTTTGTCAAACATCATTGCATTCTTTAAATTAACCTATTTCTCCCTCAACGACTCTGCAGCTGACAACCCCACAATGTATGAGCCTGAGTCAAGTTGAGATCCCCTATGGGTAACACCTTCCTGAGAATGTATGTCTAAAGCACTGAGAATTACCAAGTGACATGCCTGCCCCAGTACTGGGACATACATTCTGTACCCCTAATGTGTCAATTCTTCTCCTCATATTCAGGAAAATAATGTCTTAAAAAAACAATGTAAGCTGGGTGGTGGTGGCACATGCCTTTCATCCCAGAACTCAGGAGGCAGAGGCAGGCAGATCTCTGTGAATTCGAGACCAGCTTGGTTTATAAGAGCTAGTTCCAGGACAGGATCCAAAGCCACAGAGAAACCCTGTTTCATATACTATGTATATGTATATGTATATGTATATGTATATGTATATGTATATGTAAGAACTGTAGTGGCAAATTAAAGAGAGATAAAATACAGTAGGTTAAACCAAAGGCAAAGGACTTTGACAATGTCATCTGCATCTCAGGGGTTTCCTTTTCATCCTTCTCTATGTACTGCAGTTGAGTATCACATGGGCATTATTTTCTTCCACACCTAAATTCCTCTCTCTTCTTTTTAACTTCTCAGATGCTCCTATTCCTGAAAGACTTCTTCTCTGGCCTTCAAGGTCTAACCATGTGCTCCACCACACACCACCCAGTTTCTACTTCTGAGCAACTTTGTAGTACCTACATGTGGTCATTGTACAACTGATGTCACTTTCCATGAACTGCTTCTTGCTTGTCCTTTGAAGCCTGGGATCATGGATCTTATTGTTTTGAACTGATTCTACAGAAAGCAGAGAATCTATGAGATGATCCCCATGATGTATAGATCTTCCTAGAGGCTTTGAAATGCCCTAGGTTTGGTACAGCAAAACAGGAGGTGAATGTTTTTGTTTTACTGTTTCTTCCCCTCTGTTGTGTTTCCTGAACCATAGTATCTCAGGAAACACCAAGTGGATAAAGCCTATCTGTTATTTTCAACTCTCAGATTTTATCAAGCACCCCATTATGAGAATACAATTCTAAACTGAGCTTCTCTTACATCTGCATCCATCTGGAACATTCTCAGAGAGGACTAGGAAGATACAGATACTTTCACATGGCACAACTTAATCACGGGAGGAATTAAGAACCTATATAAGAACCTTATGACACATATCTGCAAATTGCCATTAAAGATAGGTAGTTCTCACCCTTGGTCCTGCTGGGCCCACTGCTCGGGGTGAGCATTGGGCCAGAGTGTGAGTCCAACACTCCCTGCCACCTCCTTGGAAATTCCTGGGCTGGCTCCGAGCATACTGGACATGCCTATCCTCCTAGGTTTACTTTGAGCCCGCACTCACCTGATCTTTGGGCCCCATTGCCTGCCCTCTGCCAGAGACCTCCAAGAGAGCTTGAAACATTCAGAGTTGCAAAAATCGAAATTCTGACCCACCTATACCCACCAGGAAAGCAGGGTAGAGAAAAAGACTCTACCTGCACCCACTTGAGAAAGTGATGGGAAGACAACAACACAAGAAAACACCCAACAATAGAAAGACCAGTATGACAACACCAGAATCTAAGGACTCTACACCAACTAGACCTGAACACACCAAAGCAGATGAGGCAGAAGAGAATGACTTAAAAAATGACTTCATAAAAATGATAGAGGTACTCAAAAATGATATGAGAAAAACCCTTAAAGAAATGGAAAGAAAAAACAGTTGGAAGAAATAGAGGAAAAGACCAAGCAAAAAGTGTAAGAAATGAACAAATCTCTTAAAGAAAGTAAGGAAAGCCAAGAAAAAGCAATCAAACAGATGAAGGAAACAAATCAAACAGTTCAAGGCCTGAAAACTGAAATAGAGACAATAAAGAAAACATAAACTGAGGGAATGCTGAAAATAGAAAAACTGGGCAAATGATCAGGAACTACAGACACAAGTATAACCAACAGAATACAAGAGATCAAAGAGAATCTCAGGTACTGAAGGTAAACTAGAGGAAATAGATGCACCGACCAAAGAAAATCTTAAATCCAACAAATCCTTAACACAAAACATCCAGGAAATGTGGGACACTGAAAAAAACAAACCTAAGAATAATATGCATAAGAAAGTGAAGAAACCCAGCTCAAAGGTGCAGAAAACATATTCAACAAAATCATTTAGGAAAACTTTCCCAATCTAAAGAAAGACATGCCTATGAAAGTACAAGAAACATACCAAACACCACATAGTCTGGACCCCCCCCAGAAAAAGTTTCACATAATAATCAGAACACCTAACATACAGAATAAAGAATATTAAGGGAAAAAAGGCCAGATAACATATAAAAGCAGACCTATCAAAATTACCCCTGTCTTCTCCATGGAAAATCTCAAGGCTAGAAGATCCAGGACAGCTGTTCTACAAATACTAAGAGTTCATGGATGCCAGCCCAGGCTACTATACCCAGAAAAACTCTCAATCATTATAGATGGAGAAAACAAGATCGTCAATGACAAAGCCAAATTTTCACAATACATATCCACAAATCCAGCCCTACAGAAAGTTTTGGAAGGAAAACTCCAACCCAAGGAATTTAACTATGCTCACAAAGACATAGGCAATAGATAATCCCACTTTATCAGAACCCAAAAGAAAAAGCAGGGCAAATACACTCACAATACCACTGTCAACAACAGATCTAAAACAAACAAGCATTGACAGTCAATGGTCCTTACTTTTCCTCAATATTAATGGTCTTAGATTGCCTATAAAAAGACACAGGCAAACAGAATAGATACGAAGACAGAATCCATTCTTCTGCTGCATACAAGAAACACATCTATGCTTCAAGACAGACATTACCTCAGGGAAAAGGGTTGGGAAAATATCTTCCAATCAAATGGACCAAAGAAGCAAGCAGGTGTAGCTATCCTAATATCTAACAAGTTAGACTTAAACCTAAATTAATCAAAAGAAATGAAGAAGATCATTTCATATTCATCACAGGTGAAACCCATCAGTACAAAGTCTCAATTCAAGCACCCACATTCGTAAAAGAAACTCTACTAAAACTCAAACCTCACATAAAACCTCACACATTCATAGTGGGAGACGTCAACACCCCACTCTCACTACTAGACAGGACCACCAGGCAGAAACTTAACAAAGAAACAAAAGAAATAACAGAAGTTATGTCCCAATTGGGTTTAACAGTAATCTATAAAACATTCCATCCAAACACAAAAGAATATACCTTTGTCTCACCTCCACATGGAACCTTCTCTAAAATCGACCACATACTAGACAACATAACAAACCTCAACAGATACAAAAAAAAAAAAAAAAATTGGAATAGCGCCCTGTATCTTATCAGACTACCATGCTTTAAAGTTGGAATTCAACAACAACATAGATTGTAGAAACTCTACAAACTCAAGGAAACTGAATAATGCACAATTGCACCATTTCTGGGTCAAGGAAGAAATAAAGAAAGAAATTAAAGATTTCCTAGAATTCAATGAGAATGAAGACACAACATACCCAAACTTATGGGATACTTTGAAAGCTATGAGGAAAATTCAATGCACTAAATGTCCATAAAGAAAACAGAGGATACTCACATTAGAGAATTAACAGCACAACTGAAAGCCCTAGAACAAAAAGAAGCAAACTCAACCCAAGGAGTAGATGCCAGGAAATAATCCATTTGAGGGCTGAAATCAATAAAGTAGAGACTAGGAAACAATACAAAGAATCAATGTAATAAAGAGTTGGTTCTTTGAGAAAATCAACAAGAAACCTTTAACCAAAAAATCCTTTAACCAAACTTACCAAAAAGCAGAGAGAGAGAACATGCAAATCAACAAAATAAGAAATGAAAATGGGAACATAACAAGGGATGCTGAGGAAATCTAGACAATTGTCAGGTCATACTTTGAAAACCTGTACACCGCAAAATTTGAAAATTCAAAGGAAATGAACAAATTTCTGGATAGATATCACTCACTAAAATGAAATCAAGAACACATAAGCTATTTAAATAGACCTAGTGAAATAGAAGCAGTCATCAAAACCCACCCAACCAAAAAAAAAAAAAAAAAAAAAAAAAAAAAAAGAAAGCCCAGCCCAGGGAGATGGAGATGGCTCCAGTGCAGACTCCTATCAGAAATTCAAAGAACAGCTAATACCAATGCTCTTCAAATTGTTCCACACAATAGAAGTAGAAGGTTCATTACCAAACTCTTTTTACAAGGTTAAAATTACTTTGGTAACCAAGCCACACAACTAAGAAAGAGAACTTCAGACCAATATCCCTCATGAACATTGAGGCAAAATTACTCAATAAAATACTGGCAAATCAAGAACACATCAGAGAAATCCACCAAGACCAAGTAGGCTTCATCCCTGGGTTGCAGGGATGGTTCAACATATGAAAATCTTTCAATGTGATCCACCATATAAACAAACTGAAAAATAAAAATAATCTCACTAGGTGCTGAAAAAGCCTTTCACAAAATCCAATACCCTTTCATGATAAAGGTCTTGGAGAGAACAGGGATAACAGGAATATACCTAAACATAATAAAAGCAATATACAGTAAACCCACAGCAAATATCAAACTGAATGAAAAGAAGCTTAAGGCGATTCCTCTAAAATTGGAACAAGACAAGACTGCCCACTCTCTCCATATCCCTTCCATATTGTGCTTGATGTTCTAGCTAAAGCAATAAGACAACAAAAGGAGTTCAAGGGGATACAAATTGGAAAGGAAGAAATCAAGCTGCCACTATTTGCAGATGATATGATAGTTTACATAAGTGACCTGAAAAACTCAACCAGGTAACTCCTACAGCTGATATATACCTTCAGCAAATTATCAGAATACAAGGTTAATACAAAACAAAACAAAACAAAAACAAAAGTAGTTCTACTATATACAGACAATAAAGGGGCTGAGAAAGTAATCAGAGAAACATCACCCTTTACAATAGCCACAAACAACATAAAGTATCTTGGGGTAACACTTACCAAACAAATGAAAGACCTATATAGCAAGAACTTTATGTCTCTATAAAAAGAAATTAAAGAAGATACCAAAAAATGGAAAGATCTCCTGTGCTCTTGGATAGGTCGAATCAACATAGTAAAAATGGCAATCTTGTCAAAAGCAATATACAGATTCAATGCAATCCCCAACAAAATTTCAGCACAATCTTTCACTGACCTTTAAAGGATAATATTCACCTATATATGGAAAAACAAAAGACCCGGGATAGCCAAAACAACCCTGTACAATAAAGGAACATCAGGAGCCATCACCATCCCTGACTTCAAGCTCTGCCATAGAGCTGTAGTCCTGAAAACAGCTTGGTATTGGCACAAAAATAGACAGGTAGACCAATGGAATAGAATAAAAAAATCCTGATATTAACCCACACACCTATGAATACCTGATTTTTGACAAAATAGCTAAAAGTATACAATGGAAGGAGAAAAGCTTCTTCAATAAATGGTGCTGGCACAACTGGATGATGCTGTGTAGAAGACTGCAGATAGACCCATGTCTATCACAATGCGCAAAACTTAAGTACAAATGGATCAAAGACCTCAACATAAATCCAGCTACACTGAACCTCTTAGAAGAAAACGTACAAGGTATGCTTGAACAAATTGGTACAGGAGACTGCTTTCTGAACATAACACCATTAGCACAGACACTGAGATCAACAATGAATGGAACCTCCTCAAACTGAGCAGCTTCTGTAAGGCAAAGGACAGAGTCATCAAGACAAAATGGCAGCCAACAGACTGGGAAAAGATCTTCACCAACCCACATCTGACAGAGGGCTGATCTCGAAACTATACAAAGACCTCAAGAAACTAATCACCAAAACATCAAATAAGCCTATTAAAAATTGGGGTACAGAACTGAATAGAGAATTCTCCAGAGGAATGCAAAATGGCTGAAAAACATTTAAGAAAGTTCTCAACATCTTTAGCCATCAGAGAAATGCAAATCAAAACAACTCTGAGATACCATGTTACTCTTGTCAGAATGGCTAAAATCAGAAACACCAATGACAACTTATGCTGCAGAAGATATGGAGAAAGGAGAACACTCTTCCACTGCTGGTGGGAGTGCAAACTTGTACAGACATTTTGGAGATCAGTGTGGCAGTTCCTCAGGAAAATGGGAATCAGTCTGCCACATGACCTGGCAATTCCACTCTTAGGCATATAACCAAATGATCCACATCAATGCAACAAAGATATATGTTCAACTATATTCATAGCAGAAGTATTTGTAATAGAAAGAACCTGGAAGCAACCTAGATGCCCCTCAACTGAAGAATGGATAAAGAAGATGTGGTACATTACACAATGGAATACTACTCAATGGGGGAGGGTGGAATCTTGAAATTCACAGGAAAATAGATGGAACTTGAAGAAACCATCCTGAATGAGGTAACCCAGTCACAAAAAGAGGAACATGTTATGTACTCAATCATATATGGGTTTTAGACATAGAGTAAAGGATCACCAGCCTGTAATTTACATGGCCAGAGAAACTAGAATACAGAAAGGACCCTAAGAGATTCACACAAGGTCCCTCACAAAAGGGGAAAGGAACAAGATCTCATGAGCATAGTGGGAGTGGGAGGAGGCAGTGAGAGGAGAGGGAGTTAGCAGAAAGAAAAGTGGAGGAGAGGAGAACATGTGGGACAAGGAATATTGAGTTAAGGAACAAATAGATGAGCACAAAAAAAAGAGAGATACCATAATAGAGGGAGCCATTATAGGTTTGAAGAGGAAACTGACTCTAGAGAAATGTCCAGAGACCTACAAGAATGACCCCAACTAACAAAGTGAGCAACAGTTGAAAGTCTACCTTAAATGCCTTTCCCTGATAATGAGATTGATAACTAACTTATATGCCATCATAGAGCCCTCATCTAGTATTTGATGGAAACAGAAGCAGACACCCATAGCTAAACACTGAGCCAAACTGGAATCCAGATACAGAGAGGGAGGACAAGACCAGGCTACAGAAACAGCTGACCTGAACAAGGGGGAGTTCATGGATCCCCAGACTGATTGCTGGGAATCCAGCATTGGACTGACTCAGACACCTGAACATGGGTCTCAGTTAGAAGCCCTGGGCAGTCTAAGGAACCTCTGACAGTGGAACCCGGATGTATCCCTGGTTCACAAAATTAGTTTGGGAGCACATTCCATATGGAGGGATATTCCCTCAGCCTAGAAACAGGAGGGAGGGCCTAGACTCTACTCCAAATGACTTGACAGATTTTGATAATTCCTCCTGGAAGGCATCATCCTCCCTGTGGAGTGGATGGGCAATGGGATGTGGGATGGGAGGGATGGAGAGGAAACTGGGATCAATACGTAAAATAAGAAAAAATTACACACACACACACACACACACACACACACACAAAGAAAATTTGTGAAAAAAAATAGGTGGTTCTTTTGCTGTCTCTTCGTCTGGGTTGCAACTGTTATGAGGATGGTGAGGTTGGGAGGGACTGGACTATGGAACTAATTGAATTTTAAGTAAAAGGAGATTATTTTGGGGTTGTTGGTTCATCCTAAATCACTGGGAAGAATATTGAAAATATACTACAAAGACCTGAACCTGAGATCCGGTACTCTTCCTTCCTGTAGTACCAATTAGAATGACAAAGCCATACAATTCTGCCAAGAGTCATCCAACTAAACAAGTCTCTGTATTTCCTTTATGTGTTGAAACCATAGAGAGACAAGGTTCCTCGAGGTGAGACTACTGGGGTTGGAGTCTTTCTTCTTGAGGGTAGGAGGGAGGAGTGATAAGACACTCAGAGCTATGAGCCATCAGTCATCAGAGGATGGATGTACTGTAGATCACCTGATCACATAAAGAAAAAGGAAGTAAGAGACCAGACAGCTCACCAAGTAGAGGTGAGTCTAATGATCTCCATCTTCAGGCATCTCAGGAATTTTCCAGATAATCAATCAGGGAGAGCTATAGGAAAGCCTTTCGGGCAACCTTGTGTTGCATAAACAGAACTGAGACACTGCACTGAAAGTCACTGTGAAGTATATTTTGATCCTTTGAAACTTGTTGGTACCTACCCCCGCATTTCTTCCTGATGTCTGTTACCCAAAGGCAAAATGGCTGCATGTTTGCTGTTGTAAGACAAAGATTGCTTCTAATGACCATAGACATGAAGCAACAAGAGGCATTTTTTATTCTTGAAAATCTAGGCTTCAGCATTTGTTTTTTAGATATATACCCTGTATCACTTAAAATTTTCTTTTGTCACTCAGAATCTCTGTGCAATAAATGGCTCTGTAATTGTTCAGTCTGCCAACCAATGAGATCGATGAATATACTATGGTGTTGTGTTAACCACTATATCTTTATTGCTGGTTGGGATGACTAGCCTACAGTCACTACTGAGAAAAGAAAGAGCAGCCCTACAGGATGGAAGGAAGTGACTTGGCTCTAAGAGCTAATGTTATGATATTCTTCTGTGGAATACAAACATTTCATGCATTTTACAAACCCCCAACAACAGCCATGCTGATTCTGGCCATCAGGGAGTAAACCACAAACAATATTATTCTTGAAGGCTAACAAAGACAAGATCATTGTCTAAACCACACACTACTAGATAATCACTCTTCTAGCTAATGTGAGTGACTACAGCCTCTTTAGAATTTATAGTTTTAGCCTGCCTACCTCATTCATCTAGCTAAAAAGGTAATTCTTTAAATATTGATGGAGAAAACAAATAGTGAAGATTTAATCAATTTATGGTTGTCAGTGATGAAGATAGGCAGTTGTATTGCTAAGTAGCTTGTGCCTTTTGACAGTGCCAAAACTTCAACTACCCAAATTATATAACTAGAGCTCAATTTTTTAAACTATCATTTCTCTTCTTTTTATGTATGAGAGTTTTACCTTCAGGTATGCATATGGACCACTTAATGCCTGGTGCCCATGGAGGTAAGAAGAGGGCATTAGGGCCCCTAGGACTGATGTTTGTAAGCCAGCATGTGGGCACTGGGAAACAACTCTAGGTCCTTTGCAAGAGCACCAATTACTCTGAACTACTGTGCCATTTCTCTAGTCCTCCAACAACCAGGTCTTGATATCCTCAGAGAGTCTATTCTCTCCATCACTACAACAAACCAATCAACAAGACTTTAGTCTACTACCTGCTCCTGGTGCTATTTGGAACAAGAATAGTAATGGTGTTCAATATAAATCTATTAATAGAATAAAAATATTGAATGATTATTTGAAGCAGAAGGAATTTCATCAAGGGAAGGTACTAGGGATAGTAGTTAGGAAGGGGGATGCAGGGAAAGTATTGGAGATTTCTAGCCAAGAGAGAGGTGATATCTCCAACTGGAGTCACTGGCTAGGGGACAGCATAATCCTTTTAGAAGGTCTAGAATTCTGGACAATCTGAAGGAACATGCCTTTGTTACACTAGCTTCCGGCTAACCTCATATTCTCCTATCTTCCATAATGCATTACATGGTAAAGTGATTTGTTTTTTAAATAAGTGTGTCTCTCTTCAGCTTCACTACTGACTGTGATATAAAAAGTACCTTTAATAATTATGTTAGTTGCTTTTCTGTTGTAGTAATAAAACACTGCAGAGGCAGTTTTTTGGGGTTTGCTGTTCCAGAGGCATAAGTGTTCACAACAGCCAAATGTGCATAACACCACGCAGCATCCATGAATGCAGCTGCAGAAAGTTTAGAGCTCATATTTTCTAATGAAAAAAGAAGAGAAAGCAAATTAGAAGCAGGCCGTGAGTTTTAATCTAAATCCACTCCTAGTGCTGCACATCTTCTAGCAAGCCTGCACCATCAAAATATCCCCAAACAACACACCAACTGGGAACCAAATTTTCAAATGCTCAAGACCAGGGAAACATTTCTCAACAAACAACGGGTAATAAATAACCTCTCCTAGCACAATAATAATTGATAGAATGCTAAACTATTAGGGCAAAAAGGACACTTTAGCATGGTTAATGATCTAAGCTTTGAAAATATACTTGGGTGGGTAAACCCACAGAAACAGCTGACTTGAACAAGGGAGAGCTCATGGACCCCAGATTGACAGATGGGAAACCAACATAGGACTGCCCCAGGCCCCCTGAACATGGGTGTCAGTTAGGAGACCTGGGCAATCTACGGGGCCTCTGGTAGTGGGTCAGTATTTATCCCTAGTGTACAAATGGACTTTGGGAGCCCATTTCATATAGAGGGGTACTCTCTCAGCCTAGAAACATGGGTAAGGGAGTAGGCCCTGCTCCAAATGATATGAATGACTTTGATGATCCCCCATGGAAGGCCTCAACCTCTCTGGGGAGCAGAGAGGGGAATGGGGGATTGGTGGGGGCCATGAGAGGATGGGAGAGAGAAGGAACTGGGATTGATATGTAAAACAAGATTATTTCTAACTGAGAGAGAGAGAGAGAGAGAGAGAGAGAGAGAGAGAGAGAGAGAGAGAGAGAGAGAGAGAGAGAGAGAGAAGAAAATATTCTGGGGCAAAACATCCTTGAAAACAGAAGAAAGTCAGAAGGAGGTATATTCAATCCTTCCACCTTATTTTATCCATTAAGACTAAGTGCAATTCATTGTTCCATGGCTATTTCAAAAGAAGTATAGAATCCCCATATTTTAAACTGGATAAAGAACATCATTTAAGGAGTTTTGTTTTTAAAAACCCAGAAACTAAAATATACAGAGAAGCACAAATTTGCCCTAAACAATGTTTCAATCAAAAATTATCACTCAATGGATACAACTGAAAATTATTACATTAAGTGAGATAAAGTCCCTGAAAGACAAATATGTTTTCTCTCTTTGCTTTAGGTCCTAGATTTTACATACATACATAAAATGTGTGTGTATATGTGGCATGAAAGTAAATCGAAAACATGTGGGTGGCAAAGCAGACTAATTGGAGAGAAGATGGGAAAAAAGGGGAGGGTAGAAGAGATGAGGTAAAATATGCTAATATGTAATATACTTACATGAAAATGTCCCTTCTAAACTTGTGTAAAATGAATAGATCCCAATTTAAAAGTTATCATTTAATTTAAATATAAACAATACTCTGTTATAATTCTAATGGCAATATGGGAAATAAACAGCAAAATAGTTATGATAGTAAATGAAGCCAGATTCATCTCTAATAGTATAATAAGACACAATAAAAAAGGATTCATATTTATTTCATAAAGATTATGTGACACAGACAGGCAGTGCTTGTTACTATCTCCTGTACAATACGAGCCACTGAGCGAAGCAGCCTCCATCTTCATCAGATCACCTGCTCCCAATAAAATAAAAACAAAACATAAAAACCATCATCAGGTGCCTGTTGACTGTTGGTGTTCCTTCAGAGGATGGTGGGGTTGGAGGTAGAGGAGTGGGGGAAGTTCCAGGTACATTTCTGTGCAATTATAACTACACAAGACCTGGAAGTCTTAGGGGAGGCTAATGTATGACTGGGGTGACTAACTGGGAGGAACTCCATCTATGTGGCTATGGAGAAGTCATAATCCATACTGGGCAGACTTTCCAGTTCAATGGTCTTTCACATTCCTATATGCAACTCCTCACCCATGTGTTGTAAGTTAATCCACTCAACCCATTGGTTCACCAGACTATACTCTACCAGAATCATGCTTTGCTTTATTGGTTCAAAAATACAAGGAGAGTAGATGCTTTTTCTACCTCCCCAGGGAAGTTCTCAAAACACTGCAGTGTACAATTTTTTTTTCTGTTTAAAACAACCACATTAATGTGGTTAGAAGTTACCGGGGTAATTTCCTTAATTGTGATGCACACAGTAACTGTTCCACCCCCCCCCATAACATCAACCTAGTCACTGGCTGCACATTGAAAAGTCATTAGCACTCATCAATTATCTTCAATATTCCATGCTTCAAGATCATTTTATCCTCTCACACTCAATACCAAATATTTCTCAGAAAAATAAATATGGACAAATTCCTTGACCACATTATATTGGAGTAATATTAATGGTCTTCTTGACTTTGCCTCTCATGCATATCCTACCTGAACTTTAGTTCTGGCTTCCACTGGTGGGGGTGTGTCATAGACACATTCTCTATCCATTAGCACTATTCTGAGTGCCCAGTAGTTTGGTGACTCGACACCCTTAAGAATCAGTAACTAATCACATCTAATCAAATCATCCATAAATGTTTTTGGAGACATTCACATCACAAAATAAACACACACACACACACACACACACACACACACACACACACACACACACACACGGAATATATATATATATATATATATATATATATATATATATATATATATATATATATATTCCACTGTCTTTGCAGTTAAATCTGAAATGGTCTAGCACAGAAAATAAATTCTATGTATCCCAACATTCAAACTGCTCAGCAAAAAATATAAGAGATGGGCAGGTTAAAGCATGAGCTGGATGAATGAAAGAAGAAATGGCAGGTCTCTAGTACACAAGGGAAGCAATGGCATAGGTTGCTTGTCTCTTGTCAGGAATCTAGGAAACATGAGGAAGATGCTGGGAGTGTTGGCTCTGTCACCTCCCCTGGTTGTGAAAGCAGCAGCATGCTTGAGCTGTGTATCACAAGCCTGCCAAGAATAAAAAGGCTGCTACCCTGGATCATTCATCCACAGCCTCTTCAGCACAGCCTTCTCCTCCTGCATTTGCTGTATCTGGTGAGTACCTGACTAGGGACAGGGCCTCATCTCTGGTGTGCAGAGAAAACAAACTGGACTTGACTGGGGAGGAGGAAGCAGAGGTGTCTAATGAGAGGGCAGCAGGAAGAGGACCTGCCAAGGGACAAGGGGCAGGAAGCAGAATGCAGACAGGAGCCTCTGTGGGTGCATCAGAGTCTGTGACACACCAGAGTCCTGGCTCTCAGCAATCCCTCTCCTGAGGGGTCTGCATCTGCCCAGAGAACTGTCTGAGAGTTATTTCCCCATTACCTGTATTTGCTTCAGCTGACAGAGAGCTAATTAGAACTATAAGCACTCCCTTCTGCAAGCAGGCAAAGAGCAAGACAATGTCTTACAGGTCCTGGAGACCAGTTGTGCTTTGCCTTGGAAAGATCACAGGTCAGGGAGCAGAGGATGTTAGGAGCAGGGCTTTATAAAACCATTCCCAAGGCAAACAATGCCCTAAAGACATTTTCTTTGCTTACCCAGGCTGACTGACTCCTGCTGAGATGTCCTGCCAGCAGAACCAGAAGCAATGCCAGCCTCCTCCCAAGTGCCCCTCCCCCAAGTGCCCCCCAAAGAGCACAGCACAGTGTCTGCCTGCAGCCTCCTCCTGCTGTGCTACAAGCTCTGGGGGCTGCAGTGTCCCCAGCTCTGAGGGGGGCTGCTTGCTGAGCCACCACAGGCGCAGGTCCCACAGATGCAGGCACAGGAGCTCCTCCAGGTCCTGTGAGCGTGGCAGTGGCCAGCAGTCAGGGGGCTCATGCTGTGGCCAGAGCTCCGGGGACTGCTGCTGAGCTGGACAGTGCAGTTGGGAAAAGAAACATCGTCAAAATCGAGTCGAAGCAGCTTCCCCAACATGCTGTTCTCTTCCCCAGTTTCCCTGTCTCCTTTAAATGCTGAGATGTCCCGAAGAGAGCTCAGATCTCTCCTGGCTCTCCCTGTTCTCTACATGCCCACAGAGCAAGCACACTGCTATCTGGAGAACTTGTGATAACTTCCTGGTCGGTTATCATGCTGTACTAGACCCTGTGGAAAGTAAAGAACTTGTTTCCCAACACCATTGTGTTTCTCATGTCTAGTTCTGTGAATTCTCCTGTCCTCTGCTCCATTCTCCAGTACTATTGATCATGTAAAAACAGATACTGCCTCCAGAGAGAAACAGCATGGCGGGGAGGGGAGTGGGGGTGGGAGTGGGGAGGGGTGGGGGTGGAGAGGAGTGGGGGGTGGGGAGGGGTGGGGGGTGTAGGCGGGGAAGGGCAGGTGGGCTGTTTTGTCAGGAAGAGCAGGAGCTGTTGGCTTTGACTCCAATGTCTGTGGAGACCTGACTACCCTCTAGCATGTGTGGAAAGTGCATCGACTGGTACCCAGATTCTGTTAGAAGGCAAAGGTTAATATTAGAACAGGAGTTCTTGATTCCCAACAAAGAAACAGAAAATGGGGAGTCAAAGGAAGCCAAAAGCTGGCCCTGGGATGCTAAGAGTAAGGAAGCAAGGAAGGCTGCCTCTGAGTTGTAAACACAGTTTCTCCAATAATACCTGAAGGTACCACTGAGAGTTAGGAAGAAGGTAAGAGCAGAAGTTGTGAATGCCAGGGGGGAAATGGAGCTGAGTTTTGGTTAAAAAAAAATGGTATCTTATGAAAGAAAATTGAAAAGAAAATGTTCCTGGTTTTATAAATACATGGTATCTTTAGATCAAATATCTACTTAGCATTTGGGACAAATAAAAATTAGAAAAAAACTAAAAACAAAAGTATTATCTCAATTATGTGACATGATTTCTCAGTTATGAAATGACACTCTGATGTGGATACTCCTACTGTCTCAAATATGGCACCATCACAGTTTATCGTAGCTCACCAAAGGCTTACAACAGCCAGGCTGCAAACACCATGCATTTTTGTTTTGCTTCAAACCAAGAAAAAGAATTATTTCTAAATTATCTCCCCCCTAGGTACTTCTCAGTGTATTTAACATCACCTTTCAAACACTGTATCCTAAGCTTCCGATTGATGTAAATTATGGATTCATTAGGACACCACTGGGGAAAGAAGATCTGCCTCAGGCTTTCCACAGAAACACAGCCAACTGACCATGCTATTTCATCTCACATTCAAACCACCACTGTTGTAAGTTAGTGGTAGATATGATATTAAATCAACATGATAATCCAAACCCCAGGATATGCCTTAAAATAAACCAAAGAAACCAAAAATGTTTCTTAGAAACTCTCTTTAAAGAATGGAAAGTGAGGACGCAAAAGAATGCCAGAGAAGCCATCCTCATACTGCACTCACACTGCTAAAAAGTAGAAACCTTCAAAATATTATGTCAAGTTCTGTACTGTGCACTGAACTCTAACTCCATAGGCATATACTTAGTTCTAGTTCTTGGAATACAAAAAAAATAATCTTTATTGATAGTAAATGAATCAATGAAGCTGTAATGATGACCAAAGTTGATGTTCAGGTTGAATTACTGATTCACTTAATTTCTATCTTATATTAATGAAGATAAAATTATTCTTATTTTAATATAAATATTTTCTTAAATAAATAGATAGTGTCTCAAATAGGTTTTAAAAAACCTATTGCTTTTAGAGATATGATGTCATTTGAGTCCATTTACATAAACTATCTATTGTTATAAACACACATTGAGATTCATCTTCAGAGTTCACTTAAGCAACTACTTGACTTAACCATAAAGTTAGTGCTCGGTAAAATAATCCATGTTCAACAAGACAGACATTATATGAGTTCAATTCACATGAGGCCCCTGTGCAGCAAATCTGAAAAGATGGAAAATGGAGCATTATTTCAAGGAGTTTGGAAGAGGGATGGGAACTGGCCATTTGGTGGACACAGAATTTCTTTGGAAGGTGATGAAAAGCCATGGAAATGGAAAGTAATTATTGCACACTTTTGAGAATTATACACCAAAATTTAACACAAGACTAACAATGGGGGATGCCACGTGAGTCCATATAATTTAAAAGATTTTTAATTTTTTAATGCTCTTGGGAAGTGTCAGTCTTCCAAAATTCCAAATGTTTCCCCTTCATCTTTTATTGACACCAAGTTCCTTAGACTTTAAGGACATTAAGCTATAAAAAATGTCCATAACATAGAGTACAGGTTAGATCTTCTCTGAAATACACAGCCTGGCCAATTGGTTCAGACACCATAATTTCAAAACAAGATACAGTGGGATGCTTTGTATAGCAGATTTGGGATGTGCAGATACAGACAGGCTATTTGGAATACCAATATATGAAAAATATTTGAGTGGTACTCACTATGCCACAAGAATGCTGAATCATAATTCAAATATCAGAAAGAGAGAGAGAGAGAGGAGAGAGAGAGAGAGAGAGAGAGAGAGAGAGAGAGAGAGAGAGAGAGAGAGAGAGGAGAGATCAGGATGGAATAACTTGACTTCAAAGTAAAGATTGTCCCCTATCAAGGCTTAACTATAAAATTATCTGTGTTTTGTGAACTCACAGGCAGGATAGGGACAGATTTGTATAAGGACACACTGTTGCCCTGTTTGTTCCATGAAACTCATAAACTACATTTGTGATTGCATATGACTAATCATCAGGAAACATGCAGCCCATAGAAGAATTGGGAGATGCCATCTGGTGGGAGCTCTGATTTGAGTCCTAGAGACTTACCTGTACCTTGAAGTCCCACTCAGAAAATAAGACCAGGATTACAGATATTACTAAGTCTACTCAGGTAAAAAAAATAAATGGACCAGATCAGTGCTGGCTAATTTGTGTCAACTTGACATAATCTAGAGTTATTTTGAAAGAGGAAATCTCCCTCTAGATTGGCTTGTGGGCAATGGTACATTCCCCAATTGATGATTGATGTCAATAGCCAGCAAAACTCATCGTGGGCAGTGCCACTCCTACACTGGTGATCCTGGGTGGTAGAGTAAAGCAAGCTGAAAAAGTCAATAAGCAGCACTCCACTGTGGCCTCTGCCTCAGTTCCTGCCTCTGGGTTTCTGCCCTGATTTCCTGCCCTGACTTCAACCATTTCTTCCATCAGTTTCTTTTATCACAGCAATTAAAAAAGAAACTATCACAGTCAGTAAAATCAGACCTGACATTGCAGTAAGGGCCCAGGAAATGCAAAGTTTGCCTCAAGCAGAGGAAGAAAGAAATAGATTCTCCAGGTTCATCATATCCAGATCAAGAACAGTTTATTTAATAATTATTTTATGCTTAAATCTTAATTGAGTTACTCTGTGTTCCAACTATCATTGAAGGCAATGAAGACACCATGGGGAACAAAATACACATTTTGCTCTAGCAGCTGCATTCTAGTAGGCTTGGGTCACAGCAGGCTTCTAGCATGAAGATATTCAGTTTCCCTGCTATGTAGTAAGGACCTATGTAGGTTTAATAAGGTGAGGAATAAGCCACAAGACTGAGCAAAAGCTTAGCTCTAGTTTTGCTAGATTTGATGATGGTCAGAGATATATCCTGTACAGACCTGTATCCACAATGGCAAGAACAACCCATCACAGCACAGGATCACATTGCTAATGGTAGATAGATTTCTTTCCCCACTTCCCATGTCCTTCATGGGGATATATATAGCCCAACCCATTTCTTAGTAGTACCTAGTTTGTTTCATGTTACAACATTTTGGTTTCTAAAAGGTGGTGGCCACTTCTACAGATTTTGATAAATTTACTAGATACAGACAGCATGGTTCCCTTTCTCAAATTTTAGCATGTACATGTATATGACATATGTATGCTTTAAATATCTTTAGTGTGATTTTTAGAGATACCATATTTCAGGAAGAAATGTACTTCTAATATTGCAATATTACTAAATAACCTAGAATGAGGAAATATATAGCTTATATAAACCCACTTTCTATAGCCCTTTTATCTTGTAAGTATTTTCCCGACAGGAGAGTTGAGGGAATTTCAAAAATAAAATACTAAATGTTTTTATGATTATGATGATGGTGATATAATGTCCTAGTCAAGTCCAACTTTATTTTTATGCTTAGCTTTGTCAATAATGGGCACAGCATTGGTGATGCTGGGAAAGCAGCAGTATCATGTTCTTGCTGAAATGTGGCACCATTGATCCATAGTCAATGGGTGGGATGGTGCAGTAGTAACCTCACTGTCAGCCAGAGCCAGGTATTCTTCTGACCCTGTCAGCAATGTCCAAACACTCAATGGCACTGTCCGAAGGAGTATGTCGCCATGGAGCTCCTTAAGAAAGCTGAGGTGATCCTTCATAATAGCATTGAGGAGAGTTTCATGAGTGATATGGGGCTAAATGTCAAAGAGGCAAAGTTAGAATAATAACTTCATTACATACAGTCAACCACCATTCATTCATACTTACAGTAATTTCCATTAGCTAATCCAGTTTATACAAATTATTCCTTTTACACTACAGTTTCCAAATCTCTTAAAATGGATTCTACCACTGCACAGATAGTCACACGCTATTTGTTACATTTGTTTTAATTTTCCATTGTCATCTTAACACAGAGTCTGGGTGTTTTATGTTTGACTTTATCTTAAACTTCTCTGTAGTATTTTGTTCTCTTGGAATCACTTCACTGCTGTCTCCCTCCTCTAGATCCCCCTGACTTTACACAATCATTACATAAGAACACGCTGTGGTAAGTTTTAGAGTTGATGTGTTTTCTCTCTCTCTCTCTCTCTCTCTCTCTCTCTCTCTCTCTCTCTCTCTCTCTCTCTTTCTTTCTCTCTCTCTGTCTTTCCCTCCCTCCCTTTCTCCCACCCTCCCTTCTTCTTTCTCCCCCTTTCTGTATATCACATACATACACATTTTTATTTAGTGCTTTAGTTTTTTCAGTAATTCATCACTATTCAGTAATACATCATTAGAAAGATCAAAACAGACCAGATACATCAGTGCATCTGAGCCTCCTATACCCATTCTTCTGAATAAACCACTACTTTCCCTACAATCCATGGTCCATGGTATTCTCTGACTTCCCAGTTGCCCCACTGTTGCCGCACCTTTTTCTGTTCCCTGTGGACCTTTGCTACCCCTAAGATCCCACTAGCTGTACCTGTGTGTCTAGCTTCTGCTGGTTGCCCTTGTACAGAGATGGTGCCAACACCTCTGTTTCTGAGAAGTTCTGCTGATCAAGACACTGATCTTACCTGGTCCATCATCCCCAACAAAAACAAGAGACAGGATTGGGATTCACCATCCCTTAGGCTCACTGTCCCAAAGACTCTGACCTAAGAGACAAAGACTTCTCTCTTGTGGGCATTACACAGATCCTAGCTACTTGGATTCTAGTCTGCCTCATTCTGCTTTCAGTCACTCATGGAAAGGATTTGTATCTTGTTGATTTGTGAGTCCTTGTCTCTCAGGGCAGCCGGTGTTGTATAAGGTGAAATCAGTGACTGTATGGTGAGTGGACTAATAAAACAGAGAACTGGCAAGCCTACCATATAGCACACACACACAAAGGGCTGGTAGTGGCACCAGATGAGGACTTTCTAAAACTTTTCTAAAAGGCACCTCTTCAGGGAGAAACAGAGAGCTTAGAGCTGGAAGGAAGGACATAAAAACTTCCCCCTCTTCAGAAATCTTCATCTCACAAAGCCTACTTCCTCCACCCACCACCTGACAGTAAGATTAGGGCCTGAGAGAGGATCTCTTTGAACCAAAGAAACCAACTCATGAATACCGGGTCAGCCCATTGGTCTCTTAACACTCAAGCATTAGCACATCTTTCCCTAGTTACTGTATCAACCACTGTGCCAAATTCCTGGCGCAGAGCCACCTAGCGGCCACCTGAGGCCAGTGTTCCTCATTCCCTCCCTGGAAATGGTTCTTGACTGATTTAGTCATCTTGCTGGGTGCAGTAACATGGGGGAGTGAAAATTAGTGGACAGAGTTGTTTTTTGTTTTTTTGTTTTTTTTTGTTTTTGTTTTTGTTTTAGTTTCCTAAGGAAATGGACACACTAGCTGGCTAAAGTATTTATAACATGGTTAACAATATTATCATGACTGCAGAATGTAAGTGGTACATAATTACTTAACAAAGACCAAAAACTCATAAGACATTAAGGCACACAAGTGTTTCCTATTTTTAAAAATTCGATAAAGGACAAAGACAATATGTAAAAGGATTATAAATTGTCTTAACCACAGTTTTCACCTATATGTAGCTTCCTTAGTAGTGTAGGCTTCTGGGTAATGGAAATGTGAGTGGGGTGGTGTGCTCATGGCAGTGGGGGAAGACTCCCAAACCTTAACAAGTTATTCCATTTGACAGACTAGTAGATACTGGGGGGAAATCAGTGAAGTTTTTATTTTAAAGTGTATGTGTTATTCTTTAGATATGTAGGAATTAAAACCTGCCTGGATGCCCAACAACATCCATAAAATAGTGCAGGAAAAAGGAAAAGAGGGGAGAGGAAGAAAGCTGAAGGGAAGAGAGGTGATGAAAAGAGAAGAGAGAGAAGTGGGGGAAAGAAGGGCCAGGGTGAGGGAAAAGAAAAAGAAGGGCTGCGAGAGCAGAGGGAAGGAAGAGGCTGGGAGAGGGAGGAAAAAAGGAAGGAAGAGAAATAAGGGGAAAGAGAAGGAGAAGAGATGGAGTAGAGCTAGAAAGGGGAAGGGAAGCCCAGAAGGGGGGAGGGAAGCACGGTCCCAGGAGAACTGATGTTTTACTTCTAGGTTGTCTAGGGAAGCAGGCCTAAGCAGGAAGGGTCATGGAAATTCTTGTAGGCATTAGAAGACTGTTGCTGGCATGTCTATCGTGAGTCCATCACCTCTTCTGGGCAAGGCAGGGGGCCGGAGGGAATTCTGAGGGCCCTTTGGTGAGGAACTCCTTTGGTGGCCAGTGACACCTAGGAATCTAATGGCCCTGCATGCGCACTTACTGTGTTAGGAAGCTTTATTAAGGGAGTTGTGGCTTCTATCTTCTACCTTGTTGCCAATACCATTTTAAATTAAATAATTAAGTTAGAAAGAAAGAAAGAAAAAAAAAGGAACCTGTTCTTATTTTAAATTTGGAGAACATTTTACCAGTTTTTACTCTTAAAAGGTCCCAAATGACAGCCAAGATTTCAAGAAACCACAGTTGTTCCCTGAACTATGATTTAATTAATTTCAGGACCAATTTCCTCAGGTGAATTGTCCCAACAGAAATCATTCAACATCTTTGTGTCTCTCAACCCCTCACACAGCAGTTTAGCAGGAAATGACAACATGAACCTGTATTGTCATACATTTTTTCCGGTACACTCAGTGGTATGTGGAGTTCAAAAATAGCTCTCATAGTTATTTTGCATATTCTAGCGTGGGAGGACTTGGATGAAGCAAGAAGTCAGTTGAAACTGGGCATACAACTACCACTAAGTGTGAGCTAATGGCTCCTCCCCTTGACATCCCTGGAGCAGTCTGTGGAGGGCAGTGTGACACAGGAAAGCGGGGCCCAAACAGGGTGGTGCTACTTCCTCTATTACTATAATCACTGCTTTCCTGCTTAAATAAAAGGGTTGTAGATAGGAATAAAGGGTAATGACAAAGAAAATATGAGCTAGACTTCAATAAAAAATAATTAACTACAGAATAGAGAGGAGGCAAGAAAAAAATTAGACGTTGTTGAGCATACCTTGTCTGTTGGTTCATGTAAATGTTATGTTCATAAACAATAAACAAAAATTGATAAAGTTTCTAAATGCCAAAATCAAGCTAAAACAACTGGAATTAGCTGGTACCATATCAAGTTGAAACATAGGAAAAAAACAATTGTCTGAAGCAACTTTAAAATATGTGTACTATACTTCTTTATTTAAAGGACCAAATAAATCTCAGAAAAAATATACAAAGTATTGAATGATCTTATCAATAATACTAATGCCATTATCATTTAGTAAACAATACAGCTTTATTACAGAGTAAATAAAATATACCATTTTCCAATATAACAGGATATAAGAGAATCTAACAAGTACATGTTCTGAAAGACTAAACTTTAATTAAAAATATTATTAATAATTTTTCTTAAAATATATTTGTAGCTGTTCCTAAAAAGATCTAGCAATACTTTTTAAAAATATCAGTATTTTGTATTATGATGGCTATATTGAGGTGTCTAAATGCTATTTCCCACTAAAAGAAAGCAAGGATACTTGAAGAAATACATGTTTAGTTCCGAGGCAACTAATACACAAGATGGACTGTTATGTAGTACCAGAAAGCAAGGGTGCTGTGGAATGCCACTGAGGTTGTGTCAAAAGTATAAAGGAGGCTATTTTAAAGGGTTCTCACTAGATGGAAAATATGACAAGCATCCCACACCTGTTCAGTGAACATCAAAACGGAGACCCAGAAATAGCAATGATCTTTAAGAGTTATCTTTAGAAATTGACAAGCTGTCAACTAGTTGTCCCAAAAAGTGGCCACAGGAAGATTTAATTATAAAGTGTATATGACATATATATAATTTTATATATAAATTGATATTATGTATAAAAATAATGGATGCTACCATTAATGGATGTTTTCTATATTTATATTTCAAGCTATGGAGTAGTTGGAGAGAAAGCTCCTTAACAATTTCAGGTGATAAGTGGTAAATAAGTGACAGGAAAGTTCCATGTATTAATCCATAATGAAATAATCTCTCAAGAAGTAATCACTGAGAAGCTCTTATACTATTAAGTGAAAGGTTTATGGGCAGCTTTAAGATAGATAAATGATGGTACTGACAACATCCAAACCTACTGGTCAGTCTCAGCCAACATCAACATCACTCAAGTGGGACATCCAGACAGAAGTAGTCTTCTGTACAGTTGAGCAAGTATATAAGATCACACCAGATTCGTGCTTGTCAAAAATATTGAACCTGAATTTAATTTAAGCTTTTATGTATAATTTCCAGTTTGCAAGAATTAGTGGGGAACGTAAGGTCATCACAAGAAAAAGAAAATGCACAAAAGAGAAGGGATTAGCCTAACTGGGTATTTGAGTAATTTTCATCAAGTGACTTCTTTACAAAGTGGGTGATGTGGCAGAGGAATATCTGAAGACCAAAGTACAGTAACCAAATGTGTGACTGAGTTTGTGTCAAGATTCAAACAAGCCAACTTGTAGGCCACACTATTTTGTGTTATCAAAGTGTTATTCATTCTGTCAGGAATAATTCTGTCAGGACACACAAGTTATTTAAAATATCATATGTTAGAGGCATGTACGTCAGTACTTCAAAGTGAGAAAAGATGTTATTTCAAGGGGGAAATAATTGAGAGTAGAAGAAGTAAATGCAGACTAATTGAGGGGTCATTGATCTCTCTCTTTTCATTCATATTGGAAGATTTCCAATGAGTTGGCTAATTAATTAGAAATGATTACTACATTAGGTTAGCTTGTGAAAGGTTTTCGTAAAGTGCCAGATTCTGTACATATGAAAGACAATATTGCTGTGAGGCAGGCAGAGAACATAACAGAAAGGCCAAAAGGTGGACACCAGGCAGAGGACAGGGCCCAGCATCAGCCAGCATGCCAAGCATCCATCCTCCCACATGGTGTGAGTTTGCACAATACCCAATGCAGTGTTCCACCTCTGCACGTTCATCTGAGGTTTATCTTGCAGCTCTATGGCACTGTCCACCATGGCTGCCTAAATTACAGTCTGGACCCTGTCACTTGCTTTGTTTTCTTCAGGGTTTGTGGTTATCTTATTGGAAGTCTGATTATATTTATTTTCTGTCTCTAACCTTAGCAGAAATCAACAGAAAACCTGTCCCCTGTTCTGACTCTTCAGCCCCTTCCAGAGTGGTGAGCAGAGTTAGCATACTTCATAAATATTTGTTGAGTGAATAAACTGTATGCATTACACTGTACCTAATTACAGTAAAGAATTATAGCAAAGATTTGGAGGCAAGATAATTCTCAGTAACAAGGAGGTGGCCAAATAAACAGTAGATAGTCATGAAATAGAAAACTATGTAGGCATGCAAAGCATGCTATGTGTGTTTACTATATGTAATAAACAGATGGTTTTACACTACTGAGTGAAAACCCAGGGGGTGGGGGAAACTGCATCACAGCCTGGATACTTCATTAAATAAAAAAAGTCAGCATGGAGACACAGAGGTATACACACTTGGGCAGGTGAAAACAGCATTACAGTCTGAGTAGGCTTATTTAACAAATAAAGTATAAAAAGCGGTATAGAGAAACACACATTCACCCCTAAAATGGTTATGCTGATTTAAGCCATCTTTTGCTTATTTATAATTTCTCTGGTCCTCAATGAATATAATCAGTAAAACAGAAAGCCTATGTCTATATCAAAATCACATATATTTTCATAGAATTTTTTTTCAAAATGAAATGAACCATCAGGTTGGATGGAGCTAATGCCCTGCCTCTGATACATTTGGTGTTAACTGGATCATGGCAGAGGGACTGAAACTGAGAAGATTACAGGGCTTGTAATAACCCCACCAAGGCTAAAGATGTAGGAAATCTAGGGTTACAAATTCCTGAAAGCTTTTCAAAAACATACTTAAAACTATAGAAGTAATATTTTAAATTATCTTTGCTCTCCGATTGTTTGTAACTTAATTATGGAATGGATATAATGCCAAAAATGAGTCCAGGTATTTTCCCTATGTTTCTGCACTGGGTGGAGTAGAGGGTTAGTGTGCCATTTTGTATTTGAAATGCACCACACCTTAATATAATTTTCTGATGAGTATAAAGTACAAAGCAAGGATTAAATTGCATAGTCTGTGCTGTCAACAATCAGTCAACAGCTCTGTTGAGTAACTTCCATATACAAGCCATATTGCTGAGATGGTAAAGAAACACCAAGTTGTAAGGACACAATCACTGTCCTCAGGAAGCTTACTGGCTACTAATGACATAGAGATGTGGTATGTAGCAAAGCAGGCGGGTTCAGCGGCTTTCTTTTGACTCTCATTATCAGTATCATTGCTTCTTCCACAGTGGTCTCTAGGATATATTAATCCCCAAGTTGACAGGAATCCTTCACCTTGGTTTCCCTTAGCAGTGAAGACAGTTTAGGACTTCCAAAGAGACAACAACTGGTTTTGACAGAACTGCTTATTAGAAAGCTTTTTACATACTTAATTACCTCAAATGTTATGGGGAAAGGGTGTTTAGAATACACTTTAAAGGACATCTAAGCTTTTGAGAAAGTAAGAAAATATCTTACATTACAGTAGAAGGGAGAAATAAAACCAGAGCTATATGGATGTAGAGAGAATGATTTCCTAGACATTTGAGATCCAAGATCAGGATATACATTTGAAACTAATAAAGTGGGCATCCTCACTGAGTAAAAGATAGATAAGCAGACAGGTGAGATGGCTTAACCAGTAAATGTGCCTGTCGCCAAAATTGATGACTTGAGCTCTGCTTCTGGATACACAAATGCAATAAAAGAAAAATATATTGTTTGCTACTGAGCAATTGATTCACTTCTGTATCTATAACTCACTTTTCCCATAATAAAAAAACACATAAATCTTAGCAGATTCCCTGGCCACTTGTTTGGGTGAGTGTGGCCACGTGTGGTGATGTGAACATATCTCTAAGACAGATCCACATTCCTTGTCCTTTTCCTTTCCAGCCCTCCTTTCTTTCCCTGGTTTGGACTGCACACTGTTGATAGGAAACACATATTGAAGTGAAAGAGCTGGTATCCTGAACACAGGGGCGGCTTGTCTATGGCATCTTCCACCCTTTTGATTGCCAGGACTGGTACAGCTGCTCTAGCTAGCTAGGCAGGTCTTCCCTTGTTGCCTCAGTGACCCCAAACTTCCTTCCCTTAAAAGAGAGTATCTTTCTTGAACAGAGGAGAACTGACTTTTGGTTAATGTCATGAGTTCTAGTTTCCCAGCTACAGCTACCAAATAGGCTGTCAAGAACAAACATCTCTGAATAGAAACTAATATGGAAAGGTGGAGGAGCCAATTCCAAATTGTGGCAGAATTGTATATAGTAAATTACTTTTATACATGCAAATTTGTAATATTATCATTCTATGTCTTTTTTTGTTGTACCCAAAGCTAATCTTTCTTTATACCACTCATTCATTTTTTTTCTTTTTCAAGTACAATTTAACTTTTCTTAAGACTGTTTGGTTCTTTTTAATCCCTGTATTTTCTGATTAAATTCTTATTTACTGTATGTTATGATTAAATTCTTATTTACTGTATTTAGGGCATTTTAATCACACTTTTTAAAATAGCTCTTTATATTCTTAGAAAACATTTAGGTTCAGCAAAACAGAGAAGAAAGCAGAATGCCCCACATACACTCTGCTCACACACACACACACACACACACACACAAACAAACATACACACACACAAATATACACACACACACAAACAAACATACACACACACACAAACATACATACACACACACACACAAACAAACATACACACACACACACACAAACATACATACACACACACACAAACAAACATACACACACACACAAACATACACACACACACACATATATGTATACATACATACATATCCCCATTATCAATACTCCACAATAGTGCATTTGTTACAGTTGGTGAATTTATAGTGACATATCACAATCATCTAAAAACTATTATTTGCATAATAAAAATGTCTTATACAATTTATTCCATAGGTCTTTTATTAGGAAAATACTAGTGATCTCATCCTGCTGTTTATTATCATTAATTCTCTTGGAAGTTGAATTCATAGTCAAAATTATAGACATGCTTTAAATTATAAGCATATTTAAAATGCAATCCACACAGATACATCCCAGTGGGGCTTCATTTGTCCATAGGCTTATGTTGAAAAGCAATTTCTCTTGAATAAACTTGGATTTATTTCATGGATATCCAAAGTAATCTGTCACTTGTCTGAGATCCAATTACATAGCTTGAGCTGGTCCTAGACCAATGTATAGTGTGCTGTAGAGAGAATGGCATCCAGGTCTGATGTGTGGGCTATGCTTATCATTTTTAAGGGAGGAGTCTCTTTCCTCCACATAAGCCCAAGCTAAGGCAGACAGTTTCTTTGTGTCTTGTGGAATTATTTTTCTAAGCAATATTTTAAGAAAATTGTAATTACATTTATTTATTTACTCGTGTGTGTGTGTGTGTGTGTGTGTGTGTGTGTGTGTGTGTGTGTGTGTGCGTGCATGCATGTATGCCATGACAAATGTATAGAAGTCAGAGGACAGCTTGCAGGAATCAGTTTTCTCCTTTTACCATGTGAGTCCAAAGAATTGAACTTAGATTATTAGGTTTGGCAGCAGATACCCTTACCCACTGAGACATCTTACCTGCCCATACATATGCATCCTGAAAAGAAGTAAGAAACTGAAGTTAAATAAAATTTTCAATCAGCATGAGAGACTTGTTACAAGATCTCTGAGATACTGAAATCTAAGGATGCTCAAATCTCTTCATAAAATGGGACAGTATTTACATGTAATTATGCATATCCTCTTAAATACTTTAAGCCAACTCTGGATTACTTACAATGTGTGATACAATATAAATACATTGTTAATGCAGTGCAAACAGTTACAGTGTATTGTTTAGGAAATAATGACAAGGGAAAAAATCTGTACATGTTTAGAAGGGATGCTTTCATTAGTGTTTTCAATCCACAGTTGGCTGAGTGGGTGGCTAAGAATCCACAGAGGATGATGGACTGTATGATGAAATCACATAGAATGTAGTGGGTTTTTTAATACATAACACAAAAGTCCTATGCATCTGATGAGAATTCCAGAAGGAAACATCATAGTGGAGAAGAAATAACAGTTTAAAATTTTCAAGACAGAATGAAAGTCATGAATCCCCAGAAACACAAATCTCAAAGGAAAATGTAAAATGTGTGAGAAGATTCACCAGATTACCTCTGCAAAACAAAATTAGGCTTGCAGCACCCCTTCAATCATTAATGTCAGAAAACATTGTAATCATATCACCAATGATCCAGGGCCAAATTTCCCAGAATTCCTGCAATTCTGTAATCAGCTAAAATATCATTTAATGTTGAGAACTAAGGTTTTTTTTTGTTTTGTTTTTTGTTTGTTTTTTTGTTTTGTCTTGTTTTTTAGCTAATAACTTATCATTAACAGTGGCTAAAAAAGAACTTTCAGAATACTTAGTTCAGGAAGATAAAAAATGAATTTCAAAGGAAAGAATGATCTAAAACAGTGGTAGGCAGGTGTGGTAGTTTGAATGAGAATGGCCCCATAGTCTCATATATTTGAATGCTCGGCCCCTGATTTATGGAACCATCTGGGAACAATAAAGGGTGTGGCCCTGTGGCCTTGTTGAAGGAGATGTGTCACTAGAAGAGGACTTTATGGTTTTAAAAGCCTACACCATTCCTAATGACTCTCTCTGGCCCCTGCTTGTGGATCAAGACACAATGTAAACACAGGGCCACCAAGGCTAGAACTCAGCCATTGCTTCATCACCATGCCTGCCTGGGACCAGGCTGTCATGTCCCACACCATCACTAATGGTCACGAACTCTACCTCTGAAACCATAAGCCCCAATTTAAAAGCTTTCTTTTATAAGTTGACTTGGCCATGGTGTTTTATCACAGCAATATAAAAGTAAGACACAGGGAGAGGGGAAACAAAAATGTCAATAAAATAACAGGTCCAGAGAATATAAAGCAGCAGAAGTAACAATTACTACTTTGAGGGTGTCCTTACAAAGCTTTGATGATAGATAACAACAAAATAGAAGACAATGAGAGGACACTTGATGGGGATGTCTTCTGTACATATGATTTTCTTGTTGGTTAATGAATAAAGTACTGTGTGGCTTGTGGCCAGGCAGGAAGGATAGACAGGGTTACCAGACAAAGAGAATTCTGGGAGGTATTAGGCAGAGGGAAGTCTCAATGTGAGCCCAGGAAGAGAGGATGATAGTCAGACATTCTCTGGTAAAATAAGACCATGTGGAAATACATAGATTAATAGAAATTGGTTAATAATTAAGGTAAAGCAGGCCAATAAGAAGCCCTAGTCATCGGCCAACAGTTTCATAATTAATATATTGTCTATGTGTTCATTTGGGGCTGATACAGCTTTGGGACCAGGATAGCAGGAAATTCCATAACTGACGCTCAGAGTTAAAGTGCTCTTACACATGTACTACCCCAGAGAAAAGTGTCCTTTATACTTTACTTTTTAATTTTTACCTTATGCATGAGGCACAAATGACTGGTAATAAAATACTATACACAATTGCAACCTCTCTGTGCATGGCTTCTTCCCACCAAAAATTGACTTAGATTAAGGTATCTATCCAACCCTAGACCTGGCTGGTGTCACATGATAGATCATTTACTAGATCATTTACTTCCAAATTCTCTGATCATTGTCTTGGTTGTAATGGTGATGATGATACAAAATAGGAAAGAAATGGCAGAAGGACAATTACTGGGGAAGAAAAGGCAGCGTGTATAAACACAAAACAGGAAAGAAAGTGTCTAAGATTCTGTCCACAGCAGGGGCTGGGTGGTAAAGTGCTCGCTTCACAACCAATAGGAAGTGAGTTCAGATCCGCAGCCAGATGCAACACAAATCTGAAACCTCAGCACCGGGGATATAGAGACATGTGAATTTCTGGAGATTTCTAACCAAAGTGGTGAGTCTTGAGTTCAGTGATAGGTCTGGTCTCAAATAAAAGTGTATGAGAAAGACACCTGATGTCCTGATGCATACAGGAATAAATGAATGAATGAGGTTTTCCATATTAAAAAATCAGAATTTGGGGTATAATGTTCAGACTTAAAAGAGAAACTAAGAGTAAGAGAGGCAGAGAAGGGATAGGATGAAGCAAGGAGTGGGAAAACAGAAGTGCAACGTCCAGAATGGAAGGATGAGCTTTGATCAGAATTGGCAGTGCCCAAATGAGGCCTATGACCCTGGGGAAGGAGGAAAAGACATGGAATGTGGAGCTTAAAAGATGCTTTGGTGACTGGAATGATATAATGTAGCACAATGGTTGGTGGGACAAGAATTATTCAGTGAAGACAAGTATGGTAAGGAACAGTGTACAGTGAATGACACTTGGGAATTTGGAGAAGATCCTAAAACAAGACCAATAGTAGCAAGAGATGATGCTGGTGCGCTGGTTTCTTAAGATGGGGCATCTCCAATATGTTCAAAAGGAGCAGAAAGAACTAACAGTTTTTAAATGCCATTATTCTGGCCTTGTAAGCTCAGAACACTTGAGGCTGCCTGCACAGGACCAAACCAGTCAGAATTCCAGCCTAGATGCAGGAAGGGCCATAAGGCCCCACCCCTAGTTGGGGGGGGGTACTAGGAAATGATTGTTGCTTAGGGAGGAAAACTCACTTTCCACTGAGGGTAATAACAGCGGGTAGGTTGTTCATGTTCCAGTGCATGATCCCACACCTGTACTCATATGAATGGTACTAATTGAACTCAGTGTGTTATTAAAAAAAAATAAATGGTACATGAAGTTAGGTGGGGGATGTGTTGGGGATGAGGTCCAGAAAACATGGAGGTAAGGAGAATGGTGGCTAGCTATGATTGAAATACTTTGCATACATATGGGACATTCTAAATAAATTAATAAATGGCAATACTATGTTTTAAAATGCCACGATCCACCATACTTATAGGATAATGTCCCAGACTCTTTAGGAAACCACATAATGGTTTGCCTCATTTGTTCCCTGAGCAGATATGTGTATAATCTCACTTCTCTGACCTCCTAGAGATCCATCCATGCAAAGTTGGTTACCACAAAACACATATTCATCTCACTGTCTTACCATTGCTGTGGCTTACTTTAACTTAAATATTTTTTTCTATGTTCTCAACTTGGCCAACACAATCTTATAACATTAAGTCCAAACAATGTTTTTTGCCAATGCCAGTGTGAGCAGTCACCTCTATGTAGTGCCAGTTTCTTGCGATGGCTTCAAGCACTTGTCATATTGTGTTGTATTCAACTCTCTCATGAAGACATTTTTGCATCATAAATGTGCCACAGATATGTGAGTTTTTAATGAATAAAATCAGCTTTTAATGAATGAAAGATTACAGTAACAAATTAACAGAAAATTGTGTAAGTGATTGGAACAGAAGGTCAACATTAATTCCTCCTAGCTTTCAGGTTCATATAATTGCACTTCAAGCTGGCAGAAAAATAATCTTAAAAAAAAAAAAAGAACAGAACAAATGGCCTTTTGCCACTACAAATTTAGTTCACAAATAAGCAGAACTGACAGTTGCATCACTGACAATAAAAGTATCACATGCACACACACACACACACACAGAGAGAGAGAGAGAGAGAGAGACTCTGTGTGGGTGCTTAGTGTATATGTAGTACACACATAGTGTGCAAATGTGTGCATTCATGCATGAATGTGGAGGCCAGAGCAAGATGTTCACTGTCTTCCCCTGTTGCTTTCCTCTTACTGCCTTGAGAACTGGAAGCTTTTTTTACCATTTCACCTAGGCTGGCTGGCCAGCAAGTTCTCATATGCTCCCACCTATCTCTGCTCCCCAGTGTTGAGGTAACAGGCAGACATAGCCATGCCCAGATTTTGCTTTTTAGTTTCTTTTATGCAGATGCTAGGGATTTGAACTCAATTCCTCTTTTCCCAGGTTCCTCTAACAGCATTCTTAACAAGATGCATTGATGAATAAGATAGATTAGAGGCCATTGTCCTTGCCCTGGCCAGTATTTGTAAGAGAGGATGTGACACTCGCCTTTCTAGGGCTGACTGTCATTTATCCCACAGCGAGTTGACATGGGTCAGATTTATCAGAGCCAAATCATTGGAATCTGCTGCATCATCATCCACAGCAGAAAGGATCTTTCTCTCTTACTCACTGTGATACCAATTTGCCTGTTTAACCCGTTCTGCCAACTTGAGAAGGAGCTTCTGTCCCTGGGATGGAACCTCTTGCTCTGTCTAATGCTGAGTGGAGGGGACATTGACTACGCAATGGGGAAGAAGCCCCATGCCTGTGACTAACCTCCTAGCTGACAACCTTTACCTTCTGCAATCTTGCTCTGCCCTGCCTCTCTTCAGCCTGGATTCCTGGAACTCAAGGTTTGAAAGCAGCCAGATGAGCTGCCCAGGTAAAACTCAAAGTGAGTTTTCTGACTTCATCTTTGACTTCACTTCAGAATTCAGCTTATTCCTTCATGCCCATTCCCCTCAAGTCACCCCTTAGGCGTTCGCCAGCTCATTAATCCTATGCATACTGATCAGGCGCCTCAAGTGTCCAATTTTCTATTTTTACACAGGCTTTCTGTGTTGAATAAGACAGACCAGGTCTGTTTTGTTTTTGTTTTTGTTCATAACCTTCTTTGTAGAAGGGAAACCGCATCCATTGCCAAGCACTGGGATCCCATCTCCACAGAGTTCACCTCTCCTTATCTAGATGTTGTTAAACCGGTTTTCAAAGATTATTTGCATTTCCAGCCCCCCATCACTAACTTTCTGTCATGCCCTGGCAGCTCCAGAAACCCAGCACATCACAGGTAGGACTTGCCCTCTTCCTCCCTCAAGCGTTCTTTCTTTCTCCACTTTTCTGTCAATGTTTTTGTCATTTTCTAGTGACCAGGCACAAAGCCCTAATGCCACCTCGGTCGGTTCATCTCCAAAAGCGCCAATGCTGTACCCAGTTCTATATACTCTTTTCTCTGGGCAAATGTTTCCCCCATCTGTCATTTTCTTTTCTTACCCAATGCCAGGTTCCGATCTCTATCTCAAGCCTGGGTCGTTGTAGTTGCTTATTAACATAATCTTTCCAGGTTTCTAGAGCATGCTCGTCTTCGCTGTAGATGTTCTGTAGCTCGGCTTCTGTCTCTCTGAAGCCACCTGTGATCTGGCCTTCCTCTGAGGATGTAGGATGCATTTCTAATGCCACCAATCTTTTGAATTCGTTCCCCGCTTTCTATCCAAGGTTTCTCTTTTTCTCAGAAGTGCGTAGTACAAAACCTGGTGTCCATGATGATGATTTTGAAGTAAGAAATACCCTGTCCAATGCTGTGCCATCTTAGGATAGGGCTATGCTTTAGTTTTCTTCCCAAGAAACTGAGAACACTTGGTTTGCAGTAAAGTTTTAATTAGTGAACGAAAGAATTCCAAGTAAAGGACTATGAACTTAGTAGCAAACTTGTGTACCAAGCTGTTGGAATTCCAGGTTTCTTTTTTAGTGAAGACAATGTCCAAGTGCCAATATGATTGGAAGAACACCTTGAATACCTGAAGCCACAGGTTACCTGGAAAGGAAGAACCCATAGCCATGTGTTTTCTTGCACATCTCCCACATATCTGGATTTCATGGATATATGGACACCAATGGAGCTGTCACCCTCACAGTTCGCCATTTAATGGATATCAATGCACCCATGGTCAAAGTCAAGTATTCCTACAGACTTGTGTGTCTCCTAATAAGTTACCATCACTCTTTCCCAAAACTCAGTCCTTGTATTCCCTGTTCCTCACACTGACTTCCCAGCATAATCTGAGTCAAGCAAGCCCACCCTTCCTGCCTTGCTGTCCAACAAGTCATGAGGCCTGTTGCTTCACTCCACATCACTCACTGGTATGGAGGAGATAGGTCCTCAATGACATCATCTATTTGTAAACAGTGCATATAATGCACTGCCTCCCAGGAATCATAGAATCTCAGAGCCGGAAATGAGAGGCAGAGTGGGACTGTCCTTTGGAGCTTCTCCAACATGGGATGTCATCTGGACTCAGCTTTAAACAGCATGAATGAATCAATGGTGAACTTATGACTTTGCCTTGGAGCAAATACCTTCAGCAGATAGTTGCTAAGTAGATGCCACCACAGAGCTCAACAGTCATTGGGTCACTGATGCAGAGCAGTCAAGCAACAATTTCCTAAGATCCTGGGTGTGTCCACAGAAGCCCAAGTGTCCCTTCTTCTGGGTGGTGGTGCTTTCCGAGATTGCAGTAGAGCATGGCACTGAGTGGATTCCATGGACTTTGATGGCTCCAGATCTCAATTTAAGTCTCATTCCCTTCATTCATCTTCAGAGACATAGGACGTTCACTGGCTGTGAATCTTCATGCCAATTCCCTGAAATCTGAATGCCAGTCTACTTGCACTTGAAAAATTGAGGAAATTAAAAGCTATTCTTGAGGTTATTAATATATATGTATACATATATACAATATATATATATATATATAGTCAGAAACAAAATTAGTGTTCAACAAATGTGAGCTATTTTGTGCTATTATTTTTACCATTATTATACTGTCCCTAGAAGATACTAGGCTACAGGGTCTTACCTAAAATGAACAGTAAACTCCTTGTTCACAGAGCTTCCTATGTTAGTGAGGTTCATTCTAATGGCCAGATCCAGGGGAGACCTGTCATGCCTCAGTTGCATAGATAAGGACTAAAAGAGTGTGAGTCCCAGGCTCCCGGTAGACATAGAAAATGTTCTCACCCAGCAAGCAAAGACCAATGGTCCTCCACCAGGAAGAGAAAACTAGGGTGTTGTGAAGAGGAAAATGGAGAGGGGAAAGGAGTGGAGGGGAAGGGAGAGGAAGGAAGGGAAGAAAGGGAGGGAGTAGAAAAGAAGGGAGGAAGGGAAAATGAAAGAAGAGAAAAGTTTCAGCAGGACTGAGCTCAAAAGCTCCAGGAGTTGCCAATCCAAACCAGAGTCCCTGAGCGACCTGGGCCTGCTAGGAAAGTGCAGAGGCAGGGGGATGCTCTGGGGAGAAACACAAGGTTGTTGACCATTTAGGGCAGACCAAGCTAAGCAGAGCAACTAGGGAGAATGATCTCTGGAATCTTGCAGTCACCTCCATCTTGCAGGCATACCGAAGTGACTGAGCTTAACGTTAGTTTCTCTTCTGTAAAACGGACACGGCAGCGCCCACCTCATGCCAATGCACAACGCCAAATCCTTAGAAAATGCAGAGCAGTCAATGTGTTCTTCAGGCATGAGCCTTTGAGGAGTAGGCAATAAAGGGCAATAAAACAAGAAAAATGAAGACACGGATAAAGGAATAAATAAGAAAAGAAGCGTTCATAGGAGGTAGAAGCTTTATTATGACGTCTTCGGAGGACAATCAAATCAGTAAACCTAATTTGAATACTGCTGTGCACAAGTCCCTGCCCATAGTATGGGTTGAGGTCCCACCCTTGACTAGTGTATTCCCTGGGGGAGAAAATCAGCATGAGGGGACAGGACTGAGAACAGGGTAAAGTTTCTGAACATCCAAGTGTTTGAGGGACCGAACTCCGAGACCGACCGGTCCTGCCTATTACTACTATGGAGGACAGGGTGGGAGCAGCAGACAGAGGGGCCACTGTAGGATGCCAGCTACTTGGACACGGTTCTGTGGGCTCTCAGCAGCCACCGCAGCAGCCAGAGCTCTGGTTGTTGCATGAGCGTTGGGACCTTTGGCTTCCTCCGCAGCAGCAGCAGCCGCCAGTGCGCTGCCGGCGGCGCCTCCTGGGAAAGCAGCAGCAGCCGGTGGAACTGGAGCCACAGCAGCCAGAGTCACCGCAGCCACCGCCCCCGCAGCAGCCGCGGCCACAACAAGAGGAAGAGGAGGGTGCGGGGGCGGGAGTCGGGGCGGGGCATGGGGCAGAACCCTGGGAAGACCCTTTGGAAAAGCCTTTGGCGCCCTGCTGAGACATCGCGGCGTTTGTCGAGGCGAATCTGAAAGAAAGACAATCTTTCAAAAATCCCGCCTTTTCTTTCTAATAAAAGAAGTCAGATTTTTTGACTTAAAGACAATTCATTCTGGCTTGGGGCAAGAGGGTTGAGAGAATGAAAAGAAAGGGATCAAAGAAGAAAATCCCAAACAGGTGCTTCTGGCTGCAGAGGCACAACACAGGAAACAGAATATGCAAAGAATCAAAGCAGTTTCCCTAACTGGCATAAGGCCCATCCAAGGTCTCCACGGGAAAATAAAGAGGATGTGGCTGAAGTGTGTCTGCATGAATCAATCAAAAATCTTCTCCTAGCTCTCGCCCTTTCCCCAGTTGTACGTGAACCACACAACTTTCCAAGCGGTGATCTCCATTAATGATGTATACCTATTGCATCTGTCAGAAAACACTCAAATACCACCTGTATTCCCATCTCCTATTCAATATACAGACTCTGAAAACACAAAACCATGTCCTGCACATTCTCTTTTGCTTATCGCCGCATTATAAGGAAACGGCAAGTCATGGCAGAGAACAAGAATAACATAGCCAGGGAACTTAGAGACCTGGGTTCTAGTCACAACTCTTTTACAGACTGGAGAACAGCTACATGCCAGGTCTTTTCATCTTCATGGGTAACATAAAAGGCTGTCCCACAAGAAGTTCAATTCCAGAGCTGTCTTCCCACAGCTATGTTCTGGCTGTGTCCTACCTCCTTCCTCTGTCTCCCACTCTTCCCAGCCCCCACCACCACCAACAACAACAACAACACACACACCTTGCTTGGATACTTACTAGACCTTGGCTCCACAGGAAGGCTCTCTCAGTTCTCCAACTGGAACTTGCCACAAGCTAGGCAGAAGACTGAACAGTGTATGGCCAGAGAACCTTTTATAAGATTCCAAAATGCTAGGTCCTTGGGAGGGACCTGTTTCTCAACAGACATGCTCAGCTGACACTTACATCCCAGAGGCATTCATCACTCAGACAGCACTGTAGGTGGTGCACGTGGACGTCCAAGTCACTTCACAGAGGTGCCAGGATTGCTGCTGTGTGTTTACTTTCCAAATATGACATTGTTCATAGCTGGGAGGGCTGTGTGTATGCTCAGAGGAGGCCTAAGTCTCTAATGAAGAGAGGTCTGGGGTCCTTTCTGCTCTCTTAAGCACCACACACACACACACACACACACACACACACACACACACCACCAGGGGAAGAGAACAAACACATGCACCATTCCACTTTCTCACACACTATTCATGTGTAGCATCTCCTTATCATTTATTGTCTTATTTGCATCTCTATGGCCTTTTGTTCTTGTCTTTCATGGCAGGCTGCAGGCTACGTGATAAATTCTCTGGGTTTATCTAGACACTTCTAGAGATAGTTGAATGAAGATGATCGTGGGGATGGAATGCCAGTGGTGGTTTCTTTCTGTCACCGTTGACAAGAAGAGAAACCCAGGCAAAGTTAAGGGACCATTAAGATCAAAAGAAGTCACTTTACCATATTCCCATAATGCAACCCTGGTGGATCTCAGGTAAAAGAAATGGTTGAAGGGTGTAGGCCTTTTGAAAAATAGCAAGTCAGCCCATGGACCTCCTGTTACTGATCTCATCTCCCTTAAGAAAAGATTTTTCCATGGGACTATTGTCAAAGAGAGGGGAGGCAGGTAAAAGAGCAAAGAAGGGAGGAGAATAAAAGAGCAGATGGCCCAAAAGTTCCCTAGGTAATAGTTGCTTCTGGTTAGCTGATTTTTAAAACTGGAGGAAACTTTGGAGGTCAACTGCCTGCAAACTGTCTTTCAATCATTACAACTACATGGCCATAACAACCATGAGGATGAGACATAAGAGAATCTAAGACTAAGAATTCAGGGGTTAAGAGTGAGAGACAGGCTTTGGGATGCTTGGCAAGGTGTGGCATGAGGAAACAGACAAGGAAAGACATGTCATAGATGATCCCCGTTTCATTTACCATGGCTTTAGAGCCTGATTAACAGGTTGCCTACTGTACCTAGAGTGCCTCTCGGCAAGGAGAGGTAAGGCATTCCAAAAAATGAGATCAATGTTAGAAAACGGAAGGAAGTAATGAAGTAATAATGTAGATGCAGGTTCTCCTCTAGAAAACTATGCAAAAGGTGAAGGAAAACAAAGTGATAGGAATCAACACAAAGAGAGAACAAGTAGCTACTGACTGAATGGAACTCTTACATCACTGTTAACTCTTCTCAGAGGAGAGGGTGCCTGCTTACCTTGTTTAGGAAAAGAAATTATCTCTTCTATCAGAAACATTTTTTTAGTATCTCCTGAAGAAACTATCCCAATCTCAGAGGAATAGTACATCAACACCCAAGCTCAGTGGCTAAAGTACTCTTGACTCCATGGCACACACATGTATACACACACACACCACTGCCACCACCACCATGTAGGGATAATCTTTGGCTGAGATGACATCTTTGTACTCTATTAATACCTAAAATTAAAATTCTAAAGTTCAAGAAAACATTTCACATTTCACAGACTCTCCTGAGCTAATGCCTCTAGAAATGCTGTCCACTCCAATCCCCTGTGTCCACTGACAATAATCAGAAAGCAGTGTGTCTACTCCCTAGAGCCCACAGTGAGCACTTCAGGCAATGCTATTCTCTGTGACTGGGAGGTAAACTTTCCCAAATGGCAGTTCATTTTGACCCTCTCCGAATGCGACTTTCCTGGATACTGCTGGCCTCATCTCATCCCATGCCCGGTCTCCCTTCTGCAAACTGGTAAGGGGACAGGTCTCAGACATGATTTGTATTTTCAAGCTTGAAGTTTCCAAATTCAGAGCACTAAGTGAACATTGTTTCCCAGAGTTTTTAAGTGGATTCAGTGCCAAAATATGCACTTTAGATAAAGAAAGGGAATATGGCTTGATGTGGAGGGTGGGGATGGAAGGGCTAAAGAAAACACTATTGGGAAGCCGTAACATCAGGAATCAAAAGCTTTATTGTTACCCAGAAAAGAACTTCAGATACAAATTTTCAACATCTCATCCCCAGACTGTTGTGTCTGAGAGAAAAAGTAAAGCCAATGAATCTCAGAGGTGACACCTTAAGACCTCATGGTAGATGGAAAAAGGGCACATAGAGTTACAGAAGTGTGTGTTTCTGCAGCAAACAAAGCCAGAGAAAAGAAGACACTGGCTGTCAGGTCTTCCTTTCGTCAGGTCAGCTCTGCTCTTCATGGTCTTTTTCCCCAGATTAGCAGCAACCTCCAGAGCAGCAGCCAGAGCCCGAAGACTGCTGGCTGCTGCTACTGCTGCTGCCACCGCCACTACTGCCACAGTAGCTGCCACCGCTGCTGCCACCGCTGCTGCCGCCACCGCAGCTGCTGCTGCTGCCACCGCTGCTGCCACAGCTACTTCCACAGCAGCTGCTGCTCCCACTGCTGCCACAGCAGCTGCTGCCGCCGCCACAGCTGCTGCCACCACTGCTGCCGCCGCCACAGCTGCTGCCACCACTGCTGCCGCCGCCGCAGCAGCTGCCCCCACTGCTGCCACAGCAGCTGCTGCTGCCACCACAGCTGCTGCCACCGCTGCCACCACTGCTACAGCAACCAGAGCTGTGACGCCGGCGACGGAGAGAGAATCGGGGCTTGTGGTGGCTCAGACAGCAGCTGCCACCCCCAGAGCTGCAGCATCCCCCAGAGCTGGAGCCACAGCAGGAAGAAACAGGCGGGCACTTGGGAGTCTTGCACTTGGGAGGAGGATGAGGGCACTTTTGCTGGCTCTGCTGGCAGGACATCTTAAAAGACACTGGATAAAACTGAAAAACAATGCAGGAATTTTATGTTCAATAATCCCAACGTTGCTTTGGAGACTCACTATGCATTCACAATATTTTACCTTTACAATGACTAGACCTTTTAAAACCCAATCTCCTACATTTACTCCCAAAATAAAAAATACAAAGATCCTCATATAGGCACATCATCCTTTCAAGTGAATTCATTGTAAGGTCAAAAAGTTTCTAATCACAGTCTTCCATTACCTTCCCTTTCCAGACTAACCCTTTCCTCCAAACACTCCTCCCTTATCCACTGCCAAGATTGCCCTCAGCTCAACCCAGAGCCCCTTTCAGCCCAGAAAACCAGCACCAAAGTCTCTCTGGCCTGGGAGATTTTCTACCTCGCACAGACACTGGAACAGATTGCTCAGGAAGTAGTGGACTGAGGTGCTGTGAGAAGCTTCTGCCTTTTATATAGTTCTGCTCTGACCTGAGATCCTCATGTGTGGGATACTGATAACATCTTTCATGAGGGTTGTGGATGACTACTTCCCCTTACATCCCAAGGACCCAATTCCTCCCTCTTTAAGCATCTGAGGTATTAATGCACAGAAAGAGCCTCTGAGAATTGCAAACCTGTAGGATGGTGATAGAACATTGCACACTACATACGGCACCTATCTGTCAATCTCACAAGCAGCTCTGCTATGCTCCCCATTTCCTGCACTAAGCAAACCCAATTCTAGGCCTCAGAGGGCAAGTATATAATCTTTTTATTCTTTAAATAGGAAATGGAGGGGACATTCCCAAAATGGGGATTAAATGTTCAGAATAAGAACAGAAATCCAAAATAAAACCCTGGCCCTAGTCAAAGAACTAACGTGGCTCTTTTCATTCTTAAATGGTGCCATGACCTTGCTGGATATTCTGATGATGCTATTTCAGGCAGGTCTGGTGCAGATGATGTAGGTAATTAAGATTCTCTCCTTGTCAGAATTTGACATACCAAAAAAGTCCATGAGCATTTGCACTGACAGATTTCTTCAAGTGGGCAGAAGTTGTTGAAGGCCCTGTTTCCACAAATGATCCCAAAGAATACACCCCAGGCTGACCAGAGGTAGAGGGACCAGGTGTATACAGAGGGTAAAGCCAGAGGAGAAAAATCAGCTGAGTTGCCATCAGAGGACCTTCAACTATGGTCATCCTAAAGGGAAAAGCTAAGAAATCCCTTTTTCATAAATGACCTTAGGTGGCGAGGTTGGTGAGGGAGGCTAGCGAATTGTGCAAGGAGCTTTTGAGTACCTATAATGGAATACAAAACTTACTTTCCCTACAAAGAATGTTTCATGGGTAGGTTAAATCCCCGGGAAAGTCATCATTGATTAAGCTGGGAGAGTGGTCAGTAAGTGTCAAGTTCATAATGAATGGTACTTGGGGAGAACGGAAGACTGAGAGAGCAGCCATGTCTGGGGCCCATGCCTGGATTGATGGGCTGTAGTGGGAAGCACTGTGGCTCAATCATAGCCCACATTCCAGGACCAGTTTCTATATTTGCTCTCTCCACCCATGTATCCTCGAGCAACTTGCTTAATTGTCTCTGTAAAATTGGGCTAATAAGAGTTCCTAGCCGACTGAGTTAAAGCAATCCCGGTAAAGGGCTCAGTTCAGAGCTAGACCTGGGAGTATAAAGTATAACCTTAGAAAGAATCTGCATCAAGGTTCTGATGTACCAAATGACACCCACCAATATACACAATCTATGATTTTATTTTTCAGTTTTTAATAAAAGCTATTATAAGCTATGGAATTTCAGGAGTAAAAGTAATCAAATCACTCTAAATCCCATTACTTCTGCAATTACATTCTCAATATCAAATTAGTGATCTGCCACTTTTTGAAATCAAAACTATATGAGATGACTAAAGAAGTTTACCTCAAAGGGCCATTTGCAGACTGAACTAATAGTCATTAAACTCCTGGAATAATGCCTAGCACGTAACACAACAGCTCTGATGCCGCATGTGTTTTCTGATAACAAAAGATTAAGAGCATTTACTTGTCAATGGTGGATGAGATTATATGAAAATCATATAAAAAATAAAGTCACTTCTAATTCCATCCCCAAATATTTCACCATAGTAAAAATGGTGATCTGTGTTTTGCATTGATTTTTCATCATTGTCATATTATTTACATAAGGGTTTTTCCTGTTAATTTTTCAATTAACATTTTACTGGGAACATACTGCCATGTATTCCATTTGAAGTGTGAATGCTGGAAGGTCATTTCACAGTCAGCACAGAGTCTGGCCATGTGGTAGGAGACATTAACTTCTAAGACAGGTTCCATGTTTGAGTCTCACTTACCAACAAAGGGACCTTGAACAAGTTATTTTAGCTCTCTCCCTTACTGTTCTCAGTTGTGAAATGGGAAATAAATTGCATTTATCTCCTAGGGTAATTTGCAGAATAAGTGACTACCATTCATAAGCTTCTTAGAATAGTACCTAGCATATATAAGAAGCACTTGGTAAATATTGTGATGCATGCCTTTAATCCCAGCACTGGGGAGGCAGAGGCAGGCAGATCTCTGTGAATTCGAGGCCAGCCACGTCTACAGAGCTAGTTCCAGGACAGGCTCCAACGCTACACAGAGAAACCTTGTCTCAAAAAACCAAAAAGGAAAAAAAAAAAAAAAAAAGATATGAAGCCTGACGCCATTCTACTTAGCACAGGGTACAGATAGGGCTTAAAGGCCATGAGGTGGGGAAACAAAGAGGCTGCTTCAGTTGCTAGGTCTCAGCAAAAAACTCCCCTCCCTTGCTGAGTAATATAAGAGAAATGTAGAACATGGCTCAAATTTCTAGAAAAAGAAGCCCAGCTAAAGGAACCATATATCTAATACATGAGTATGGTGAAGCTTAAAAGGAGCAATGCCCATCTGCTTACAGATATCTGAATAACCGTCTACCCAGCTGACCACAAAGGTAAGGTCTTTGAGTTTAGAAATCTCTGAGAGACCTAACTTGGTGCTTTGTAGGCAGTAGATGCTTAATTTTTGTTTCCTCATCATGTTGAATTTGCCATTCGGAAAAGAGGACAGATGTCTCCAACAAAGCTAGACTAAGATTTCTTTTAACAACTTCCCTACAATTCACAGAATGACAGACTATCAGGGTAGGATGTTGACTGCTATTCATAGATGGTGATTCTTAACCCTAGAGGCCACAACATTCTCTAAGAGCTTGCTGGGTGGTTCTAATGCAAATCAGGTCCGAGAATCATTGATTTAGGTCAAAAGAAAGCTGAGACTGGGAGATGTAAAGAGGCTTCTGCTGACTCACACAAGGTTAGAGATGGTCGAACTTTGAACCCAACCATCAACTGTGCCACCATCATAGCACTCTGCCTTCTAGATGAAAATTTAGTTCTTCATGTGATCTTTTTTTCCTAAGAAGAGTTACTTTTAAATGGTCATCCCTCTAAAATGTGTGGGCTCTATAACTGGCATCTGAAAACATCTTGGGGAAAACTAATATCTCTATGGAGCACATCCTTTGAATCACTTATTCCTGAGCCAATGCAGTGTGATATATGCAACATTTACACTGTACTTGGTATTTTAGGCACCTGGATGTGATAGTATATTAAAAGAAGTATGTAAGTCAATGCAAATAGTTTTCCTCATATATCAGTGACTTGACCATGGTAGAAGGGCAAAATGGGATCCACAGGAAATCCTATAGCCAACCCCTGGTGATGCCTGGAATTTGCTTACTAAACATGGCTGTCGATGTTGGAGTGAAAATAGTAATAACTATGATGACTCATGGCCTGAATCGCAGGTCTTGAAAAGTCATTGTGACCTCTACTTCCTTCAACAACTAAGAATGAAGTCTCTGTCTGAAAAAGATTGTGAGGCATTGCCAGGGAGGGGCCATATGGCAGGCACCAAGGTGCTTCCTCCAGGCAGAACCACTGTAATGACTCTCCTGTAGCTCAGAAGTCCAGCCTTGCCCACACCTGACTTATCACAGCATCTAACTCACATGAGATGAATGACATCAATTCCATCCAAATGTGGTCCTGACAAGTATATCTTCTTCCTGGAGGAAAATCCCTGGAAGAAGCAGAAGTGGAAGTATAATCTGGACTTCTGAGAAAGAGGCTGCAAAAAGACCTCAGACCTTGATGATGAACAAAACTAGACAGTCCCATCGCACCATATGAACACTTCCATTCTTTTTTTATTTTATTTGAATCAGAAACAACCTTGTTTTACACGTCAATCCCAGTTCCCTCTCCCTCCCATCCTCTCATGGCCCCTACCGATCCATCATCCCATCCCCTTTCTGATCCCCAGAGAGAGTGAGGCCTTCCATGGGGGAGTCTTCAAAGTCTGTCATATCATTTGGAGAAGGGCCTAGGCCCTCCCCCATGTGTCTAGCCTGAGGGAGTATTTCTTTGTGTAGAATGGACTCCCAAAGTCCATTCATATACTAGGAATAAATATTGATCCACTACCAGAGGCCCCATATACTTTCCTGTCCTCCTAACAAACATCCACATTCAGGGGGTCTGGGTCAATCCTATGCTGGTTTCCCAGCTACCAGACTGGGGTCCATGAGCTCCTCCTTGTTCAGGTCAGCTGTTTCTATGGGTTTCTCCAGCCTGGTCCTGACCCCTTTGCTCATCACTCCTCCCTCTTTGCAACTGGATTCCAAGAGTTTGGCTCAGTGTTTAACTGTGGGGAATACTTACATTCTTGAATAGATATGGAGGGTGGTCCTTGAAAACCTTCCTCTGGCTTCCATTTCTCTGTATTTCTCTGTGCCAATGCTGTTCTGGGAACTGATTCTAGGGTAAAGGGACTAGGCACAACGTCACCCTCACCCCCCACATGTTTATCCAGGTTATGACATTGTTTATCTTATTTTCAATATTCATGATTACCTTGTGTAGTCTCTGCTAGTGAATGATGCCCACACACCCCCATTTCTCAAACCCTCAAATGTATTATATACAGCAAAAGGGACATGTTTGACTAAGTTAAGAAGTTAAGAGTCTCAAGATGGAAAGACCTTCTTGGATTACACAGGTGGTTCTAATGTCATTATGGTCATCCCTCTAAGAATCAAGCAAGAGGAAAAAGGTGACAAGGAAAAAGGTGTTGGAATGAGGCATTTTAAAATGTAGGAAGGGTCCATAAGCCAAAGAACTACCTCTGGAAGCTGGAAAACACTGAGAGCTTTCTTCTTGCCACAACTAAGGGGTATCTGGGTAGAAAGGTCTCTACAAGTTCTACTATGAGGCAGCAAACCCCATTTTCTTCCTCCTTGGACACTGCTATCTCCAATAAATGAATGTTAAGACACAGGCAGAAGTGGGGTGTCAAAGGCTGACTCATGGTTGCTTGGAGACCCAGGTGTATGCATGAGTGCTTCCTGGGAAAGCCCCAACTCCCGGCCTTAAGTCAGTCCAGCTCAGCCTGCCAATGTGTGCCTGGCCCTTGGTCTCTGGGATGCTCATAGCCAGCTGTGGTTTATCTTCTCCATAAGGAACATTCCTACAGCTGGAGCCTGAGGCAAAATGCCCCAGGATCCTCTGGAATGAGTAATTGGAGAAAGGAGGATCCCTGCTCTTGGAGAATAAATAAGTACATGAGGCAGGCACCCAGAAAGAATAAAAATAACCAGTGAGGCTCCCAGGAGCTCATGGTGTTTTCTCAGCTGGAGAAAACAGGTGCAGTGGGTGAAGGACTGGCCACATAGGAGCCAAGTGCACCAAGGCAGCAGCAAAAGGCTTCACTGTCCAGCAAGTGACACTTCATCTAAGGAACTCAGCTGACTCTCACAACTGCACAAAACTGCGTGTCCTTATTTGCCATTGTTAGAGGAGTAGCAGAGATTTTACAAAATATATACTTACCACTGGGAACCTGCAGAAAGCCAGACTTGGGGTAAGCAGTGAGGTGGCAGGGTGGTACCCTCCACTGTCACCCACTAGGATTCATAAGAGTCAACATCCCAGTAGAGAGTTCCCACTGAACTGTAATGGGAGCAGACTCTGATGGGTAGGGAACAAACCCAGCTAAGGTTAATTAGACAAGTGGGATGTACAGTGAGTTACAATAGTGTAAATTGTATACTGGTTCTATTTGTTTTAGACTTTCAATACTTCTGTACAGTATATAAATGCATTTACACTATATGGAGCTATATCAAGTAGTTATTTCAGAGTGGGAGATCATGCATATTTTATTTCATTTTGCTTACATGTGTTTTCTCATCTTTATTTAATTGATTTATTAGTAATTTTCTTACTTAAATTTGCTTTAAGCTAATATGCAGATAACTGCACCAATCAAAAAAGTTAGAGCAAGCACCACCAGATGACATTTGGGATTCTATTCAATTTTTGTTTTGAGTTTCTGTTAGCACTAGACAACATGCTTGTCACTGGAAATACAAGGATGAAGTTGTTACCCATAGCCATGCCCCTGATGGTCAGAAGCCTTGCCTATCTGACAATTAGTGTGTTGCTCTTCTGTTGAGTACCAGAATATGGAGCCAAAATACAGCAATTATCTAGGAACACATGCCGAAGAGAATCATGCTTCAAGAAGGAGGTCTGAAGGGTAGGGTGGAAAGACCAAGAAGAACAGTGTTTGTGCCAGAGCATGATGATAGCCCATTTAACCAAGCCCCAGACTCCAACAAGGGACTGAGGATGAAGGGTCCAGCTCTTTGCATATCAAATCATGGCCATATAATGCCAGGGACTTGTTACTGACTAAATTAAAATGTTGACTCCACTAGTAGGAAAAGTTAGCTCTCTACCCCAACCCATGCAAAGATACCCTCTTCCCTGAAGATTTCAAAGCTCAGTTGATTATGTTCACATCCCAGAAGTTTTATTTAATTTTACTATGTACACCTGAAGCCTATCTCCAGAGCACATGACAGACTTGGTAGAGAGAAAGAGAGGAGAAAGAACAAAAAGTGGAGAAAAGGAGGGCTAGAAAACAACAGATGGGATATGAGTGACAAGTAGCTTTCCCATTGTGTGCCATTCTATTTCAGGTGATGAGTCTATTAGTTTTAAAAAGTGAGCCAGTGACTCTTCACACACACACACACACACACACACACCCCATAGATTCTAGCACAAGGATTTATAATTGCAGTTGAAACTGTTCTTTTGACTCTGGATGTTACCCGCCCACCACACACAAGGCTGAACCTGTCCTGCCATGCCAGGACTTTTTTGGCCTGATCAGCCATGCTTCTGCCTCTGGTGCACAAGCTGAGTGTGGCTGAGTCATATTGCAGGCATCTGGACAATTTCACAGATGCCTGAAGGCTCTGAGCTAATAATGCAATGGTCAAGAATTTCCTCCTGTCTTTGTGCGAATCCTTTCCATCAAAATTCAATAGAGATACCAAGAACTGTCTCTGTCCTAGATTTGCAGACTATTTCATCCAAGGGACTCGGGATTGGAACTTCCTTTCTTTGTTCCCCTCTACTATCACCCCCCCACACACACACTCATGCAAGCACATGCATGCAGACACTTACTATCCACAAATATTCTCAGTCTTTTTAATGTCTTCCTAAGACACCCCTTTGTTGCCATGTGATGATCTCCTCTCTCCTCCCATCCTTTACCCTACCCTCTGATGATGTTAGCCTTTCCATTGACTCTCAGCTGGATAGAGTGGGCAAGTTGTTAAAATGCTGCAAGGCTCCAACTTCATGTCACACCCCCAGGCTCCCTCAATTTCAATATACTCAATAGGGTTGGCAGTTAAAAGAATGTCGAGGCCTGGTGGTGGTGGCACATGCCTTTAATCCCAGCACTCAGGAGGCAGAGGCAGGTGGATCTCTGTGAGTTCGAGGCCAGCCTGTTCTACAGAGCTAGTTCCAGGACAGCTGCCAAAGCCACAGAGAAACCCTGTTTTGAAACAAAAACAAAAACAAACAAAAAAAAATAAGAAGGAGGAGGAGGAGGAGGTGGAGGAAGAGGAGAATGGCAGTAGGAAGGACATGCTGTGGCTGGAATCAACTGTTTACTGAAATCATTGCACACAATATTATCACCAGTACCTCCCTGAAAGCTGTTTTAACTCTTATCAGTAAGTGGCCCTAAGACCCAATGTTAGGAGTCATCTTAGCTTCTCCTTTTTCGTCATCCCATATCTAATGATACGATCCAGATTCTTTCCATCTTTCTAAAAGAAGAGGAGTCTGGGCATACTTGAAACTTTATATGGCTCCCATGTTTTCTCCAAAGGAAAATAAAAATCAAATTACTCCAAATGGTACCATGTTCTTAATGCTTTAGCATCTTCTAAGAACCTTCTACCCTCACAGTCCCCATGCCTTGTAGGTGTTATGGCCTGATCTATTTTTTTTCCATCCCCGAATGTGCTGAGAGATGCAACCACATCTTAGGGATAGCCCCTTTCATTCTTAGTGTGCTCTTCAGGTTCCTGCCAAAAATAGTATCTAAGAAACCTGCCCAGACAGACCCCAGCACTACTGCTACAGAGTGTGCCTTAGAGGAATGCCTGCCATGCTTTGCTCTGTGCACACTAGCCTTTCCTGTTGAATTCAGATCCTTTACACCTAGAGTGGTAGGCTTGTTTCTTCTACATGGCTCAGCATGTCATTAAAACCCAAAGGAGACCTTCTGAAGATCTAGCTTGTCTTTGCTAAGGACAGGTGCCTCTGGTAATTCATCACAGCACCCTCAAGGCCAAACACAGCTCATAGCATTCAGCAGATAGTTCTCAGATGAAGAAAGAACCAGTAGAGGCATGAGAGCTTGTCGTCATTGTCACAGAGGGAGGAGGCCCACATGGGGCCAGTGTGGCTGTGGCACAGCAGGTTGTTCCGACCTTGACTCAGCCTGATTCAGTTGGAAATTGTGACTGAGGTCACTTCTCCTCAGCATGTTGTCTTGGTCTCCCAGGGATGCTGGGGAAACACCAGGAGTTTGAATTCCTTCCTAGGTAAATGAGGTGACATCAGGTCCAGCTTGAGCTATTTTTAGACTTCTCAGGTCACTGGGAGTCCATCAGGTATCTCAGCCATCTTTCCTTATCCAGAGATTGGCTCAAGAAGTCAGGACAGGTGCTCCAGCCACAGCATGTCCTTTCCACTGCTGGCCTCCACTGCCTATCTCACTGACCACATCAGGATGGAGGGAGTATAGGATGTGACATGAAATGGAACCTTGCAGTGCCAAACAGAGTATCTAGTCTACTCATCCCAGTGCCAGGGAGATTTGGGGATGTCTTATGGGGAAATTAAAACCTGATTGATTTCTGTTGCTGAATCTGCCCTGCCCTCACATATTTCAGGCAGGTGCTTGAGGTGAGCAGGAAATGAGTCTCCAATTTGGTGTCTCAGTTACTACTCTTCTGAGGAGATTACTGTGTGGAATCCCTTTGGATGAGCTTTCTCTATCATTTTCTAGCATATATTGAAACACCCTGGTAACCAAAGTTTTGTGAAAAAGACAGAGCTTGGATCCTGGACCAAACTTCAGGCACCAAAGAGGGCTGATAGTTATAGATTTGGTGTGTATTAGTAAATCCCAGAAGATACATGGAACAAGGTATAGAGTCACTAAGTATTTGTAGCAGAAGGAAGTGGGACAAAATGAAAGAAAGGAGAAAGGAAGCTAAGTACTTGAACTAGCTGTCATCAAGCTGACCAAGGGAGTAGTGTGAGCCCGTCTGAACACTGCACAGCCCAAGCAAAAGGCAGAAGCCAATTTCTCAGACAACTGCTACTCCTTACCAACCACAAGACTCTAGGATGCAAATTCTCATTTACTTGAATAGAAAGTCTGTTGAGTCAGAAAATGTCATTTTGTAGGTATCCTTTGTGGCACATAAGCAGTACCCTAAACCTTTTGTTGCTGTGTTTTTCAGCTCTGTCCCTTTTAGGTATTTTCCGTGAACATCTTTCCCAACAGTTTTCCCTTGGGCCAAAGATGAACCTTGTCTCCAAAAGAACTAGGCTCAAAAGTATATTGTGCCTCAGTTGCCAAGGTGATGCTTCTCATTGGGAACCAGGATGTGGGCGAGTGAATGCATCCTATCAGGAGAGTAAGACAGAAGGGCCAGTAATGAGCAACTCATCTTTAAAGCTGAACAAGTTTGACTGAGTAAATACAGTAAAATTAAATAGTTAAGAGAGAAACCTTTCCCTGTGTCTCAGCTCAAACCTGTCAACACTACAATCTTAAACACCCAGCATTCCTTCTTTGAACCTCACTTTTTATCAGCAAAACGCATGCTTATCATGTGCTATCTAATCAAATGAGATCACAAATAGCAATGTACTTGGTGAGTCATAAAGTACTATGAAAATATAAGCTGGTAATAATAACGACAGAAACACAATCAACTAATGATGATGTGATAATGAACTTGTGAATGTGTTGTCCCTCACATAACCTGAAGCAGTGTGTGACATCACTGGTTCTAAAAACCAGAGAATAACAAATCTTCTAATAGAAGAGACTGGCAGGTGAGAGCTGAGAATTGGTGACACTTCTGGGTACTGTTGATGCCTACCTAGAAGATAGCACTAAGGAAAGCACTCATGGCCCATAGATAGCAACAATACATCTGGTGGCCATTCTTTGTGACCCAGCATTGACTCCCATAAGACTTCTCTGATGGCTGGAGAATGAGTACTTTGGTCTCCCTAGCTGGTTCTGTAGGCCCCCAGGAAGCAGAGTGTCAGGCGAGAGAGAATCTGGACTTGAGAAGTCACTCTGTCTCTCAAGACCAGTGTAACCTCATGTGCACAAGAAAGAAACTGGATGAGAAGACCTTGGCAGGTCCACCCCACCGGAGTGGACCTAGTCCAACTGTCTTTAAGGTCTTCCTCAGGTTCCCTCCTTGGGAACGTTTGGTCCATGAAACTCTAGCCAACATCAGAACACCAGCAACACCTACCAAGTCAAGTCACATACAAAAGCCACCTGTAGCTGCTCATCCACTGGTTAATCACTCAGTTTCGAGAACAAAGGAAATACCAAGAGAGTGTGAGGCATTGTGTAGATCTGAAAGACATGCCTGGTAAGAACTATACCCCTAATTTTCAAAGCTAGGAGCTGGAGTCTCAATGCTGGCATCAAATATCTAGGTTACCTGGGGCAAATTATTTAGCTTCCAGGATCCTTGGTTTCCTCATCCATGAAGTGGGAGTGATTGTGGTACTTCATTTACTCACTAATAAAACATCAACAAAAACAAAAAACAAAGCAGAATAAAAAAGCCTTTTCCTTTGAAAGCAATGACTGATCCTAGGTTTGGGGGATACACTTTAAGAACACAAAAGCAAGTAGAGATGTCTACTGACCTTCATAACTGAGGGTTCACCAGGACAAATCCTGAGCAAGAACACAGCATGAGCTCAAAGTCTGTGGAGCTAAAGAAATGCAGGGAGACAGACCAGCCATGATATCTTCTGAAGCCTGTGAAAGTGCTCCTTAAGCCTCAGAGCACTGTGTAAATAGCATTTGCCCATCTACCCTGTGTCTGTTACCTCTCCCACTCAAAACCTGAAATCAGAATATGAGAAAGACAAATAGGAAAACCAACAACCACTCAGACACCAACCTGCAAACATTTCTTCACAGTCTCTTCCAATGTAAATATTACTTTGCCAGACCAGGGCAGGGATGTTCAGAGGCCAACTACTAAGCCCCAGGCGACATAGCTCAGGGATCAGACACAAAGGTCAACCAGGTGCCTCTCTGCCACTGCCCAGGAAATGAGGCAGTGGTTCTGCTTGCTGTTTCCACTTCCACTCTGCCCCTCAGCTTCTGGTGATCTGGTAAATAACAGATGCACTCCCAGCCAGACATGAGGAGAAAATAGAGTTTCCCCAGAAAAGAGTAAAAGAGTGCCTAGTAAGGTGGGGAATGGTCCCGTGCCAGAGAGACTCAGTTCCACCTGCTCTGATGTTTGTCCCTATTCCAAAGGTGGTGTCGTGGTGGAAGACAAGTGAAGTCACGCTATGAGCGGAGTCCAGCTCACGTGTGGTGGACAGAGTAAACCGATAAAAAACTGAGGTTCAGAGGGGAACTGCACATCCGAGGCAATACACTGAAGAGTGCCAGGGCTCTGTTTCTGGGCCTACTGGCATCACTGCAGAATGGAGTAGTTCCATGTCAGATTTTCCGAGCTGATGTATGCTTCTCAGGCTCCATGAGTCCCTTCAGGCTCTCTTTGCCCTGAAAGTCTCTGTCTCTTTGTAAACCATTTGAGACTTGCTGTTAAACGCCATACTTCCCAATAAATTAAAGACCTTTGGGATTTGTGTTTAGGTACCAGGAGGAGTCCTACAAAGTGATGCAGTGATCACTGAGACAGATGGAGGAGTTCTACACAGTGATGCAGTGATACAGTGATACAGATGGAGGAGCACTGTACAGTGAGACAGATGGAGGAGCACTATACAGTGATACAGTGATACGGATGGAGGAGTACTGTACAGTGATACAGATGGAGGAGTACTGTACAATGTTATAGTGATACAGGTGGAGGAGCACTGTACAGTGAGACAGATGGAGAAGCACTGTACAGTGATACAGTGATACAGATGGAGGAACACTGTACAGTGATACAGTGATACAGTGATACAGTGATACAGTGATACAGTGATACAGATGGAGGAGTACTGTACAGTGATACAGTGATACAGACTTCTACCATTTGAGTAAACGGGGAACCAGAGCCACAGTAGAGAAACTAGTGGAAACTTACAGACATGGAATCTATGTTTCCTGTGTTTCTGCCCCAATTAAATCACATCCTTCCTTATGGAGCAATAATCCTGACCCACACAGCAAGGCAGAACACACACCTGCTTCCCCAGGACTCAAGGGGTTGTGTGTGAATGTTGGTCTCCATCTAGGGCTAACCAGTGAATTCACCCAAGATCATGTGTCTAAAAGCCTGAGTACAAAGATAGATACTAAGGACCTCATAGCCCTGGCCCCTCTCTAAAAGTGTCATCCTTTGATTGGCATTTCCCCTGATGGTACGAGAGGAAAATCTACCCTTTGAACTTGGGTCTTGAGGAGAATTATTTCATATGTCTGAGCCTCACTTTATGTGTATGATGATAAAGAAACCCTGACTAACTTTGGGAGTTGTCTGAGAAGGTGACTTCAAATTGGAACTTCCCAGCATGGTGCCCAAGTAAATCATTCAGCCAATTTTTTCCCTTCCCTTCTTTTTATGGTAGTGATTCAGAGTTGTTCATTGGGTCTGTAGAAAAAGAAAAGAAAAAGGAAAGAAAAGAAAAGAAAATAGTTAAGGTGTCAGATAGACAAAATGTATCAGAGGTGAAATCAGAAGAGAGGTGAAATCAGAAGAGAAGCTACTGAGACACTATTTAAATAGTCCCCTGCTGCTTTGGGGTTGAGACACCTGCCCAGTCACTTCTTTATAATAACTGAGAGTGGGTGACTTTGGGTCCTGGGCTTACTCTTGCAGACCTGGTTCCTGCATCTCAAATTCTTGTTTTTGAAATGAAAAGTCAGATCTCTAAAAAGGAGGAGCTTTGCATGGGCTAGCAACAGCTTTCTGACCTTTCTGGCTAGCAACTAGCAACTCTGCTACTAGAACCTTCTGCCCCACCTATAATCTAAGGCGCAGGGTCAATTTGGACTCATGTTGTTAACTCTGTCTCCTCCTAGTGCTCTATGCACGCAAAGCAAATGAGGCGTTCAATGACTGGTTAAAACCCTGATTCAGAGTTAAAGGGCGACTCCTAGAGACTCGGATGAGTGTGTGACATGGCTGTGAATAAAGAGGAACAATGTAAAGGAGCAGCGTGGGAGAGAGGTTGAGTAGAGACCTCTCTGAAGCAGTGAGTTGGTGCACTTTGCAAAGACTGCTGCAAAGACTGTTACAAACCAAGCGTCACCAACAGAGCAGCTTAAATAGCAGACTGAGATGCTACCTCCTAATTCTAGTCTGGAAGTCCAGCATCAACAGGTTAATGGGATGGATGTCTTCCTGGTATTCCACCCTTGGGTTGTAGGGGTTCGTCTCCTGCCCTGATTCTTTGCAGGTCTTCCCTCTGTCTGTATCCCAAACATAACTTCATTTTAACTCAGTTACTTTTAGCAATCCTGTTCTTAGACTCAGGGACATCCTGCAGCACTGGAGTTAATATTTCAACACACAAATTTTAGGACGGCACAGTTCAGTTCCTCCTATAGTAATAGATAAGAGAGATAGTTCACTTAGAGATACAAAACTGATCCTTATTCTCATAGAGACCATGGAGAGGATAGATATGTAGATTGGCACAAGTACACTAACATCCTACAACCATGCCTAGCCCACGAAGGGTTCAGGGTGAATAGAAATTATGTCAACATCTCAAGGGAGCAGTAATGTTAGGTCACTTCCACTTTGAAGCTCTTGCATTTTGGGGATCACAAAGTCAGTCACATCACACTTCCTTTCCAAGGTACAAAAGTTATTGGTTCTGTGACTCCCTCTACAGCAGGGGTCTTCAAGCTGTGGGTGGTACTCCTTTGGGGAGTTAAATGACCCTTTCACAGGGGTCATACATCAGATATCTTGCATATTGGACATTTACAATTCATAACAGTAGCAAAATTACATTATGAGGTAGCAATGAAAATAATGTTATGGTTGGGGGTTACCACAACACAAGACATTGTATTAAAGGATCACAGCATTGGGGAGGTTGAGAACCACTGCTCTATAGCTTCCTGGTGGCCTTGAAAAGCAACAACTGATTTCCACACTAAAAGCTAGCAACAAAGAATAAACAGAACAGAGATGCATGACACTAAATTTCATCTCTAGAACATTAGCATCACTTGACCTAAGTGGTGGCTCTTCAGAAGATACCACTGGCAAGGCTGTCTGTGGCTAACCTGATTTAGAGCTCATCCAATGGCAAAAGTCTTCTTGCCAAGGAACTGGAGACAGTCATTGACATAATAAGCAGTGGATTAACTCCAGGATGCGCAATGCAGTGGGAAGCAGCTGGAGCAGACAGATGACTAACAGTAAGGCTTAAAATAAGAATCTAGCTCAGTGAAGGCTGAGGAGGCTCTAAGTTGTCAAGTCTGACTTACTTTGAAGCTCTTTGTAAACATGTTTGTATATTATCGTCAGTTACATGGTACATTTATGGCTGATCTAGGCTACATGAGATCCTACCTAAACAAACAACAACAAAATAACCCAACAATTTATGTATGCAATGATTTCTCTGTGTCTCTGTTTTCATTCATTGTCTTTAAAATATGTATTTTTACACACTTACTAATTGAAATGCATAAGGCTGAGGTGGTATTACATCATTCCTCATAAGAAGGAAACACCTGTTAATAAAAAGTAATGATGCCCTCTTTACTTAATCTTACCTGGCTTTATTTGTAAGAATGCCATTCATTCATTTTCTTTGCACAAAGAAAAAGTACTTTCTTGATTATCCTTCACAGCAAACCAAGTACTGTCTGCTGTAAGCACTGACTGCCATACACACTATGATCCCACAATCCCACAGGCAGGTGGTGTTTAAATCTATCTCACTTTAAAAGAATCCAAGCATCATGCCAAATGTGCTACACTGCTTGCTTCAGACAACTGCACTGGAGCCCACCTTTAGACATATTTATGAGAATTTTCAATGAAGTACTAGGAATTTATTGTGGCTTTATTTTTCTGAAAGAATCATGAAGTCATATCCTACTATTGGAAATATTAAAGACAGGGTAAAGGCTGATTTCCAAGTGACTTGTCTCCGTGTAGTAATTATTCCTGTTTCCTTTTCTTCCTCTCATGCACCTTCCAAAGCATTAGTGCAGAATGAGTAATCCACCAGGAAGGCCTCTTATTATGGGTGGAATTGCATAAAATTCTCTTGTTGGCCAAATAACTTTGTTAAAAATTAGGTTTCTATGCAAGCATAAAATAACAATAATTTTGATTTTAAATAGATGAAAGTTATCTGTAAATAAAATTACTAACAAAAGTTAGACAAAACTCTAAAAACATTTCTAATATGTCATAGTTTAATATTGACTAAAATGGATGCTTGATATTTCTGAACTATAATTTTTCACTATATTCCAACCAATAAAACCTGAAAAAAAGATGCTATTATTGAAACAACATGTTTATTTTCAAATTTCATTATTAAATAATATTTTACTTATTCCTTGAAAATTTCATATATTTATCAGTACATTTTTATTATACCTTGCTCCAACTCCTCTCAGGTACCCCATCTCCACCCCATAACCTTCCTAACTTCATGTCTTCCTTTTTGTTTGTTGTTGCTAATAACCCCAGATCTAGTTAGTTCTCCTCTTATACGCAAGGGTGTGGAGCCATTCACTGAAGCATGGCAACCAGTAGCCATGTCCCCAGAGAAGAGAGACTCTCCCTTCTTCTTCAGCAATCAACAGCTTCCAAAAGCTCCTCAGATAAGGGTGTGGCTTAGGAGCCCCTCCCCCACTAGTTTTGGAATTCTAATTGGCTTGATCTTGTGCTCTTTTCATGCAGGTTACTGCAGCTGCTATGAGTTGATATGTTCAGAAGTCATTTCTGCATTTGACAACTCTGTTCCTCATCATCGGTTTCACATTTTTCTACCTACTTTTGCAAAAGTTCGATGAGCCTTGGATGCAGGGGCAGGGGGTACATAATAGAGATGATTCATCCACAGCTCCAAGCTCACAGATATTTATACTTGTCACTCTAACTGGATAGGAGCCTCTGACAGCTACCCACTGTCAAAAGAAGTTTCTCTGAGAATATCAAATATCTGTGGGTATAAACATAAATATTTGGGAGAGGGGGAGAAGAACATGAGGAAGCAGGAATGTCTAGTTGGGCGAAGAACAGAGAAAGAGCAAGGAAAGAAATGCCTTGATATAGGGAGCTGTTATGGATTTAACAAGAAACTGGGGAAATTCCCAGGAATCCACAAGGATGACCCCAACTACGAATCTAAACAATAGTGGAAGTATCTAAGCAATACCTTAAATGCCCTTCCCCGATAATGAGATTGATGACTACCTTAAATGCCATCATAGAGCCTTCATCCAGTACTTGATGGATCCAGAAGCAGAGATCCACAGCTAACCACTGAGCTGAACTCCTGTAATCCAGTTGTAGAGAGAGAGGAGTAATGAGCAAAGGGGTCAAGACCATGCTAGGGAAATGCACAGAAACAGCTGACTGAGCAAGTGGGAGGTCATAGTCTCCAGACTTACAGAGGGGAACCTGCATGAGACTCAACCAGGCCTCCTGAACCTGGGTGTTATTTGGAAGGTCTGGGAATTCTGTGGGGCCACTGGCAATGGAAGCAGTATTTATCTCTAATGCGCTTTGGGAGCCCATCCACTATGGAGGAATACTCTTTCAGCCTAGATACATGGGGGAGGACCTAGGTCCTATCCCAAATGATGTGACAGACTTTGATGATCCCCCATGAGGAGTGGATAGGGGATAGGATGGGGAGATGGTAGGGGGCATGGGAGGACAGACGGGAGAGGAAAATGGGATTAGTATGTAAAATAATATTGTTTCTTATTTAAATTAAAATATTTAGAAGGTCATTGACAGCATGATTGTTTGACATAATGACAGCAGCAGGCTCTTATGATTTCCTCAGTCATGGGCTTTGGACCAAGGTTATAGGCCTGATATCTAGTGAGAATGTACAGAGGGGCAGATGCATAGGGATAAATGAGATCCTAGGTTGCTGAGGGTCAGTGGTAGAGTGACAGGAAACTGGTGGAGGCTAACAAGTTTACTTTTTGAAGCGATGAAAGTTTCCTAGAGCAAAATAGTTGTGATGTTTTTTCCTAATAGGCATTTGCCTAGTAGTCACAAAGATGTTAGGTCACACACAAAGGTGGGGAGTAAATGGCTAAGAGAGCCTGGCTGTAGGCCTGCAACTTTCCAACCTGTCCATACTCACTGCAAGTCTTCTGCAGCCAGTCAGCCTTGCAGGTTGTATACTGTCACTTTGCCCTTTCTACTGAGAACTCCAGTTTAGTCTTGGGTCTTATGGAGACACTAGGGCCTTGTGGGGGGTCTAGAATGTTCTGGTTCTAAAACAGCCAGTTTGCTAAATCAGATGAAGAGTTACATTAACAGCCCATCTTGTTCAGTAATCCAAAGAATATGCATTACTTTTAGACTAGGGATAGGTTACAGAGTGCAGATACCTAGTGTTTATGCAAGTAAGAGAGATGAGAGCATCAGGATTGAATAGGGGAACAAATTGGATAGTCATTTGAAGTAGGGACTATGACCCCTCTCCTGTTTCTGGGTTAAGGCAGTATCCCTCCATGGGGGATGTGTCCACTTGGTCCTTTTGTGCACCAGGAATACATCCTGGTTCTACTGTGTGAGGTCCCTTAGACTGCTCAGTCCTTCTAGCTGAAACCCATATTCAGTTGGCCTGGGTTAGTCCCAAGCTGGATTCCCAGCTATTAGTCTTGGGGGGGGGGGCATTAGCTCCTCCTTGTTCAGGTCAGCTGTCTTTGTGTGTCTCTGCAACCTGGTCTTGAACTCTCTCTCTCTCTGTATCTGGATTCTAGTTCAACTCTAGTTATGGGTGCTTGCTTCTGTTTCCAACAGGTACTAGATGAGGACTCCATGATAGTGGTTAATTTAGTTGGCATTATGGTAGCCTTTCCACGGTTGCTCAAATTGTTAATTGGAGTCAGTCTTGTAGGACTCAAGACCTTTCTTTAGGTTCAGTTTTCTCTTCAAAACAATAATAGCTCCTTCTTTTATGTTCTCCCTCCCTCCCCCTTCTCTCTCTCTCTCTCTCTCTCTCTCTCTCTCTCTCTCTCTCTCTCTCTCTCTCTCTCTCTCTCTCTCTCTCTCTCTCTCTCTCTCTCTTCTGCCTTCTATTCCTATCCTATTTCTAGTCACAAGTGCTTTCCTCTCCTCCCCTTCTCTTTCTCCCTGTTCCCTCTCCATTCACTGTCCTACCCACTTCCAAAGTGCTCTGGGGGACTTGTCCCTTCCCCCTTTTGTGATAGACCATATATGAATCTCTTAGAATATATTTTGTATCCTAGTTCCTCTGGTAGTGTGGATTATAGGCTGGTGATCCTTTGCTCTAGGTCTAAAATCCATATATGAGCGAGTACATACCCTGTTCCTCATTTTGTGGCTGGGTTACCTCATTCAGGATGGTTTCTTCAAGTTCCATACACTTGCCTGCGAATTTCAAGATTCCGTTATTTTTTTCTGCAGAGTAGTATTCCACTGTGTAGATATGCCACATCTTCTTTAACCATTCTTCAGATGAGGGGCATCTAGGTTGCTTCCAGGTACTTGCTATTACAAATAATGCTGCTATGAACATAATTGAGCACATGTCTTTGCTGCATGGATGTGGATCATTTGGGTATATACCTAAGAGAGGAATTGCTGGGTCCTGTGGTAAACTAATTCCCATTTTCCTGAGGAACCACCATACTGATCTCCAAAATGGCTGTACGAGCTTGCACTCCCACCAGCAATGGAGGAGTGTTCCCCTTTCTCCACATTCTCTCCAGCATAAGTTGTCATTGGCGTTTCTAATTTTAGCCATTCTGGCAGAAGTAAGATAGGATCTCAAAGTTGTTTGATTTGCATTTCCCTGATAGCTAAGGATGTTGAGCACATTCTTAAGTGTCTTTCAGCCTCTTTAATTTCCTCTATTGAGAATTCTTTCTTCAATTCTGTACCCCATTTTTAATAGCGTTATTTGGTGTTCTGTTGACTAGTTTCTTGAATTCTTTGTATATTTTGGAGATCAGACCTTTGTCAGATGTAGGATTGGTAAAAATCTTTTCCCAGTCTGTGGGCTGCCATTTGGTCTTGTCCATTGTGTCATTTGCCTTAGAGAAGCTTCTAAGTTTGAGGAGGTCCCGTTTATTAATTGTTGATCTCAGTGTCTGTGCTACTGGAGTTAAGTTCAGGAAGCAGTCTCCTATACCAATGTGTTCAAGGGTACCTCCTACTTTCTCTCCTAATAGGTTCAGTGTGGCTGGATTTATGTTGAGGTCTTTGATGCATTTGGACTTGAGTTTTGTGCATGGCAATAGACATGGGTCTATCTGCAGTCTTTTACATACCATCATCCAATTGTGCAGCACCCTTTGTTGAAGATGCTTTCCTCCCCCCCCATTGTATTCTTTTAGCTATTTTATCGAAAAATCGGGTGTTTATAGGTGTGTGGGTTAATATGAGGATTTTTGATTCAATTCCATTGGTCTACCTGTCTACTTTTGTGCCAATACCATGCTGTTTTCAGAACTGTAGCTCTGTAGTAGAGATTAAAGTCAGGGATGGTGATGCCTCCTGAAATTCTTTTATTGTAAAGGTTTGTTTGGCTATTCTGGGTCTTTTGTTTTTCCATATAAAGTTGATTATTATTCTTTCAAGGTCAGTGAAAAATTGTGCTGGGATTTTAATGGGGATTGCATTGAATCTGTAGATTGCTTGTGGCAAGATTGCCATTTTTACTATATTTAACCTTCCAATCCAAGAGCATGGGAGATCTTTCCATTTTCTGGTATCTTCTTTAATTTCTTTCTTTAAAGACACAAAGTTCTTATTGTATAGATCTTTCACATGTTTGGTAAGCATTACCCCAAGATACTTTATGTTGATTGTGGCTATTGTAAATGGTGATGTTTCTCTGATTTCTTTCTCAGCATCTTTGTCGTCTGAATAAAGTAGGGCTACTGATGTTTTTTTAGTTTATCTTGTATCCTGCTAGTTTGCTGAAGGTGTTTATCAGCTGTAGGAGTTCCCTGGTAGAGTTTATTGGGTCACTTATGTAAACTATCATATCATCTGCAAATAGAGACGGTTTGACTTCTTCCTTTCCAATTTGGATTCCCTTGATCTCCTTTTGTTGTCTTATAGCTTTAGGTAGAAGTTCAAGTACAATATTGAAGAGATATGGAGAGGACAGCCTTGTCTAGTTCCTGATTTTAGAGGAATTGCCTTATGCTTTTCTCCATTCAGTTTGATGTTGTTTGTTTGTTTACTGTATATTGCTCTTACTATGTTTAGGTATGTTTCTGCTATCCCTGATCTCTCCAATAGGGTGTTGGATTTTGTCGAAGGCCTTTTCAGCATCAAGGGAGATGATCATATGGTTTTTCTTTTTCAGTTTGTTTATATGGTGGATCACATTGATAGATTTTCATATGTTACGCCATCCCTGCAACACAGGGATGAAGCCTACCTGGTCATGGTGGATGATTTCTCTGATGTATTCTTGGATTTGGTTTGCCAGTATTTTATTGAGTATTTTTGCATTTATGTTCATCAGGGATATTGGTCTGTAGTTTTCTTTCTAAGTTGTATCTTTGTGAGGCTTGAGTACCAAGGTGATTGTGGCCTTGTAGAAAGAGTTTGATAATGTGCCTTCTGTCTCTATTGTGTGGAACAATTTGAGGAGTATTGGAATTAGCTCTTCCTTGAATTTCTGGTAGAATTCTGCACTGAACCCATCTGGCCCTGGGCTTTTTTTGGTTGGAAGGCTTTTGATGACTGCTTCTATTTCATTAGGGATTATAGTTCTATTTACGTTGTCTGTTCTTGATTTAATTTTGGTAAGTGATAGTTATCCAAAAATTTGTTCATTTCCTTTGAATTTTTAAATTTTGTGGAGTACAGGTTTTCAAAGTATGACCTGAAAAGTGTCTGGATTTCCTGTGTCTGTTGTTATGTGCCCCTTTTCGTTTTTGATTTTGTTAATTTGCATGTTTTCTCTCTGCTTTTTCATTAGTTTGGATAAAGGTTTGTCTATCTAGTTGATTTTCTGAAAAAAACAACTCTTTGTTGCATTGATTTTTTGTATTGTTTTCCTGGTTTCTACTTTATTGATTTCAGCCCTCAAATAGATTATTTCCTGGTATCTACTCCTTCGGGGTGAGCTTGCTTCTTTTTGTTCTAAGGCTTTCAGTTGCACTGTTACTTCTCTAATGTGATCATCCTCTGTTTTCTTCATATGGGCACTCAGTGAAATGAACTTCCCTAGTAACACTGCTTTCAAGATGTCCCATAAGTTCGGGTATGTTGTGTCCTCATTCTCGTTGAATTTTAAGAAATCCTTTATTTCTTCTTTGACCCAGGTGTGGTGCCATTGCACATTGTTCAGTTTCCATGAGTTTGTAGGGTTTCTGTGATTTGTGTTGTTGTTCAATTCCAATTTTAAAGAATGGTGGTCTGATAAGATACAGGGGACTATTGCAATTGTTTTGTATCTGTTGGGGTTTGTTATGCCACCTAGTGTGTGGTCAATTTTAGAGAAGGTTCCATGTGGAGCAGAGAAGAAAGTATATTCTTTTGTGTTTGGATGGAAGTTCTATAGATGTCTGTTAAACCCAGTTGAGACATAACTTCTGTTAGTTCTTTTGTTTCTTTGTTGAGTTTGTGATTGGTGGTCCTGTCTAGTGGTGAGAGTGGGGTGTTGACATCTTCCACTATAAGTGTGTGAGGTTTTATGTGAGCTTTTAGTTTTAGTAGTGTTTCTTTTATGAATGTGGGTGCCTTTGTATTTGGGGCATAGATGTTCAGAATCGAGACTTTGTGTTGATGGATTTCTCCTGCGATAAATATAAAATGAACATCTTCATCTCTTTTGATTAATTTTGTTTTGAAGTCTAACTTGTTAGATATTAGGATAGCCACACATGCTTGTTTCTTGGGTCCATTTGATTAGAAGATCTTTTCCCAGACCTTTTCCCTGAGGTAATGTCTATCTTTGAAGCTTAGATGTGTTTCTTATATGCAGCAGAAGGATGGATTCTGTCTTCGTATCCATTCTGTTAGCCTGTGTCTTTATATAGGCAAGTTAAGACTATTAATATTGAGGGAGACTAAGGACCATTGATTATTAATGCTTGTTTGTTTTAGATTAGTTTTTGGTAGTGGTATTATGAATATATTTGTCCTTCTTTACCCTTGGTTTCTTGTGAAGTGAGATTATCTGTTGCCTATGTCTTTGTGAGTGTAGTTAACTTCCTTGGGTTGGAGTTTTTCTCCAAAACTTTCTGAAGGGCTGGATCTATAGATATGTATTGTGTAAATCTGGCTTTGCCATTAAATATTTTGTTTTCTCCATCTATAGTGATTGAGAGTTTTGCTGGGTATAGTAGCCTGGGCTGGCATCCATGGACTCTTAGTACTTGTAGAACATCTATCCAGGACCTTCTGGCCTTGAGGGTTTCCATGGAGAAATTAGGCGTAATTTTGATAGGTCTGCCTTTATATGTTACCTGTCCTTTTTCCTTTGCTTCTCTTAATATTCTTTCTTTATTCTGTATGTTAGGTGTTTTGATTATCATATGCCAAGGGGTCTTTTTTCTTTGGTCCAGTCTATTTGGTGTTCAGTATGCTTCTTGTACTTTCATGGACATGTCCTTCTTCAGATTGGGAAAGTTTTCCTCAATGATTTTGTTGAATATGTTTTTGGCCCCTTTGAGCTGGGCTTTCTCACCTTCCTCTATGCCTATTATTCTTAGGTTTGGCCTTTTCACAGTGTCCCACATTTCCTCGATGTTTTGTGTTAAGGATTTGTTGGATTTATGATTTTCTTTCGTCAATGAATCTATTTCTTCTAGCTTATCTTCCGTGCCTGAGATTCTTTCTTCTATTCCTTGAATTGTGTTTGTTATGTTTGCGTGTCTAATTCCCCATCATTTGCCCAGTTTTTCTATTTCCATCATTCCTTCGGTTTGAATTTTCTTCATTGTCTCCCTTTCCGTTTTCAAATCTTGAACCATTTCCTTCACCTGTTTAATTGTTTTTTCTTGGATTTCTGTACTTTCTTTAAGAAATTTATTCATTTCTTCCAATTTTTTGTTTGTTTTATCTTCCACTTCTTTAAGGGATTTAATCACATCTTCTTTGAGGGCCACTATCATTTTTATGACGTTAATTTTTAAGTCGTTCTTTTCTGCTTCATCTACTTTGTTGTGTTCTAGTCTAGTTGGTATAGATTCCCTATATTCTGGTGGTGTTATGCTTGCCTTTCTGTTCTTATGTGTTTTCTTGTATTGCCGTCTTCCCATAGCTTCTTTCAGTAGGTGTTGGTGGGGTCTCTCCCTCTCTCTATGGGCTTAGGTGAGTCAGAGGTTCCATGTCTGTAGTTTTGGGTGGTCCAAGCTCTCTAGGAGGTCTCTCAGCAGGTAGGGGCCTATCGATGCGGGTCAAAGATCAGGGTCCAGCAGAGGACAGCTGTGGCCTCTTTGGCAGAGGCCAGCCCACAGGATGTTTCCTCAGGGATCATCTGGTCTAGCAGGGACCTGGCACTCTCCAACTGAGTGAGGCCTCTTTAGCAGAGGCCCTCTGATCGGGGTCAAGGATCCAGTCTGTAGGAACTCAGAGTGGTCAGGCAGAAGTAGGCGGGTCTCTGAGAGGGGCCCAGAACTCCAGTAGATGACCGGCAGTGGGGCTCAGACACCAAGCAGGTGGAGATTATGTGTGGTTTCACATGGATAGGCAGGCCTATTGTGCTCAGATCAGCTCCAGGAATTTCCCCGAAGGTGGCTGGATTGTTGGTTCCACCCTCTGTCTCGGTGCTCAACCAGAGAGGTTGGGACAGTGGGTAGGGTAGGGCAGAGGGTAGGGGGAGGACAGGCTCTCGGTGGGGATGGGGATGGGTGTATCAGAGCTCCAAGAGCACTCTTGATGAGGACAGGACACAGGGCAGCAATATCTGGGACCCACCCAGGGATTTCCTGGGGAAGGGTATAGGGGAGAATCCACCCCAGCAGAATTAGACCCAGACTCACCTCTAGCCAAGGCCTGGCATTAGGGGACAGAGGCTGGGCTGATACTCTGGATGTTTCCCAGTTAATCTGGCTCTTAATGAGGCAAAGAATCCATGGAATTGAGGGGTAGGTGGACAATGGCGGACACCAAGGCGGTCAGCCCTGACACAGTGAGGCACAGCAAGTTGTGGGAATTCGTTTCACCAATAGTTTTGGGGGACCCACCTTAGGGCGTGGTTTCTGTGTACGGGGTCTCGCTCGCTCTGCTGTGTGGTGGTCAGAGATCTGATAGCAGCTTCCATTGGCCACAGGGCAAAACGGAAGACAGAGGCATCTCTCTACCTACATTATTGTTATTCATGAGTGTTCCCCGATAAATATTTGATATCCTTTTATTCGGGCTCTTGTGGACTCACATACCATGGCCTACAGTAAGTCCGACACAGGGCAGGGAGCCAGGAAGAGTGAGGATCACATGAGGCAGGCTCAAGAGTTCTGGCCTAGTGAGATTTTTCTTATCTGGATGCCGCGAGAGAGCTTGCCTTTCACAAATTTTGGGAGGATAACCCAAAACTCACCACAAAAGGAGCTTTAGTTTAAATGGAGTTAACACTATTTCTTAAAGAACTCACTTGGAGCAGTGGTAAAGGGAAAACACAATTAGCATAGTTGATTTGATGAGTATAAGTTTGGCCCTTTAAAAAATACTGTTTTAGGAAATCAGTCAATGTAAGTTTCACTTCCTTATTAGCTTTGTTGTTGTTGTTGCTTCTACTGCTGTTCAAATCTCCTTTGTTCTTCCCATGGTGTCTTCTGGGCTCAGAAGCACAGAATCTTCCATGACAGGTTAGCACAAGCCTTGGATTCCTCCACTGGAATTTGGTGCTCTGCTGCTCCCTTGTGTTCAGAAGCTGAATAGACTGTTCTGGCGCTACGAGGGCGTGTTGCCATGGCCTGGCTGCACACTAATCCTCTAGGGTCACTCCAAGCACTTCAGCTCTGATTGAGCCTCTAATGATGTTACCCAGAAGCTTACTCTACAGATTTCTACTACAGAAGTGTGCTCTCTGTTTATCTCAGTATGGAGACATACCATCCTCTACTTCCATCCCAGAAGTGGAGTCCATTATTGAGAGTTCCTCTCTGTGGAGAAGGAAGATAGAATCTCTGAGTCTCTTCCATTCCGGGATTCCAGGAATGCCAGGGGGTAAATGTTGTGGGATAGCTACCAGAAAAGACTGCAGACACATGGGTTAAGCCAATAGAAAATATTTGCCAGCCTGCAGCCAGCCTGGGTGTTTGTAATCCCGTTGTATCCTTAAGCCTTTCTCAGGGCAAGCTTTTAAGCATGAAAACAATGTCCTGGGTTGACACACTTCAGTTAATGAGAACAATTAGCCAGAAGCAGGACTACAGAAGCCAAAAGGCAAGGTTCATTCATTTAAAGACTTTCCTAGAACTATGGACTTTGTTGGATTCAGTCTTTGTTTTCAGTTTTGGCAGGTGATGCTGTCTACATGCTGAGTTTTATTGCCTGGATGGTACTTCCATCATGGAGTCAATTGTACTAAGGTCAAGGGGCCTACTAAAATCTGAGGCCTGTTATATTTCCCACTGGCCTCAGTGAATGAGTCAAATCGTGGACTCATCCTGTCCTATTGAACCGATACATACTTGCCCATATATCTTAAGGCTCAGGACACTGTTGATAATCCAATCAGAATGAGAATTAAAGGCCCAGCCAGTATTGATAGCTGAGTAGTTATACAGGAGAAAAAACAACAGAGACTGGTACCAATTATCTGATTCTTGTCTTCCTCTCTCTCTCTTTTGGGTTTTCCCCAACCATGTCAAGGGTTTTAGGGGGGTTTTTGGTTTTGTTTTGTTTTGTTTTTCCTAATAACTTCTGATTGGTTAGCATAGAAACAACAGGTTTTCCCCAAAGACATATTAGTTCCCCTTCTCTAATGAGAAGTGAGTGTAAGCCTCTGGTTTTGTTGGACTATTTCTGCAAGGGAATCTAATTGTTGTTTGGTTTACAAATGGAAACCTTTTTTTTAATTTTTCATTTTTCTTTTACATATTGATCCCAGTTCCCTCCCTCCCTCTCTTCCTCCCTCTCTTCCTCCAACTTTCCCTCTGGTCTCTGAGCTAGGGAAGCAGACATAATCTCAGAGAGGGTGAATTCCTCCCAATGTGGGGTTCAGAGGATCCAAAGTAAAGCAAAGGGAAGGTCTATCCACCCTTCACTGGACCATAATGAGAGTTTTATTAGAGTTTCTTTAAAGCCCTGTTTACTCTTTCTACCTGCCCAGAACACTGAGGTCTACATGAACAATGAAGTGTCCAATCTATGCCTAAAGCTAAAACTAATTGATTGAGAGATTTTGGCTATGAAAACCAGGCCATTGTCAGACCCCATTGCTAGGGGAAGGCCAAATGAAGGGACTAGTCCCTGGGAGAACTTTTTAGCTACTATTTGAGTATTTTCAGTTCAGGTGGGGAACTCTTCTACCTGTCTGGAAAAAGATGTCTATAAAAACTAGCACTTACCTTTATCCTCCCTGGCAGGCTAAGTTTCAGTAAAGTCAGTATTCCCAGAGTTAGATGGGCTGTTGTCATCTCATTTGGACATCTACCTGGTTAAGGACTACTTTGGATTTACTTGAGCACAAACCTAGCATCTGACTTCTTGGTCTGAGACACTCAGAAAGTTTTGTGGATCCTAGATGAGTATCCTGGTGAAGGTTTGTTGCTGATGTTTTCTTATCCTGCTAGGTCTTACCACCCTTTCAGCCCCAAATAAGTACAGAAACATATATTAATTATTAAACTGTTGGCCAATGACTAGGGCTTCTTATTTAGCTCTGTCTTAATTATTAACCCATTTCCTATAAATCTATGTATTTTCATGTAGTCTTGGCTTACCAGAGAATACCCAGACCTGCTACTCTTTTGGTGCCTACATGGTGGCCTTTCCCAGCATGTCTCTACCTATCTTTCCAAGAATTCTCCTTGTCTCCTAGCCCCACCTACCTTCCTGCCTCTATCTGCCAAATGGTGTTTTATTCATCAACAAATAAGAGAAACATATATACAAAGGACGTCCCTCATCAAAGGTCACTTAATAGAGTCCTGCCGGTTGTTTCTGGAGGATGAGCTTTCCCTCTGGCATCCTCCATAAAACAGTGGGATATGGCTGTCTTTTTTTTCATCTTGGTTATACTATAGAGTCTCAGGCAATGCCAGATTGGGGTGTGTCACCAAAATATCAATAGACCCCAGTGGTCTTAGTGCCATCTATTGAGCATCCAAGTCAGCAGTCCAGTTACCTCTTGCCTCAGGGGAGTCATCTTTGTGATGTCCTTGGCAGTGGGGGATAACAACTCATAGGGGAAGTCAAATAATGCTTTTTCCCAGTGGCAAGAAGGCCTCTTTCTCTATAGATCATACCGTAGGCATGGGCCATTGTCAAAGCATACAATAGTGGTGGAATTTCCCTTTCCCCACCTGAGAGCCTTGGTCAGGTCTAGCAGTTCTGCTTTCTGGGCTGATCTACCTGGTTTGGTCCCAAATCTAACTACTACTGCTCCCATGTACTTGGTTTCATCTTCCATCTCATTACAGTCATGGATGGACCACCTGTGAGTTGTTATCAGGCAAGAGGATAGTAGGGCCTAGATTACACAGGTATTAGACAACCAGTGTTTTGGTATTCCTTGGAGGAGGGCCTCAAAGGTGTGGGGTGTTGTGAATATAAGATCATGACTCAGAATTAACTTGTTTGTTTGTTTTCAATAGACTAGCAGTAGCTGCTATAGCTCTTGATCATGTCTGTCATCCTATGGCTACAGGGTCCAATTGTTTGGACAGCTATCGCATAGGGCATTTCCATGGCCCAAAAGTTTGGGTTTAAAACCCCTTTTGTAATGTCTTTTTTTGTGGATGAACAGTTGAAAAGATTTTGATATATCTAGAGGTGCTAGGGATAGAACTAAAGTCTCAAATGTCTTTTGTTTAGTCTTAGTTCAGATTATGGGCTCAGTGCCTCCATTTATGTTGATGTATAGAGGACTTGCTGTTTCCATAAACTCTGGTATCCATAGTCAACAATACATAATTATACTGAAGATCTCTTGAACCTGTCTCAGATCTCAACTTATTGTTAGAGTTGGGATCTGAGGGTGGCAGCAATCCTATTCTGCTCCTTTTGCCTCCCCTCAGCTGACAGTCAAGATAGGTAGCCTCTGTTGTACAAAGTTGGGTTTTCTTAGCCACCATTCTGTAGCCCAAAGCTTGTAACTCTTGCATTGGTCCCTCAGTGGCCCCTTTATAATTTATTTTAGGTTTAGAGGCTAGGAGAGGTCATTTACATATTGTAAGAGAACTGTTCCAGGAAACCTCTGTTGAAGGGCCAGGGGTCAGCATCTATTGTCTCTCATCTAAAAGGGTTATTGATTTTTTAATATATTGGTATATTGAGTATCCTTTGGGTAAATGCCTAAGAGTGATATCAATGGGTCTTGAGGTATATTGATAATCACTTTTCTGAGAAACCACCATTCCAAAGTGGCTGTACCAGTTTGCACTCCCACCAGCAGTGGAGGAATGCTCCTCTTACTATACCTTCATTCCAACATAATTTGTCATTAGTGTTTTTTATCTTAGCCCTTCTAACAGGTGTAAGATGGTATATCAGAATTGTTTTGATTTGCATTTCTCAATTGACTAAGAATGGTAAGCAATTCCTTAAATGTCTTTTGATCATTTGAGATTCTTCTGTTGAGAATTCTCTGTTTAGATCTGTACTCCATTTTCAAATTAGATTATTAGGTATTTTGATGTCTAGTTTCTTGGGTTTTTATATATTTTGGATATCAACCCTCTGTAGGTGTGGGGTTGGTGAAGATCTTTTCCCATTTTATCAGCTGCTGTTCTGTCTTATTGACCAAGTCCTTTGGCTTACAGAAGTTTTTCATTTTCAGGTGGTCCCACTTATTAGTTGTCAATTTCAGTGTCTGTGTTACTGTTGTTATATTCAGGAAGTAGTCTCCTGTGCCAATGTGTTCAGGGCTGCTTCCCACTTTCTCTTCTATCAGGTTTAGTGTAACTTAAGGCCTTTAATTCACTTGGACTTGAATTTTGTGCGTGGCAATAGATATGGATCTATTTGCATTCTTCTACATACTGACATCCAGTTATTCCAGCATCATTTGTTGAAGATGCTTTCTTTTTTCCATTGTATAATTTTGGCTTCTTTGTCAAAAATCAGGTGTTCATAAGTGTGTGGATATATGTCAGGGTCTTTGATTTGATTCCATTGGTCCAAGTGTCTGTTTTTATGCCAACATCAAGCTGTTTTTATTACTGTAGCTTTATAGTAGATATTGAAATTAGGTATGGTGATGCCTCCAGAAGTACTTTCATTATACAGAATTGTTTTAGATATCCTGCGTTTTTTGTTTTTCTATATGAAGTTGAGTATTGTTATTTTGAGGTCTGTGAAGAATTGTATTGGAATTTTGATGAGGATTCAATTGAATCTGTAGATTTCTTTTTGTTAAGATTGTCATATTTATTATGTTACTCATCCCTATCCAAATGTGGTGATATATTATTTATGATTTATTAAAGCTTGCCTGAGGATACAGAAAACAAATCTAGCCACAAGGTATAAAGCCAGGCAATGTTGATACACAACCTTTAGTCCCAGCAGCCATACTAGCTAGCCATAGAACCAGGCAGTGGTGGTGCACGCCTTTAATCCCAGGACTAAAGAGACAAGCAGATGGATCTGTATTAGTACAAGGCCACACTGAACTACATGAAATTGATCTCAGCACTTGGGATCACATGCCTTTAATCATAGAACTAGGGAGGTGGAGACAGGAGTGATAATGGCTTGGCAGAGAGAGGTATATAAGGAAGAAACAAAGTCAGTCTCAGAGAGTTAGTCTCTAGCCATGTTGAGGAAAGCATAGCAGTCTGAGTGAATCTGAGGAGCAGTGAAGTTGGAAGCAGTCTGAGGATCACCCCTTTGATCCAACCATAGGTAGATATAAGAGCTAGTGGCCAGCTACTTTGCTTCTCTGATCTTCAACTTGAAGCTTGAACCCCAATGTCTGTCTCTGGGGTTTTATTATTGTTACATCCAAGAGTATGAGAGATCTTTTCACTTTCTGATATCTTCTTTAATTTCTTTCTTCAAAGACTTAAAGTTCTTGTCATACAGGTCTTTAAGCTTTTTGGGTAGAGTTACCCCAAGATATTTTATATTATTTGTAGCTATTGTAAAGGGTGTTATTTCTCTGATTTTTCTCACAGCCCATTTATCATTTGTATATAGGAAGGTAGGAAGGCTACTGTTTTGTTTTGTTTTGTTTTGTTTTAATCTTGTATCCTGCCATATTACTTAAAGTTTTTATCAGCTGTAGGAGTTCCCTGATAGAATTTTTCAGGTCACTTATGTATACTATCATATCATCTGTGAATAGTAATATTTTGACTTCTTTCTGTCCAGTTTGTATCCCCCTAATCTCCTTTTGCTGTCTTATTGCCCTAGCTAGAGCTTTGAGTACTATATTGAATAAATATGGAGAATATTCTTTGTCTTGTTTCTGAATTTAGTGGAATCACTTTGAGTTTCTCCCCACTTAATTTTACGCTGGCTGTCAGCTTGATGTATATTGCCTTTTATTATGTTTAGGTATGTTCCTGGATCCCTGATCTCTCTAAGACCTTTATCATGAAGAGGTGTTGGATTTTGTTAAGGGCCATTTCAGTAGCTAGTGAGATAATCATGTGGGATTTTTTCTTTTAGTTTGTTTATATGGTAGATTACACGGGCAGATTTTTCTGTGTTGAACTATCCCTGCATCTATTGAATGAAGCCTAGTTGATCATAGTGAATTTTTTTAATGTGTTCTTGGATTCTACTTGCCATTATATTACTGAGTATTTTTTCCTCAATGTTCATGAGGGAAATTGGTCTGTAATTCTCTTTCTTTGTTGCATTTTTATGTGGTTTGAGTATCAGGGCAACTGTAGCCCCATGAAAAGAGTTTGGCAAGGTTTTTTTCTATTTCTATTGTGTACAACAATTTGAGGAGCAATGGTATTAGCTCTTCTTTGAAATTCTGGTACAATTCTGTGCTGAAACCATCTGACCCTGGGCTTTTTTTTTTTTTTTGGAGAGGGGTACTTTTAAGGACTACTTTTTTTTTTCCTTATGAACTATAGGACTATTTAAATTGTTTATCCAGTCTTCATTTAATTTGGTACCTATTCAGAAAATTGTCCATTTTTTTTTAAGATTTTCTGTACATGCCTGCCCTCACCAGCAAGGAAGACGCGACTCCGGGTAGATCTTCTTCTTCATGCAGTTTTAATCAGGATCCTTTAAACATGTTGCTTCTGGCCTGTAGGGAGAGAGGGAGAGAGAGAGAGAGAGAGAGAGAGAGAGAGAGAGAGAGAGAGAGAGAGAGACGGAGGGAGGGAGGGAGGGAGGGAGGGAGGGAGGGAGGGAGAGAGAGAGAGAGGGAGAGAGAGGGAGGGAGGGAGAGAGAGAGAGGGAGAGAGAGGGAGGGAGGGAGGGAGGGAGGGAGAGAGAGAGAGAGAGAGAGAGAGAGAGAGGGAGGGAGGGAGGGAGGGAGGGAGAGGGAGAGGGAGAGAGGGAGAGGGAGAGGGAGAGCCCCTGCAGAGGCTTAAATACCCTTGAGCTAACCAACCCCAGTGAGCCACGTGGACTCTGCAGATAGGCTACTCTAATGCGGAAGCAGACAGGCTGAACAGACTTAACCAATTAAGGGCTTGTTTACCCAGAGAGTCTACACCAGCGGGAAGGTGTAAGGTAGAAGCCAGCACTACTTTAAGGCATGGCACTACACAGCTCTCTACATTTTCCAATTATGTGGAATACAGTTTTTTTGGAGTATGACTTAATGATTCACTGGATTTTCTCAGTGTCTGTTTTTATGTCCCCCTTTCCATTTCTGATTTTATTCTCTCTCTGCCTTCTGGTTAGTTTGGATAAGGGTTTGTCTATCTTGTTGATTTTCCCAAAGAACCAACTCTTGTTTCCATTGATCCTTTGTATTTTTCTCTTGGTCTCTATTTTATTGATTTCAGCCCCCTGTATGCTCCTCTTGCGTATGCTTGTTTCTTTTTGTTCTAGAGTTTTCAGGTGTGGGTTGTTAGTGTGAGATTTCTCCAAATTCTTTATGTAGCCACTTAGTGCTATGAACTTCCTCTTAGCATTGCTTTCATACTGTACTATTGTAGAGAGCTGTGAAGTGCCACGCCTTAAAGTGGCGTTGGCTTCCGCCTTACACCTTCCCGTTGGTGAGGGCTCTCTGGCATAAACAAGCCCTTACTTGGTTAAGTCTGTTTAGCCTGTCGTGCTTCCGCATTAGAGTATTCTATCTGCAGGGTCCACGTAGCTCACTGGGGTTGGTTAGCGTAAGAGTATTTAAGCCTGTGCAGGGGTCCCCCAGGTCCCCCTCGGGTCAGAGGAAACATGTTTCAAGGATCCTGATCAAAACTGCATGAAGATCTTCCCTGAGTCGCATCTTCCTTGCTGGCAGGGATAGGCACTGTACATCCTATAAGTTTAAGTATATTGTGCCTTCATTTTCATTGAATTCTAGGAAATCTTCTATTCCTTCCTTGACCCAGTGGTGAATCAGCTGAATCTTGCTCAGTTTCCATGAGTTTGTAGGCTTTCTGTTGAATTCTAACTTTAAGCCATGGTGATGCAATGAGATACAGGGGGTTACTCCCAAGTTTTTTGTATGTATTGAGATTTGATTTATGACCAAGTATGTGGTCAGTTTTATAGAAGGGTTCATGAGGTGTTGAGAAGAAGGCATTTTCTTTTGTGTTTTGGTGCAGTGTTCAATAGATGTGTGTTAAGCCCTTTTGAGTTATAACATCTATTAGTTGCCTCAATTCTCTGTTAAGATTTTGTCTGGCACCAAACTGCCCTTTGGTGAAACTGGGGTGTTGAAATTTCTCACTATTAATGTGGGCAGTTTGTTGTGTGATTTTAGCTTTAGTAATGTTTCTTTTACAAATGTGGGTAATCTTGTATTTGGGGCATAAATGTTCAGAATTAAGACTTCATGTTGATGATTTTTTCCTGTGATGCATATGAAATGCTCTTCTCCATATCTTTTTTATTAATTTTACTTTGAAGTCTATTTTGTTAAATATTAGGATAGCTACACTAGCTTATTTCTTAGGTACATTTGACTGGAAAATCTTTTCCCAACTGTTTAATCTGAGGTAATGTCTGTCTTTGAAGTTGAGGTATGTTTCTTGTATGCAGCAACAGGTAGATCCTATTTTATTTTTCTTCATTCTATTAGCCTGTATCTTTTTATAGGTGGATTAAGTCCATTGATATTAAGACATATTAATGACCAGTGATTGTTGATTCCTGCTAATATTTTTGTTTGTTTGTGTTTGGTAGTGGTAGCATGCACATGTGTGTTTCTTTTTGGGATTTTGTTGGTGTGAGATTATCTATTGCCTATGTTTTCCTGGGTGCAGCAATCTTCCCTAGGTTGGAGTTTCCCTTCTAGTACTTTCTGTAGGGCTGGATTTGTGGATAGATACTGTTTAAATCTGGTTTGTTGTGGAATATTTTGTTTTCTCCATCTATAGGGACTGAAAGTTTTGCTGGGTATAGGAGACTAGGCTGGCATCTGTGTCTTAGTGTCTGCAAAATATTTGTCCAGGACTTTTGGCTTCCAGAGTCCCCATTGAGAAGTTGGTGCAATTCTGATAGGTCTTCCTTTATCTGTTACTTGGCCTTTTTCCTTTGTAGCTGTTAATATTCTTTTTTATTTGTAGTTTAGTATAGTTTAGTGTATGTTTAGTGTTTTGATTGTTATGTGGAGAGGAGACTTTTTTGATCCATTCTATTTAGTGTTCTATAAGATTCTTGTACTTTCATAGGCATGCCCTTCTTTAGGTTGGAAAAGTTTTCTTCTATGATTTTGTTGAATATATTTTCTGTGCCTTTGAACTGGAATTATCCTTCTGCTATTCCTATTATTCTTATTTGTAATTGTGTTAAGAACTTATTTCAGTTAACATTTTCTTTCACTGATCAATCTATTTTAATCTATTGTGTCTTCAAAACCTGAGATGTTCTTTCCCATCTCTTGTGTTCTGTTAGTTATGCTTGCTTCTGTAGTTCCTGTTCATTGATCCAGATTTTCCATTTCCAAAATTCCCTTGGTTTGTGTTTTCTTTATTGCAGCTATTTCAATTTTCTAGTCTTGAACTGTTTCCTTCACCTGTTTGATTGTTGTTGTTTTTTGTTTGTTTGTTTTCTTGGCTTTCTTTAAAAAATTAATTGATTCCTTCCAATTTTTTGTTTGTCTTTTCTTCAATTTCTTTAAAGTCATTTTCTTCTGCTTCATTTGCATTGGGATGTTCAGGTCTTGATGTTGTGGAACCTCTAGGTTCTGGTGGTGCCCTTACTGCCTTTGACATTGTTGAATGTATTCTTACACTGATGTTTACCCATCTGAGTTTGAGATAATTATAGGTATGGATGTTGATTCTTCTTATGTCATTGTTGGATGGGTCTTTTGTACCTTTATTGTCTGTTTCTTTTATTGTCTTCTGACCCATGTGGCCAAGGTTTCTGGTAATTGGATAGTTGTTAGGTCAAGATGAGTTGTCTCAGCATAGGTTTGTGGGGATTTGGGTGCCTAGCTCCAATTTATCATGAAATTCTTCTGGCTGGTGTAGATTTTACTTGTGCCTATGGGGTCTGGTCTTCCAACTGTTGTAGGTTATATCTGTTCTTATGAAGTGTATTTTTCTAACTTGTGTAAGTTTTGTCTATGCCTATTCTTCCAACTTGTGTGGGTGGCACTTGTGCCTCTGGGGCTGCTAATCTTGCAGGGATGGTTGGCCATGGGAAGGTTGATGGCTTTGGTGGGTCTGGGAGTGGATTGGGTCTTGTAGCTTCTTCCTTTCTTCTTTTTCTTTTTCCCTCTTTCCTCCCTCCCTCTTTTTCTTTCCTACTGTTTCCTCCTTCTTTCCGTTTTATAAACAAATATTTCTGAAGCCCCTTTTTTTGTGAGCTAGGTATCATGCTGGTAAGCAAGCACAGACTCCACAGTGAGTATAACCCTCATCCCACAGAGCTTGCTCTAGTTCCTTACCTCCCCTTCCCCTCCTCTCTCAAACCTCCTCCTCTCCTCTTCTCTATTCTCCCCCTCTCTCTTTCCTCTCTCCTTTTCTTCCTTTCTCAATTCTTTCTCCTTCCTTTTGGGGACCCTTGCCTTTGTTATCTTTTTTTTCTTCCTTTCCATTTCCCTCTAACCTCATCATCCTTGATAAACCACCCATCATTCCTTTACCTTATTTTAATAAGTTTGTTTCTTTTCTGATTTCTCTGATGTCCCTTGACATTAATTTCTTCCTAAACCTCTAGAAGCTCAGCTGGACATTCTCTGGGCATCTCTTGTGTAGCTTTTGTGGTACTGACTGTTCCACCATATGAACATGCTTCCAGGGTATTGCAGTCTGGAGATCTCTGGCCTTGCTGTGTAGGAAATAGCACTTCAGAAATAAATATGTTCTTCACTGACCTGAGAGTAGCAGCCCTGAAAGACTCAAGTGGAGCTGCCATGAATCAGCCCTAGATACCAAATGAAGCTGTGCAGAGCTGGCTGGCAGCTGCATGGGAGTGAAAAGCCCCTACTCCTTAGCTCATTTCCCTTCCATGCTTCCCTGAGTACAAGATATTAGAAAACCACAAAGTCCAGTGCCTTAGAATTACTAGAATTGATGATTTAGTAGACCTTCCTCCCCAGCAAGGGCAGTGGCAAAACAGAGAGTTGACACTACAGCTTCTCTGCCCTCTTCACTTTGGCAGTGTGATAGACAGGAATCAGGTTAAGATGGCATGGGTTAACCAGAGTCTATGTTTCAGAGAAAGTAGAAGGCAACCTTACAACTAAACCCCCTTTTGCCTAAAGTTCATCCTGGTCAGCAGTACTCCACAGTCTCTGCTTATATGGGGACATCATCATCATCATCATCATCCAGAACTATAGATTAGGACAAGGTACTTCTGAGGCTCAGAGTCCTTAAAAGCAATCTTAACTTTCTGCAGATTCCTCTGCTCCACTGGCTTCCCATCTTCTGTTTGAATCTCCCAGGGGGAAAAAAAAAGACCATAGTTCCTATGGTAGTTTGAATAAAAATGGCCCCCATAGGCCCATAAGGAGTACTACTATTAGAAGGCATGACACTGTTGGAGTAAATGTGGCATTACTGAAAGAAGTGTGCCATGGGGTGAGAAGAGGCAGCCTTGTTCAAGCTGTGCTCAGTGTAGTAGCCATGTTCCGATGCCTGTTAATCCATATGTAGAACTCTCAGCTACCTCTCCAGCTCCATGTCTGCCTGCATGCTACCATGCTTCCCCACCATGATGATAATGGACTAAACCTCTGAACCATAAGCCAGCCCCAATTAAGTGTTTTCCTTTATGAGTGTTGCTATGGTCATGATGTCTTTCACAGCAACAAAATCTTTTTTTATTAATAATATAATTTAAAAATTTTATATGTCCATCCCAGTTTCCTCTCTCTCCCTCCCTCCTTCCCTCCCTTCTTCCCCCTTACCCTCTTTTTCCTGTGACATGCACCCTGGCCACCCTCCCCTCCCATCCCCCCACCCCCATTCCACTTGTAAGGCTATGCTATCCAGGTTGGGTCATGTAAATCTGTCAAGTGATTTGAAGTAGGGACTAGGACTTCTCTCCTGTCTCTAGGTTAAGGGGGTATCCCTCCATGGTGGGGAGTGTCCCCAAGATCCTTTTGTGCACCAGGAATACATCCTGTTTCTATTGTCTGAAGTCCCCCAGACTGCTCAGTCTTTCTAGCTGAAACCCATATTCAGGGGGTCTGAGTCAGCCCCATGCTGGATTCCCAGCTATCAGTCTGGGGGTGGGGGCACAGCAATAAAATGTAAACTATGACAGTTCCCAAGATATCATCATCTTGCTCTTCTGAGGCAATATGTTTGGAAACACTTCCTTATTATTTTGTGCCTCTGCCCATCATCCACAGTTGCACCTGTCCAACCACTCACTGATAATAAATCTGACTCCATCCAAATGATAACCCATCTAGAATTTTAAAATATAATAGTTCTCCTTTGGACTTCCCTCATATATAGGTTCCAGGTTGCTCTCTGGTTCGCATGACTTTAGAGCATACAACTCAACTCTAAATTGTATCTTCTTTCTGCCCCCTCCCTTCTGATATTTCTGACTGTATTGAAGCTGAAACGAACCTGACCATAGGCAGTCCAACTACTACACTGTAGCCCAGCCACCAGATCCTTCTTTGATGCACAGCTTATGTGTCCTTTATACAACTCAGGACCACCTACCCTGGGATGGTGTGCCCATACTGGCTGGGTCTTTCTACACATCAAATTTCATCCAAGACAGCATCTTACAGACATGGCCACAGGCCAATCTGATGTAGACAATTGTTCAACTGAGATTTTTTTTTCTTCCCGGATAACTCTGGGTTATGTAAATTGACAATAAAAACTAACCTGATGGGAGGTATTACTCTGTAAATATGTTTCTCTTATTGGCTAATGAATAAAGGACTGTTGGCCTATAGGGGAGCAAGATAGTCAGGACTAGGAGACAAGGAGGATTCTGGGAGATGTAGTAGAGAGGAGTCAAAATGTAGGGAGGGAGGAGTAAGAGGTCCAGACTCTCTCCCATAAAATAAGACTATGTGGAAACACTTAGATTGACAGAAATGAATTAATATTTAAGACAGAGTTAGCCAATAAGAAATGCTACTAACAGGCCAGTTTCGCAACTACTACAGTGTCTCTGTGTGTTATTTGGGGCTGACACAGCTATGAGAGCAAGCTAGCCAGAAAGTGCTCATAACAAAATGATGCCTGCAATGTGGGTACTAAGAACTTCTACTTAAAACTTGGCAAAAGCTTTAAAAGGGATTTTAGAATCAAAAGAACAGAGACAAACAAGGCTTCTTGGTAGCAACATTTTTCTAGGTTGGGCTCTATTTTGCTAGAGTCAAGCAGAGACTCACACAGCTCCTTGAAGGGAGGTTTCCTGACTCAACATAAGCAGAAAAAAACTGCAAGGCTCTTTTAAGAGATCTTGCTAACAATTGAATGGTGTGCACAAACAGCTGGCTAAAACAGACAGCTGCTGCTTTAATTTTAGCAAAGCTGTTTAGCAGATGAAAGACATGTGGCTAGAAAAAAAGGTAGAGACATTCAGTAAAGACAGATTCAAATGAAGAAAAAGGTTTGCAGTGTGTTTAAAAATATGTATAGGCTTGGGAGAGAAAAGGAAACAGGATAAAAAAGAGAAAGAAAAAAGAAAAGAAAAGAAATAGAGTAGCTGGGTGTGGTGGCACAGGCCATAAATCCCAGAACTCAGGAGATAGAGGCAAGCAAATCTCTGTGATTTCAAGGTGAACCTGGTGTACAGACTGAATTTCAGGACAAAAGTTCACGGAGAAACCCTGCTCTGAAAAGAAAAGAAAAAAGGAAAGGAGAAAGAAAGGAAGGAAGGAAAAAAGGAAGGAAGAAAGAAAGAAATAGAGTAGGAAAAATGGAAAATACGTATATAATCTGGACTGTATACTATAATGCTGTCTTTAAATTGCTTGTTTGACAAGGAAAGTGCTACAGCTACTAAAATACATTCGATTATAAATGCTCTAAATTAATCCAATTTATATGTTTTGGAAATGCTTTGACTTCAGAATTTAAGGACAGGTTACTTGGGAAAAGAATTTCTACTTTTGTTTCCACAGAAAATGAAAGGCTGTGTATTCCTTCCAGACTAACATGATTTGATCAAGAAAGAACCCCTGAAACAGTGTTCCAGGTGATCCAATATTCAAAACAGCTGGGACAAGGGAGCCTTAAACAGGATTTCTGTGTCTTCTTAGGAGTCCTGTGGTATAACAGCACCTCCAACTAGCAGGAAGCAGTTTAGAAAGAACTTCTTGGTGGTGCATGCCTTTAATCCCAGCACTAGGCAGGCAGAGGCAGGCGGATCTTTTTGAGTTCGAGGCCAGCCTGGTCTACAGAGCAAGTTCCAGAACAGGCTCTAAAAGCAATACAGAGAAACCCTGTCTTGAAAAACAAAAAATAAAAAAAAAAAACAATAACAAAAAATGATACTGACTCTGGAGTTCGAATCTTATGAGTGGACCTAATAGCTGAACCGAACTGGCAAAAGACAGGATAATTGGGTGTGAAGAAAGACAGGACAACAGAAAGTGTAGAATCCATACACAGAGAAAACTCAGGCAGGATAGGTGTGACATATGAGTTATGATCCAGTCCAGGAGAGAACGGGATAAATCTTTTAATTATGGCTAAGAGTTTTCAAAATGTGATAAAAGACATACAGAGTCAAATGTATAAATGAGCCTCAAGTATGATACAGGTGAGGAAGCGAACTAGAACTACTCCCCAAATATTATTTTAAAACATGCAACAAGAATTGTTACATAATTTCAAGCAGAAATTGTACAACCCAGGGTGCAAGAAATAGGCTGTTCATTAGGAGGACTGGGCTGTCTATGGGGCCTCTGGTAGTAGATCAGTATTTATCCCTCGTATAGGAATGGACTTTGGAAACCCACTCCACACAGAGGGATACTCTCTCAACTAAGATGCATGGGGGAGGGCCTAGGCCCTGCTCCAAAAGATATGACAGACTTTGAAGATCTCCCATGGAAGGCCTCCCCCTCCCTGGAGAGCAGAAAGGGGATGGGATGGTGGTTGAGGAGGGACAGGGGAGGAGTGGAGGGACAGGGAACTGGGACTGACATGTAAAAAAGTTTGTTTCAAATTTAAATAAAAAAAGGGAAAAAAGAAGAAATGCTGTTCAAGTTATAGTGGGAAAATGGCTGAGAATTCTCTGTCCTATGAAAAGAGCTTTCAAAAAGAAAATGACATTAAAACAGGTTGAAATAACTTGTCTATCACTTCCAGTAAATACTTTCAGAAGAAAATAATATGTAGTCTACTGTCTTACCACATTGAACATGCTTCAGTTCTTCTGATCTTGGATTGGAAGAAAACAATATGCAAACAATGAAAGAATTTATCTGTCACATCATTTAGGACTGGTCCTAGGTCCTCCCTGTGTATCTAGGTTGAGAGATTATCTCTCCATGGGGAATGGGCTCCCAAAGTCACCCTCCCTAGGGAATGGATGGGGCCGTGGGATGGGGAGTTGGTGGGGGGCATGGGAAAATGGAAGGGAGAGGGAAATGGGATAGGTATGTAAAATAAGATCACTTCTAAATTAAATTTTAAAAAGCAAACAAAAAAAGACTTTATCTGAAATGTTTGTGGAAGTTCTTTAAGCTAAAGAAAGGTAATCCCGGATAGAAGCATGAAATTGTAAGACACAACAAAATTCAGTTTAAAAGATAAATATGTAAAAATAAAAAGCAAGTGAATATTGGCTGTTTAAAACAATAAATTTATAGGGATTATAATATATTTCAAAATAAAACATAATACTAAAGTCTGGTACACAGCTCAGTGTTAGAGCAGATGCCTAGCAAGTGCACAGCCACGGGTTCAATGCTTTTCATCACAAAAGTTTAAATTCTTTTTTTCACTTTTTAAAATTCTCCTATTTCTACTTCCTAAACAAAGCTTCCTCTCCCCCACCCTCCCCTCTTCCCAGTCTCCCCCTCATACTTCTCCCCTGCCCCATCCATTCATCCTCCACTGCTTCTCTTCAGGGACAGGCAGGCCTCCCATGGATACCAGCCAACCATGGTGTATCAAGCGGCAATGAGACCAGGCACCCCCTCCTCCACCTAATGTTGGATTAGGCAACGGGTCCCAAAAGCAGGCAACGGTGTCAGAGAAAACCCGTGTTTCCACTGTTAAAAGTCCCACACAAAGACAAAGTCACACCACTGTAACATATATATGCAGAGGACCTCAGTCCCATGCAGTATCCCTGGTTGTCTGTCACTACAGTCTCTGTGAGCCCCTATGAGAACAGATCATGTTACAATCAGTTTTCCCACCAGCCCGGTCCCAGAGCTGCATCAGCCCCAAATAACACACTGAGATGCTGTATTAGATATAAAGCTATTGGCCTATTACTAGTGTTTCTTATTGGCTAGCTCTGTCTAAACTATTAACCCATTTCTATTCATCTAAATGTTTCCACGTGGTCTTATTTTACCAGAGAGAGGGTTTGGACCTTCTCTCAAATCCCTACATCTTGACACTTCTCCTATATCTCCCAGAATTCTCCTTATCTCCTAGTCCTGTCTATTTTGCCTTCCTATATGCCAGCAGTGCTTTATTCATTAACCAATAGGAGAAACATATTTACAGGATGACATCTTCCATCAAGATCAGTTGGTTCTGTGTGTTTTCTTGTGGTGTCCTTGACACCACTGGGTCCTACAACCCCCCCCCCTTTTACAGAATTCCCTGTGCTCCACCTAATGTCTGGCTGTGGGTCTCTGCATCTGTTTCCTAAGCTGACAGATGAAGCCTCTCTGATGACAGTTGGACTAGGTACTAATTTATGAGTATATCAGAATATCATTAGAAATCATTTCATTGACTTTTTTTCTTTTTGTGTTTGGTTCTCTTTGGTATCCCACTTCTGGGTCCTGGCCCTCAGAGGGGAACTCCCTCTCAAGGGTGCACCTGTCATCAGTTATCAACCCCCACAATTTATGTGCCATCTTTACCCCAGCAGATCTTGTAGGCAGGACATATTGCAGATTAAAGAATTTGTGGCTGGGTTGCTGTCCTAGTCCCTCCACTGGAAGACTTGCCTGGTTACAAGAGATGGCTGGTTCAGACTTCATATTCCCCATTGCTAGGAGTCTTAGCTAGGGTCAGTCTCATAGATTCCTGGAAGTTTCCATTGCTCTAGGTTTCTAGCTCATCCCAGAAATGCCCTCAGATTTCAGTTGTCTCTCCCAGTACTGTCTCCCTCCATCCTCTTCCGAATTGACCCATCCTGTTACCATCCCTTTTTCCCCTTCCAAGTCCCTCTCCCTATCCACTTTCAATATCCATTCTATTTTTCCCTTTATGGTGAGATTCTAGTTCCATCCATTTGCCAACAAAGTTCCATTGTGTAAATGTACCATGTTTTCTTTATTCAGTCTTTGCTTGAGGGATATCTAGGTTTTTTCCAGTTTCTGGCTATTATGAATATAGATGCTATGAACACAGTTGTGCAAGTGTCCTTGTGGTATGGTGGGGTGTCCTTTAGGTATATGCCCAGAAGTGGTATAACTGGGTCTTGAGGTAGACTGACTCCCAATTTTATGGGAAACCAACATATTGATTTTCAAAGTAGCTGTACAAATTTGCACTCCTACCAGCAACGAAGGAGTGTTCCCCTTTGTTCCACATCCTCTCTAGCATGAAATGTCACTTATGTTTTTGATCTTAGCCTTTCTGATAGCTATAAGGTGTAATCTCAGTGTCATTTTGATTTACATTTCCCTAATGGCTAAAGATGATGAACATGTCTTTGAGTATTTCTTGGCCATTTGAGATTTCTCTGTTGAGAATTCTCTGTTTAGATATGCACCACATTTTAAAATGAAGAATACAAATAGGTGCATATTTGTTATGCTGCACAAAACTCAATACCAGGTGGATTAACAACTTCAACATAAAACCAGATACACTAAACTTTTTAGAAGATAATAACCTTGAACACATTTACATAACAGACAACTTCTGAACAGAACACCAATTGAACAGACACTAAGATCAACAATTAACAAATGGAACCTCATGAAACTGAAAAGCATCTGTAAGACAAAGTGTTTCTTTGAAATACCAGTTTCTGAATAATGACATGGAGACTTCTTTCTAAGTATGAAAGCTTGGCCTTAGCTTAAGCTTGTTTTCAACTAGTTCTTAAAACTCAAATCAACTCATTTATATTAATTTATGGTCACTGAGTGGCTTGTTACCTATCATTCATATATATACATATACATATATGTTTACATATACATATATATATACATATATATGTGTGCATGTGTGTGTGTGTGTGCGTGTGTGTGTGTGTATGTATATATTCAATTTTCTTCACATCTAGCTGGCAAATCCCACACCCCAGATTCTTTCCCAAAGATCCTAACTCTGCTCAGAAATCCTCTTAGATATTGGCCATTCAGTTCTTTATTAAACCAATCATAAGTTGTCATAGGTAGGTGAGGAAGGACAGAGACACATCTTCAGACAGTGTACCAAGAGATTATCCCAACAGCAAAGGACACTGGCAACAGGACAAAAAGGAAGCTCACAGAATGGGAAAAGATGTTCAACAATTCCACATCTGAAAGAGGGCTAGTATCAAAAATACACAAAAACTCAAGAAAGTAGACATCAATACACTAAATTATTTTTAATAATAGCAAAAAGCCAGAGAGTTAATGTTCTCATATTGTGTGGAAAGCAATAAAATACTAATCTTAAGTAAGTTGTAACATGTGGCTTGGAGACACAGGTAGTGACACACCAGACCCAGTGGAGACAGTGTAGCAATGGCTGAGAGAAATCTCAATGGCTACCTGTCAAGAGGTTCGCACCACACGTGGTTACACCTCCTGGGGAAAAGTGGTCCAGGTCCTTGCAGGTGCTTGTTTGGCTGGTTGTTTGGAATGGGTGCTAGATGTGTTTTGTGCTATAACAATAATGCTTTTAGATCATGGGTGTTTTGGTCTGTAAGCTCCACTGTTAGCCAAAACCCATAGTGCCAGATGTCAGCCCAAGGCCTAATAAACAATTAGGGCTAAAGCTGTAAGGAAGCAGCCCACAATGTGACCTTGCCTGTAATCAGCCTACCCACAGCTAGGCTACTGTGGGCATTACTACAAAACTCTAACTTGGTATCTTAGGGTCCTTGAATCATTGCTATTAAAAGTTAACTGTTCCAAGACAATGATTCTTCTCTTTACTCAGTAAATCAAATCTCTGATACGCTGACCACAAGCAGGCCAAAATAGACAGAGGCTCTCGGTTATACACTTGCTTAGATGTATTTACTATCTCATACTTCAAAAGGAATTGCTGACATTTTTATAGAATATTTGTTTATCTTTAAACTGTGGCCAAAGATCTGTTCTTTCTGCATAAAAACCTAATACTTTGAAGTAAACTTTGCAGCAGCTCGCAAACCTCCTCAAGTGTGTTTGTGTCTGTCTGTCACGCTAAAGCCACTCCTGGCCTGGTCATCCGAGTCTTGGTCTCCACGCAGACCTGCTACCCACTGAGCAGTCTGCAGCAAGGTAATCTATCTGCTCTTCTTTTCTCAGACTTCCTAACCCTTTGTACTTCATGTAAGAGAGCATGAGACAGCTTTATCAGGCACTGAAAACACCCTATATGCTGACATAAGTAAGATTACATGAGTGTGTATACATGTAAATCTATACTCATGGAAAGGTATATATGAGTATTAATACATGTGTATATGTGTTTGTGTGCACACACATGTATATTGGTTAAAATATAGATGATGTAATTGATGTTGGGACAATACATACAATAAAAAATAATTTTAACCTCTTTATTTTTGGATTATCCACAAGAGGGTGCCCTTTCAAAGAGTGAGTATTAGTCACCTAATGCTTGCCTATGACAACCTGCCCATCCTGGCTTTCCAGCTCTTCAAACATTGCCTCACAGTTATGAAAGTCCTATTCATGGAAAACTCAAAGCCACACATTCACAATGGCATACAGATGAGAGAGAGAGAGAGAGAGAGAGAGAGAGAGAGAGAGAGAGAGAGAGAGAGAGAGAGAGAGAGAGAGAGAGAGAAGAGAGAGAGAGAGAAAGAGAGAGAGAGAAAGAGAGAGAGAGAGAGAGAAAGAAAGAGAGAGAGAGAGAGATTGGAGAAATGGAGAGAGGAAAGAAAGAAAGCTAACCATTAGGCAATATTTGATAAACTGTCTGTGTACCCAGATTAAAAGGCGAGCCTATATGCTTGTAGAAGAATTCAAATAGATCTGTACTTACATACTGCATTAAATTCAACTCCAAATGGATCAAAGAACATAAAATCAAATGCACTGAATCTTACAGAAGAGAAAGTGGGTAATAGCTTTGAACTTAAGGCTTTGAAAACTTTCTGAACAGAATACCATTAATGAGAGTACTAAGATCAACAATTAATAAATAGGACCTCATGAAACTGAAAAGCTCTGTATAACGAAGGGCACTGTCATTTGGACCAAGCAGCAGCCTACAGAACTACATATCTGATAGAGGGCTATTATCCAAAACTCACAAGGAACTAAAAAAACAACTAGATATTAAGAAAAATAACCCAATTTTAAAATGTGGTATAGATCTTAACAGGGAGTTCTTAAGAAAAGAAATATGAATGGTTGAGAAACACTTAAAGAAATGTTTCACATCCTTAGTCATCAGGAAAATGTAAATCAAAACTACCTTAAGATTTCATCTTAGAACAATAAGAATGGCTAAGATAATAAAACAAGTGAATTGTCACCTCATACTGGTTAGGATGTGGAGTAAGGGGAACACTCATATAATGTGGGTGGAAGTGCAAACTTGAACAGTCACTATGGAAATCAGTATCCGGGTTCTCAGGAAGATTGGAAATAATCTACCTCAAGATTCAGTTCCACCACTCTTGAACATATACCCAAAGGACATTTCATTCTCCCACAGAGAAACCAGCTCAACCATGTTCATTGCTGCTCTATTCATAATAGCCAGATTTGGAAACAATCTAGATGTGCCTCAATGGAAGTACATGTACACAATAGAGTATTACTAAGCCATTTAAAAAGAAACTATAAAGTGGAGACCGAGTGGGAAGAAGGGGACTAGGGAAGAAATACAAGGAGAGATGGCTAAAATTAAGGGCCAGTTGAAAGGTAGTATAGAAATATAATGCAGTAGAAGCTTTCTAAAATATATTCCTATATGAAAGCACTCTAAATGAAATCACTAAATAATGATGGAGATAGAACCCTAAATGTCCATCTCTTGTCATCAAATGAAGCTTCTGGTATTGGTATTGGGTTATACCTAATTGAATTGTTAACCCAAGGGGTCTTATTGGAATCTTCAAAGAAGCCCAGGCTGTTGCCAAGACCATAGGTTGCTCTCTACAAACTGCTGAAGACAATGCCTACACACCTCACAGAACATGAGAAAGTCAAGGGGTGCCTATACAGAACCTTCACTCCTGTGTTATAGCATCTTTGGTTCAGGAAGTTACTCTACATTCCACTAAGAAGAAACATAAACACAAAACCCAGGCACAACACTTTGATCTGAAGTGGTGTCCTGCCTGGAAGATATGCTAGTACAATGGTGGCAGAAAGCCTGCGGGAATAACCAAACAATTTCTGATTTGACTTAAGGACCACTCCATAAGATGGAACCTATATCTGACACTGCATGAGGGACCAGGAACCTGAGACTAGATAACTCAGAGATCTAGGGTAAAAAAAAATACTAATGTTTTAAAACAAAACAAATGTAGCAATAAAATGACTCCTGATGACAGATCAGTGCCTATCTCAGTCAACATCACAGATGCTTCTTCCTGCATCAGATGGGAACAAACACAGAGACATTATACAGAGATTATACAGACATTATACAGAGAGTTAGACCTTGGAACATGAAGCCTAAAACAGGATGGCTCCCTCCCCTCAGGACTCAGAAAGGAGATATGGAAAGAAGGCAAGAGCCAGATGAGATAGAAGATACCAAGGGAACACGGCCCTCTAAATCAGTGGCTCTCAACCTTCCCAGTGCTACAATCCTTTAATTCAGTTCCTCATACTGTAGTGACCCCAAATCATAACATTATTTTTGTTGCTAGTTTGTAACTGTAAATTTGCTACTGTTACGGATTGTAATGTAAATACCTGATATGCAGGATATATAATATGTGACCCCTATGAAAGGGTCATTTGACTCCCACCACCACCATCACCTAAGAGGTCTCCACCCACAGGCTGAAAAACACTGCTCTCAATCAACATAATCAAAGCAAAAATGAATTTGCAGAGACTGAGACAGCATGCACAGGGTCTGAACAGGTCTGAAACAGATGGGGCCCTACAGCTGAAAGGATAAGTCGACACATCAACCCATCCCCAGCTCAGAAGCAATCTCCAATTAATAACCACTTGCAAATGAAAATTTACTTTCCTCCAAGGAAGTCTCTCCAGGGAACAAACTATTCTAAAGGGTGAGCTGCATGCCCAGCAGTAATTGACCAACAGAAAATGAACTCAGTGGCCTCTTTGGAGGTTCCTTGTCTTATAATGCCATGTCAGAGCCTTTCTTTAAAAAAATTATCTTAATATTTATTATTTTTATTTTATCTTATTTGTAGGTTTTTTTCTTCTCTCTTTTTACCCTATAGGTTCATTGCATGTATATTATGGCTTCCAGCTATTTAAAAGGATTCCTGAGCATGCAAATGAGTGGGTCTCTGTTTCATGTGCCTTGTCTCGAATTCTTTTCCTTCTGTTTGTTTGTTTTGTCAAATTCCAATGTGTTGGCTTTTGTTTTATACTGTTATGTTTTATTTTATTATCATCCCCTAAAAGCTCTTTGTTTTCTAATGAGAGACAAAAATAAAATAAAATAAAAGGAGTGGATCCAAATGGGAAGTAAGGTGGAGAGGTACTAGGTACTAGGAGAATCACTAATTGGGAAACATTAATTCCAATAAAAGGAAAAAAAGAAAACAAGGCAAGCCTGTGCTAGAAAAACTCAAAATGCATGCAGGTGTTTTATGTGAAAGTCAAGACCTGCACACCTGGAGTGTCTCTGTGAATTTGACATTTAGGAAGCCTTTTGAAATGGGGTGCTCTTGAGTTGCCAGCATCACTACTTTGTGGCAGAAGTTTGCAGATACAACCATTCTTTAGAAAGCTGTCATTAAAGGAGGATGTCTTCTACTTGTCTAAACCGCACTAACAGAGGTGTTGGATGCTTTCTGCATTCCCTCACATGCTCTTTCTCACAACAGTACTCAACACCTTATGTATCCTAGGGCCTTGGACACATCTTAGGAATCAGAGGCAAATGGCCCCAACTTCCTGATTCTCCAGTGGAGGGAGGCAGCCACAGAGGATACAGAAGAGGTGGAACTAGGACACTGTGAGGATGAGAAGGATCAGGGTGCTTGGGGATAGTTGGGGATGGCTTGGAGTAGATGAATTAGTCTTGATAGTTCAGCTGATGGTGGAGGCACAATCAAATGCAAAGGATGTTAAAATGATGACACTACAAAGAAATATAGACACTAAGTGCTCTGAGAGGCAAACGAGAACTGCTAGGGTCATATACCCAAGAGGACTCTGTGGGACACTTGGAGTAAACCTGAAGAAAAATGAAGAGCCCTTGGGTGAAAATGTAGTTTCCACGTGCAAACAGCAGGGGGCACCACACCACCCACAAGCAGCCTGGGAGGATACTTTCCAAGCACAAAAGCCAGGAAGGAGCTAAAAATTGTCCCTGTCTACAGTACCCAGGCTTCACTTTACACCCCAATACATCTAACTCACACAACACAATGCACAGGTCTTCCACAAATACTTCTAAGCTCTTGCCCTCCTCAGCCACACAAGCAGGAACATATAGAGCAGTACAGTTTTAACAGCTTCAAATTTCTTACATTTTGCAAAAGAGTTTAATTTCTCTACTTTCTCTTTCAGAAACTAAAAAGATCTATTTGATGCCCACCCACTCCCCAGATAAGGGAGACGGAGATTCAATGGTAGATTTCAGAATGGCATCAAAGCTGAACCTAAAACCAGACATAAGAAAGCACCTGTGCAGAGGAAATTAGCCTGCCATTTCTCAGGGCCCCTGCATTGCCGTGAAACCATGTATTACATGGAGAAACCAGCTGGAGCATAACAGCTGCTGAAAGCAAGAGTGGTTTGTGCACAAAACGAACACACACGAAGGCAAATATATAGCTAGAACTAGGTTCCTGGAACCAGAACCAGAACATTTGACTTATTAGCTCATTGACCATGACAAAGTAACACACTCTTGCCGGACCTCAACTTGTAAGTGGATTCATAACCCCATCCCAGGGGAGGAGACAGATGAGCATGTGTGGTTGCCTGGTGAGGCCCAACATGTAATAAATAATCCAGTAGTAGTGATGCAGATATGTTGTTTCCCTCTCACTGCCCTCCAGCCACAATAGCCCGCCCGTCATACTCTATGTGAGTTAGACTCACTCTCACCACAGAACACTGCTCTGGCTTCCTGGAATCCATTTACTAAGTTATCTGCTTGGGTCACTCTCTGACCTCACTCATGGATCCCCTCAAAAGAAGAGTTTTTAATAAAGCTGATTGTGTTAGTTTATTAAAATTGCAGGTTACCCTCTGTCCTTCACACTCCCAAGCCTTTTTATGTGGCTCTATTTTTACCTTCTTAAGTTTTATATAATTTATATATCAGGTTTGTTGTTCACTGACTGCTATCCAAGTCTTATCTACTGTTAACAACATTGAAGGGACAATACGAAGAGGCACACTAAATACTTGTTTTTAGAAATGAATGGATGGATGCACAGGTGTTCTTCCATCTCTAAAATTCAGATGTTCTCACCTGTCAGATAGAGAATAATTTGAATACAAAAGTTGATTGATTGCCTTTGAAAGAGGCAGCAGGAAGAGAAAGCAGTGCCCACAATAACAGTTTCCAATGGCTCTCTAAGGACACAAATGGTTAGGGAGCATGCCAAGCAGACAACCATGGAAACAACACAGAGCAGAAGGGTTGAGTCCCTCCCCTTACACTCTCTCTCTCTCTCTCTCTCTCTCTCTCTCTCTCTCTCTCTCTCTCTCTCTCTCTCTCTCTCACACACACACACACACACACACACACACACACACACACACACACACACACACACACCTCCTGTGTTTAAGACTTACCCTGTGCAGTGGAAGAGAATTTACTAAGTTCTGGCTCTGGTGAGAAGTGTCAAGGGTAGGAAGCTTAGGCAGAGCCTCCGTCTTTGAGGGCTCATTCCTACTGGACTCAGCTGTAGTCTGGTGTGGAGGAAGAAGGTAGAAATCAGTCCTTGCCCTGAGATTCTCCTTTGTCTCAGAGTAGCAAACACAGAGGTCAATCCCCCAACTCTGACTATTAATAGTGTCGAATTGTGATCATGGGCAACTCTGACCTTGCTCTCTACTCCTGTATAGCAGCAGCAGTGGTGGCCAAAGGCCAGCCCTGCTCACCCCAATCCATTTGATTTTCCTTATGTAGTCTTCAAATATGCAACCTTTGATGCAAGGTAGCATACGTACTTCGGGACTTTCCCTGAAGAGGGAGCCAGAGTACCACAGAATCCCAAGCCTGTCAGACAGGCAGCCATGAGAACAAATCCGACAGCATTCTTTGGGGTTTTCATTCTCAGTGCCCACACAGGCTCATGGGGTTGCCAAGCAGTGACCTCCACAAAGGCTCTGCCCAATCAAAGTGTCTATGTGATCAAAATGCTGACTCCCTCACTATGTATAATTTTTGGGTAAATGACACATTGCTGTGATAAAACAAATGGTGTAGAGATGTTAGGCAACAATGTGCATGTTTTAACAGGTGCCTTCTTGAAGATATATTTGCAGATTGCTGTACACTCCAGATGCCAAAATCAGACATCTGGTTTACCTTACTCATATCTATATTTCATGAGTAATATGGAAGGTTGGCATGTATCCTGAGAGCTTTTATTAACTTGAACACAAACATTCCTCACCCATTATTTTGGACTATACAAGTACAATTTCCAGCATAGCATAGAATTGTTAAGCCATGTCTGGACAGTGAGTTAATTCATGTGTCTAGGCTGACTGAAGGGGCAGAGAGAGGTTCATAGGGTGAGATGTGCGGCCGGCACGGTGCTGTGTTGAGATTGACATCCTGAGGATCCCTGCTGTAGGTACATATTCAGTACTCCACAGGAATACATTTATTGAGCAGGAACACATTTTCTTCATATTTCATTATGCCCCTCCAGAATGAGGTCACCTGAAGGCTCCACTTACACCATCATCCCATAGCCCCTCATGGATTCCCAGCACATTTCAGTTATCCCAATTATGGAGAGCAAACCTCATGGGAGTTTAACTGTCCTCTGTTATAAAGTACAGAAGGGCAGCACCCACCACATAAAGCTGTTGTAAGAAATGATCAGAATCAAGATTGTAATGCTAGCACTGTGCCTGGCAGGCATCATTATTCTTTGGGGTACTACAGGTAGGGTCTAACAGTCTAAAGCAACTTATTATCTCCCATCTTCCATAAGACCTCATTATCTAAGTGCCCACCCCCATAGCTTGCATTCTGTCAGGTGCACCCTGTCCTTCTTCTCCAGGCATTCTAAATCTACAGCCTTAAAAATCAAGAAGCCCACTGTCTCATAGTTCTACAAAGATCTCAGCATGGGGCTAGGCTGGTCCTCTGGCAGACTCAGGAAGGCTCATGGGGTTGATTCCTTCATCTCCAAGATTCTCCTGTTTGACTTGGGTTCTGGGAATTTGCCTCCCAACGGGCAAGACAGTGAGTGTGGTACTGTAGTCTGAGGCAGGACAGCTCTTCTCATACTCACCCTAAACAACAATAGCACCTCAGACTTTGTTCACAAAGGGTGTCAGAGTACCCTGGCCTCTGTCCTTTCCTGGGGGATTCTGGTCTGCCCTGATCTACTTCCTTTGTCCTTCCTGCTGAAGGCTATTGAGTCTCCAAGTGAAGATGAAGCTTGTAGATAGAAATATTCTAGAATCTAGAATGTCCCTCAGAAAATAACTCTCTTGCTTTGAAAACTAAATCAATTGGCTCTATGTGAAGGAAGCAGGATTGTTACCTGCTAGAAGGAAGAGAGATGACCAGACTAGTTACAGTATGGGTGGAAGTGTCCCTGAAACATGACCACTCTGCCTCCCTCCTCTCTATTCTCTACTATGCCGTGTCCTCTTGTACTTAGCCTCTCACTCACCCCCATCTTTCCACTACACAAACGTCTGTCAAGGATGTTGGACCCAGGCTGACTTTGGAGGGATTATTAAAAAGTTATGAGCGTAAGAGATGATGCCCAATCTCACCCATGGAAAATGCAGGTGTTTGAACACAAGGGTTGTAGGAGCTGGGGTGGGGAGCATGGGGGTGGCATTTTTTTTCAGTAAGTTTGGAATCTTAATAAAATAGAAATGTAATTTTTTTGAGTCTTACTGTGCACCTCAGGCTAGACTAGAATTTGAGGCAATGGCGTGACTATGCTGCCTTGGCCTCTGGTACACTAGGGATTACAAGTGGGTATCACCACACTCAGCCTTTACAATTTTAGTCTCTAATCTCTGAAGAAGACCAGAATAGTGGAATTAAGTTAGCAAAAGTATAAAATATAAATTTCATTTTCTGGTGAAAATGGAGGCACAGAAATAGTCTTATCCTCCTATCTGGAATATCTATAAAACCTGACAAAATATAGAAAACAATGCTTTCAAGATACTGAGTCAGACAAGCCAAAATCCTGATGAATGAGAGGCAAACCAACTAGACCACAGAGCTGTTTCAACTCCCTGATGTGGGTTTCCAGTCTATAGCACAAAGAGGAAGCTAGGCAAGCCCACTGGGCTCCCTGGACCAAAGAAATGAATCTGGGTCCCAGATGATCCTAGGAGTAAAAATTGAAAGGTTGAGAACTGGAAAGAAATTCTGTGGAGCAGAAAGGAATTCAGACACCTCTCAAATCTGTATTCCTGAGGTGCTGAATTCTTTCTTATCTGTGAGGAAGATCACTGAGGCAGAGGAAGGAGCCATCAGTCCCAGGCAGGAATCACTGTGGTTACAAAGAGCCCCATGTCTTCAGAGTGGACAGCCCCAAACTCATCAGACCCTAGGAAAATGCAGTCAGTTCTCCCACCACATCCTCAGATGAAAAACTGAAATGGACAGTGACCAACTTGCAGGACCTGAGCACTTGGGGTTTTGGTATTGTGGGTTGTGTAGAACCAATACCCCAGAGGTTGCCACATTAACAAAGATTAGTTAGGGCCTGAGGTATTGCTCAGTGGTAAAGTACATGTTGATAGAATCAGTGAATGAGGACATTAGGGACACTCATATGACATTATAGAAAGATTAAGCAGAGGCAAAGAAGATGGGCCAGGGAATCATATCCAGTTCCTTGAAAGAAAAACTGGAGCATCTGAGAAGAAACAACTAGATCTGACACAAATCTGTCATAAATGAGATGGATTTGATCATCAGTATGTTGAATGCCACAGAAGATGATTCAAAATGAAGCAGAGGAAACAAGACCTATAGCAAATAAATGAGTGATGTAAGTGCAAGGCAGTCAACTTCATGTGGCCTGATATACATGTAGTTGAAGTCCCCAAGAAAAGAATTGAGAGAAGATGGTGAAGGAAAACCTTTTAAAGAAATATTGACCATTTTTTCCAAATAGTAATTTTTAAAGAGAAAATTATACATCTGAGAATATTTTTATTTGTTCTTTTAAATTTTATTTTACATTCCAACCACAGTACTTCCTCTCACCCCCTCCCACCCCCCTCACTTGCCCCCAGCCCACCCTCAGTCCACTCCTCCTCATGGGTAAGGGCTCCCATAAGGAGTCAACAAAATCTGACACAATAGATTGAGGCAAGGCCAAGTTCCTCTCTCATGCATTAAGGCTGAATATGGATTCCTATCATGGGGAGTGGGCTCCAACAAGCTGGCTCATGTACCAGATTTGTATCATGGTCCTACTGCCAGAGGCCCCTCAGATAGTCCAAGCTTCACAACTATCTCCCACATATGCAGGGACAGCTAAGAACCTTAACCATCTTCAAACATAAGAAGCACAAAGAAAATTAAGCCAAGTACATCCTAGTCAAATTCAGTAAAACAGTGATAAAGAAAGCCATCTGCAAGGTAGCCAGAAATAGTAACCATCTATTTTTCACAGAGAAATACAAAGTGGAGTGATAGCAACCTCCTTGACAGAAATAGCCTTGCCAGACAATGAAAAGCAGTATCTGTAAACCACTGAAAGAACTGCCAATCCAAAACTTTATACCCAGCCAAGATATCTTCCAAACACGGGTAGAAATAAGGATGTCTTGAGACACTGAAATGCTGATAGAATTCATTTTGCCAGAAGGCAATATGTTAGAAGAAAGCCCAGGTATCCATGAAGAGATTAAAATGCCCTGGGATGGTACTTACATGGATAAACATGTCCCTTAGTGTTATTTACCATTATTACAATGCCTTTAAAATGGAAAAGTGAACTGAAATAATTACAGTTAAAAAAAAATCACACCACAATGTGCAAAGTGTGCAAGGAATCCAGGAGTCAGATGACTCTCTCCAGAGTCCTTTTAAAGAATCCTTCAGCTCTTGACCAACAGGGGGCGCCTATGGACTTTGGAAGTGATGGCCATGGCCACTGCCCCCTCCTTCATGAAAAGCACCCTGAACATGAGAGCTGTATAGCAGGGACAAGGGCTCTTGAAGGATCCTCAATTCTTGTATCTAACCACCTAGGTCCTTATTCAGCTTCTTAGTAATTTGTTATGAGACTGTTTGGGAAGCTGCCTCTCTGAGTCTCTGACCTCTTATCTGCAAAGTAAAAGGTGACATAGGTAACATCAGACAGGTAACACATCCCCACACTGTGTCTTTTCCTGTCCTGTGTCATCTTGGATCTTCTACCACTGCCAAGGTATAGCTGGAGATCAGAATCTGGAAATCCAGCCTGAGAATCCAAGTTTCCACAGGCTACCACCATGTAAAACTTCAGATAATTTTCTCATTTTGTGTTTTTATTCTAACACCCAACACAACAGAGATAGAAATAGGTAGGAAAAAAAGGAGACCCAAAGATTGAGGAAACTTATCTAAAGACAGGGGTAGGGCTAGCAACTGAGCTAAGGTTCAGGTCACAAACACACAGAGAGCAAGGTTGGACACCATGAACTTGACAGAAAACATACTCAACAGCAGCCTCTGTCAGAATCAAGAGGCCTTGGCAGGAAAGATGGGCAGCCCTTCTGTCACTTTTCTTTTGCCTAGGAAGCTAACTCCAAAGGATGCTTAGTGTTTAGTACCTTTTACACCTGCTGGGTTTCTGCTCCTACCCAGGTCCACTCTGACAAGGATTTGATTTGCCATACCCAGCTCTTGTACCAGGCTAGCGTTTTGGAGCTTATGAATAGCTACTGTTAATATTCTTTTACCTCTGCATTGCATGATAAATGCAGTGATGTCTCTGGTAAAATGAAGTACTAGAAAACACGAACTCATCTCACGGGACTTGTTTTCACACCAGCTTGTGTGACTTGACCACAGTCACATAACTTAGACTCAACGACTAAGAGTGACAACTTCAATCCCTCAACTTCACCCTGGTGTTCCTCTATTAAGCTTGTCCTGCAAGCAAGTCTCTACTCCTGAAGGCTGAGGTAAGCATTGCTGGTGTTAAGAGGATCATAGTAAGAAAACATACAGAATAAGAACAATCAGTTGGTCCCAGCACTCAAGAGGCAGAGGTAGGCGATCTCTATGAGTCTGAGGCCAGCCTGGTCTACAGAGCTAGTTCCAGGACAGGCTCCAAAGCAATAAAGAGAAATCCTATCTTGAAAAGTAAAAAAAAAAAAAAAAAAAAAAAGTTGGTGTGTGCCACAGAGAGATGGACTCGCTGCCATGCTGAGGCAACTCCCAGGATGTATGGCTATTAGGGGTCACCCAGCTTCTTCCTGCATCATCTCTAGTGTGACTGACATGGCAGAGCTGGGATGCTCAGCTCGACATGGTTCTTCCACTCAATTTCCCCACCCCAGCAGCCTCCTGTAGAAGACAGGGAGGACCCAGGAGCAAGAGGGGGCCCTGTGCTCTTCTCATCCTTAATGAAGGAAAGATAGAATCGCCACAAGAATGCCTAATTAACACCTTGCCAAGAGTTTCGGTTGCTGATTAAGGGCACTCCTCTCTAGCCCAGGCTCCCATGGGAAATGTGTTGCAATTTACCACAGGTGGGACAAGGGCATTAGGGCCAGGGCAGGGTTAAGGGTCTCTCCAGTTGGAATTTTTTTCATGTCTTAGCACTAAATCAGCAACAAAACTGGCCTCTAACTCAACCTGTGTCCCATCAGACTAATAAGGGGGTGGTTCACACAGCTAATCCAGACCTCAAGATATCTCAACCAAATTGTTTCCCCAAGCCATTCTCCTACCAGGATCCCTTTCTAGTCCCAAAAAGAAGACTTCCCAAAACTAGAACTCAGGACTGTCTAGCTGAAAGCACTGTGTCAGAGTCTAGCCCCTTCCACACTTCAACTCTGCTCCAAGGCCATGAACTTAGTTTCACAGACCTGGTCCCATCCCCAGGTCTTTCTCCTCTCCAAATTCACACCTAGTACAATCATATCTGCATTCACCTGCATTATTTAAAAAAAGAACAAATAAACAAATAAATAAGATAATCAAAGAGGACGTGTGAGGTTGGAAAGTACCAGTCAGCAAACAGGAGGATGTGTCAAGTTTGCCTGCAGGCCAGAGAGCAGTGGCACTGTAGCAAGAGATGGCCCACAAAGGCCTCTGTGGAGGCTGCACACGTGTTCTTCAGCCTGCCATACATACTACCTGTCCATCCTCAGTCCACCCTCCACCCACCGATGTCATTCCCTACCCCTCCGTCCCTGTTCTTTCCCCATAGGTCTTGCAAGTTTCCATCATGTTTTATTTATCACCTTTCCTGTTATTAGTCTACTATGATACTGTAAAATAAACTGCAGGAGGGAAGAAATGTTTGTATTTTGTATCCTTGGCACCCAGAACAGGGCTTGGGCCATACAGATGCTTAGTAAAACAAATACACTGAATAACCGAAAATGACATCACTTACCCCTGGCAAGTAGGCAATGGCCAATTACCTAGATGGCCTTTCAAACTGCTGGCCCTTCTCTGAGAAACAGTAGTCTCCAAATTACCTTTTTAATTATGCAAAGCCAAGAGGATGGTTACAGTGCCTATATGCCCCCCCACAGACATACATACATACATACATACATACATACATACATACATACATAAATACATACATGGGTCATGTGGAAGGAGCAGAGGCCCTTGTGTAGTCAGAACTCAGAACCCAAATTTCTTAAGAAGATCCCACTCTTGTTTGGGTTAAGCTTCAATGAAGAAGTCAACCAGGATGGTTTCCTGTACCTCACTCCCCGCACGTCCTCTTCAATGAAAGGCTGAATGTATCTTGAGGCAGCTGCCAGCTGCCTTCTCTGTCTTCTCTGATGTCACCAAGGTCAAGGCCATCTCTTCTGCCTCGACCATTGCAACAGCATCCCAGGAGCTCTTTCTCACTCAGCCCCCATTGTTCACACTTCTGGTTGAACAAAATTCAACTCATGAAACCTCATCCCATGCTTCTTTGGCCCTCACTGGCAATACCACACACCACCAGCCTCTCTGCTCTTCAGATATAATCATGTTTCTTTTCTCCATGGAAGCACCCCATCTGTCTAGAATGCTCTTGCACTCTTCAAGCCTCTGTTCAAATGTTGCCCCCTTAAGATAGCATTGCCTGGCTCCCTGAAGAATACCCTGTCTCACAGTTATTTTCTGCTATACTGTAGGGCCCTACATGGACCCCTGAGGCACCTTGAGAAAGTCTGAAACTGTTGGCTGGGACATCTTGCACCAGAGTAGTTCTTGGTACTTTTCTTGATTTGCTAACACACATCTGCTGGGGAGGAACTGAGCTCGAGAACTTGCACACTTGATTGTTTTCTACTGTGCTGTGAGTCAGTATATAAGCCCACTCCTTCCCCTCAATAAACAGCATTCAGCATTCAGCGTTCCTGTTGAACAAATGACCTGCTGTCTTGTCTTTTATTTAAATCTCTAGGCCTTTGCCTGATTAGTGGAACAAACTGTAGGGTGGGTGCTACACTGTACCATCATCTTCCTTCCATTCCTGGTGTTTGCCATACTGTAGTGTACTTTCTGGTAGACGCTAGACTGTGGGTCGCGTTTGGCCAGCACTTTAGAAACAGTCTCCTTTCTCACTAGGTTGGATTACTACATGTTCTCCATGAACCTCTTCACCTTGCTTTGCTCTCTGATCTATGTGATCTGCCAGCCCATCTGTACCAGTGGGTCCTTATCCATGCTTCAAGGTGAAGTCCAAACAGTATTCCTTCTTTGAAGTGTCACAGATCCTAGACACCCTTCCATCTTCTCTGTGTTTGTGCTTTGTGGCATCACTGAAAAAACAGTGAGTGATCTTGGTATTTTTGTTGTTGCTGCTGCTATTATTGCTTTTTGTTTTTGTCTCCCTGGTAAAACGTGACATCTCCCTTGTGTCAAGGACATTTCTCAGTTGTTTCTGCATCCCCAAGGTTTAACAGAGTATGTGGAAAGAGTCCAGTGCACTGTATTGGGTCTGAGGAGTGATATCTGTACCCTCACGGCAGTGCACATGGATAAAAGAGGAGTTGATTCCTCTTATCACTCTGCCTCCTCAGCTCATGGGTTTTACAGAGTTTCTGGAAATGCATAGTTGGAACAACTAGCCACACACACATAAAACACACACACACACACACACACACACACACACACACACACACAGGCACACACACAGGCACACACACCACCAACAACAACAAACAAACAAAACCTAGCAAGGTTTCTGAATCCAGGGTACCACATAGAACTTAGAACCCTGTGAACTGGTCTTAGCAGTGCAAAATAGTTCCATGTGAGTGGCCTCTGAAAACAATGCTATGCATAAATCTAGAGAAACTATATCTTAGGGTCTCAATTCCAGGGTGCTTCCTTAGGCCACAGTCCTTAGTTAAAAGGCATGGCAACACCTGCAAGTCCACCCCTCCACCCTGCCCACCCCACCCAACATCAGTAGCCAATGGGCTTACAGGAAAGTTCAGGCTTTGAAGTGAAACAGGCCTGGGTCTGATTCATGATCCCCAACTTGCACATTGCACCCAACAAGTACCTTCTGAAGCCATTCAGTGCCCCACATTGCTACATCCTTTGGGCTCTGGGAAAGACACTTTAGTGTTGGAGCCTCTGGTATCCCACTCTGAATGGAATAGCATTTAAGGTTTGGGAATGTTTTCATGAAATAATATGTCTAACTGTAGACTTCCACAGAGTCAAAAGGATTATGAATAAGAGGATAATTCCAATATATTTAAGCCATATTTAAACATTTGTACTCAGTCTTTATCCTAAGAAATCTACTCTTAGGAATAATCAAAAAAAAAAAAAACATTTTTCATTTTTCCATTGATGTGAAGGGGAAAAAGGAAAAGAAATAAAATACTTACTAATTTAATTTTTAAAATTCGCAAGGAGCAAAATCCACAAGCACCCTAAATATTCAACAGTGCTATAATGAATGGAATATTATACAATCATTTAAAGTGATTTCAAAGACTATGTGGCAACAACAACAAAAATGCTCATGACATCATGCTTGGTGAAGAAATCATGTTAGTGTATGACGCATGTGGATAGTGACTGTAGAAGGCTCACACTCATATGCACAGAATATCAGGAACAACAAGCTAGTTGAAGAATAATGGGCTAATAAGACCTTCTTTACCTTCTGTTCGAAACTCTGTGTGGGTCATTTTATTGTTAGTTTTCATAATTTATAGGAGTGATCTTTCTTAATGTGTTCTATTTGCAAGTGTTTCACTGTCTCCCATACAGCCTACCCAGCAACTGTGTGACAGAAAAATACATGTATCTTTACATCACCCCTACTGCTCTGCTGAAATCTGAGCATGTGGCATCCCAACACACATTCCACAGAATTTTTAAACACATGAGTTTAGTGTTAAAATTTTCCTCTGGAATAGCTGTTATAATTTGTTACAATCTGGTGGAGAGAAGCCTCTTTTCAGTGAGGGGGATAAAAAAAATGGCAACACTTTATAAGTTAAACAAACAAACAAAAAAAAGGTAACTTTGAGAATAGCAAGCCTTTTAAAAGGCATTAGTTACTTTTGATATATTGTTTCCTGAACAATACATAAAAGGGGTTTACCTAGTTAGTTACTTAGCCACTTATAGGGAGACTTCAGAAACTGCTCTCACAGACTGAAAACAGAGGCACCACCTCAGCAGCATCCCAGAACCAGCATCAAGCATACTTCTCTAGGAAGACATGTTTCCTAGAAACAACCTATTTCTGCACCCATCCATCCTTCCATTTAGCCATCATACATCAATCCTTGCATTCTGCCATTGGTCTACTGTCCACCCATCCTTGCATTCCACCATTGATCTGCTGCTCACAACCCTTGCATTCTGCCATTGATCTACTGTCCATCCAGCTTTGCATTCCACCATCTACCTGTCATGAATTTAATAGTTTACTACCTACCATTCATCAGTCTCATCTCTCTATTCATCCACTCATCCATCTACCCTTCTTTGGACATTCCTTTATAAGAAGTAGGGAGTTTCAAAACTATTCTGAGTCTTCAGGGGGCTATTACTGTCAAAGGCTAAGTTCCAAGTTCTCAAATCAGGCCAGTGATGCAACAAGATTGATACCCAGAAGACGTGCTTCTAGTTGCCTCCCAGTCCTTGCGGGCAATTCTGAAGCTGGCTCAGTCACTGGGCGGCCTCCCAAAACCTATCTTGGGAACAATAGGCCCCGATAATCAGGCCACTATTTGTCATCAGGGCACACCCATGTCATAGCAGCACCCCACTGGTTGGCTAGAACTGATTCTTCAAGGCACAAGTATTTACCACCTAAATCTGTCACTTACTGGGGCTGTAGGTGGAGTGGGTGAGGTTGTGTAGTATGTATAACTTGTCAGGCTGCCAATGAAAACCAGTTTCCATCTACTGAGAGGTGAGATTTCATTGCCTAAGCCTGGAACGTGACCTCCATCAAGTGCTAATTGAGATTGATGAGAACAGCCCACCCAGACCTCCTACTTACATCAGATTATCACTGCTTAGGGTCATCCCTAGAATGGGTCTCAGTGGAGAATCAGAGAATCAAGGTTTGCATCTACAGAGAGGAAACTAAACCTCTACTAAATTGTCCTCTGAGCGAGGGTGAGGGCTAGAGCTAGATGTTAAGATTCCAAGCTAGAGCTAGGCGTTAGGAAACTGGAGAAGAGCCAAACATCTCTCACCTGTGCAGAGCTCAGAGTCTAGTGGAGAAAACAGGCCTCATCACAGTGACAGGCCATAACAGCCGAATGGACATGACTCTGAGAACAGCTTGCCTAGAGAACCTCAGAGGTATTCAAGAAAGCACACTGGAACTCAGCTTGGACAGCCCAGGCAAACACAGCTGAATCCTGCTAAGAAAACCCAAACTAAGCATGGAGGGGAAAGAAGGGGAACTCCTTGCTGCAGGGATAGCTCACTGCTCACAATAGGGCTTGAGGTAGCTGACACCACTTTAATTATGTGGGTTAGATTTGAAGATGTGAGCAACAGGAAGACCTCCTTTTGTTTCTGGAGCACACTTTAACCCCTCATGGTTCCAGGTCACTGCTCTTACACCCTTATTCTTCTCATTTTCTTTCTCACAACAGGCTGGCCCTGAAGCCCCCCACCCCCACTCTCACTCACCCATCTATTCCATTCTATTCTCTCTTTAAGACCTATCTCAGCCATCTCTTCTGTAAGCTTCTCTACAGTGGCCTGCTCCCAAAGCCACCCCTGCTGTGCTTTGTATTTTACTCCATTGTCCCATTGCCCCTCCCATGGAAGGCTGCATTCTGGGTGGTTTGTAGATTCAGTAACCTAAATTCTTATACCCCCCCCCCAGGAGCTCTCATGGGGGCTTGGCACTCAGTAGGTTCTTAACATCTAACCACTGAGGGACTGACCCTCCTGGAGCCCACTCACACTCAGGTGACCCAGTGCAGCATCAAAAACCATTGCTGGCAAGGCTCAGCATATTGTCCTGGCAGGGAGCCATTAGCTGACTTGGAAAAAAACAAGTGATGTGGAATTTGGCCTAGTCCCAGCCAGCCGGCTACATAGCAGCATCCGCCCCAAGAACACATCATTTTCTAATGTTTACAGGAAACTTCTGAGCTCACCCAGCACCTGTCCACAGCCAGCACCCAACAAGTATGGGTTGAGCACCCATTGTGTACAGGTCATCACATCACCACAAACCATTTATGGCTGCAAAGAGAAGCAGAGGATCTTACTGGTCACTAGGGACCACATATAGCTGCTTGTTTTTAGTTAATTGGAAGTATACTGCAATTCATATATTTGCTAGGCTTTCCTATAGTGACTCTGTCTTATTAACACAACCAGAGATTTTAAAAATAAAGTTTTAAAACAAACTGGGTGTATCAAATGTGTAAGTAAGCAAACCCTAAGATTTCTTGGTAATCAGTGGGATCCAATTTGATAGTCAGGTGGTTACTGTCTATGGGGAGGCAAAGAGCAGTGAGTATGTAAGGAAAGGAAAGGGGATGGGAGGGTGGGGAGGGCATCACTGGAACACAGCCCCCTCTGTCAGCCTTCTCCCTTAGTACCTTTCTCTCCCTGCCACAGCTCATCTCTCTTCCAACTCTAACTCAGAGGTGTAGGTTCCTGGAGCCCTGAAGTTTCTCTCTCTCTCTCTCTCTCTCTCTCTCTCTCTCTCTCTCTCTCTCTCTCTCTCTCTCCCTCTCTCTCTCTCTCTCCCTCTCTCTCTCTCTCGCTCTCTCTCTCCTCTTCCCTCTCCCTCTCCCTCCTTCCCTCCCTCCCTCCCCCCCCTCTCTCCTAAACTGTACAGAAAACGATTGGTCCTGCCTTCTTGCTTAGAAAAATCAGAGATGTTGGGTATTTGATATTTTCCAAAGGGAACTTTATTCAGATGATCAAGGGAAAACAAATCCAAGAACACCAAAAAGTGACAGCAGTAGAGAGCTGTACCAAGTACAGAGCCCCTGCCATAAATAACTCATTGGAAGACCAGATGCACATAGTGTTGGCTGGCACATGGCATGCGGCATCCAGCCCACCTCAGCTTCTTAATAGAACATCTGCTGCTTCCACACCTTTCTGGCACACCAAGGCAGGTAGGAAGAAGACATGTGTCTGTGTCTCTCCTCTGGGCTCAGAATAAAGAAGGCAGCTGTCTTCGCTCATCTCTAACCAGGATTTTGGAGGTCCTGGATCTCACTGCACAGCAAGGTCTGAGAGCAGGTGAGCCAATTGCTCTCCACTTCTGCCTCCCTGAAATCCAACAGAGAGATGCTCAGGCCTGGATTCCCCAGCCTTGCCTGTTCTTAGGGCTTATCTACTCCCCAGTGCATTGCGGTGATCTTGAGTTCAACCTTCTGATGCTCACTGAACATCTTGACAGTCATCCCTAGGTCCTCCTCCTATCACAGCTCCAAGCTAGTGTCAGCTCTGCCTTGGCTCCTATACAGGACTTGCTGGAGCCTGTATCCCTGGCAAGCCTCCATGCAAGCCCAGAAGCTCTGCTCAGATGCATCTGTGATGTCCCTCCTGCCCTTGCTGGACCATAAAGATACCCAGAACCTGATCTCAATCCCCAATGCCTATTTCTACTTTAGACTTCAGTTTCTCACTCCCAACACCTAAAAACCCTCTCTCTCTCTCTCTCTCTCTCTCTCTCTCTCTCTCTCTCTCTCTCTCTCTCTCTCTCTCTCTCTCTCCTCTATTTAATATCAAATGACTTAGTCCAGTCTTTTGAACTTTCCAGGGATAATTCATATCTATAAAATAGGGAAAACATGACTAACACAAAGGACAGAATAAGACTGTGATTTAAAAAAAACAAAACTACTGTGTCATGTACTGTTCATATTATTGGCCTAGGCTTCGATCCGTTTTCACCACCTGAAATGCATTCTCTTCCTAGCTGAGTTTGGTGGGCCTAAGCCTCTGATGCTTTCCCTGTTGCTTCTTTCTACAAAATGGCCAGCAGAGCTTTTCTTGTTATACATACAGGTGAACACTAGGTGGCAGCCTGGCCATAGGCTTTGCTGCTGGCCACACCTGAACCCACCTCTTTATGGAACCCTTTCCTTGCAACCTCTCAGGCCTCTTTTAAATGTTATTCTTGATCTGTTTTCTATGCACAGTTCAAACATATAACTTTCGACACTTTAGTGCAATCTTCTGTACCAGAGCTTTGCAAACATGCCCCATCACCTGACTTGCTCTGCTAACCAAATCTCATCTTCCATGGACTCAGCACACAACACTGAACTCATCTGTCTGCCTATAACACTTATACAACTGCTTTTGCCTCAGCAAAAGCCCTGTCAGGGAATAGAAGAGACCAGAGTCAAAGCAGAGGAAGCCACTGTGGACTCCACCTGCCACTACCCACAGCCAATCCATAGACACTTCTCAGTTCTCCAATATCTTCCCACTAGGCCCCATACCCTGCTCCCAGGTCAGTCTATGCCACACCATCCAAAAGAGCTTTGGTGCCCACTCTTACTCATCCCTCCTCACTGTACCATCCTTCCAACAGACACTTCTGTAAAAAAAAATGCAAAGCTAAACAGGCCATTTCTATTATGTTCAAAGTCTTTCTGGGCACAAGAGGATATGGAAACACTGTTGTAATATCCATGCTCTCTACTTCATGGCTTGGTGATCTTCACCTTCTCAAACTCCCACCAAGCAGAAGTGTCCACAGGCATCCAGTACCCTCATCTCCCCTGCAACTTCCATTCAACCGTGTTTTCTGTCTCCTTTTTGTTTACTGAGGTTGAGTTCAAGAGCAATTGCTCTCCAGTTCCAGCTTTATGGTAGACTCCCCTTCTCCATGTTTCCTTGGTCAAACTGTCAAGAGTTGTCATTGTGTGATCATACTACTAGACTCAGTTAAAGGTCAAGAACTGTGTTCTTTGGTCCCTTGTCCCTAGTCCAGTGCCATACACTGAAATGAATCTTTATTGGCTATGTAGCTGGGTGACAGAAAAAGGATAAATTTCTCCAGAAAGTTCCATGCAGAGTTGGCCTGGAATAATGATTTTTCTCCATATCCCAGAACCAATCATGAAGTAAGATGGAAACTCAGAACTTCCAAAAAACACAAAGCAGCCCACTTGGATGTCATTCTTCAGCCAAAGGGTTGGCCCTACTTCTTATCTGTCTGAGCACTGTTTCCCGCCTCACTCAAGTAGAATGCAGACTCTACCAGGATTCAATTTGGCTCTTAGGTTGCCTCAGAGAGGTTGCTCTTTGTAGACTAGATGGTGATGGAATGATGTAGTCAAACACTAACTAGAGAAGGAATCAGCCTCTGCCAAAAAAAACTCTGAACATGGACAGCGGAGTCAAGATTGCCAACATACAGGCAATGCAGACATATTCTTTCTTATTCCCACTAACAGGGAGAGCAAAGCAGCCACAGTAACAGCAGCAGCATTGCCCTACATCTCCTGGCATTTCTTAGGCAGGACTTTATCCATGCTCTTCCTGACTGCTCTTCGCAGAACACTATTCAAGACAAATGCTCAGTGCTAGAGGCCTGCTATGAGCTGTCCAACCAGCTTGAATGAAGTCTCTTTCCCCACACTTATTATGCTGTAGTGTCTGTATCTCTTTTACAACACTCAAGTTTTAACTTGCACCTCATACAAATGCCTTATCCACATCCGTGGCAAGGCTGTGGATGTCTGTCAGGGAACATCAGTATTTCCTTCATCCTTGGTCTGGTATTGAGAAATGCCCATTGAATTGAACACTAACTTTCAAAGCAAGCAAAAGGTTATAAATTGAAAGCAGGCATAGAGAAGAGAGAGGATCATGTAGGTGGAGGGTGTCTGGGAAGAATTCTTAGAATAGGTGTGACTGGAGGAAACTGCAAAGTACAGACACTAAGTCGCTTCGGGGGCCTGACTGTCTTTAGGAATTCTGAGAAAGAAAGGCCAAGCTTCCCTTCTTCCTCTGCACCCCAGTATATAACAGTGGAGAGAGATGTGGCCTTCAAAACACACACCCTATACTCAACAGCTGGGTAATCTTGGGCTAACCACTGTACCTCTTCAAACTTTTTTCACTTACAGAGGTAAAATTACACTCACTAGATTATGTAATGACTAAGAGTGTTAACCTAAGGAAGCCACTTATAGGCCCTAAACCTAATCTAATCCTTTTCATAAATTAATGTGCACATTAAACGTTTAATTGTTATATAGCTCAATGCAAGTGTTGTTCTTGATCCTTACTCTGCTGGTTCAGAAATGGAGATGCAATGATGTACCTAGGGTAAGCCTGGATTGGAGAGATCAAAGCTAATTCAGGGTGATTGGCATACTTCTATCTAGGGAAGCCAGCCATTCCCCTAGCAAGCCTGACTTGTTTAGAGCTACCCACCTGAACCACCCAGCATTTCTGCTCCAAGCCAGAAGCACAATTAAAGCTCAAAAGAACAATCACTTTGCTTTTCTGTGACTCTGCTCTTGATTCCTCTGCACCCTGTGAGGGAGCCCTATTGTCTGAACTTCTGATGAGCGCACTGAACCTAGGGTGTGTGGACATGCTAGCAAGGGCAGGCAGGAGGTGGTTGTAGCTAGTCCTAGAAGTGATTTTGTGTACTCCAGCCCACCCAGAGGCCACTATTGGCCAGAATGGCCTCCAGCCCAAGGAATAGACATCAGGCCTTAAGGCATCATCCAGAGCCTGGCCAACTACAGCTTGTCTAAAGATCAGGCCCCTGTGAGTCATCCCCTCCCCTGCAGCGGCTGGGTCTTGCTCACTCCCACTGCAAGAAAGAAGAATTCCACAAATACCACTATGGCCCCAGAGGCCAGAGATGGTCAAAAACAGAAAGGGAAGCCTAGTCAGGAGTTACGTAAGACAATTGCTTTGCTTTTAAAGTCACCCTCAAAAGAGTTGATTTAGAAGGCTATAGTTAGTTAATTTTCCCCTCCAAAAAAGAAGGGCAAAGGGCAGGACCCAGAAAATTAGACACAGACAACCAATGAAGGTGTCTTAAAAATGATGAGAGAGCTAAGGTCCTACCCCAAGACTCATCTGCTAATGTAGCAAGTTAAATAATAATAATAGTAGTAGTAGTAGTAGTAGTAGTAGTAGAAGTAGTAGTAAGTAGTAGTAGTAGTAGTAGCTCATGATAGTGGGAGTGGGCAGGGGCTGACCATGGAGGGGTATAAACTGAAAACATGCTGTAGAGGCTCTCCATTCCCAGTATAGACAGGCTCTGCTCTGCAGTCTCTGCTGTACTTACATTTTATTTTATTTGTTTATTTATTTATTTTGTTTTTTTGAGACAGTGTTTCTATGTGGCTTTGGAGGATGTCCTGGAACTAGCTCTTGTAAACCAGGCTGGTCTCAAACTCACAGAGATCTGCTGCCTCTGCCTCCTGAGTGCTGGGACTAAAGGCAACTTTATAAGCAGAAACAAAATGCATGTTTGCAGATGTTCCTGCCAAAAACCTAGGATGAGGCAACAAAGCAAAGCACTTGCCTGAAATGCACACCACCCTGGCTTCAACCTCTAACACTGATTCTTTTTAAAGAGGAGTATGATGTGTTTATCTGTTATATACCAAAAAATAAATGCTAAATGGTGACTAATTCTTTGTTGCCAAGGTCCTTGGAGATGTCTGTAGCTTAGGTTACCACTGAAGGCAGTGCACATGCCCAATGTTTGGGCTAACACCTGTGGCCTTGCTGGTGCCTGAGGATCATACTGTTGTTGAGGCCATACAGATCATGATGGCCTTCACTGCCACCCAGGGCCATGTTGACATCCAGCCTGTGGTCATGACCTTACTACAGCCAGGGTCCATGATGAGTTCTGTGGCTCCTGTTGCCATGGGAGTGGTACAACTACTTGGGTGTCTCTACCACCACCTGGGACCATTAAAGTGTAGAACCACACTGATGCTGGGCCCATGTCTATCTGAGAAGCTTATGCTGACACCTGGGGCCCTAGTGACATCCAGAACCATGGTGCTTGTGTCTGAAGGTTCAAGTACCATTCACTGACTGTAACTTACACTGGGTCACTCAACCTTTCTGTGCTTTGTGTTACTTATCTGAAGATGGTTGTAACAGTGACCCCAATCTTACTGGCTCTGGAAGGATAAACTGAGTCAATATCTGGAGCTCAGTAGAGTATTATGATAGAGGACCATTATCATCATTTATTTGTACACATAAAATAACTGGAAAGATACATAACCTACATTTGGTAATAGAATTATAGTGATGTTTATTTTCTTTTGATGTCTTAGCTTTTCTTTCAAGTATACATATACTTTTAATAAGAATTTTAAACTGACACTCAAAATGTTTGTGGGCTAGAGAAATGGTTCAGTGGTTAAGAACACTCCCTGCTCTTGCAAAGAGCATGGGCTCAGTTCCCAGCACACATATGATAGCTCATAACCATTTGTAACTCCAGTTCCAGGAGATCTGATTTCCTCTTCTGACCGCCACAGGAACCAAGCACACACTTGGCACACAAAACACATGCAGGCAAAACACTCATACAGATTAAATAAAAACCAAATATTTTTAAAGGCTTTCATATATTTCTTGAGGATAAAGATTAAAACAAAAGAAACCAAACCCCAAGTTACTGAAAAATAATTGGTTAACTAAGAAGTCATTGAGGAAAACCCTCCATTGTGAGAAACCATGTCTGGAGGAAATTGCAAGGTGTGCTATCTAAATTTCTCTGTCAATGTAACAAATTCCAATACCTGATTTTGCCCAAACACCAACATAGATGTTGCTAGAAAGATGTTTTTTTGGATGTGGCTAATATTTACATTAGCAGGCTTTGAGTAAAACAGGTTATCTTTCAGAAGGTAGATGGGCTACACACAAGTAGGTGAAAGACTGTGGAGAAAAACCTGAGACGCTCAGAGGAAGGGAGCCTGCCAATAGACTCACTGTCAGCTCCCACTGAAGTTCTCAGCCCACTAGTCCTGCAGATTTTGACTTCCCAGCTCCACAACTGAGTGAAAATTTATTCATAATTCCTGAGGTAAGTTCTTGACTGTCTGTCTTCACTAGATGCCTCCTGTGGTTCTGTGTCCCTAAAGAGTTCTAATGAACACAGTATGTGAAGAGACCAGGCTGAACAAGAGTGCTGTCTGAACTGCCCTGTATTACAGCCAGGGCTCCAGGAGCACAGGAAGAGCTGGCCTCTTGTCCTCACTGTATGTGTGGCTACCATGTCAGAAAGGCCAAGCAGAGGCTTATTAGCATAAGATATGCAAAAATACAATTTCCTCATTTTAGAAACAACAAAAAATGCAGCTTTCGCCACAGAGAAGCAGAGCTGAAACTTCCTCCTGAAGTCACACAACCTGATAACCATACATCATCACCAACACTCTTCCCACCCTGTAGGGTTTGTTAGTTTTCCATCTGAGGCAGTTGCCAAGGCAGACAACCAGAGTGGAAGCTTCAGGGATAGTAGATGAAGAAAATCTGCACCCTTCTTACAAGATGTGGCATCTATAGGCCTGTGTGAACTCTGAGCACAGGGTTCTAGAAGACAGAAAGTACTCCTTCCCTGGTTGCCCAAGGCACTATTAGACCTTTGCGACTGTCAGAAAAATGAATTTAAAGTAATAGACCTCACAGAATCTTAAAAACAATTTCAGCTTTATTTTGAGAAGATATCAACTGTATGAGCATAGTAGCTTTCAGAATGGCATACAGGTGCTTCTGGGGCAAATTCTAAGCTTTTCCCTGAGAACTGTGGAGCCAAGCAGGTGTGTCCCTCTAGGTTTTCTATTTGTGTAGTCTGTTTCTATGTCAATCATAAAATATTTACATCCTGTGCCACAGATTTAATAAAGCAATAGAGAATGCCCTGACAAATGTCCACTTGTGGTCAACTATTCAGAATTTTCATCCACTACAACTCAGATGACTTCTGAGTTGACCCCACTTTTCTGCTTAGCATGTTGAAACTATAGTAGATGTATCACAACCATGTACACATGTTCATTATCTAACCATGCCATACTCTAAAACATGGTTCATGACCACAGGAGCCTCTGGTCTTCCTGTTTAAGGATCATGAGCTCAACTCTGAATTGTCAGTGTTTCCTTGTCACCTTTGACCCTTACTGGCATCATAAGTCTGCTATTTATTCATTGAAAGCCTACTGTCACCAGTCACCAGGAAAACTTCTTAAGGCTGATTATTTCATGAAATCCATGTACCACCCATGAGAGAAAAAGTATTATCCAAGCTCCATTCTCAGACAAAAGATCAGGATTTACCTCAACTCTCTGAGCTCCATTTTGGAGAAGCCTCAGTCAGCGGGGTGAAGTGTGGTGTGTGTGTGTGTGTGTGTGTAGAAGTGTCTGTGTATATGCTTGTGTGGGTGAGCATGTTTGCATGTAGGCAATGTACATGTGTGCATATGTGCATATGGAGGCCAGAGGTCAACATAAGGTTCCTTCCGAGTCTCTCTCCACATTAGTGTTTGAAACAAGGTCTCTCACTGAGTCTGACATTCACCAATTCAGCTAGACTGGCTAGCCAGTGAGCTTGAGAATATACATATGTCTACACTTCCAGTGCTGGATTATAGACACTTTGCTGCACTTGGTTTTTATGTGGGTTCTGAGGATGCAAACTCAGGTCCTTCCTTAAGCTTTTGACACAGTAATATACAGACTGGGCCACCTTCCCAACCCCTCATTTCTGCCTAAAGATATACTGGGAAGAGAAAGATTCAGAAGAAAGTAGGAAGGTCTTAAGTTCTTGACTAGTAACATCAGAGGAAGAGGCTAAAATCCAATGCCGTGTGAGATAAAACATGATAATTCACAGCTACATAACTCAGCCTTAGAGAACTACCTTTGGAGTTTTTCCCTTCCATGGTGCAAACTTGACTCCTAATGTGATTTCTCATCTAGACTCTTCATCCCATACGGTCCTGGGGCTGTGAAAGGCAAGCACTCTACAGCCCTCCATCAAGGCAAATGCTGTGAGAAGCCAATGGAACCAGGAAGAAAATTCACTCTACTCTCAAATGCCAGGGTGTCCTTGGAAGTGTCATTTTACCTCATTGAGACTCAGGTCCCCACTTTTGTAGTCTGGTCTGTTTGTGGAACCACTGGCAGTGGGACCAGGATCTAACCCTTATACATGAGCTGACTTTTTGGAGTTCATTTCCTATAGTGGGGTGCCTTGTTCAGCCTCTATGTAGTGGGGAGGGGCTTGGTCCTGCCTCGGTTTAATGTGCCAGATTTTGTTGACTCCCCATGGGGAGGCCTTACTCTTTCTATGGAGTGGATCTGGGTTTGGGGGAGGTAGGGGGTAGCTAGCGGTAGGAGGAGTGGGAGGGAGAATTGTGGTTGGTATATAAAATGAGTAAAAAATAAAAGAAAAACAAAACAAACAAAAATGATTATCAACTAGTACCTACATCGGGCAATTGAGCAGAACACAGAAACCATTGTGGTTGTCCATCAGTGCTGGAATAAGAAGTGTCTATGAGAACTTTCCTTCTTTTCTTTTTCCTCTTAATGAAGAACTTTGAGAATTGCTAATTAAGGGCCTATAGATATTATTTCAGTGTTTGAAGAGGCAAACAAACAAAAAACATGATGTATGAATCTATCTTTTGGCTATGATTTTTTGTTAAAAAAAATTATTTGAGAATTTCATACAGTTATTGTATTAGTATTATTTACATCCTTTCTCCCCATTCAAATCCTCCCACCCCCACACCCACCCCCAGTTTCTCTCAAATTTATGATCATATATATATATACATATATATATATGTGTCACACATACATGTAAAAAGAAGAAAAGGAAAGACAGACAGAAAGGAAGAAAGAAAAAAAGAAAGAAAGGAAGGAAGGAAGGAAGGAAGGAAGACAAACTCATGTCCCTGTTTTGAAACACAGCAATAGTAAGAATCTCTCAGTATGTGAGAACACTTTGGGATCTGAGAAACCAGGTATCAGTGTGGTAAAGTTCTAGTAATTTAATGACCACCACCACAGTCAGCACAATGAACAGCTGCTGAGCCTCACAAAGGGCCTCAGTTTCATCAACAGTGACCAAACGTGAGCATGATGGACAATAAGGTCTCTTCCAGACACAGAACATGCACACACTCCCTTCACAGGGTCTGGTAATACTCATGGTCTGAACATCCATTTCAAGAAGAATTTTGCTTCTAGAGTTCAGGTTTGGTTGGACTACTTGGCTACTGTGATGCAGCATTAGCATCACCCATCCATCTAGGCCTTGCCTGTAACTAGCTGGCTGGTGTCAGACCCAACAGTCAGGCTCATACTGGGTTTTGTAGGGGCAAATGACTGCTGTCTTGGATACTGCTGCCATTTTCATAGCATACATTTGAAAAATCTCATGGTGCACAGGTATGCTTCCATACCCAGCCAGGTTAGCAGACATGCAAATTTGGGGCCCCTTAGTACATGTGGAAAGGCCACCAAGTACCTGGAACTTTCAGTCTTGGAATTACAGGCCTGAAGCACTCAGATGGGAGGACCAGGTACCCAAATGAACAACCACAAACTCCAAAAGCCCCTATCTGCTGCTAATGAGCCTGGATCGTTGTAAGTTGTGTCTAGTTATATATACAGTTATACAGAATATAATTTCTTTCTGTTTAATAGATAATTATAATTTCACTTGAAATTAATTTGCAAATAATGGCACCTATCATTAGCTTTGGTTCTAATTATTCTGAAATTGTGCTATCATACATATTACTTATTAGTTGCTTTCTAAATGATAGAATAGCCATGTGACTATTAATCTTATGTATATTCCTCCTTCCTGTAATCAAAAGACTCATTCATTACCATTACTTTAAATGCCAGTAATAACTCAGCCATGATTGAGGGTTCATCAGTTTACAATGTAATTTCACATTTATTGTGTACATGTGTATACTGATTAGTTTTTGTCAACTTGGTGTGAAGTGAGGTCACCTGGGGAAAAGGAACCAAAATTGAGGAATTGCAATCTATCCAACAGGCCTATGGGCAGCTCTTTTGGCATTTTCTTGATTAACAATTGATGTGGGAGAAGCCTGCCCACTGTGGGCAGGGCTACCCTCAGGCAGGTGGTCCCAGTTTGTATACGAAAGCAGGTGAGCAAGCCATGAGAGCAAAGGAATGGGCAGTGTTGTTCTTCCAGGGTCTTTCATTCAGCTCCTGACTCAAGGTTCCTGCCTTGAGCTCCTGCCCTGACTTCCCTCCCTGATGGGCTGTAATTTGTAACCTGAAATAAATGCTTTTCACCCCAAGTTGCTTTTAAGAGGATCAAACTTAGAGGACTCTTTTTCAAAGGTGAATTCTGGAGTTACAACTCCACACTCTTGCATGGCAAAATCTTTCCTGGCTACACTATCTGCATAGCCCCTTGATATATATTGTAACATGACCACAACCAGCTGGTATAAGCAAAAAGGTCATGGCCATTTACAAATAAGGAAATTGAGGCTTATTAGACCATGAAGCCAGTCACATGTTGAAACAGTGTCTCTGTTCCTGAGGATAAGAACAGTGCCTATATGTTTCTCATCTTGCTAGTACCACCCTGGTGAAGGTGGTCTAAAAGAATGAACATGTAAATTTAGAAAATGCCCAGTGGCCTTTCGAATGGAGCACATTCCCCACGGAGGGATACTCCCTTAGCCTAGAGGCAGGAGGGAGGACCTAGTCCCTACTCCAAAATGACTTGACAGATTTTGATGATCCCTCCTGGAAAGCATCATCCTTGGTAGGGGTAGGGTGGGATGGGGGGCTCTGAGGGCATGGGAGGGAGAGGGAACTGGGATTTGATATGTAAAATTAAATATATATGCATATATACTAAACAAAAGGCACTCCATTAAAAAATCTATTTTCAATAAAATTAAAACTAAAATAGAAAAAAACAAAAAAGTTCTACATTAAGACATGAAAGCTGGAGGAATACTAGTTGGGAAGGAGAGGAGCTAGCACAAATTGGGGGCAAAGAACAGGTAAGATGGTAGAGGTGAATATGATCATAATACAGTGGTTATGTGTTTTATATTGTCAAAAATAAACTATTATTTTAAAGCTTTCACTATTCAGCACCTTACCTTATGCTCATCAAATAAGAGCTGTGCTTCCAAGTCCCCAGAATAAGCCCCTGCTTAGTTTCTGCACACCCTTTGTGCTCATTTATTGCCCAAGACAACTGTCCTCAGCCATTACCTCTAATCCTAGATATTCTGTGGGAGGGATCAGTGTTTGGTTAATGAAGGAGGAAGCAGGTGCATGCTGACCTACCCTACTAGAGAACAATACCATCAGGTTTATAGATTCAAACCAGCACAATCCAGTCCACCCCGATACAGATCTGCCTTGGATATTTCCCCAGCTTGGTCCTGGGATGCACTTCTGGTCTCAGATGCAGAAGTGTCCTACTCTATCCCCATGAACACAGGAATGGAGGCCTGTTGCTGTAGTGGAGTGGAAACCTGTAGATGGGCATGATTTCCGTGATCTATCACCCAATCTTCATGTATCAATGACACTTTTTTTTTTTTTAAAGAAAAAAACAGTTGCCAGGGCTTCCCTTTCAAGTTGTCACAAAGGGGACATACTCTGGAGATAGTCAATGATAGTGATAGAAAAATCAAACAAAAGCTATGAATCAGCAGGAGTACTGTGAGCAGACTGCCAACCCTAGGAGCAATCTCATTCAATGGGAACAATCTGGAAACATGACAGAGGAGGTGGATGGCAGTTACAGGGGACACTCTTTGAGTGTAGGTGATAGAGTGGAAGCATTAAAACAGAAAGGCTTGCACTAAATCAAGTGTGATGGGAAATTACAGGTCCATGCTTTTGGCTACAGACTATGATAAGAGCAAGAACAGAGCGGGAGTTATGTCTGCCCCATTACTTGCAAGTCAACAAACCTTTCTTACCACCACCAGGACACTAGAGTTCTGAGAAGGACTCTGATGAAACAGGAAAAGGAAGCTGTCCTCATTCCCAGTAGCTCCTGTCATGAATTTTCTTCTTTTTCCAATGGGAAGGAGAATGGGAATTTCTGGTTTGCTTTCTCTATGAAGACTAGGAAATTCAGAGTCCTGGGCATGGCAGATGGCAGATTTCCTACCCAAACTAAGGATGCCTAATACATTATCCACATGCACTGTCTGGATCATAACTGAGAAACAACAGGGCCAGCACCATCTGTCAGTTAGGGATTAGATGCAAGAGTGACATATCCTAAATCACTAGATTCTTGTCTATAGAGTCATCAGGCATCTACCTAATCCTTCCTGGTGTTTCCAGGGCTGACTCCTTGGAGCTATTTATTGTGCTTCCAGGGTGTTCTTAACAGGGAGCTTTGGGAGATAAGGATTGAATTGGAGAGAGGATAATGGAGACCCAGACTGTTGATTCTTTGGTTTGGTTTTGTTTGCTTCCCTTCCAAGAACCACTGCTCTATTACCTTTCTTTCAACTAGAAACTTGTTGGCAGCAAATTCCATCAAATTTTCAAATTTCCCTTCATACAAGCTGCCTCTAGTCTGCAGAAATGTTATACTCTTTTTCCAAAATGAAGAAAAGAATCACAGAATGTTGGGGGGGAGTTGCTTTTGTTTTTGTTTGTTTGTTTGTTTGTTTGACATAAAACAGCTTTTGCTCCAAAGGAAATAGTTTATTCTTACACATGAGTGACCATGACCTGATAGCATGTTTCAGGGTGCCTCAGGTAACATGTTCCAACATGGGAGTTACAGAGTCAGAACAAAAGAGAGTTACAAATCACATTTGCTGGACATACTGATGGGACATCATACAGGTGGGTGATCTCTGCTATAAGTCTCAGATGTGCTCTGATGTCACTCATCTTCTGGGTTGGCACAGGCTAGACATGTCAATCTTAGCAATATATTCCAAGTTTAATCTACAAGTCAAGATGGTGTTAATCCAGATACCCAGGTGGAGGATAAATGGCTATTAAAAGTACTAAAGATAGCTTTAGGTCATTTTGGCTCTCAGTATAGTATTCTAACTCTGCAATCATGGAGTTAATAATTAGTCAGTCCAGAATATCTTCAAACCATGAGGGGGTTTTAAAGCAAATTCAATTAATATTGTCTGCCACCTTGGGGATATAGCATAAAAAGCTACACTCTAGCCACTCCTAAACCATTGGGCATTCCTCAGTGTGTGTAGGGTCTGGTGAGCAGGCTTTCAGTAAGGGACAGATTATTGGCTGCTGCTATGATGACAGAAATTCAGACCACTCAAGAATCTTCATTGTGAGAAGTCATCTGCCCCTCAGCCCAAGAGAAGCCCTAGTGTGTCTCCCACTAACCAAAGGTGATCTAACAGGTGATATATATGACACCTGACTGAATCCACTGAATAGTCTACAATGGGTGTGTGTGTGTGTGTGTGTGTGTGTGTGTGTGTGTCCTCATACACACCCATGAACCTGCAAGCATGAGCACATGCATAGATACAGTTGACAATTACATTCCTCTTGTGGCCCGGAAACTGATACTATGAAATGGCAGGAGAGAATCCAAAGGAAGGCATTGCTGTAAAAGCTCAGCTGCTCTCCAGACCAAAATTACTAATACTTTCATGTTAGATATTGTTGTGAAATGTAGAGGATATACATACATACATACATACATACATACATATATATCTTTTATTGCCTCAATTTATATATATATATACATATATATATAATTTTTTCTTATTTTACATATCAATCTCAGTTCCCTCACCCCCATTCCCTCTGACCCCCCTCCCACCCACTCCTACTCCACAGGGAGGATGACGCCTTCCAGAAGGGATCATCAAAATCTGTCAAGTTGTTTGGAGTAGGGACTAGTCCCTCTCTCCTGCCTCTAGGCTAAGAGAGTATCCCTCCCTGGGGAATGTGCTCCCAAAGTCCTTTCATGTATCAGGAATACATCCTGGTTTCACTGTCAGTAGTCCCTTACATTGCCCAGGCCTTCTAACTGAGACCCACGTTCAGAGGGTCTGAGTTGGTACGATGCTGGTTTCCCAGCTATCAGTCTGGGGGTTCATTAGCTCTCCCTTGTTCAAGTCATCTGTCTCTATGGGTTGTTGTAGCCTGGTCCTGACCCCTTTTCTTATCACTCCTCCCTCTCAGCAACTGGATTCCAGGAGTTCAGCTCAGTGTTTAGCTGTGGGTGTCTGCTTCAGTTTCCATTAGCTACTAGATGAGGAGGAATCAGGTTTCTACAAGTCAGTATGAAGAAGGCTTCTTTCCTTTGGCCTTGCCTCTCATATCCACAGGCCCCCTGGGTTCTTACTGTTCAGTGAAAATACCTTGCATGATCTTATCAATCCCTTTCTCTCACCAGTTGTAAAATACTAGCTATTTAAAGCAGAATTTTGTTGTTGTTGTTTGAACCAAATTGAAACCGCCAAGGACACCACAAGAAAACCCACAGAATCAACTAACCTTAGCTCATAGGATTTCACAGATGCTGAATCAATAGCCAGGGAGCGTGCATGGGACTGACTGAGGCCCTCTGCATGTATGTAACAGTTGTGTAGCTTGGTCATCTTGTAGGACTCCTAACAAAGGTAGCAAGGGTTGTTTTTTACTCTTTTGCTGGCCTTTGGGACCCTATTCCTCATACTGGATTGCCTTGTCCAACCTTAATAAAAGCAGGGGTGCTTAGGCTTACTACAACTTGATATGCCATGCTTTATTGATATCCATGAGAGGCCTTCCCTTTTCTGAATGACAGTGGAGGAGTTGGGTGGGAAGGAGGCATATGGGAAGTAGGGGAGAGGCAGGGAGAAGATGGAGGATAAACTAAGGCTGGGTGTAAAATAAATAAATAAATAAAAAAATTGAGACCACATCTGGTTGTAGTGGTGGGGTGAGGTGGGATCAGGGATAGCTCAGTCTGTAAAGTATTTAACTTAAAAACACCAGACCTGAGTTCAACCCCAAAATCCAAATTAAGAAAACCTGGGTATGGTGTTGTGTACTTGCAACCCCAGCACTGGCAGATTCCTGGAGCTTGCTGGCCAGCCAGTCTAGCCCAATGGGCAAGTTTCAGGCCAATGAGAAACTGCCACAGAAAAAGAACATGGAGTGTAGAGGGTACCCGAGGGACAACAGCTGAGGTTTACCTCTAGCCTCCATGCATGCATACATACATGTGTAACAGCAGCAGAATGAGAAAGTGGGGAGGAACATGTTGAAAAGGATATGCTTCAATAAACATACAGTTCTTGAATGCTTGGATAAAGAAACAAGACTTCTTTGACTTTGCAGGCTCTTGGAGATACATAGTATCACCCAGGATCTCAGGCCTGTGTAAAGTACTGCTGAATACAACTCATTGGAAAGGGGCCTCCTAGTCATAAGAAGGCCACAGCAAGTGACAGCTCCAACCATGGTGGAAAGGGCCTGTAATTAAAGGGAAGCAGCCTTGGGTCAGAAGGTGAGATGGAGAAGAAAGGAGGTGGGGCTGGGCTGGGCTGAGCTTTAGATGAATCAAGCCTTCATGTAGGGTGGAGACATCCTGTCTAAAACACATACGAGTGCCATTAAATCCTCTATAAAAGGTTCTTGTCCCACTGACAAGTACTCTACACACTGCTTGACAGAAACTTGTCCCATCCTGCCTTGGCATTAGGTAAGTTCCCTCCAGAAGAACTTCTTGCTCATTCTCAGTGTCTTGGCAAGCTGAGCTCATGAATCTAGGGATGTCAGTAAGATCTGAGCTGTCAGGTCTCAGTGGTGAGCTGAAGGTGTGAAGCGCCCCACAGAGTTCCTGGCATTGCTGAAGCCAGAGCACTTGGGAAATGCTCAGCTTCTGAAGCAATCCAGCTTTCTCCTCTCCCTGGCTCTAGCCTGCAGCTCTTCTTGGGGGATGGTGTGGGCAGCAGCTATGGAACCACCCACCACCCACACACCTTCCTAGATCAGCATAACTTTTTCCTCTAAGGTTCTGGAAAGTTCTTTGCAGGACTCAGAGCCTGTGGAATCAGAAGCAGGTTGTTTCTACCAAGCCAGACTATAAACTCGTTGTCTTATGGAGGAAGGGGCCAATGTGAACTTCCTTCCTGGTAATAAGTTTTTACATAGGCAAGATGAATGTGTAGGTTTGTTCTAAGACTCTGAACCAATACTAAAAGGACATTTGTTCTTTTCACTACCAATAGGTCAGCGATTAGATTATATTTGTGTAAATGTGTTTGTATTTTCATCTGCATCAAGGGAGATATTTGAAGTCATATGCCCTGAAGCACACAGAAGGAAGAGTCTAAGTCACTGACTCCTGGGTCAGTAGAAAAATTGTGCCTGCACAGCCCACCTGGGGGCTATACTTCCTCAATCCTCTGACCACACTTGCTTTTTCTTGAGCCACGCCTCCTTCCCTTACTCCTTGCTTCTCTAACTATGCCATCCTCTCCCACAATCCTCCTCTTCATCTCTAAGGTCCCTTCCCTCATCTGTCAGGTGCTGCAAGCTTTCATCTCTCTTTGTACTCCAATCTTTGGCACTTCTCCTCCTTCTGGTCTCTCCAAGTCTTCTATTTAACACATCCGTGCCTCTTGCCCATTCAGTCACACCCATCTTCACCTTCACCTGCTAATGGAAATGAAAGTTTTCTCTTTTGACTGGGAACCATCCATCACAGGTCATTAGTCCTGTAGACTTCATAGAGCATGCGTCTCTTACAGAAGCTGACCTTTCTGACAGGTTCCAGGACTGAGGGTAGAGAGCATATGCAGAGCATCTTGGCACCAGGAAGGCATGCCCAACCCAAGTATCCCCAAAAGGTGCATCCCATCTTCTTCCTGAATCCCTTCTCCAGGGAAGTTGAGAGGGTAGGGCTGGATCCTTGAAGCTTCTGGACAGCTCCAAGCCGAAAGAGGGTTTAACCTTTGTATGTACTTATTGCCTTCTGATGTTCCCAGTAGGACACTACCACCCTTGAAACAGGCAAGAAAAAATCCATTCAAAGGTATTCTCTAAAGAACTAATTGGATATGGCTTAGAAGAAAATAATGTGTGACCTTCACAAATATATCTCCTCTACCTTTCTCCAAATTACCTTCACAAATCTACCTTTCTCAACCTATGGAAATACTAGTGATAATAAGGGGCATGAGCTATGCTACACAGGAAAGTACTTTGTGAGCAGTTTAGTGTCTATAGTTATACACAAATTACATATGTGGAAATGTGTGTAATAATAATGATGATGATACTTAATAGGTACCACTTAGCATAAACCAGGCATCAGCAGGGTGCCTTTTATGAATTATCTTCTAAAGCCTTTATGATAACTCTCTGAAGTGAGTGCTAAGTATCAGCTTCATTTACAGTGAATCAACAGAGGCTCAGAAAAAGAGAAGCATTTTGGTCCAGTGAAGGCTGGCATTAAACGTTGACTCAAAAATATTCTTCTAAGTCCTGAGGGTTCCTCCTTCTCATCATAAAGTGCATTTTGAGGAAAAGATGAAGGAAGGTAGAAAAACCCCCAAATACAGGTGTAGACACAAAGGACTAAGCCACAGAGTACTGTGAGGAAAGAGCAGGGGTTGTCTATGGTGCCCATACAGGGGCTTTCATGTCTTCCAGCTTAGCTGCACAGATGCCTCAGTTGCTGCAGAATATTCATGGGATCATTGAAGCCTTCGGATGCTATGCCAGGTCAGAGGGTGGCTGCAAAGTGCTCACTCGGGGGGAGCTGAAGAGGCTCTTGGAACACGAGCTTGCTGATGTCATAGTGGTATGCTATTGGGGGATAAGAGGGTGAAATATGATAAGGACAGCCAAAGTGTGTTTACCTACAAGGACTCTTCCCTGGGGAATGTAAAGGGCAAGCAGCCCAATCCATGCCTGTTAGCTGATGGCAGTTGTGCAGGCAGACATGAAAGGTGTGGAGGGAGAGAAGTCATGGTAGGCAACACATCCTGGTCCTTAGAGAAAGGACTAGTGCTTGGTTCTGATTCTCTCTTTAATTTTAATTTTAAGACAAGGTAATGAGAGACTCCAAGGGGACAGTTTAGGCAAGAACAGACTCTTCAAATGGCCTAGAAGGAAAAGTAAATGTGCTACAGTAACATTTCCTACATGGGTCTGAAATGTGTTTGGTTTTAACATCTGTCAAGTGGTTGTTCTTGTTTTTCACAAAGCAGTTTCTTAGAAATATTAGTTCACTGGTCAGGTCAAAAATGAGATTTTGCAGTACAAATTCTGAACAGCTGTGGGTGCAGAGGACTCTCAGAGACCAACCCCAATGAGCAAACCAGAACCAGCGCCCCAATGTACTTTTTTATTTTTTATTTTTATTTTTTTTTGTCTTCAGTTAACATCTAATGCAGCAGATCAGCATATGGCATAATGAAGTCCTTAGGTACTAGGATGATGCCTGAATATATAGAGCAGCCTGTTGTCCTGCTAGGATTGCCTATCATGAGAGCTCTTGGATCCCCATGGGGCCAGGTTCCTGCTGTGCTTCCAGTGGGATTGGTGCCTGGGGCAAAGTGCCAAGGACAGCCACAAGAAGTAGCCAGGAGCCTATACCATTGCATGCAAGCACATGTATTCCATCTTCAATACATCTTTACCCAGTTGATCATCTTGCAGATCTAAAATCAAGAATATATAAAACAAAAGGAGAGTCCTGCCCTTGAGTAAGAGAGATGCTACAACAAAAGACATAGACAATGAAACATTATACTGTGATGCTGTAGGCAGTGCTGAGGGTTTGAAAGTCCCCAGTCTGGAGTGGGTTGAGGGAGCCTAGAAACTGAGTGCAATGGATCTGACCATGCTCTCCTTAGAGGCACAGTGCTGACATGGCCCCGTCTCTCCTCTAGAATCCCCATGATCCCTCCACGGTGGATGAAGTCCTGCGCCTGTTGGATGAAGATAACACAGGGACTGTAGAGTTCAAGGAATTCCTGGTCTTAGTGTTTAAAGTCGCTCGGGCCTGCTTTAAGACACTGAATGAGAATTCTAGGGGTGCTTCCATGTCTGACAAGTCTGAACACTGCTCTCCTGGATCCTCAAAAAAGCTGGAACAAGGGCAGAGAGGTGGCATTGGAGAGAGAAGGGATAGACCAGAACAGTGCTTCGAGGACTGCAGCAGTGGACATAAGAATCAGGCATCTAAAGAACAGGTCAGGGTGGGGACACACACCCAGAATCAGGACAGCTACCCTGTGCAGGTCAGCAGCCATGACAGACAGGGGATAGTAAGCCAGCCAACACAGGTGCCAGGACAGGCAGAACAGACCCAGAGAAGAGAAGACCAGAGTTGGACCAGAGAGAGGAGGTCAGAGAGGCAGCCGCCACAGACTAGCCAACAGACAGAGGAGGTCATAGCTGGACCCACAACTCAAACCCAAGCAGATGCCTTCCAGACACAGGGGTCCACCTGTCGCCAGGTCAGAGGGACTAGCAGCCATAGCCAAGACAGGAGGAAGGAAGGCCAAGCTGCTACACAACACTACCAGACACAGGCAGGGACTCATACTCAGATACACACGCAGACAGTAGAACAGGGCTGGAGGCAGCAGACAGGAAGTGACAGCATCCAGAAACAGGGATCCATCTATGACCAAAACAGAGAGACTGACATTCACAGCCCAGACAGGAACCAGGTAGGCCAGGCTGCTAGAGAATACCACCAGGCACAGTCATATACTCACACCCAGACGATGGAACAAGGCAGGAGTCAACAGGCAGAAAATAGCAACATCCAGACACATGGGTCCATATATGACCAAAGCAGGACTGAGATCCATGGGCAAGACAGCAGTCATGCAGGACAGGTAGGGACAGGACACTTCCAGACACAGACTTTGGAGCATGATAGGAGCCAGTCTGTAAGTCAGGTAGGGGCTCCAGAAAAGGGACAGACTCAGAAACAGTCAGGCATGGGGCAAAGCTGTACACCAGCAAACAACTCTGAGACCGAAGAGCCAGTACTAGGAGGCCAGGTCCAGACTAAGACAAGCACTGTGAAAGAAAGACAAGACTGGAGCAGTAATCACCCAAGTCCAAAGCGAGGGCAGGGAGAGAGGGTACCCACTGTGATTAGAGATGAGTGGGTCAATGACCACACAAGGGAAATAGTGATCCGTAGCCAGGATCCAGGTAGTCTGCACTCTCGTGCTCCCTCAGCTCAGGGCCAGGATGCAGCACAGATGGAGGAGAAGAAAGGAATCACAGCCAAAGGGCAATATTCCTACTTGAAGACAGACCAGCCATGACTTTCCCTGACTCCAGTGTCCAGTACCAAAAGACAGCTGGACTCACTCTCTACCCTGCTTTGGAACATTGATGGACAGCCATAATTGTTCTCATGTGGTTCTTTCTCAGTGGTCATTTCTACAGAATGCTTTCTTGTCTAAACTCACTTCGCTTGCCTGCTTTGCTATGCAGGCACTCTGAGAAACAGGAAGACATGGAGGAGGCCATCTCTTTGCATTGAATTCCCTACAGCTTTCAGGGGTTTTCAGAGCTGTTTTATCTCTGCTATTTGTTCATTCCATCCAAACGCATCAATAAAAGCTTAAGTGCTGACCTCTGAGTTCTAGCCAATATTTTCTACTGATGTGACCAACCGCAGGCTCTAAAGTGAGGATGTTGACTTGACTATACCCATCACTCAAGGAACACTGAGTTGAGAAGACACGTGATTCGGAGAGTTAGAGAGAGCTGAACAGAGGAAAGAGCACAATTTGTACTTGGCAGAGAGGAGTCAGGGGTTGCCTTCTTCTGCCAGATGCTTTCTGTGACACCACTCAAAAGACCACTAAGATACATATATGGGTAGTTCATTTCCTGTAACTCTTGAATGTTAAAAGTCCTTTCCCATGCAAGTTACAGAGGACAGTGACTTGAGGTTACTACTAAATGCAGGAAGCCCCTTGGGAGCTGTGTTGGGAAAGGAAGAAGACATGTATTATCAGGGGCTTAGCCAGAAGTAAGAGGCCCTGAGTTTCACCCCCACCTCTGTGCCAACACTTACCTTTCCTGTTGGGTACCAACAAGAAGACATAGGGTAGAAACTCTAGGCCATTCTTTACTTTCAGAATTTGAGGGAGGTAAAGTTTTTTGTTTTGTTTATATTGTATGTGTATGTGGACCACACAGGAGCCTTCAGAGGTCAGAAGTAGACATTAGATCTCCCTGAAAATGGGTTACAGATGGTTGTAAGCTGCCATGGGGAGCTGGGAATCAAAACTGGTCCTCTGCAAGAGCAACAAGCACTCCTAACCACTGAGCCATCTCTCCAGTCCAGGAAGGTAAGAGTTTCAGATCCTCAGCCTAAAGAGTTCCACTCTTTGGAGTGAAGCTTTTGACTAATATTTACAAACTTAGGAGTGGATACTTGTAGCACAGAATGGATTGTCTGGAAGCTCTCCCACAAGTATGCAGACAGCCTATTTTTTTTTCACTGCAGTATCGATTTGTGAACATTTCTAAGAATAAAACAAAATCTGGTAGGCTGAATACCTCCAGAGATGTGCCTCTACCAATTCTTGAACCCTGTGGTTATTTCTCCTTATGTCTCCAAAGGGACTTTGCAGGACCCTGAGGTGGGATGACTCTTGCCTATCTGAGTGAGCTCAACACAATCACAAAGGTCCTTATAAGAGTAAGATAAGGGGTTCAAAGGTCAGTGAGAGATGTGATGGTGGAACCAACAGCTAAAGCTTTGGGCAAGGGGCAAGGGATGCAAGTAAATTCTCAAAGCCAGAAAAGGAATGTCCCCAGTGCCTCTTAGAAGGAATGTAGTCCTTCCAGCACCTTGATTGTAGACTTCTGTCCTCCAAGGCTGTAGGAATAAAAGTTTTAAGTTATTAAATTTGTGTTTATTTGTGACAGTGATAGATCTGCAGAGCGTGGACCTTCACACTCCCACTTAGAAAAGGCGACACCCCAAATCACTCACAAGAAGCGGTTTCAATGAAAATAGCATGAGGAATTTTTATTCCAAGTGCACTGGGGTCCACAGTCATACACCATGCAGGGGTAGAGGACTGAGGACCTCTAGTGCAGAATTAAGATAGCTTTTATAAGATTTACATCAAAGCTAACAAGGTCAGTTTCAAAGCTAGCCTGTTATTTTTCACTAGGCCTAAAAGTAAGGTCATGGGGCAGTTCAAAACTTAGATAGTTAATAAGGTTTCCTAGGTTACAGAGATTTAGCGCACCTACAAGGTTAGGGTTTTTTTTTTTTTTTTTTTTTTTTTTTCCTCAAGGACCAGCTGGCTCAGTAACCTTGCCCTTCCCTTGAGCGGCTGGGAGAATGTACTCTCCAGTCAGGGAGTTATCTATATCTTATTGGCAGATGCTCTTGTTCTCTCTGTTTTTCCCTTCTTGCCATGAGTCCATCTTTGTGGACAGGATGACCCATAACAGTTCCCAGACTGTTGTTGTGGATAACAACATTCTTCAGAAACTAGGTGGTTATGAATAATAATAATTTCCAGAAACCAGTCATCGTGACCAAGCTATTTCATGTGTCTTTCTTTTTCCTGAGCTTTTCATGTAGCTAAGGTGATTTTTAAATACATGCTGATGTACTTTTTTTAATTTCTAACTTTTAGTGGTCATTAAGAGAGTTAGGCTGTATTTTCATCCTTTCAACAGTAGAAATAGAAAATGAACAGACAACAAATAACTGTCACCAAGGGCAAGTGTAAGTATATGGGAAAGATGGGACTGGTCTTCGTGAGGACAAATTGATCTCCTATCCACCCACACAGGACTTTGAGTGCAAAGGCCAAAGATAGATAGCAAGGAACTTGACAGACCCGGGGAATGTCACTGCCATTAATTCTTCCTGGGGAATAATAACAAATGCCAAGCCAAAATCACAGAAACATTTGGCATACAATCTGATAATGCATCTTTATTTGTTTTGGTGTTTTGTTTGTTTGTTTGTTTGTTTTGGTTTTTCAAGACAGTGTTTCTCTGTATTGCTTTGGAGCCTGTCCGGGAACTCACTCTGTAGACCAGGCTGGCCTCAAACACACAGAGATCCACCTACCTCTGCCTCCTGAGTGCTGCGATTACACCACCAACGCCTGGCCTATTTAAATACAACAGAACTAAGACAAAATGATATGAACAAGATAACAGAACAGCATTTAATGTTATATGCTATGAAAACATAAATATAAGCAGTTAACAAAAAGGAAAGCTTACAGAAAGTAGAGTTAGGGAGCTAGCTGGTTGTGTGTGTAAGGTCACACTTCTAAGGGAAAACTAGGAGTAAAGGAATTTTCTCTCCAAATAGACAGTGAAAAGGGGAAAAGGAGGAGCATATGAAGAGAATAATGAAGTTTAAAAACTCCTATTATTTAGATTAGAGAATTCATAGATAATGGGTAAGGGAGAATAGGGAATATGTAATATGTAATAACACACTGTAACAATGATGATAGAATGAATGGGTGAATGTTCTGCAACACCAAAAGTAAATAAAGTAAAACAGAAAAACAAAGAACAATGTTATTTATGTATACCACACTTTTCTATAAACATGAAACAAAATACTATGAAAGGAAAAGCATCTGGTGCAATTTATAATAATATAAAGGGTTTGTCTCACTATTGAAAAATCAACTTTGCATATCAGATAAATCTGATAAAAAGATATACAGAGAGAACAAGAGCTAGAAGAAGTAAGGGGCTTAGAAAATAATCCTTTAAATGAGAGAATTAATAATTATCAGGAAAATACAGATTCAAACAAAAATTTAAAAGCAGAGATCAAGATCTTGATCCCAAGTTAGGTCATAAAACAAGAAGAGCCAAGAAGGGCACTCTGGCTCCTTTCCCATGATGCCTCCTAGATGGAGGTGTATCAAGATGAAGCTGAACACATCCTTCCTACAGCCACTGGCTGTAAGAAACTCACTGAAGTGGATGATGAACACAAACTTCAGACTTTTTAGAAGAAATAGCTTCTGATGCTCTGGATGATAAGTGGAAGGGTTATGTGGTTCTAATCAATGATGGGAATGACAAGCAAGGTCTTCCCTTGAAGTAAGGCATCTGGACCCAGAGAAGAGTAATCCTACTGTTGACTATGAGCCATTCCTGTTATAGACCAAGGAGAACTGGAGAAGAGAACCTACGTCTGTTTGGGGATGCATTGTTGATGCCAGTTTGGGCAAAGAGGGGGAATAGTCCTGGCCTGACAGATACTACTGCACCTCAGAGCTAGCAACATCTATAAACTTTCCTAGTCTCTCTAAAGAAGATAATGACCACTTGTATGCTGTCCAAAATTCCTTAAACAAAGAAGATAAGAAATTAAAGCACCCCCAATTCAGAATCTGGTGAAACCATGTGCCTGCAACATACATGCCATTGTATTGCTCTAAAGAAACAACACACTAAATAAGTAAGTAAGTAAGTAAGTAAATAAATAAATAAATAAATAAAAAGAAGATAGCAAAATATGCCAATTTTTGATCAAGAGAATTAAGGACACCAAAGAAAAATGCCAGGAACATATTTCCAAGGGATGTCAGCTGTCCTTGCTGAGAGTTTCTATGTCTGAGTACAGTCAAAATGTAAAAATCATTCAAAGTAACAAATAAATGACCAGACCTTGAAGACAAGAGGACACTTTAAAATGTCAAGAGAAGATACACCTTTTAATATTTATGCATTTGACGTGGCCAACTCTAATAAAGTAGAGACTATAGGAAACATTAGAGAAAAAAAAATGAAAGAAGGCAATGTTACAAAAGTAAAGCTTTTATTTGCCTTGGTTCAACACAGTAAACGCATATAAAAAACAGCTCAACCCATGTGGTATTCATGTACTTATTTTAAATGTGTGTGTGTGTGTGTGAGAGAGAGAGAGAGAGAGAGAGAGAGAGAGAGAGAGAGAGAGAGAGAGAGAGAGAGAGAGAGCTTGAGTTGGAGGTACAAGGGGTTGTGGGCCACACAATTCAGGTTATGTGAAAAGAAATTGTGTCCTATAGAAAGGTTGACATGGTGGGGTATGGGTGGGATGGGAGGCAGTGAGTGGAGAGGGAGTTAGGAGAAAGCAAAGGGGAGGAGGAGAACATGTGGGACTAGGAAGACTGAGTCGGGGGAGCAATAGATGAGAGCAACAAAAGAGATACCATAATAGAGGGAGCTGTTATAGGTTTGAAGAGAAGACTGACTCTAGAAAAATGTCCAGAGATCTACAAAGATGACCCCAATTAACAATCTAAGCAACAGTGGAGAGGCTATCTTAAGTGCCCTTCCCTGATAATGAGATTGATAACTAACTTATTTGCCATCATAGAGCCCTCATCTAGTAGCAGATGGAACAAAAGCAGACACCCACAACTAAACACTAGACAAACTCCTGGAATCCAGTTGCAGAAAGGGAGGGGTGAAGAGAAAAGGGGTCAAGATCAGGCTACAGAAACCCACAGAGACAGCTGACCTGAACCATGGGGAGATCATGGACCCCCCCCAGACTGATAGCTGGGAAACCAGCATGAGACCAACTCAGATCCCTGAACATGGGTCTCAGTTAGAAGGTCTGGGCAGTCTATGAGACCTCTGACAGTGGAACCAGGATGTATTCCTGGTGCATGAAAGGACTTTGCAAGCATATTCCCCATTGAGGGATACTCCCTTAGCCTAGAGACAGGAGGGAGGGCCCAGACCTTATTCCAAATGACTTGACAGATTTTGATGATCCCTCCTAGAAGGCCTCACCCTGCCTGTGGAGTGGGTGGGGAATGAGATGGGAGAGGGGCTGGGGACATGTGAGGATGGCAGTGAGAAGGAACTGGGATAGATATGTAAAACAAGAAAAAATAATTAAAAAAAGAAAAATTGAAACCAACCTTAAGCCCTGAAGCTCTCCATCCCTCAATATGGTTTTTATATGAAGAACTTTCTGTGAGTATATGAATGTATATACACACATAATCACATACATGTTTTTGTTTATGTTTGTGTTCGTGTATGTATGTTCTTGCAGAGGTCAGACCCATGTCTTCACCAATTGCTTTTCACAGTATTTTTGAGACAGAGTCTCTCACTGTATCTGGAGATTTCAGATTCAGACAGACTGTCTAGTCAGCAAGCTCCAGGGATCATCCTGTCTTGGCCTTTCCAGTGCTAGAGCTGCAGATGCATGACAAAGTACCTGGCTTGTTTTTCAAACCAGTGCTGAGGATCCGAATCAGGTGTCCAACTTTGCAAGGCAAGTGCCTCAATGATTAAGTCATCCCACCATGTCTCAAATAAAGAACTGTTTCTTTAAATAAGTCTTTACATGGACCAAATGTGCTGGTTTGAAACAAAATGACCTCTAAAAGGAGTGGCACCATTAGGAGGTGTGACCTTGTTGGAGGAAGTGTCTCTTGGGGGGTGGGTTTTGAGGTCCCTTTTGCTCAAGCTTCCCGAAGTGTGACAGCCAGTTGCTTTCCTGTTGCCTACAAGATGTAGCACTCTCAGCTCCCCCATTTCTGCTTGGTCATTGCCATGCTCCCTGAATTATGATAATTGAACCTCTGAAACTGTTAGCAAACTCCCTCAATTAAATGTTTTACTTTATAAGACATAGTTATGGTGTCTCTTCACAGCAATAAAAACCCATACTAAGACACCAAATTATTTCATAACCCAACAATGGAACCTAACACCCTAACACATTAAATAGTCAACAGCAGGCCGCAAAAAGTTCTCAGGAGCATACCTGCCTAAACAAGGATGACACTAATAGATATGCCAAAGTGGATGGGACAGCTCATGAAGTCTCAACAATGCCCATAGAACAATAGGCAATTAAGGATTAAGGAATGCTGAGAGCAGGAGAAATGGTCTTCCCCAGGGAAGAGCACATTGACAGGTTATGCAATACCAACTTCTCAGTTCTGAAAACATACAGTGACAGGGTACAGACTGAGAAGGTTGTATTCAGAATGTATATACATATGTGCACATAACAGCAATTAACGGGAGAAGAGGCCATGAATCTGAAAGAGAGCAAGAAGGGGTATATGGGAGGGTTTAGGAGGAAAAATACCAAAATATCCCCCAAGAGTGGAATGAAGAATTAATAAAATTACAAGGAGATATGGACAACTAATAACACAAAAGCAATCAACTAGTGAATCAGCAAATAGTTTTCCTTATTTTTTTATTTAAAGTAGAAAAATCTTATTTTATGTATCAATCCCAGTTTCCTCTCCCTCCCATCCTCCCTTGCCCCCACCCATCCCACCCCTATTCACTCCCCAGGAAAAGTGAGGGCTTCCATGGGGGAATCATCAAAGTCTGTCAAGTCACTTGGAGCAGGGCCTAGGTCCTCGGCCCTCTCCCCCAGATATCTAGGCTAAGAGAGTATCCCTCCTTAGGGAATGGGCTCCCAAAGTCTATTCATGCACTGGGGATAAATACTTGTTCCACCGCCAGGGGCCCCACAGACTTCCCAAGACTCCTAACTGTCATCCCCATTAAAGGGGCCTGGTTAGGTTCAATGCTGGTTCCCCAGCTGTCTGGCTGGGGTCCATGAGCTCCCCCTTGCTCAGGTCAGCTCTTTATGTGAGTTTCCCTGGCATAGTCTTGACTCCTTTGCTCATCACTCCTCCCTCTCGGCAACTGGATTCCAGGAGTTTGGCTCAGTGTTTAGCTGTGAATCTCTGTTTCTGTTTCCATCAGCTACTGGATGAAGACTCTATGATGATAGGGAAAGGGCATTTGATGTAGACTCACCACTATTGCTTAGATTCTTAGCTGGGGTCATCCTTGTAGATCTCTGAATATTTACCTAGTGCCAGATTTCTTTTTAAACCTATAATCTTTTTTTTTGCTCTCCTCTATTTCTCCCCCGGCTCAGTCTTTCTGAACCCTCATGTTCTCCTCTCCCCTCCTCTTCTCCTCTTCTCTTTCTCCTATTATTTTAATCAACACAATATAAACTACTAAGAAACTTAATTTTTGAGATAAAAAGGGATACAATGTGCAAATGCACAAAATGAGAAATAGTGATGGGTAAATATGTAAACAAATCATTCACATAAGAAATTCAATTCTAAAAAAGAAAGAAAGAAAAGAAAAGAAAAAGAAAAAGAAATTCAATCCTTTGGGTTTATGAGAAGGCTCAGCTGTGCTTCAGATCCCAGTACCCACATCCGATAGCTCACAAACACCAGTGCCAGGAATCTGAAACCCACTTCTGGCCTCTATGGACACCTGCAAGCACATATGCGCATACACACAAATACATAAATAAAACTCACTAAAAATACACTATGTATGTATGTATGTATGTATGTATCACCATAGCTTATTTAACACTTAGAACTAAAACTATATTGAGAAACCATTTTTTCACCATCAGCATGACAAAACTCTAACAGTTTGGGAATAGTGAGAACACCTCACACCTCCTGGTGAGAACAGAAAATTATACAGCCTCAAGAGAAGAAAGGTTGGCACAGCTCAACACTGGTGCCTATGTCGTTTCCTCTGTCTGTGTAGGTGAAGTGGCATACAGCCACAGTCAATAACTATTTGCTGAAGGAACTAACTGACTTACTTGATCCTTCTTTTCACACACACGAGTTACAATAATCCCTACACAATGTACCAGTGACTGCAAAACTGGAAACAATCCAGCTCACAGCTGTTACCAAGAAGCACTGGTCTCAGAACACACATTCCCACTGAGTTTCCAGAAGAGGAGGGAGCTGCAAGCCAGGAAGCCCTCTGACAGGTCTGTTTCCTATTATAAACTGCCAGAATAAATCTGTGAATGCCAGTCCCAGGATCTGGGCTCTGCAGCCATGATTGCTAGTCCCAGGATCTGGGCTCTACAGACATGACTGCCACTCAGAAGGATCTGCTGTCAGGCAACTCAGGGTTGGGGGACCCTCAAAGCTTCACACTCAGGGTAACCAGGTGCTTCACCTCAGGCTATGCCCTCTATTTCCTTTGGGGGTTCACAAATCTTTCTAGAACTTTTAAGTTTCCATGTAGATGCCTCCCCCCCCCCCGCCGCCCAGGGAATGTGCCTGTTATTTTAAGGCAAAAAAAAAAAATGTGTAAAATATACATACTCGAAAGGAATGTAGAATTTACTTGAAGCCAGTGAGATAAACTCTAAAATGTCTCTTGAAGGACAGACTCATTCTGACATGTCATCTCAAGCATAAGGAAATTCATCTTTATGCCAAGGAATTATAATTCCTGTGACTTTACTGTAATTTTGTCTTTTAAGTTATTTAGCTGTAAGTAGTACATTTACCTGATTCTAGTATAACTTTTCAACTGCAGAGCACAGTCTTAAGGAAAATAAGGTATATTAAAAGTTTCTTAATACTAAATTTAACAGTGAATGAGATTCACAAAGTTTTATTTCTAAACATTTAAGTGCTTTTTAATGTCAATTTTTCTCAGCTAACAAAAATGGAGCAGGGAAGATGGCTCAGTTAGCAAAATGTTATCCATGGAAGCATGAGGGCTTGAGTTCAGATACCCAGCATGCACATAAAAACCCAGATGTGTGGTCCACACCTGTGCTCCTGGTGTTGGGCAGGATGGAGACAGGAAGAACTTGCTGATCAGCCAGTCTAGCCAGTCAGTGCCCACCAGGCTCAGTGGGGAGTCCTGTCTCAAAACCTAAGGTGAAGAACAATAGAGGAAGGTAATTGATGTTCACCTCTAGCCTCCACATGCCTGTGCACAAACACATACACACAGCACACAAACATGTACATTTTCTACACAAACAGCAAACAACTTTTAGCATCAGTGGCGATCCTTGCGGGAGCAGGAGTAGTGTGGCCCGGAATCATCAAAGCAATGGCATCCAGAAAAGATCTTAAGAAGTTCCTCTAGGAAAGAACACCTCTGTCCCAGCCAGCATCCAGTGTCATTTTCTGTATGAGCTACCCCGCCACATTGGTGACCACCAGAGCCTCAGATCTGCCTGCACCTAGAGGAGTGAAAGAGGTGGGTAGACAATAGTGTAAGAATACGCTCAACAACATAAACAACACACAACTTTTGCATATGTATAAAAAAGCAGTCATCTATTTCTGTTGCACGTGTTTTGTGAATGTTGTAATGCTTATGAACTCCTGTTACATTGGCCACAGTATGGGAGTGGCTCTGTCCTCAGGGATACTCAAACTGAGGCCTTCAAAAGTCCAGCAAGCCAGGTACCTTCCCAGGGCTGGATAAAGAGGGACTGCAAATTGTACTGCTGCCTCCTAGTGGCACTTAACAATAGTACCACTAAAACATTCCTGAAGGAAATTTCCTTTTTCTGGAGCCAAAAAGACCTGTGGGACACAGGAGAAGCTCTGCAGAGCAGCCTTTAGCCGCAGCACCAGAGGGAATGGCCTGGAAGCATCAGGGGTGCTCCACTTCCAGTGTCTCTGAGCAATGGGATTTCAGCTGTCTTCTCTGTTGAGGAGTGTCCTCCACACAGCCACTCCCACCACCAAATAGTTCAGGCTTCTGCATAGCCATCTCACCTGTAAGAACCTTGGTAGCGCTGTATAAATACCGTGGTGCTGCAGGTGACTAATTTTCTCTCCTGGGGAGCATGTGTTTAGTGCAGCTCCTTCAGTGAATAGGAAGGTAAAAGCATTCTACAGATCTCCTTTCACAAGGAGGAAAATGGTGGTCTGTATGTTTTTCTCAGAGGTCCTGAGTTAAAGCACTATCCTAGTCTTATCCTGGATGCTTATGCGAACACGGTGGTTTTGTTTCTTAGCACCAATATAGACAGTGCTGGGCCATGCTCTCCAGCGCCCTCTGTTTATATATGGACGGCAGGTAATGAATGCCAGCTCCCTTTGCCAAAAGCAGTATATAGTGAGCAGTGCTGGAGCTGGAGAAGGAGCACCCTCTACCTCCATATTTCTGACTAAGAGAAAGAAAGGAACTAAAGCAGCAACATGATTTTCTTCTATTGTCAGCACAAGTGGCCAGGAGCTGATAGATCCCCAAGGGCCAGCTTTTAGTGGAAGCTGTGGATTAGGATGTGAACCATGCTAGAACATAGACTAGCAAGGTAGCACCGTTCCTTGCCCATCATGACTTTTTCCAACTCAAGCCTTCTTCTCATGGCACAGATCATCTCTCCAGGATAAAGAGAAGAATGCTTTAAGAAGGAATGGGTCTAATCAGAAAGACTTTGAGCTGTGCAGCAGATCCCCACAGACTATATAAAGATAGCTTTGGCTTTTAACAACTGCAGTGGCCATGGTTAATTGGGGAGATTTTCAACTTAAAGAAAACCCAAGAATTAGGGATGAATCAGTCCTATTATACATGCACGGTTGCAACACCACCCTTCCCAGGCCGCTCTTCAGTCCACTGGGGCAAGAGCAGGCTAGCACTGCCCCATCTTTCTCCCTTTCTAGATCAATAAGCTGTTAGACAAAAAGAAGCTGGGCAGTGACTCTATCTAGTTGGCTTATTTTCTATAGGACAAAGGGAGGAGGGTGTGGACAGATGGGTAGGCCAATGGATCATTTGCATTGATTGTATCTGACTTACAAATAATTTAACAAAGTAGAACAATCTAGGCCACATGGACAAGAAAATTCACTTTTCCATGTTTGCTTCATAATACATTTCATCACTTAGGTTTGTTTTTTGAGTCTTTTCATTTGTTTGTTTATTTGTTCATTAATTTGTTTGTTTCTTCTAAGGCATCTCATCACACAAAAAAGAATTCCCACACATGATTTGATAGCTATTCAATTTCTTGAATTCAACTCCAAATGTAAATACAAATAAAAATGCTGCTATTCACTGTGTTTGTATGTTGTGACTATGAACACACACACACACACACACACACACACACACACACACAATGTTTATTATAACATGTGTCAAGGTGTTTGCATGTAACTAATGAACACAATAAGAAACAACTTGAGGCAACCATGTTCTTTGCCTGTGGACCCTGGCTTAATAAAATTTCTAGTGACTACAGAATACTCACTACTGATCCTGCAAGTGGCAGTTTGAGCCACCTCCCCTGAGGCAGAGAGACCGGTTGCTAATTTGACTCTGCTCACCACAGCCACGAATGTCAAACACCTGTCAATTCACCGGGGATCATTTTCCATTGCTTGTTACACATAACAAACACATAGCTGCCCTTATAAACTACACAACTAAAATCTGCCTATTTTCCATGACACACCAGTCAGGAACTCACTGCCCCAGTTACCAGCTATTATTTCCTGATAAGATCAGTAGCCATACCTACTGTTGAAGTATTTGTTTGTCTTATGAATGGGTGTCATGAAATTTAATTACACCACCTTATCCATGGTCGTTGAAAAATTAAGTCACACCTTCACATGCATACGGAATTCATTACTCCAAAATTAAACAATGCAGGAATCTAAAGTAAACCACAGATTCATGCTTTTTCCACCCATGATCTAGTCTTTCTCACTTGACTGGTTATGGTTTCCTGCCATCCCCCACCTCCAGGTTTTCCTATCTGATTTCTCTGTTGGTTTTTCCTGCTGTATGCTCTTATACACGTACTTCACCAAGGCAGATGTGAAGGCTGCTGGTGGTCCAGCTGAGATTTGTGGCATCTGTTGAAATCAATTAGTTCATCTAGTTCAGTGGCATGCCACAAGCACTAAGCCCACACTTCTTTACAGGGGAATCCGATTGTCCACCAGATGAAGGCACATTCTGTTACCCACACACAGCATGGCAAACTGTGTTTTAACTCTCCCCAAATCCGGGAACTAATAATAAAATTCAGTGAAACATTTCTGTCTTCCCTATACAGATCTCAGGGTGTAGATCATTTCCTAAGAACATGATAATGTATAATGTCATGGACAGCTGTCAAAGTCAGTGTCACAGACTTGACCGGACCACCTAACTGTGTGTCACTCTGGACCTCTGGATATTTCCGAGTTTCGATTTTTCTCACTGGGAAATGAGGATCAAAATCTTTCCCTCTTAGAGTGCTAGGAAGATTAGTAGAACATGAAGCATCTTGCACATGGGGGTGTGCAAGGGCTACTGGAGCCCTGTGATGTCTCTTCTTGTCTTCACCCAGGACTACCACCCTCACCAATGAACCACTTTCTCACAGAAGTAATTTCTATTCATTCCCTCTAATACAATTTCTCAAATCCTCCTTCTAACATAACTCTTAACATTCATAGTCTCAGCTTCATAAGATTCAGGGAAACTCAGAAGCAGAAACGTGTTGTTTGTAGATGAGTAGCAATGCGGGACCCCCCCCCCCAAGACTGCAAAATGAGTTGACTTTTTCTTGGGAAATATGAGGTTAAATGGCAAACCAGCATAAACTTCAAGAGAAAGAAATTCATAAATGTTTGTTAAGAACTTCAAAACTGTTAGTATTTTTGAGACAATAATATCTCTTCTAAGAATGTATCATATTCAGGAACTGAATCTTCAAAGGCTTGCATATAGGATCTTTATTATAGTATTATGGTAGTGAAAATTTGGAAACAATTAAAATACTATAATTATGGAATAAACAATAAGCAGTTATCAAAAATTATGTCTATAATGACATTGAAAAATACAATTTGATACAAAATTCTGAATACATCATCAATTTAAAAGCCATCTATATTAAAAGTCTATATAAGAGTTTATCTCACATCATACAGGAGATAAACTCTGATTCAGAAGTTTGCTTCTGAGTGCATGGATGCAGAGACCAAGTTAGATATGTGCACACCTCTATTCTGAGAAGCATTACTCATAACAAAGCAAGGAGATGGAAGCAACTGAAGGCTCCATCAATGGGTGAAATACTTTGAACTATAAATACAATAATATATATTGTATATGAACACAACAGAGTAGCATCCAGTCCTGCAAAGGAAGAAAATTCTATAAAGTGGATAAAATCTGAACACATTATGCTAAATGAATAGACTAGTCACAAAATTCTCTATAATATTATGTAAAATGAACAAATTTATAGTGAAAGTACTTGAGATTGCTTGAGACTTAGGAGAAAATTGAAGAGGAAACTAGCATGGGCACTGAATTCAGTTTGGGAAGATAAACTACTTCCAGAGATAGGTCACAGTTACAGCTTTACAACAGTGTGAATGCTCTCCACACCACAGAACTGACGCTTAAAAGAGGTTAAAAAGGTTTCTCTGTAGTACCAACCCTACTCCCCATATGGTACCACTAGGGTTGCATGTTTGTGTCAGGCAACATTTAGAGTATTAAGTTAAAATGAACAACTTGGCTCAATCCAGAATAAAAGTAGGTATTACAAATTATCAGATAGCTGGTGATGTTGTGAGATATCTTTTGTCCCACTGTTCATGTCCAGACAGAAACACACACACTAACCTATCATCATGCACACATGAATCATAAAATAAGATTATGCAGCATACTGTTCTTGCTTGTGGTTGCCTGGAGTCTTTTCAACAAGTTTGGCATGGCTAAAATCCTTAAAGGTCAAGTGGAGATTACTAGGGATGAACACAGTGCATTATCGGACAGCACTGATTGTCAGACTGGTGCCTTCATCTGCATTTAGGCGCAGCCTTGCCAGAGCTACTACTGATAATTAAGTTTGGGGGTCCTTCAAGAGAGCTGCAGATAGAGGCTTGTCCATGACACTGAACAGTTCCCTGGTTACAATTAGGAAAACCAAGAGTTGGATGCAGAACTGCACTCTAAGCACATACTGTTTAGGACATGTGCATGATAGATGCTGCCTAGTGGAAGAATGCAAAGACATTGCAAGACATAATTCTCTCAGCACATAGGGGACAGTGCAGACACAAAGATGTATAAAGGAGCTTGCAAGGTTTCCAAAAGAGAATCCAGTTTACAGCATCCCCAGGGAGAAGTCAATATGATGAGACAGGCCTTACCCAAATGTCCCTTGTTTGCAAGAACAATCAGGTATCAAAAGAGAAGGCTGACTCTCTTAGGGCTCTGCTGCAACTGCTGAGAAAAGAGCAACTCTCTTCCTTCTCTCTTCCCTTCCAGACATAGTGTCACTGTGAAACTCAACCTAGCTAGCCTCAAACTCAAAGCCATTCTCCTCCCTCAACCTTCTAAGAATTGGCATTATGGAAGCCCACCACCAAGCCCAGCTGTCAAACAAGTGTCAATAAAGATTTTCACATAAAAAACAAAGTACTATCAAAGAATCTAAAAGAGGACAAAATGTTAAATTGCATGCTCTCTATATTTTACTCCAATAAAACAGATATATGCATACACACAAACATATATAATACATTTTTGTAATACATACACATTAAACATTGAAAGGCTATAAGCCAAGGTTACCAGGCACTTGTGAAACTTCAATAGGGAGGTTACCCTTTTACTTTAATCTTCTTATTTCCCTATATTTTGCAATGTCTCTACTATGAACCTATCACTCTATAGTCAAGGAAGAAATGTGCTCTTTAGCTTATATGTATGAGGTTCATAGTGGGTACTGGCTTCTTTTCAAGACCTGCCCTCAGTTTTCACAAGACAATTCCAGCCTTGCGGTCATCATAAAACCCTCTAATTCACACACAGGCACTGTTAAAGAATATTTACAAGCTCTCTGAATTTCACATATGGGTTTATGGCTGTTGTAATGAGGGAGGCCTCCCTAGAGTCCCATGAGCTATGTTTGGGCTTTTGCTGGAGCCCAGACAAGTCAGGCTGAGGCTTCTTGTAGCAACAGCAGAATGCAGTAAGGAAGTGACCACAGCAGAAGCCGGCCATCACAGTTCTGCAATCTGTCCATAGGTCAGTGATTCTCATCTTTGATTCAAATGACTTTGAGCATTTACTCATTCATTGGTAGGATGAGAGGCTTAATTTAAACTATGGCCCTTGCCTCTGAAATCTGAGCGTAGGACTTGCCTCCTCCAGGGAGCCTTCCCAAAGGATTTCTCCAGATTTTGAGAATCACTTTAGTCCAAAGTATCTTCAGAGAGATGCAATCAAGATGTGCACTTAAGTGTCCTTATAGGACCTCAAAAGTATTCAAGAGGCGGTTTGCAGACCTTTGTTCTGTCTGTCCTGTTTCTAGCAGGTAATCCCAACCATTTGTGATTACATGGACTTCAGGCAATTCAGCCGATCCTATGTGCACCGTGCATGCATATCATGCCCTGTTTAGAAGCCATCACTAATTGGAGTACAGTCTAAGCAAGGACTTCGTTCTGGAGAGGATGTACAGGGCACTGCCCAGCTGCCTTCTGTTTTTGGTTCATGCTCAGGTTCCCTGTGCTTCATTCCTGCTTTATCTGCTGTTATGTTCTGTCCTTGGCTAGATCTAGCTCCAAAATCTTCCTTAGCACACCAAGGCCTGTTGGGCAGAAGCCCTTGTACACACAGTGGTTCTTCCTCCTCCAAAGTACAAACCTGGTATTCTTCCAGACCCAGATCATATGGTAATAGTAGGCATTAGCACATTGCAACATGGCACATTCTTCTAAGTGTCTTCCAAGCAGTAACTAATTTTTATCTTTGCTCTTCACCAAGTCCTGAACAAGTTTTATAATTGTTCTTTTTTTAAATTTTGTTTGTGCTGCCAGTTTCCTGTTCACATTTTAATAGCACTTTTCAGCTTCCTAGTTGATTCTCCTTTTTCCTGTAAAATATGGTTCTGCTGCTGGGTAGTGGTGGCAGCCCACCTTTAATCGCAGCACTAGGAAGGCAGAGGCGGGCAGATTTCTGTGAGTTTAAGGGCAGCCTGGTCTACAGACTAAGTGTCAGGACAGGCTCCAAAGCTACACAGAGCAACCCTAAGTAAGCCTTTGTTGGTGACTATAACTTACAGCTGGGAATCTTGGGTTCAGGCCTGCTCTCAGACCTCCCATCCAAATGGAAAAGCAAGAGATAGCAATGCCAGGTAACAAAAGAAACAAAGTGATTTTACAAATGCAAAAGCTGAAAGAGGAAGTCTGCAGTTGCCACAGGGAGTCTGAGGAGGCTTCACAGTGCTGGTAGTATTCACAAAAACTGTGAGTTAATGGTGCTGAGTGTGGACTCCGAAGTCAGACTGCCATATTCAATGCCAATGTTGACTGTAACTTAGATATATGTCCTTGGAAATTCTGTTTAATGTCCTTGTCCTCTATACCTTTATGAATTTGGTAAGTAAAGAGGATGGCCAGCAAGTTCTCCAGGGTTTGTTTATAGCACATTCATCTGGCTTTTATTCCAGCACAATCCCCATTCTCAGCTCACTGCTCTGCATGCAACCACCTATCTCAGGCCCAAGTCTCCTCTGCAGGTTAGAAGGACCATTCTTCTCATTCTAGACTGGGTGTGTCTTAGCACCTTCTTGATCTTCCCAGCTTTGTCTGTTCTTTATCTTGTGCTGTTCCAGGCTTAGCTTTTTTATCCTCCAAATCAGAAACAATCCATCCTGAAGCTGTTCTGAATTGTTTCTTCTGATGCTGCCCAAATTCTGGATTCCCCCTAAATACATTCTCCCTAAATTAAAAGCCCAAGAGTGAAACCTTCCAGGGTTTTGAGTTGAGGAGTCTAGGTTGAAATCATGCTTTATTTTCAAGGACAAACTTCAGAATTCAGAAGTTACTTATTCTTTAAGCCGGAATACCCACTTCAGGTTTTTTTGTTTGCTTGTTTGTTTTTGTGAGGAAGACATGTAACATCACTCATCAAATCTCTTCCTTTACTTTGTTCCTATATTTTTATTTTCTCATTTTGAAATCTCTTCTGATTGTCACATCTACAGCCCATCATAATACTACCCATCATCCTAATTTCTATACTTCCATTTTTTTAAATGAATATCTTGCCTTCCAGTAGCCACTCTGCTGGCTTTCTGATACTTAATTTCTTGATCATACCTGAATAAGAGCCATCCTCATTGTACATTCTATCTTTATAAATAAAACACCCATACACATAAAATAAATAAATTAAATTTTAGGAAGATTCTGACTCCCTGTTTAAAATTACTACACAATATTATGCCAAATAGGCATGTTATTGGATGTTGACAGAGATGACAAGTTATTTATCCTTATGGAAAGGTAAGAACTCTTGAGTGCTTAGCAATTATATAATTGCCTGAACTAAATAAAGGTGCTGATTAATGAATCAATGTTCTTAAGAAAGTGTGCAGTACCATGCTAGAGTTAAAACCACAGCTATTATGGTTAATACTGTATTAATGTTAATAATATTAATGCTGATGACATAAATCTGGGAAGGATAACAAATACTTTCAGTAGAAATAACTTTGTTAAAAATTCAGTAGGTTGGATTGATGAACTGAGTAAAGCAAGAAGTTTTAAAGGGGAGACATATAAAGTTCTCTGAGTCAAACAAACAAACAAGCTAGGGATAACTACAGGGCAGGGTTGAATTGGGCTAGTACTTCCCATTCACATTTCATTGTAATTTCAGATTGTCACACAATTGTCAAACATTCAACAGAAGCCTAGCTGTAGAGTAAGGGAGCCAGTATAATTCTCTTAGTATTCAGCTGACTCAGAGCATTAGAACCAAGCAAAGCCAAGACTGACGTTTAAAGAATGATTAAATCCAGCATTCGGGAGACTGAGACAGCAGTGTAGTGAGCTGGAGTTCAACCTGGACTATATAGTAAGACTATACCTCAAACAAAACAGCAACAACAAACAATAAACCTATTGGGATTATAGCTTAGATCATAAAAAGAATGCTTGAAATAAATAGGAGTATTTATACTGGAAAAACAGCTAATCAGATTCAATTGGAACAGAACAACAGCCATAGGGGTATTGTTAGGTGTTTATCTCAAAGAGCTTATAGTCTATAAGCTTATAGTGGTAAGTGAAGTATTTAATTAGCAATAAATGATTATTTTTGCCTGGCAGAGCTAGGGCGTTTTCATAAAAGAAACAAAGCTGGAGCCGCACCTCAGAGAACAGGTAGGATTTCAATAACCAGCAGGACAGGTCTTTTGAAGCACAGGGAATGACATACATAAATCTCTAGGCAGGAGTTAAAGCAGCAGGTTAAATAGCATACAGAAGACAAGTAAGTGAAGACAACTGTCCAAATAACTCCAGGTCTCTGCCTAAAAAGTCATCTCTTCAGTTCTAGAAGCTTTTCCTGGCCTCAAACTCTCAGTCCAAAGGAGGTGCCCTGCTATGACATCCTCTAGTGACGTATAAATTATTCTCAGATTCACAGTTTGTATTTCATATTTATGTGCATGCATTTGTATGTGTATATAAAACAATATATTAAGTGATATATAGATAAAATTACAGGGAAATATAGTATGCATTATACTGTGCATAAATGTAGGCGGCCGCCCGCAAGACGCCATTACAAGATGGTGAACTTCCTCTTTCTTGTTTACCTTATTCAGGCATACGCCTGCTTGGCGGCTGCACTCCAGCGCGCCTGCTCGTTCCCTAGCCAATCCCGTGGCTCCAACACTGAGGCGAGGTCTTTTGAGCCTATGAGACCATGACCCGTTGCCTAGTAGGATATATAAGCAGCTGTCCCTTCCTTCCAGGGGCCCCTCACCTTCAGCTCTCCCTTCAACCAAGAGGCGCTACAATAAAGTATGATCTGAGAAGAATCCTCGTGTGGTTGCCGTCTTTCCTGCGGGTCGGGCTTGGCGCGCCACACATAAACACTTCTTAGGAAACAAGGAACATTTAAACTAATAACATTTTAAGTAAAAGTCTTAGGAGATAAAAGGCATTGAGTGTAGCTGGGACAGATCCAGTAAGAACATGGTGGTGTGAAACACACAGCAGATAGAAATAACTTAAAAAACTTGCATATGTTACTGCAGTGACATTGGTAAACATAAGGTGTGGTCACTGTTATGACTCAAACAGCAGACAAGTGCTAACTCCTTTGTTCAATTCAATAAATATGTATTAACATGTACTTACAAAAGGTTCCTAATCCAGGCTTTAAGAGGTTTAGATTCCCCTGAAGTTTATAATAGTGACCTACCTGCCTGATACTTTGGTATAATAGTTGCATAAACATTATGGGAGTAACATACCAGTATCTGGTTGAATTTAAGGCCTACTCCACAAGATGGAATTCATGTCTGACACTTCTTGGATGATCAAGAACCTGAGGCCAGGCCATGAACCCAGGGGAAAACCATACTCTATTGTCCTAATAAATGAAGATAGCAATAAAATCATTCCTAAGGACATTCTCCTGTGTTCATAGATCAGCATCTTACTCAGCCATCATCAGAGAAGCTTCCTCCTGCAGTATATGGGAACTAATACAGAGACCCACAACTGGACAAAATGCAGAGTGGGAGACCTTGTAATACTAAGTCCCAAATGGGTATCATCATCAAACCCTTTGTCTCAGGGCTCAGGAAAACTATACAGAAGAGGAGAAAGAAAGATTCTAAGAGCCAGAAGGGATAAATAATCAAAGGAAAAATTGTCTCCCAGATGCAATGGGACTGAGGCACATATGAATTCACAGATATTGTGGCAGTGTGCACAGGACTTCTGTGGGCCCAAGCTAGATGGGGTCCCAGTGCTAAGGAGGGGAAAGAGATAAGAGTTCCCATTCCTAACCAAGCAGCTACCTCCTATTGACAACTGCCAAGAAGCTACCTCCCATTGACAATTGCTGGAGACTGAGACCTGCTTCAGCATGTGTGTGTGTGTGGGGGGGGTCCTAAAGAGTGTATGTGGATTGAGGGCCACCATCTGAGGGAGAATTGGGGTAGCTGACAGCAGCATTTAATTGAGAAAAGATTACACCTTTTATATTATTTAGTTGTACATAGGATTAAAGGGAGACAGGAGGCATGTGAGCTGGGGTGTGACTTGAGATTAAAGGTTGAGGAATCTAGCATTGACCTTGACAATAGGTACCATTTATATATGAATGGAAGGGCCACAAGTTCCTCTTGCTAAACATAAGAATGTTTTATCAAGCAGGATTTTTCATCAAAACCCTCCAGGGAAGGGAGACACTTACCCAAATGCCTGGCCCTGGAAAAATAACACAAATCACTCATGCTTCAGAGCATGACCCATGTCCAGCAGTAAATACACAACACAAAATGAACTCAATGGTATTTTGAAGGGTTGTTTTGTTTGTTTTATATTGTTTTGTTTGGGTTATTTTAAAATCTTACTGTTTTTTTCTTGGTTGTGCATTATGGTTTCCAATTTTCTGTTTTTATGGGTTGTGTATGTATGTGTTTCTTATATTTTTTTCTTTCTTTGTTTTTTTTTTATCTGTTTTCTTTATTTGCCTGTTTGATATCTAGAGGGAGAGAGAGATAAACCAGGGCGTTGAAAGAGTGGTGAGGATCTGTGAGAAAATGAGGGAGGGAAACTATGATCAAAATAAACTGCATGAAAAATATTTTTTTATTTTATAACTTTGGTTTAATCCTAACTATTGAGTATCTAGTGGAGGACTTGAAATCCCTGTGATTCAATTTGTATTTTAGAAAGCTCATGCTTGAGGATGGTCACTGGATTATTTAGAGAAAGAGAAAGGCAAGATTGGAAGCAAGTACAGGGGTGGCAAAAGAGAGAGGACAAGGGTCCAGAAAGTATTCAGACACAGGGTTTACAGGATGTTGTGAGATGTCAGTTTAGAAAGCACAAGAGGGTGGATTTCAGCTTCCTATTCAGTGCAACAAGGGTAAATGAACACAGAAAGGGACAGGGAAGAGGAGAGTCCTGATGTGAGAAAGTGTGTGAAGTCCACTTTGAACATGTTAACACCTGTAGAAGACACTGCTGGTTGTCTATTAGAATCTATTTTGCCCTCTTCCATGTGGGAGACAAGACATGGCTGCCCAGTCCTGCTTTGTTACTACATTTCCAAGCCTTGCATGCAGTGGGGAGTGGGCATATGCCTAAGATGTTGCTGGTGGGCTATGTCAAAGAACAACACATGCAATTTGTGACTTGATAAGAAAAGACCAATCCTGGTTCTCCACCCCTTCCTCTTTCTGTTAATTGGAATGGTACTAATCATAATGACTCGGAGAATAGCAAAATGTCCAACAGTGTAGGTCTCCAAATGCCAGCGCTCTCCTTCCATTCACTTAAACATTCTTCTTGTCTGTTTGGTTAATATGTTTATTTTTCTTTATGCTATCAAATTTTAGATCCTTTGTTACAGCAGCTTAGCATACCTCATATGTAAAGATATGGACAACCCAGTGTATTAGTTTAAAGTTCAGGAAATGAAGAAAATTATTAGGTATAATTAAATTGTGCTAAGGTCAAAGACATGGACCTGAATGAATTTCTCCTAAGACTTCAGATGGTACATAGGAAATACTGTCTTTAAAGGTATGAATAAGGGAAGAAGAGGTACAAAACTAAGATTCTGAGAATAATATCAGAATTAAAGGATAGCAGCATTGCACAATGGAGAGAATGGAGTGTGACTAAAGCTGTCAGAAGTGAACTTCAATGATAATATTGGAGATATTGGGACCCAAAACACTAAGGCCAAGCCCTGAACCAGGCTTGTAATTTCTTCCTATTGCAAGAAAACAATAAGAAATGCTGAAGGGGTAAGTTTCTAAAGGTGTCATTGATAATTAAGAAATTACCATTATTTTCTCTGAAAGTGGAGTGAAGTTGGTGCTTAGCACAACTTATAGAAAATGGCAATAGTTTAGAAAAATTATAAGGCTTGCAAAACCCTGGGGCTGAAGCTAAAGTTGAATAATTTCCTCTGGTGTAGACAATAGGAGCAGATGCTAACACAAATTCAAAATAGAGATTCTGCGCAGCAACTGTAGTGTAAGGATACAAGCTAAAATCTGGAGGTCAGAAGTGAAAGAAGTTCTGAGGCTCCAGTCTTTATTGCTGTGGTCACTGGACTCATGGGGACTCTACACCAGGTCTGCAGCATTATTTAAGACAAACTTGACACTATTGAAACGTTTCTACACCCCGATAAACCTCTCCACCAACACAGCAATCTAAATCAAGACCAAATGAAACCAAATTAGAGAAAGCCCAGATTTAATAGATAAAATGCATCTGGATGATTTCCCAGCCCCTCCCCCAGAGAGGAGACTGAAAAGAGAGCTGGACAAACCACGTGTCTGTTTTCTGGGGGGCAATTTAAATACGTTGTGGGAGTGGTCTCGAGCATCTCTGAGGGAGGAGCCCTGTTTGGTGGGATTTCTGGAGGCAGGGTTTGGGAAGAGAGAGATGGAGAAGGGGTATTGAAGTGGAACTTTCACTAAAACAACCATCACCATTCCTTTCAAATTTCATTCCATTTGGATCTATATATTTTAAGAATGAAAGAAGTTTATGTGAGTTTTGGAAGCTGGAAAATCATTTTCCCAGACACAGTAGCTTCTAGAATTCCTCCACAATGATTATCTTCTATAAATGTTCTGAGGCCAACCTGAAACTCATTTCTCAGTCCTTCTCATACTCAAGTGAGCTCTGATTCCCACATCGAATTACTTATCCAGTGATGCACATTTCCTGACTCTGTCCAAACTTGATACACCAGGCTTAGTGCTGACATTGAAGAACGAAGAAACACAATCTATTTACACTGACCTCCATTCAACTCTGTTTTCCTTGGCAGTATTGTTTGGAAGACATGTTACAGCTTTGAATTCTTAGGTCCTGCCACCTGTAATGCTTCCTGCATTCTTGTGAGTTGGCTTCTTGGGTGTCATCATTCCCACAGTGTCCCACATAATTAGAGACTGTCACCTCAGAGTAAACCTCTGCATTCTTGGCAGCAGTCATTAATAGAATAGCAGGCAATGGATGTAGGATCTTGCATATTATAGGGCTGGCCCTGGATCCTTGCTAGCATGTTCTTAGTCATGATGCACCGACTTAACTGTTGTTTAGAAGACAAAATAGTTTCTTTCCACAGCACTTGGAATCTCATGTCCCAGGTGATGCAGGCTTCAAGGCAGCTGTATACACAAAGTTTGTCATGTTAGTAGGATGTGACAGAACTTAGGTAAGTCCTACTTAGTTTGGGCCAATAGTGGGGTCCTGGTTTACTTGGGTTGCATAGAACCTGGATTTCAGAATTCTCATTAGCAACCAATTCTTGTGACCAATAGAGTAGACTTGGCTTGACTTAGAGTAAGCTAACTCTCTTAACTATAACATAGAGTTAACAACAGAATATTAAAAGGATAATATATTTAAAGTGCTATTTATATTTCTACCTCCTATTATCTTTAGAGGCTCAATATTAAAACCTGACTTTTATTCTTGATCATTCTCTCATTGGCATTCTATTTCCTCTCAGAAAAGGGAGAAATAGAGGTGTTTTAGTCTAGGCTTATTAGATGTATTCCCTGCCCAGACCTCTACCCAGTGTACAAGAAACAAGACAAAACAGCTTTCATTTATGCTTGAGTGAAGTTACCCTTGGGCTGACATATATCCCTAAACGTTCTTAACCAAGTGGGGCTTCGTAAGAACTTATATCTTCTCCCCCTTGCAGCTACAATGATTCCTTGTCATCCTTTACATACACCAAACAGCTCTTTCCAAAAGGCTCTTGATGTTTTCTTTCTCTGTTTGAGCCCTCACTGCCATAGGTCTCTTTACTCAAATATCACCTTCTCAATCAGAACTTTCAAGATCTTGCCCCCATATAAAATAGCCTTCTCTCCAGCTCCTATCATACTTATCCTGCTTTGTTTTACTGCAAGGTAATTATCATCATCTATCTTAACATATATTTACTCATCCTTTCACTGTCTATTTCTCCTCATTCCTATACCTAAAGGAAGTTCTCTGTCTACATAGATTGCTAGCAAGGAAGCCACCCCTATATTTCATAATAATGCAATACTATCAGACGTAGTTCTCTGAACTTTCCTGATTCTCTCATATCTGGGAGGAGATGTGATGATGGTAGCTGAGATTGAGGAAGAATGTCACAGTCAAGGATGTGGTTTGCCTCTAAAAGCTGAAGAAGGTGAAGAAATGTTTTTTCTTTTTCTGGGAGCTTCAAAGATCACAGCCCCGATGGCATTGTGAGAGAGAGCTTACTGTGGAACAAATCAAGGACTTGTACATTTATCTTCAACTCTTGACTATTCTCCCAATTATAAACATCAAATTTCACTTTTAGAAGTAGTGAGATTGTACATTCTTCTCAAATAAGGTAAAATAACTACTATCACATGAAAACAAAACAAAATCATTAACTTGTATATAAAGTTATAAAATAAACAACACTGATAGGCAGATAGTTGGGTTGATCTAAAATGTCACATGTGTCCAGCCTTAATGTTATTGACCTGAACTATTTAAAATATGTTAGAGCCTTAGAAATCCTTCTAAATAGTTTTTCTATATTCCTACCATGATTCATCTCATAGTGAATTAATTTCTCGAATGGAAAATGACAAATAGTACTTCAGAGTGCAGGAAGGCCCACAGACTGTGAGGTACTTTGCACCTGAGTCTGGAAACATATTTATAAATGATAGGATGTATGTCAACCAACCAGTAGATAGTTAGTGACTATATCAATATTACTAAAATCATTACTAGGCATTTCTCAAACTACCCTAAAATTGATTAAAACAGTCACGCTGGGGTTCTTGTCACAGCAGCTATTAATTTAAGAAACAGAAACCATGCCATCTGGGAGTATTTAAAGGCATGAAACATAAACAGATACAAACAATGAAAAATATCTATATCAATTCCTACTCCCACTATAAGAAATAATCTCAGATTTCATGGTTTAGAAACAACAGAGATTTTTTTCCTCTGTTTTGAAAATTAGATGTTTGGAATGTGTTTTACAAGGTGAATCATTGAGGAAAAGGGAAGAAAGATAAATTAAACTCTGGGTATGCCCATGCTAAGTAAATGTTATACCACTTTTGCAAGGTCAACAGTGCCATCAGGGCTGTGATATTTTTTAATATTTTTTCTTATTTTACCTATCAATCTCAGTTCCCTCTGCCTCCCATCCTCCCATGCCCACTAACTCCCCCTCCCATTCCATTCCCCACCCACTCCACAGGGAGAATGATGCCTTCCAGGAGGGATCATCAAAATCTGTCAAGTCATTTGGAGTAGGGTCTTGGCCCTCCCTCCTGTCTCTAGGTTAAGGGAGTATTCCTCCATGGGGAATGTGCTCCCAAAGTCCTTTCATGCACCAGGGATACATCCTGGTTCCACTGAAATGTCCCTTAGACTGCCCAGACATTCTAACAGAGACCCATGCTCAGGGAGTCTGAGTTGGTCCAATGCTGGTTTCCCAGCTATCAGTTTGATGTCCATGAGCTCCCCCTTGTTTAGGTCAGCTGTCTCTGTGGGTTTCTGCAGCCTGGTCTTGACCCCTTGTCTTATCACTCCTTCTCTGCAACTGGATTCCAGGAGTTCAGCACAGTGTTTAGCTGTGGGCAGGGCTGTGATCTTTTGAGGTTTTAGGAGAAAGCCTATTTCTTTGCCCTCTTCAGCTTTTAGGGGCAACCCACATCTTTGGCTGTGACCTTCTTCCCCAATCTCTTCTCCCATCATTTCATCTTGTCTCTGACTTTGACCCTCTTCTTATCTACCTTTTATAAGTCCTTTTTTAGTGAGCCCAACCAGACAATCAGATAACTTCCACAATTATAGATACTTAACACACAAGTGAAGTTGCTTTGTCCATGTTAAGTCATAAAACTCACAAGTTCCAGTCATTAAGAAGTAGGCATCTCTGAAAGGCCATCATTCTATCTACCATAATGACTTCCTTCCTTCTTTCCTTCCTTCCTTCCTTCCTTCCTTCCTTCCTTCCTTCCTTCCTTCCTTGTTGTTGCAAGGAAACACCATGACCAGAAAGCAAACTGTGGAGGAAAGGGTGTTTGGCTTACACTTCAACATTTTTGTTCATCACCAAGGGAATTCAGGACAGGAACTCAAACAGGGAAGGATACTGTAGGCAGGAGCTGATGCAGAGGTCATGGAGGAGTACTGTTTACTGGCTTGCTTCTCATGGCTTGCTCAACCTACCTTCTTATAACCCAGGACCAGCAAACCAAGGAGTGCACCACTCACCATGGCCTGGACCCTCTCCCATTGATCACTAATTGAGAAAATGCCTTACAGCTGAATCTGAAGGGGGCATTTCCTCAACTGAGGCTCCTTCCTCTCTGAAGACTCTATCTTATATCAAGCTGACATACAAAACCAGCCAGTACATTGGGGAAGCAATTTCTTAGGAACAGAAAGAACTGAGCAAATTCTGCAGTTAGGCCTTGATATCCTATGCAAACAAGGACTGATATGGGCAGGATGGAGTGGTCCAAGGACAATGCCCTTGACCTTTCCCTTCATTACTCCCAGGAGGATATAATGACCTAATTTAGATGAATAAGCATACAAAACAAGAAGAAAGAAAGCTGGTAAGAATCTGTGGCTATAGTCCTGGGAAAGGTGAGACCCTACTGTAAAGTAAGTCCAGAGGAGGAGTTTACCTAGCAAATTCTAGCTAGTTTATTGAGTGGCTGGATGTGGAAACTGAGGGAGGAGAAATTAAGACTAACTCTACAGATGTAGAATAACTGGGAGAGTGGGTTCAATGCCTGTAGACAGAAGAAGAGAGAGCAAAGTGAGTTGATTCTCTGACATTTATTGAGTGCCATGCATTAGTATTGTGCTTTGCTTGGGAATAAGGGCTAATTTGAATTACAACACAGAGAAATACGCCCATTGTGATATGCCATAAACCTATGGGCGAAGACACAGCTAGAAGCAGGAAGGCTCAGGACATTAGGGATTTTCATAATCACAGTCCTCTGCCCCTGGCTTCAGAGCTCTTACTTATGAGACACATTTTCCTGCTTCCCAGGACCCATGGCTGTTCACCTAGATGTTTGTGCCTAGAGTTAATCACTCCCATTGGAAACACCAAGCTAAGATTAACAAGATAATCACACTAACACTGAATTTGAGGAAAGTCATTAATTGTCTTTGGTCTCATGAAAGATATCATTTGGGAAAATGGTTCAAAGTATTCACTACTCTCAAAGCTATTTATCATTAGAATAATTATGTAAGTTATTATTACTATCCTCAAGATGGTAAATCCTCTGTCAGAAGAGACAATGCCAAGTTGGTTGCCACTCTATTTGCTTTTACTTTATTCCTTTTGTAACTGAAACATAGTGACATCATTTCCCTCTTCCCTTTCCTCCCTCCAACTCTTCCCATGTGCCCCTTTCCCCAATACCCAGAACATGCTTTAATAAGTGTGTTTCATATAACTGAGTGATTAAATGGAATGGACTTCAGTTTTATGTTTGAGAGGATTTGGGGTCAGGGAGAGACATTCATTTTCTCAAGCATTGACATAGATAGGTAACATTGAGGAACTGAGTTCAAACCTGGTCCACATCAGAACAATTCACTTCAGGTGGGGACCTCCCAGCTACTCTAAAACTTACATTTCCTCAAAAAGCATGCTTGGAGTTCTTCAACTGCAAGAGTTGCCTAGTAACAGAGGATCTAGTTCTACTCCACTGGAACCAGGATTATCCTCACTCAGCACACTCACACAAGCAGCTGGAGGCTAGTTCTTTGTTCCTGGACAAATACTCATGACTAGTGTTGGCAGCACATGAGACAAGGGAGACATTTATATTATAGCAGTCCTACGCACTACTGTCACATGGGTTGATCCTCTCTTACAACTAAAATTGCCAGCTGGAAAAGATCCCAGTTGTGTCACTACCCACAGGCCCCAAAAGCTCAATGGGAGTATCTTATTTCAGCTCTTCAGGCAGGGTAAGCAGCTTTTAATCCCCTTAATGTGACTATTCAAATCCACCAACTAAGAAACCTCTCTTCAGCATCTATGTCTACTATGTTACACACTCAGACAATATGGTAAAATAACCACATTTTCAAAGCTGGAGAACAGGGATTTGAGAAAATATTTTCATACTGGTTAATTTATACAAACAAGGATACATTTTTAAATTATGTGTTTAACAAATCAGATCTTTCCTACTTCATTGTAATGGCTCATTCCCACTCTCCCCAAATATTCTCAACCACTCAGTCCCCTCTCCACATAAGAATTTATAAGAGCCACTGAGATAGCCCAGCAGATAAAAGTTTACAGTAGTATCTGTTTATCTGTTGCCAGGTATTTTGTCACAGCAATGAGAAATGTCACTAATGAAGTCTGCCACTATAAATGCTATCATGTAAGCATAGTAAAGGGAAATAGCAAAAGTTAAAGCCTGTGTGACTCTCCAAAGGTTACTAACTTATATAGTCCTGATGAGTGTACAGCAAAGTTTAAGGCATTTGTTACCATTCTACCATCATAATAGCTCCCCTATCATTAACAAAACTTCCATTTTATAGATAAGGCTGATGGATGGAGCTGCATAATTTACTCAGAACTTTCTCAAAAGTCTTTCATTCCTTCATCTATTCACTAATTCAACAAGTACTTTTAGTGCCTACTATGTCACAAGAACTGCCCTATGTATTTGGAAGACAGCAGCAAGTGAAATAGGCAGAGGCTAATAGAACTTACATGCTGGCTTACGGTAGAGATAGTATCAGACTATGTAATAAAGCCTATTATATGTTGGTAAGTTGAAAATGAAAAGAGAAAAATGTTCTGACTCTGGATTTTCACTTAACATATTTTATCTGAGACTCATTTTATTGCATATCCTGTTAATATACCATTCATTTTGTTTATCTATTTACTAGGTGAAGGGCATTGGGATGTTTGCTGGTCATTGGTTATTACAAAGAAAATTTCTAATAACATTTGCATGCAGATGTTTGTTTGAACGTAAGTTTTCACTTCATTGAAGTGACTAGCATGTTGTTTATAGATAGATCATGAATATATTTACTTTTAAAAGAACTCGGTTTTCCAAAGTAGATATACCTCCCTTCACTCCCAGAGTGTAGGGTCCTTGCATCTCATTTTCTACATGGTATCACTACTGTAATAACTTTAAAAGTTATTCTAGATTTATAGATGTTATCTCCTTCTGGTTTTAGTTTGCATTTTCTTAGAGGTAAATAATGTTAACCATTTTTTCACATGCTCATTTAGCATTAGTTTATCGTTTTTTAGTGAACTACAATAATGATCAGTCGGGGAAGACTGCTGCCCATGAATGTACTAGTGGCACGTGTGTTATGGGAGTAACCATTCACTTTCTAATTGGATTTAAGATCTGTTCCATAGATGGAAGCACATGTCTGGTACTGCAAGCATGGCCAAGAACACATGGATGGGAGGTTACAGGCTCCCAATGGTGAACCTGCCACCACTACTTTGTTAAATGGACAAAGTATCAAACTGTCCTCTAAATTGATATCTCAGTCATTTTCAGACAGTGAATGACAAAAGTCACAAGTGGTCAAAGGGCAGAGAGTAAATGTCTGTGTAATACTCAATCAGAAATGGTTCTCCCCTTCCCTGCCCAGTGCTCAAGATCCTCTTCAGAAGAACAGACACAAGGTTGGAGAAGACTGGAGCAAACCAATGTCTCTGGCCATGACAGAACTCTGAACCTACGAACTTTCAGCAACTGTGGTTTCCTGCACAAGATCCATCCAGTCAACATTTTAACATGGAAGGGACAGAGCTGTTATGAGCAGTTTTTCCACCAGCCTGGTCCCAGAGCCCCATCAGCCCCCAAATAACACACAGAGATGCTGTGTTAGATCTAAAGCTGTTGGCCTGTTGCAAGAATTTCTTATTGGCTAGCTTGGTCTTAAATATTAACCTATTTCTTTTAATCTAAGTGTTTCCACATGGTCTTATCTTATCAGACAGAGGGTCCGGAGCTCTTCTCTCAGGTCCCTACATCTTGACTCTTTCTACTACATCTTCCAGAAGCCTCCTTGTCTCCTAGTCCTGCCTACCTTGCCTTCCTATTTTCCAATAGTGCTTTATTCATTAACCAATAAGAGAAACATATTTACAGAAGAGCATTCCCCAGCATCTCTTTTTTTCTGTCTAAATAAAAAGAAGGGTTTTAATTTTAACATAGTAAAATTACATTAACAGAACAGTTATTAAGCAAGAACTATGGTTAACAATATGTAGTCCATTAACATTATCAAATTAAAGAAAATATTCTATCATCTATCCTATCTTTGTTATTCTAAAGTCTTATAAGTAACTTATATTTAGTCATAACTAAGAAAAATTATAACCAAAACTATCTGTCTTCAACTCCATCAAAGACCACAGAAGGATAATATATGACAGAGACAATTGCCCTGGTCAGTCACCCGAAGTTCTTCTGTAATGTTCAGCCTATAGGCCATAGTGTGTCAGGCAGAGTCAGCAGTTTTCAGCTCAGCAGGCAGTTTTCAGCAAAGCAGGAAACTTTAAACTGTCCATCTGTATTGGCAGTCTGTCAGTCACTTTTTTCTGTGTCCTGAAGAATGTCTGGCAGACTCTTCCAAGAAGCAGGAACCCTACAGCAATATCCACCTTGTTTCAGCAGTCACTTTTCTGTGGGTACTGCATGTCCAGTTTATACAGCATAAAGTCAAACAGTCCAGACAAGAGCAGTATCTTGCCCAAATGGCTAGTCTTGCCATGTTGAAAGCAAACTCCATAACAAGTTTCTTCTATGTCCATCTTTCTTTCTGACACAAGTGGTGTTGGCAGGAGCAGTTATATATTACTGTCAAGAAAAACCCTAAACCATTTTAAATGCAAAATTCTGTAGGTCTTTGAAAGGGTTGAAGACTGTCTATCCATTTGAAATATATTTCTGTATATCTAAAAAACCTAACTAACTTAACTATGTTTTGACTACTATAGGTAACTATAATCTGTACTAAATTATACATTACATTTTTAAATGAACTATATAAACACAATACCTAAACAAGAGGAGAAATATACATATCAGAAAATTAACCTTAAATTGAATCAATAAATGAAATCCATTCCTAAACAAAGTATTCATTTCTATACCATAATCCCCTACTTACCTTAAACAGAAATTGGTTGTGGTCTTTAACCATTTATAACCAACCCCATTTAAATGAAAACCAACATTTATAAACAATATTTGGGAATTTGGGCATTGTTCTTTCCAAACTGCTTCTTGCTGGTAGGGGGCGATGTCTTGGGGATCTTAGGAAGATGCAGAAATCTTGGCTGTAGTGATCTGCAAGGCTGCCTTGTTCCAGCTGTTTTGAATGTTGGATTACCTTGGCTACTGTTTCAGGGGGTTTGCTTGATCAACCCATGTTAGTCTGGAAGAAATTCATAGCTTTTCATTTTCTGCAGAAACAAAAATAGAAATTCTTTTCCCCTGTGACCTGTCCTTACACGTAAATTTTGAAGTCAAGACATTTGTAAAATATATAAATTGTATTAATAATTATTGTATTAATTAATTATTAAATTGATAATCAAGTGTCTTATAATAGTTGTTGTTCCTTTCTTAGCAACTGAGCTTTTCAAAGACAACACAATAGCATACAGTATCCAGACTTTCTGTGTATACTCTGTTTTTACCTGGCTTTTTTTTTTATTACTCTATTTCTTTTACTTCTATTTTTTCATTTATTGAGACAGGGTTTGTCTGTGTAACTTTGGCTGCCCTTGAATTAACTCTGTATACCAGGTTCACTTTGAAATCACAGAGATGTGCTTGTCTCTGCCTCCCAAGTACTGGAATTAAAGGTGTGTCCCACCACACCCAGCTACTCTCTTTTTATTTTTTTTAAAGGACTTTATCCTGTTTCTTTTTTTCTCCCAAGCCTACGTATATTTTAAAATACACTGTAAACCTTTACAGGTTTTTCTTTATCTTAATCTGTCTTTACTGTAAATATTTATCTTTTCCTTGCCATAAGTCTTTTATTTCCTAAACAACAACATTGCTAAAAATGAAAGCCACGGCTGTTTTAGCTGCATCTATCCAAGATGGTGGGGGTATGTTTACCACCAGTACTGAGAGCTGTGCTCACTGCCTTGGCCTATGCTGCCATTCAGCAGCATGCTGCCTGTTTGGAGATGTGGTTACTGCCATTGCCAGTTCTTATACACACCATTCAGTTGTTACCAAGATTTACCATTTATGCTGAGTCAGGAAACCTCCCTTAAAGGAGCCATGTGAGTCTCTGCTTGTCTCTAGGAAAATAGAGCCCATCTGAGAAAATGCTGCTATCAAGAAGCCTTCCTTGAGTGTCTCTGTTCTTTTTTTCTAAAATCCCTTTTTAAGCTTTTTTCAAGTTTTAAGTGGAAGTTCTTAGTACCCACATTGTAGTCACCATTTTGTTATGAGCATTTTTCCTGCCAGTCTGGTCCCAGAGACCCATGAGCCCCAAATAACACATAGAGATGCTGTATTAGATATAAAGCTGTTGGCCTGTTACTAGTATTTCTTATTGGCTAGCTTTGTCTTAAATATTAACCCATTTCTATTAATCTAAATGTTTCTACATGGTCTTATACTACTGAACCTCCTCTCTCTTGACTTTCCCTACTACATCTCCCAGAATCCTCCTTGTCTCCTAGTCCCACCTATCTTGCCTTCCTATTTGCCAACAGTGCCTTATTCATTAACCAATAAAAGAAACATATACAGAAAACATCCCCCATCACAGAGCCCTCACCTATAAGGAGCTATTGACAGATGATGGTTTCTGGAGGAAGGAAAGCGGATTTTCTTTTGGTATGCAGTCACTGGCTGGCAGCCCACACTCCAGGGAAGTACCCCACACCCAGGAGTAAATGAACAGCAAAAAATGGACTCAATGAGCTCTTTATACAAGAGGACAGACATGATGTTGAGGAAGGAAAATGAGGGGAGGTGTGGTTGGAAAAGGACAGAGTTGGGGAAAGGACTAGGGGGTGAATATGATCAAAATATATTGCATGGCATTTTCAAATAATTAGTAAAATACTTTAGAAGTCACTCTATAGGTTTGCAAATGGCATCCCATGGTGTTGACTTGCATTTACCTAGAGATTGATAATGTGGGCATCTTTTCACATGTTCACTTACCATCAGTATATCTTTTTTTAGCAAAGTATCTGCCCATTTAAAAATTTTACCCATTTCCCAGAGTTGTTTCTCTCATTGAAATTTTGTTTATGTGATATATGTGTGTTTGTGCGTGTTTATTGGATTACATAATGTGTGCCTATGTGGAAATGAGAGGTTGGCACCAACTTTTTATGCCATGTGTTGTTGATACTCATGGGAGACTTGTCCTTTCCTAAACAGAAAAGGAAGAGGGAATGTATTGGGAGGTAGGACCAGAAGAGGGAGTGGAGGGAGGAACTAGGAGGAGTGGAGAGAGGGAAAACTTCAGCCAGGATGTAAAATAAATAAGTAAATTCATTAAAAATAAATAAAGGAAAAACCATTTTAAAATAAATAAAAATTTAATTATTGATAATATGTGGAAATATGATTAATCTTGGGGTGCTGATCTTATATTCCAGGACTTAGATAAACTCACTTATTACTTGTTCTAATAGGTCTTTTTGTTACTTTTGTGTGGTGGTTTCTTTGGGATTTTCACAGTAATAACCATGATTTTCCATCCTACAGCTTTGCTACACTGGCTACCAGTGTCATGAGAATGCTGGCCATGGCAAGGGAGATGCCTGTTTTCAATTTAAAAGACAGGACATTCAGTCTTTTGTCTTTCAGTAGGATACCAGCTTTGGGAATGTTGTAGATGCCTACTTTTAGGCTGAGAACGTTCCTTTCTATTCCATTTTAGTCTAGAGATTTTTCCTAAAAATGGATGTTGAGTTTAATCAATGCCTCTTTTGCATTATTATCTATGCTAGTTCTTTTTTTAATATGATGAAGCACCTTGATAGATTTGGAAAGTACACCCATGCTGGCATCCCAAAATAAACTCTAGTTGATCATTACACATTGCACACCTAAATACATTATTATATAGGATTTAATAAACTTTCATCAGGAACTTGGTCATCTCACCATGTAGCACACATTTACAATTCTAGCTTTCAAGAGGTAGAACAGGATGGCCAGGAATTCAAGGCCAACATCTGCCACCCTGTGAGTTTGAGGCCAGCATGAGCTACATGAGACTTTAACATGTCAAGTTGCAGTAAGACTAAGCACTTACCATGTATTAAGACTAGACAAAATGACCCAGCATGAGGAGTAAGGTTTCAAAAGCTAGTAAAAGAGTCAGAAACAGCCTGTTCCCATTGTTAGGAGTCCCACAAGAGGACTAAGCTACACAACTGTAAAATATGCAGAGGACCTATGTCAGTCCTATGCAGATTCCTGGGTTGTCAGTTCAATTTCTGTGAATCCCTACCAGCCAGAATTAGTTGATTCTGTGAGGTTTTTTTGTGGTATCCTTGACCCCTCTGATGCCTACAATCCCTTTTCCCCATCTTCTGTAGGTTTCTCAGAAGTTCACCTAATGTTTGGCTGTGGGTCTGCCTTTCTGGGGACAATTGTGCCAGGCACCATCTGATCACAAGAGATGGACAGTTCAGGCTTCATATCCACTATTGTTGGGAGTCTTAGCTGAGGTCATCCTTGTAGATTCCCTTGCACCAGGATTTCTGAGATTCCACTTTACACCTGCCAGAATGGATAAGATAAAAAGCACAAGCAAGAGTTCATGCTGGAAGAGTTTCTACATACAATTTGGGTTTTCCCCCTAAATATTTTGTAGTATTCACCAATGAAAGCTTCTGGGCTTAAAGGTTTCTTTGTAAAATTTGTTAAAATTATATATTTTAATTGTATATTTAACTCAATTGATAGACATGAGGCTACTCAGTTTAGTAATTTCTTTGTACTTGATTCTATTGTGTATTGACAAATCATAGTTATGTATGTCATTTTCTTTTTCGTAGTTAGTATCGTTCAAGGAATTTATCCATTTGCCTAACCTGGGAAAACTGTGGGCATAAAGTTATTTATAATTTCCCTTTGTTTTCGAGGTATTTAGACTTTGTTATGCCTCTTTTTCATCCTTGATATTAGTTGTTTGTCATCTCTTTTTATCCCTAGTAAGTCTAGGTAGTCTTTCAATATTATCTCTGTCAAAAACAAAATTTCAGTTTTATTTCTTTTCTCCACTGTTTGTCTACTTTCAAGAATGATTCTGGATCCCAGGGCCTCTGCTAAAGAGGCCGCATCTGGAAAGTGCCAGGTCCCAGTTAGATCTGCCTACCAGTGCAGAAACGTCTTGAGTATCAGCCCAGCCTTTGACCCTCATCGCCAGGCCTTGGCTAGAGGCCTTGGCTACAGTTCTCTGCTAGAGCCTGATCTTTGACCCCCATCGTTGGGCCCCTGCCTGTGGAGAGACCTCCTAGAGAGCTTGAACTACCCAGAGCTACAGACATTGAGCCTCTGATCCACCTAAGCCCACCAGGGAAGTACCATAGAGAGAGGGAGAGACCCCACAAACACCTACTGGAAGAAGCTATGGGAAAACAGTAATACAAGAAAACACCTAACACCAGAAAGACAAGCATAACACCACCAGAATCTAGGGAATCTACACCAGATAGACCGGAACATAACAAAGCAGATGAAGCAGAAGAGAACGACTTAAGAATTATCAACATAAAAATGATAGAGGCCCTCAAATAAGATGTGAGAAAATCCCTTAGAGAAATGGAATAAAAAAAAAACAAAAAACAAAAAATTTGAAGAAATGAACAAATTTCTTAAAGAAAATACAGAACGCAAAGAAAAAACAATTAAATAGGTGAAGGAAATGGTTCAAGACTTGAAAACTGAAATGGAGACAATAAAAAACACAAACTGAAGGAATGCTGGAAATAGAAAAACTGGGCAAATGATCAGAAAGTACAAACACAAGCATAACCAACACAATTCAAGAGATGGAAGAGAGAATCTCAGGTGTGGAAGATAAACTAGAGGAAATGGATTCATTGACCAAAGAAAATCATAAATACAACAAATCCTTAACAAAAAAAAAACATCCAGGAAATGTGGAACATTGTGAAAAGGCCAAACCTAAGAATAATAGGAATAGAAGAAGGCAAGTAAGCACAGCTCAAAGGGGCTGAAAACATATTCAACAAAATCATTGAAAGTACAAGAAGCATACTGAACACCAAATAGTCTGGACCAAAGAAAAAAGACCCCATCCACATATAATAATCAAAACAATTAACATACAGAATAAAGAAAGAATATTAAGAGAATCAAAGGAAAAAGGACAGGTAACATATAAAGGCAGCCTATCAAAATTATGCCTGACTTCTCCATGGAAATCCACAAGACCAGAAGGTCCTGGATAGATGTTCTACAAGTACTAAGAGTCCACAGATGCCATCCCAGGCTACTATACCCAGCAAAACTCTCAATCATTATAGATGGAGAAAACAAGATATTTAATGACAAAGTCAGATTTTCACAATGTGTAACTACAATTCCAGCCCTACAGAAAGTTTGGGAAGGAAAACTCCAACACAAGGAAGTTAATTACACTCAAAGAGATGTAGGCAACAGTTAAGCAAACTTCACCAGAAACCAAGGGCAAAGCAGGACAAATATATTCACAATACCACTGCAAACAAGAAATCTAAAACAAATAAGCATTAACAATCAATGGTTCTTACTCTCCCTCAACATTAATGGCCTTAACTTGCCTATAAAAAGACACAGGCTAACAGAATGGATACGAAGACAGAATCCATCCTTCTGCTGCATACAAGAAACACATCTGAGCTTCAAAGATAGACATTACCTCAGGGAAAAGGGCTGGGAAAAGATCTTCCAATCAAATGGACCCAAGAAGCAAGCAGGTGTGGCTATCCTAATGTCTAATAAGTTAGACTTCAAACCAAAATTAATCAAAAGAGATGAAGACGGTCATTTCGTATTCATCGCAGGAGAAATCCATCAACACAAAGTCTTGATTCTGATCATCTATGCCCCAAATACAAAGACACCCACAAGCGTAAAAGAAACTCTACTAAAACTCAAACCTCACATAAAACTTCACACACTTATAGTGGGAGACTTCAACACACCACTCTCACCACTAGAAGGGACCAACAATCAGAAACTCAACAAAGAAACAAAAGAACTAACAAAAGTTATGTATCATCTGGGTTTAACAGACATCTAAAGAACATTCCATCCAAACACAAAAGAATATACTTTCTTCTCTGCTCCACATGGAACCTTCTCTAAAATCAACCACATACTAGCTGACATAACAAACCTCAACAGATACAAAAGAATTGGAATAGTTTCCTGTATCTTATCAGATCACCATGCTTTAAAATTGGAATTCAACAACAACACAAATCGCAGAAATGCTCCAAACTCATGGAAACTGAACAACGTGCAATTGTACTACACCTGGGTCAAAGAAGAAATAAAGAAATAAATTAAGGATTTCTTAAAATTCAACAAGAATGAGGACATGACATACCCAAACTTATGGAACACTTTGAAAGCAGTGTTACCAGGGAAGTTCATTGCACTAAGAGCCCATATGAAGAAAACAAAGGAGAGTCACATTAGGCACCTGAAAGCCTTAGAACAAAATAAGCAAACTCACCCCAGAGGAGTAGACTCCAGGAAATAATCTATTTGAGGGCTGAAATCAATAAAATAGAAACCAGGAAAACAAAACAAAAAAATCAATGCAACAAAGAGTTGGTTTTTTGAGAAAATCAACTAGATAGACAAACCCTTATCCAAACTAATGAAAAAGCACAGAGAGAACATGCAAATAAACAAAATCAGAAACACAAAGGGAACTAACAAAGGACACAGAGGAAATCCAGACAATTGTTAGGATGAAAAAATTTAGCCTAATTCTACAGTGAACCTAGGAAGCTGGGAGTCTTAAATCCCAAGCTGACAGTCACCTACTTTAATGTTTATGGGAGCCGGTGAGTGAATGAACACCCAGAAGCCTATGCGAAAGCAGACTTCCTGGGCTAAGAGCGGGGTTGGATACTTTAAATTAATTGGTCCGCACTGGATGCTATGATGTGATTGGTTCACGCTGCATGGGCTTTGTTGTAACCCTATAAAAGCTGTCTCAATTCTGTGCTAGAGGTGGCTCAGCCCTCTACCCTGCATGGCATATGGCTGATGGCCCCAGTATGCTGGAATATAAAGGACCTCATGCATTTGCATCAAGACTGCTTCTCGTGAGTGATTGGGGTGGGGGACGCATTTCCTGAGTGGAAGCGTGAGGGACCACGCTCTCGTGGGTCTTACACTTTCAGGTCATACTTTGAAAACCTACACTCCACAAAATTTGAAAATTCAAAGGAAATGGACAAATTTTTGGATAACTATTACTTACCAAAATTAAATCAAGAACAAACAACTTAAATAGACCTATAGCCCCCAATAAAATAGAAGAAGTCATTGAAAGCCTTCCAACCAAAAAAAGCCCAAGGCCAGATGGCTTCAGTGCAGAATTCTACCAGAAATTCAAGGAAGAGCTAATTCCAATACTTCTCAAGTTGTTCCACACAATAGAAACAGAAGGCTCATTACCAAACTCTTTCTACAAGGTCACAATAACCTTGGTACCCAAGCCTCACAAAGATACAACTAAGAAAGAAAACTACAGACCAATATCCCTGATGAACATCGATGTAAAAATACTCAATAAAATACTGGCAAAATGAAACCAAGAATACATCAGAAAATCATCCACCATGACCAAGTAGGTTTCATCCCTGGGTTGCAAGGATGGTTTAACATGCGAAAATCTATCTCAACGTGATCCACTATATAAACAAACTAAAAAAGGAAAACCATATGATAATCTTCCTAGTTGCTGAAAAAGCCTTGGACAAAATTCAACACCATTTCATGATAAAGGTCTTGGAGAGATCAGGGATAACAAGAATATATCTAAACATAATAAGAGCAATATAGAGTAAACCAACAGCCAACATCAAACTGAATGGAGAGAAGCTTAAAATGATTCCTCTACAATCAGTAACAAGACAAGATTGTCCTCTCTCTATATATCTCATCAATATTGTACTTTGTACGCGCCTACCCATGCCAGCAAGGATGAGGCGACTCCGGGAAGATCTTCTTCATGCAGTTTTAATCAGGATCCTTGAAACATGTTCTTCTGACCCACGAGAACCCAGGGACCCTTGCACAGGCTTAAATACCCTTGAGCTAACCAACCCCAGTGAGCTACGTGGACCCTACAGATAGGCTACTCTAACACGGAAGCAGACAGGCTGAACAGACTTAACCAAATAAGGGCTTGTTTACGCCAAAGAGCCCTCACCAATGGGAAGGTGTAAGGTGGAAGCCAGTGCCACTTTAAGGAGTGGCACTTCATGGCTCTCTACAGTACTTGAAATTCTAGCTAAAGTTATAAGACAACAAAAGGAGATCAAGTGGAACCAAACTGGAAAGGAAGAAGTCAAACTGTCTCTATTTGCAGATGATATGATTACATAAGCAACCTAATAAACTCTACCAGGGAGCTCCTACAGCTGATAAACACCTTCAGCAAACTATCAGGAAAAAAGATAAATCAGTAGACCTACTTTATTCAGATGACAAAGAGGCTGAGAAAGACATCAGAGAAACATAACTCTTTACAATAGCCACAAACAACATAAAGTATCTTGGGGTGTCACTTACTGAACATGTGAAAGACCTATACAATAAGAACTTTGTGGCTTTAAAGAAAGAAATTAAAGAAGATACCATAAAATGGAAAGATCTCCCATGCTCCTAGAGAGGAAGAATAAATATAGTAAAAATGGCAATCTTGCCAAAAGCAATCTACAGACTCAATGCAATCCCCATTAAAATCCCAGCACAATTCTTCAATGACCCTGAAAGGATAGTAGTCAACTTTGTATGGAAAAACAAAAGACCCAGGATAGCCAAAACAACCCTGTACAATAAAAGAACTTCAGAAGGCATCACTATCCCTGACTTTATGCTCTACTACAGAGCTCTAATTCTGAAAACAGCCTGGTAGTGACACAAAAATAGACAGGTAGACAAATAGAATCAAATCGAAAATCCCGGTATTAACCCACACACCTATGAACACCTGATTTTCGACAAAACAGCTGTAGCATGTAAGTTTCCGCCAGCCCGCCAGCCTGGGCCCACAGACGCGCCAGCCCCAAATAACACTCAGAGACTCTGTATTTGATACAATCCTGTTGGCCAGTTACCATTACTGTTTATGGGCTAGCTCTGTCTTAATTATTAACCCATTTCTACTTATCTAAGTATTTCCACGTGGTCGTCTTATCGGGGAGCTGTGCGGCAGGCTTCCTGCTCCTTCCCCGGGCTACATCTTGACTCCACCTATTACTTCCTCTTCCTCCTCCTAGTCTCCTAGCCCCACCTATCTAGTTTTCTATTGGCCATAGGGCTTTATTAACAGTATGAGAAACATATATACAGAATCACATCTCCCATCATCTCCTCTTTTCTGTCTAAAGTAAAAGAAGGGGTTTAACCTTAACATAGCAAAATATACCATACAACAGTTATCAAATAAGAATCACAGTTAACAATATTTAGTCCATTAACATTTTGTAAGACTTAAAGAAAATATCATCTATCTTATCTTTGTGAGTCTAAAGTCCTATATGTAACTTATCTTTAATCCTAACTAAGGAAAACTATAAGCATAACTATCTGTCTTCAACTCCTTCAAAGACCACAGAAGGATAATATATAAACTCTAGAAATGACAGAGACAATGCATTGCCTGGTCAGTCACCCGAAGTTCTTCTGTAATGTTCCATCTTCAGCCCATAGGCCATAATGTGTGTCCAGACTCCTCAATAAGGCAGGAAACTTTTCTCTGTGTCCTGTAGACTATCTGGCTGTCTGGAAGCCTCTTCCATGAAACAGGAATCTGTAGCAATGTCCATCTTGCATCAGCAGTCACCTTTTTGTGGGTCCTGCATGTCCAGTTTCTACAACAGTCTAGACAAGAGAAGTACCTTGTTCAAATGGCTAGTCTTGCCATATTAGAAGCAAACTTCATAATGTGTTTCTTCGATGTACATCTTCCTTTCTTCTGTAGGTGGTGTTACCAGCAGCAGTTTGCCTCACTGTCAAGAAAAACCCTAAACCATTTTAAATGCCATATTCTGTAGGTCTTTGAAAGGTTTGAAGAATGCCTATCCATCTCAAATACATCTCTATATATCTAGAAATCCTAATTAACTTAACTCCAAGTTTTGACTAACATAAGTAACTCTCTATAATCTGTACTAAATTATACATTACATTTTCCAATGAGCTATAAAAACACAATACCTAAACAAGAAGAGAAATATACATATCATAAAATTGACCTTAAATTGTATCAATAAAAGAAAATCCATTCCAAAGCAAAGTATTCATATCTATACCTTAATTCCCTTTTTTACCTTTACAAGGATTGCTTGTGTCATTAACCATTTATAACCAAGCCCATATAAATGAAAACAAACATTTATAAACAATATTTGGGAATTTGGGCGTCGTTCTTTCCAAACTACTTCCTGCTGGTATAGGGCGCTGTCATGGGGTTCCAAAGAAGACACAGAAATCTTGGCAGTAGTCTGCAAGGCTTTGTCTCAACTGCTTTGAATGTTGGATCACCTGGGGAGCTGTTTCAGGGGGTCTGGCTTGATCAAACCATATAAGTCTGTAAAGAATCTGTAGCTTTTCATTTTCTGTGGAAACAAAAATAGAAATCCTTTTCCCCAGTAACTTGTCCTTATGCTTAAATTTTGGAGTTACAGCATTTTTAAAATATATAAATTGAATTAATCCAGTAGCATTTCTTTTATTAGTAGTTATTTTCTCAGCAATCAAATAATTTAAAGACAACAGAATCGCGTATAGTATCCAAAATTTCTCTGTGCTTTCCATCTTTACGTGGCTTTTTTATTACTCTATTTATTCTACTTCTATTTTTACATATTTTGAGACAGGGTTTCTCTGTGTAACTTTTATCTGTCCTGGAATTCACTGCATACCAGGTTTGCTTTGAAATCACAGAGATCTGCTTGCCTCTGTCTGCCCAGTGCTGGGATTAATGGTGTGCGCAACCATAACCATTCATTTTATTTTCTCTTTTCTTTTTTAAACCATTGTATCCTGTTTCTTTTTCTCTCCCAAGCCAGCGTATTTTTTTAAAACACAGTGTAAACCTTCATTGCAGCTCTTGTACACACCAATGAATTGTTAGCAGAGCTCTTTAAAAGCAAGGCGGTTTTTGCCGCTTATGCTAATTTTGGAAACCTCTCTTAAAGGAGCCGCACAAATCTCTGTCTACAACAAAACAAATCCAATCAAGAAAATGCTGCTACTAAGAAGTCTTGCTAGTCTCTGTTCCTTTGTTTCTAAAACATTTCTTAAGCTCTTATTAGTTTTAAGTGAAAGTTCTTATAGCCACGTTGGGCGCCATTTGTAGCATGTAAGTTTCCGCCAGCCCGCCAGCCTGGGCCCACAGACGCGCCAGCCCCAAATAACACTCAGAGACTCTGTATTTGATACAATCCTGTTGGCCAGTTACCATTACTGTTTATGGGCTAGCTCTGTCTTAATTATTAACCCATTTCTACTTATCTAAGTATTTCCACGTGGTCGTCTTATCGGGGAGCTGTGCGGCAGGCTTCCTGCTCCTTCCCCGGGCTACATCTTGACTCCACCTATTACTTCCTCTTCCTCCTCCTAGTCTCCTAGCCCCACCTATCTAGTTTTCTATTGGCCATAGGGCTTTATTAACAGTATGAGAAACATATATACAGAATCACATCTCCCATCAAACAGCTAAAAGGATACAATGGGGGGGGGGGGGGGGGAGGAAAGCATCTTCAACAAATGGTGCTGGTACAATTGGGTGATGGTGCGTAGAAGACTGCAGATAGGCCCATGTCTATTGCCATGCACAAAACTCAAGTCCAAATGGATCAAAGCCTTCAACGTAAATCCAACTACACTGAACCTCTTAGAAGAGAAAGTAGGAGGTACCCTTGAACAAATTGGTATAGGAGACTGATTCCTGAACATAACTCCAGTAGCACAGACACTGAGATCATCAATTAATAAATGGGACCTCCTCAAACATAGAAGCTTCTGTAAGGCAAAGGACACAATGGACAAGACCAAATGGCAACCCACAGACTGGGAAAAAATTTTTACCAACCCTACATCTGACAAAGGGCTGTTCTCCAAAATATACAAAGAACTCAAGAAACTAGTCAACAAAACACCAAATAACCCTATTTAAAATGGGGTACAGAATTGAAGAAACAATTCTCAATAGAGAAAATCAAAAAGGCTGAAAGACACTTAAGAAAGTGCTAAACATCCTTAGCTCTCAGGAAAATGCAAATCAAAACCACTTTAAGAAACCATATTACTCCTGCCAGAATGGCTAAAATAAGAAACACCAATAACAACTTATGAATGTGGAGAAAGGGGAACACTCTTCCATTTCTGGTGGGCATGCAAGCTCATACAGCCATTTTGGAGATCAGTACGGCGGTTTCTCAGGAAAATGGGAATCAGTTTACCACAGGACCCAGTAATCAACTCTTAGTATATACCCAAATGATCCACATTCATGCAACAAAGACATGTGCTCAACTATGTTCATAGCAGCATTATTTGTAATAGCAAGAACCTGGAAGCAAACTAGATGCCCCTCAACTGAAGAATGGATAAAGAAAATGTGGCACATCTACACAATGGAATACTACTCTGCAGAAAAAAATAATGGAATCTTGAAATTCGCAGGCAAGTGGATGGAACTTGAATAAACCATCCTGAAAGAAGTAACCCAGTCACAAAATGAAGAACATGGTATATACTCACTCATATGTGGATTTTAGATCTAGAGCAAAGAATCACCAGCCCATAATTCACACTACCAGAGGAACTAGGATACAAGGTGTATTCTAAGAGATTCATATATATACTCTCACAAAAGGGGGCAAGAGACAAGTCCCCCAGAGCACATGGGAAGTGAGGTGGGCAGTGAATGGAGAGAGAAGTAGGAGAAAGAGAAGGGGAGAAGATGAAGCCCGTGGGACTAGGAAGATTGAATCAGGGTAGGAATAGAAAACGAGAGAGAGACAGAGATAGAGACAGAGAGAGAGAGAGAGAGAGAGAGAGAGAGAGAGAGAGAGAGAGAGAACACATAAAAGAGGGAGCCATTGTTTGTTTGAAGAGACTTATTTTTCAATAGTTTGCAGCAATTATACAATTATACCTGGCCAGTATGGTACATAGTGAATTCCCAGCACAGCCAGGGACACTTAGAGAGACCCTGTCTCAAACACACACACACACACACACACACACACACACACACACACACACACACACTCACTTAGAATAAAGAAAGAGACTTGCCTGGTGTGGTGGCACACAACTGGAATCCCAAGACTAGAGATGGAGGCAGAGGCTCAACATCATGTTCAGATACTCACTGATTCTAGGCTAGCCTGTGCTCTTTGGTACTCTCTCTCTCAAAAAAAAAGCAAAACCTAAGCTGGGCATGGAGGCATACACCTTCAATTGCAGTACTAGGGTGCCAGAAGCAAGCAGATCTCTGTGAGTTCAAGGCTAGCCTGGTCCACATAGTGAGTTCCAGGATAGCCAGGACTACAGAGAGCAGAGAGATACTAGTTAAAAAAAAAAAAAGAATAATGTTATGTCTTATGCACAGTTTATTTAGTTGGGCAGCAGTGTTACTTGGTTAGGCAAATGTGAGAATCCCTGTTCCCTCTCTAGCACTGCCAAAGGGGATAAAAGGTAAATCACAAGAGGAGGGTTCTGGGGAGTATGCAAAAAGAATACACCTTGGCTCTATGGCAGAAGGAGGATCCAAGCACATAAGACAAGCCTTCTTGATCGTCAACTTATCATCCATTCCATTTTCTTCATGTAAGCCACTTCCTTGTACCATCAGAGCATCTGACACTCAATCCGTTGTCCCCTGCTAGGATCTTGCTTTCTTTTATGTGTGCATCAAACCTTTTGTTGTTGCTGTTGGCCAGGTTTCATTTTCTCCAGCTCAGGGGGAGTCCTGGAGCTTGGTTCATTTCAGTGTTGGCTCCAAAGGCTTCCTCTTCCCTCTTCCAGAGTTAAAGAAACAGAGAACACAGTGGGATGAGCCAGATCTGGGCTCCAGATGGATATATCTTGTGGAAAATGTATGGCAACAAGGGCCATTACGTAGATCCCTGACATGCACTAGGGCTGGTGCTCCCTCAGCTGCTGACCTGGATGGATTTTTAATTTTGACCTGTGCTTGTAACACTTTAGTTCCTGCCATGCTGAAGCTTACTAGCATACACTGTAATCAAGCCCTGTCCCCTTGTTAAGATGGAAAATTTTCAGTTGCTCTAGGTCCCAGAATAGCCTGAGAACGTGCACTTCTGACCAGGAAGAACCCCCAGGATGGGCTTGCAAAACATTTCCTAGAAACACAGATGCAGGTGCCAGATAAGGAACATAAGCCCCACCAACAACTGGCCATGATTCGGCCACCTGGGCCCAACCAATCAGGAGCTTGCTAACCCGTAACCCCAGACCTTCCCCAGCTTGCAGTTTTTGTCTTTATAAGCTCATGTAAAATTTGGCTCAGGGCTCTCTCTCTCCTCCTCCTCCTTTGTGTGAGTTGAGCCCCAGCCTGCTGAAACCCGAATAAAGCCTCTTGCTGTCTGCATCAAGTGCCGATTTCCATGGTTTGTGGGTCTCCGCAGTGCAGAAATCCAACACTCTCAGTACTCTAGGCTGTTTGAATGTCATTGCTTTGGCTGATGAATTCCCGGAGCCTCTTTTAAAATCCCAAAGCTAACAACTGTCTGACTTCTGGGTTATCTGCATATCTGCATTGCTTTGCCTCCTGGTCCCTGCCTTACTCCGTGACTTCAAGGTGATGCATCTTCTCTTTTTTCCAAGTTTCTTTAGTTTCTTTTGTCTATAAAATCAATCTCTTCTACTGGGCCCATCAGAACGCTTACCCTGTTCTATAGAAATGTTCCCTGATGAAAGAGTTGAAAATAAAACTAGTTGTGACTTTCAAAAAAAAAAAAATGATTCTGTTATCCTTATTAGTCCTTATATTTTTACATTATGTACAATGTTCTTATTTTCATTTCTAGTTTCTTAAGATGAAAGCATACATTATTGACACACCCCCATCTCTCTCTTTAGTCACTTAATCACTTTGTATGTTTTGGTCATATTTACACCTACCCCAACTTCTCCTGGATCCAGCCCCTTCTGAACCCAACTTTGTTTATCCAGTCTGTTGTTCGTGTTTTGGTTTTGTTTTTTTAATCCATAAAGTCCAATTTGAGTTTTCCATATATTCATGAATGTGTGGTATTCTATTGGACTGTAGTTGACCTACAAGTGGAAACATTTAAAAACTGTCTCTCCCATTCCCAGTAGCCATCAATTTCCAATAGCTCCCTGGCTAGGGGTGACATTCCTATCCACCTCCCGTCTCCACACTGACATTTGGTCTGGCTGGATCCTGCAAAAAGCTTATGCATGCTGTCATAACTACTGTGAGTTCACATGTGTATGCCCTGCTGTACCTGGAGGACATCATTTTCTTGTATTCATTACCACCTCTGGCTCTTACAGTCATTTCTGTCCCTCATTTCACAATGATCCCTAAGCCTTGGGAAGAAAGGGTGGAGTTTAGTTGCCCCATTTAGGGCTGAGCACCCTGTAGGCTCTTATTCTCTGTACCCTGGTCGGTTGTGGATCTCTGTATTAACCACTGTCTACTGCAAAAAAAGATTTTCTAATGAGGTTTGAAAAATGCACTGATCTATGGGTATAACAAGTCATTAGAAGTAGGTTTAACACTATGTTCATTTAACAGAATAATAGTAATAGGTTTTCCCCCTAGGACTTATTAATTGTCTAGTCACAGATTCTTGGCCCAATGGTGCCAAATATGGGTGCTTATGGGGCAGGGCAGAATAAATCTAATCAGAAAGTTGTTGGTTATTCCCATGATATTTTTTAAAGTACATAAGTATTTGTTAACATTAGATAAATATAATTTTCTGGTAACTGAATAACTAACGTAAGCTATAAATTGAAGCAACGTATAAAGAGATATATATCTTTAAAAAAACTAAAAAACAATTTTATTTTATTTTGAGATTATAATCAGAACATTTCTCCTTTTCTTTTCATCTTTCCAAACCTTTTCATCTTTACCACTTTAAACTCTTCCTCAAATTCATGGCATTTTTCCACTCATTACTAATGCATGCATATATGTACATGTATTTACATAAAAATTCTTTTTTTAATTTGTCCTTTTATTTAAAATAGACTTTTTCTCACATAATATATCCTGATTATGGTTTCCTTTTCCTCTGCTCCTCACTGCTCCTTCTCACCTTCCCTCCCATCCAGATCCACTCCCTCTCTGTCTCTCATTAGAAAATAAGCAGGCTTCTAAGAGATAATAATAAAACAATATCAAACAAAACTAACACATCCGTATTGGACAGGACAAACAAACAGAAGGAAAAGAGCCCAAGAGAAGACACAAGAAACAGAGTCCCAGTCATTCTTATACTTGGGAATTCCTTGAAAACACTGAACTGGAAGCCATGTATATTCCCGAGGACCTGGTGCAGGCCTGTGCTAGCTGCTTCAGTCTCTGTGAGCTGATATGTGCTTTGATCATGCTGACTTAGAGGGGTTTGCTGTCTTGGTGTCTCCCATGCCTCTGGCTCTTGAGTTCTTTCTGCCTCTTGTTCCACTGGATTACTTGAGCCCTGAGGGGAGGGATGTGACAGAGACAGCCTGTTTTGGGCAGAGTTTTCAGAAGTCTCTCACACTCTCCATACAATCTGGCTGTGAGTCTATGTATTTGTTCACATCTGCTAAAGAGGGAATTTTCTTTGATGATGGCTGATCAAGGCACTGATCCAAGTAGAGCAGAATGTCATTAGGAGTCATCGTATTGCTACATTTTTGTTGTTTATATTGTTGTTTTAAGAAAATTAGTATTTAGTTCTACTGTAGGTCCTTGAACTATCTAGTCCTAGGCTCTTGGTTACTCAAGCAGTGTTAGGTATGGATTCCATCTCATGGAGCGGGGACTTAAATCAAATCAGATATTGGCAGATATCTCCCACAAGCTAATGTGAGTGACAGTGTGTGTCTTAGACAGTCTGTGGGGCCACTGGCAGTGGGACCAGGATTTATTATCCCTAGTGCTTGAACCAGTTTTCTTGAGTCAATTCTCTTTGGAGGGATACCTTGCTCAGTCTAGATATATGTGAGTGGGCCTTGGTCCTGTCTCAAAGCAATGTGATAGACTTTGTTAATTCCCCATGCCTTATTCTCTCTGAGGAGTGGATGGGGTGTGGAGAAGGTGAGAAGAGCAGGAGGAGGGGGCGGGAGTGGGATCTGGGATTGGTATGTAAAATGAGAAAAGATTGTTCTAAATAAAAAAAAGAGATAAAAAAGATTTAAGAAAAGAAAAAACAAATAGCTCTGGCTGCCCTAGAACTTGCTTTGTAGACCATGCTGGCCAAAAATCTCACAGAGATCAGCCGCCTCTGTCTTCCAAGTGCGGAAATTAAATGTATGCACAACCACAGCCTGGCATGCTCCAGTGTATCTTGAAGGCAGTACACTACTGTGGATCAAAGCATTTGTGGCTGTCTTACTGTTATGCTTCTCTTTTGGTGGCCTGAAGAGAACCTTCCTGTACCAAAGAGGCTAGCACATAGGGATAACGGCTCTATGTAGTTTCCAGCTTGACTTCTCCATGTTTAATGAGTTGTGTGGATGTTGTCTTCTACAATGGGGCCTTGTAATCAGTTTGGAGAGAGTGATCTATATAGCAACAGCCTGCTTCATGCTTCTATGATTTTCATGCGCTTATAGCCCCAGTGGTCATGACCTACCAGGTCAATTGTTATTGGGCTCAAATCATATTCAGCAGGGTAAGACAGATGATGAATTTTCTCTGGTAGCATTTATAGCATCTTCCAGCACTATGAAACCTAGCCAGCGGGTGGGAAACTTCCACATCAATGCCAGCATACACTGTGTTCTGTGAGCCAGAAATAGGAGACCCTGAAAGATAAAAGTCACTTTTTCTCTCAACCGTGGATGTTAGCTTTGTTCATTTGGAATAATCATGGAGATCAGAAAATTGATAAAGTATCAGAGGTCTGGGACTTTCAAGAAGAGATAGAAAGCCTTTATATGGCTTAAAGAAGGATTAATGGAACAGAAGAAGTTAAATTGGGATGAGGAATGGGAAGGTAAAGTAGAGGAAGGAATACAATGAGGGATAATAACTTTAAAGACCTTATGTAAAAGTCATATGGAAACCTGTTGACTACAGTAGGAGCTTACACACACACATACAGACAGACATACACACACAGTGAGAGAGAGACCGAGAGAAAGAGAGAGAGAAAGAGAAAGAGAGAGAGTTAAAATGTAGTTAGTTACCTAACAATGGAACAACAATACCCCTCCTAGACACCCCAGACTAAAAAATAAATTTCTGAGTGCCAGAAATGTGTTTTCTTTTATGGGTATGTTGGCCAGTGAATATTCAAACAACCTCAAGCATTACAGGAGATTGTGTTCTTTCCCGAACTTGGTGAAAATGTCATTCTTATTTTCTAATACAGATACTTAATACTATTGTTTTCCCCTAAGTCCTGGTTTGACTGCAACACACAAATTTTGAAATATGTATTTATTTCAGAGAAATTTCTAATTTTCTTTAAGCCACAATTTATTTTGAATTGTGTTTTAGTTTCTAAATTCTTTAGTTTTCATGGATTTTTGTTAGTTTGTATCTTTTTGGGGGGATTTTCATCATTACTACATTTATTTCTTGGTAAATTTGTGTACACATGTGTGCATGGGGAAGTCAGAGGATAACTTGCAGGAATCAGTTTTCATATATGGACTCTGGGGATTGACCTCTGGTCATCAAACTTGATATCAAGTGTCTTTGCTTAAAGAGCCATCTCACTGTCCCCTCCCCAGTTTTTGTTTATTTGTTGAGAAAGGGTTTTGATGTTTTGCCTAAACTGGCTTTGAATTTACTATAATCCTCCTGCCCCAGTCTAAAAAGTGCTAGAAAAATAGGTATGTGTCCACTATGTATCTTCATTTCATTGTAATCAGAGGATATACTTCATGGGATTTAAATTACTTTACTGAGGTAAATGAGCATACTTAATAACTGTTCCATGTTCATTTGTAAAGAATTGCATTCTGATAATGCTGAAGGAATTATTCCATAAGTACTGATTAAACCAGGCTGGCTGACTGTTCTTTAAGACTTCTATATCCTTACCAATGTTCTGATTTTTTTTGATTAAATATTAATCATTTATAACCTCTGACTGTAACTATTTCTTTTTTCAGTTTCTGTCAGTTCATATGATACTTATAATTGTACTGTCCTATTGATAAACTGATTCTGTCTGGGCTTCCTCTATTGTCCTCTTGGCCAAGAAATCAGACTAGGATTTAAGGTTGGGGCAATCGTAATACTTTCTTCATTTACCTTCCTTATTATTCATAAAGTGAATACTATTGTGGAATTTTTCATTCTTTTGGGATATTTGTTGTCAAAAGTTAAGGGTTGATCCATGTTACTCCACCTTTCCAGAAATCCTGAAGACAGTAATTAAGTAGAGACAGAAAGGAGAAGAAAGAATAGTATCCAAAACTGGCCTATCAGAGTCAGGAAATTGAGAAAAGAAAGGTCCTGGCTCACAAGAAGGCTGAGGTGGGCATAGCAAAGATAATAGCAAAAATAGCAAGAGATGAAAGCAGGAATATTTAGTCCCTGTTAGACCAGTGGCTTATTTTGAAAAGGACAATGGACACTAACAATGTCATTAATAGAGGAGTGACATGCCCACACTCCCATTTTAGTATGTTCTACTGTGAACGCTTACTGTGCTGTGACTATAAAGAATAAAAACAGAAGCAAGAATATCAGTTAGAAGGCCAACAGTACAGAATGATGAAGTTGAACAAATATGTAGCATCATAAATGCCAAGAATGCCAGTTCTCACCATGACATGAAGGGTGTGACACATACCAACAGCATATGGTGACTATTGGTGAGAGATGAACAGAAGTCAGATGTCTACAGCTCTAGTCTTTGCACTATTTTGAACTGTACTTGAGTACTGTCAAGAGCAGGGCCTCCAGCAGGTCAGAGAAAATGGAGAGATGATGTGGATAGGTGAACTATTGGATCTGATGTACAGACACACATGGGAATTTTACCTAAGGGCCAAAATTAAATTATTTATTTCTTTTTTCTCTCTACTGGTTGTTCTTCCTACTCTGTTCTTTTTCTGTTTCATTCTTTTACCCTGTTGTATTTTATTTTACATTTCCTTTCTAGTTTCTCTCCTTCTATCCCCATAATATTTCCCTTCTATTTTTTCCCTGATCTTTTTTCTTCTATATCTTTCCTTCTTCTTTATCTCTCAGTTTTCTCTTATCCCTTTATACATATGAACACAGAGATTTTTGTGTAAGACAAGATTAACTCACAACCGTAAGTTGCATATTTTTCAAAAACAAATTAAAATTTTTACGTAAAATGAATTCACATTATGATCATAAGTTACATGTTTTCCTTAGGCGCCCACAAGGAGTTAAACATTTTTCTTTGTATTAATTTTCCCACCATATCTTTACCCCTAAGCATTGATTCTTTTATAATTGATTAACAAAGTTTTAAACAAGACAAGTACATTTCAGCCTGTTTGCTGTACTTGCAGGCAGCTGTTTACAGTTTTACTGCAGCAGATTTCTATTCTTAATTATACTCTAGAGAAACTTTAACTGAGTGGTCAGTTCACCATCTATTTCCCTTTACATATAATAGGCTCGTTTAATTTACTTCAACAACTTTGGATTTTCAAGGTGCATACTGGGGCCTATCATTAATTCTGTAAGCTACATTACCAAGGAACTCAGTTCTAATCTTGGGTGTAGGGACATAATTGTTTTCTGTAGTCATCAGCCTGTTTTTCTACAGGCAGAATTCATGGGTCTATAATGCATAAGGTTTCCTTGTTCTTATTTTTCATCTTCTGTAAATCTCATATCTAATGAAAGTAAAGGTAATGTTTAGCCTGTATTTGTCTTTTATGTATCTCTTATTGGAGCAATTGGCAGAATAACCCAAACCATTTACCTGATCATTATCTTCACCGCCTTAATCATTTGTATCCTTTAGGGTGACTCAGAAAGTCCAATTAAATCATAGATCTCATTAACCACCATTGCTCTTATAAAAACCATCTTCATTATAAGCTGCAAGTAAATTTCCCAGTGAGGAGGGGGATTTTTCAAAAAACAACCACACTATACTAGATGCAGTAGAATCCCTTCATATAATAACCACACTGTGCCAAATACAGCAGGCACAAGGCAGTGGCAAACAGAAGGAAGCACAGCAGAAGCAAGGCTCATTGTGGAGGCAATCCCCCTGGGGATTTGCCTCTGCAGGATATTCCCAAAGTAGCTTTGTTATACTCTGGGCTGTATTCCATAAGCACCACTGCTGACTACAGCTCCTCTAGCATGGCCACCAGCAATAGTGTTTTATATCTGAGAGATAATTCTATGAATTAACTCTCTTATTACGTCTACCAAATAAACAACAGGTATGCATTTAAGGCTTTTCCTTGCCTTTTCCAATGGTACAGTGCACATCTGCTCTTAGTGACAGTGTCTTTGGTATAATAACCAAAGCACATGGGTTTCTCTTTTCAATTGGCTATCTCTGGAATGGAATGGATGGAGATGGGGGCCAGAACTGCCAACACTTATGTTTGTTAGTCTAAAAGCAGCAGAATCTATAGCCATCCAAAGGGCTTCTCTCCCTTCACTATCATCTCAAAATAGAGAACCCTGCCTGACAAATAGTTAACCCCAGGTTCCATAATGCTGAGTTGTGGAAGTCATAGGTAAGTGAACCAGACCTACAGAAGGCAGGTTCTGAACATAGCTGGTATGTACCTGACTCAACTTGCCTTTGGCTTCTGAGATCCCAAAGAGTTAGACTTTGCTTCAAATGACCTCCAGCTGACAACCTTGAGTAGCTTGCAGGAGAAATAAGAGTGGAGCTTGATAAGTCAATTTGTATTTAGATAGAACAATACTTAAAGGTTGCAAAATATAAAATCATACCAGACCTTAGTAAGGAAACATTTTCCTGTCATTAATCTGACCCACTTAACACTATTCATCTTTCTGAACCCTATGAGGTGGGGAAATGGGAAGGAAGTAGACATCCAGAAATCTATGGTCCATTAGAGACTACTGAGTATCTGGCTAGTTTTTAAAGAAAAACCATATCACAGAAAGCCACAGAAGAATCTCTGATGTCAAGATTTGATGGGTAAGCTTTCATGGACAGGATGAGGCAGCAATAATCACAGCCAGCCATGAAGGAGTTTCATGGGCAGAGTTCAAACATACTTAATATTAGAGAAGCAGGGTAAGTTACCCCATATACACCTGCCCCTGATGGGAGATGTTATTCTGTATATATGTTTCTCATACTGGTTAATAAAGCTCTGTGGCCAATAGGAAACAAGATAGGCGGGGCTAGGAGACCAGGAGGAGGAAAGAGGAAGTAGTAGGGGGAGTCGAGATGAAGCCCAGGGAAGAAGCAGGACGCCTGCCGCGGCTCCCCGATAAGACGACCATGTGGAAATACTTAGATAAGTAGAAATGGGTTAATAATTAAGACAGAGCTAGCCCATTAACAATAATGGTAACTGGCCAACAGGATTGTATCAAATACAGAGTCTCTGAGTGTTATTTGGGGCTGGTGCGGCTCTGGGCCCAGACTGGCGGCAGGCGGGATGGAGCTGGCGGGTAGGAAAAACCTCCGGTAACATGCCCCAGTGAATCAGTATAGACCAGGTGGAGGAAAAAGATATAGTCTTTGTATCCCAAATTCAAGGATATGCTCCAAGCTTGTACCCACAAAATAAGTGCTTCTAGTCTGAGGATTCTCTGCTTTTGGGAGAGGGTTTTCATCATTATCATAACCATTACAAGTGGCATAAAAATCACTGGCATAATAGGAATCAGCCAAAAGAGCCAAAAGTATAATCTAGTTTGAAGCAGAACAACAATAAGCCAGGCTTTGTTTTGTTTTGTTTTTTTAAATCATAATTGATGTCCTAAGATGAAGAGTAATCCCAAGTGCAGTGTCTATCATATGGCTTGTTAGCTCTCAAAACAAAACTGGTAACAGTACTTTTCATGATAATATTATTGATAAAATAGAGGAAATACAACTATTTTAATAAAACAACGTAGCACTTTTAAATTTTAACTTAAAATTGCAATTTCTGTATTACTTAACTATGTTTTTGTTTTAGACACTTTAAAATTTTAGGCTTAAAACAATACTGAAGAAAATGTCAGACATTCACAAACATAGCTAATAAAAGAGCAAGGCAGGCTTTCAAACTCTGTCAGATTTCACGTAATCACTTAATCACTGTGCATGGAATTAATTTTGATTCTTTAGACAGAACCCAAAAATCACAAATGTAAGAGTCCTATAAAACATCTGTAGTCAAATCTTCCCGTTGGAGCATATTCAGGAAGCAGGTGTGAGCATGGTTCTGGTGGACATCTAGGTTGAAAAACTACTCCTACTGCAGGAAAGGCCCACCATTTCCCTCCATGTGGATCCCTCCCTTTCAAGGTAGGTCCAACCCAGAGATGAGCAAATGTCATATTTATCATCTTAACAAGTATCAGTCTCCCTACGCCAGGGCTTCTGCAGCTACAAGTGTCACTTAAACAAAACTGGGGATGTGAGGTGGGGCAGTTGGATTAGGGAGCACAGGGAATCCCTGAGACATTAGTCATCCTATCATAGTTACATAAAATAATTACTCTATCTGAGTCTTGCAATTATCTTTCTAAATTAGTGACCTAGTGATCCTCTTCTAAGACATGAATCACAAAGGAAGAAATTCTCACTGAGGCAAAAATAAGACAGTGAAGACGAGCTTTGCACGCATCCCACTTTATCATACTTCTTAGAGTCTATGTTTTCAGAGGTGACAAACTGAACAGTCAGAGCAGGTTCCAGCACTTAGCTTAGTTAGTGCCAGAGAGAAGGCATGAGCAAGTGGGTGGATTACTTTATTTATACTAAACTAAAAAAAAACATAATTAATTTCTTAAAGGGAGCATTGTCATACCTGACAGTAATAACCAACATTAATATAATTGATTTTACATACAAACCCAGTACCCAGTGCTTACAAACGGCTCCAAAATCACATTCATTATTAAAAGGCCAAGTGACATTTTTAAGATTACAAATGTTTGGAATGCTCCAACATTTTTGCACATATGATTTCCAATGACTTCACACTAACTGTAGTGGTTCTGGATGGTTTAAACAAACAACAAAAAATCAGCAGCTTTACTTAATAGCAATTCCTTTCAACATGGCAAAATAAAGCTCCTAGCTCACCTAGTGAATTCTAGAGTGTCAGCACTAATTCAAGTCTTTTTTCTTCAATCAGGTTTGTCTTTCAGTAAGTTTCCAAATCTGTCTTGAAGCAATTTCTCTCCATGCTGCTTCCACAGGTTAGTAGTTTTGTGGCTTCAAGGACCATCAGAACTTCTGAGACCTAGCCTGGAGATGTGCAGCTCTGTCAGCTTCTGTGAGCACCTGAAGTTTCCAGATGGGACATATGAGTTACATCTATCTGAATTAAGCAAGTTATGGAGCCCATGCGGTGTTCCTGAAGTCTGGGTGTGTTGGTGGGCTTCTCCACTAGCTTCTATTGCTCTGGTACATGAAACTCCAGACATCTGTCATCATGGAGATAAGTAAAGAAGGATGTGGGAGTAAAAGGCATTCTCAGATAACATAGCCAAAGTCTAAATGCTGGTCTTATTTTACCTAGAGAGACCAGAAGAAGAGAATAAAGTTAAGAATCATCTCTAGGAACTATCAACTCTACTCATTTTTAAGATTAAATTTGACAGGAAGAAGAAAAAATACACTAAATTCCTGTTATATGGTAAGCATTATCTGAGTGCCAAACTAAGTTATTCTCAAAGTTGGGTAATTATCCCAACTTCCTAAGTGTGTAAACAAACTCAGATTTGGAGGTATTCCTAAATTTTACTGGTTGTATATGTGGAGATACAATACAAAAGTGATCTATGTACCTTCATGTAAAAATCAATAACATTCCCCCAAGTCTATCATCTAAGCTGCAAGAACAGGTCTTTAAACTGCTCCCAGAGAAGAGACAATTAATCCATGCTAATAGATCTGGAGGCAGCTAATAGTCTTAGGGGCAGCTCTGAGCTGAATTCACTAAGTATTCCTGGAATAAAAACTCATGAGAATCATAGCCAGTGGAAATGTTTGGTTTTCATGATAAAGTACTTCTCACTTGGGTCATATTGCAAGATATTAATTTAAATATGACAGCGTGACAGAAAAAATGACTTTAATTTTAATAAGGCCAACTATAAGGTAGGATTATATTTGAGAACAAACGAATCAGGAATTCAATAGAACTAAAAGTTGGGATTCCCACACATGCAGTTAAACTTTGTTTTAATAATATAAGGTGTTTATGCAGTGGCCAATAGTACATGAGCATCACCAAATGGCCCCTGACAACTCATTGCAGGGTGGATGTGGGTGGGTAAACAGAGAGTAATGAGAGAACCGGGAGGAAGGAGGCCCGTGTACAGGGGAACAGCATACCGGAGACTGCCCTGCTTGGTGCCCCAGGCTTCTGCTACCACAGACTATAACTTTTTGAAATTAGATAGGTAGAAATCTCTGCAGATATCACATGGCAACCTATACGCCCTAAAATACCAGAAATTTTGTTCCTTGTCAGAAGGACTTAGGTCCCTCTTAGGTAGGGACAATACTTGTTCTAGATTACTGCTCTAAAGGTTTGACATGTCTACTTGTACTCACACAATAATAACATTTGGTGGTTATCAAAAAAGGAAACTGAAACAATGGGAAGTTCGTGGAGACTTCCCAAGGGTACTGACTCTGTAGGAGCCATTATTTATTTCCCAGCCTAGCGCAACTATGACCCACTAAGTTGTATATTTTTGAAGCCCAATTTTTATGGTATATGGAACATATCTGAATAGGCATATTCTTCTTGTAAAAGTTGTGAATTACCTTCTGGACAATGCTTTTGACAAAGACATAGTATTTCTGCCTTTTGGGAGCCTATTACTGGCCTCTACCTTGGATGGCATGAAACACTTAACCCAAATGAACTTGTTTACCAGGTCACATGTCTCCTCCATCAGTGATCAAGTGCTTTGATTCTGATTCTTTAAATTGGGAAACAGAAGCCAAGAGAAATTAGTCATTCAAGGAATACAACTAGTGAGAGGCAGAGCTAAAAGTTGAATTCAATTCTTTCTGACTACAAGGATTATAGTTTTATCCATTATGCTAAGCAAGTAAGAAGCAAGTACCAAGAGTACCAAAAAAAAAAAAAAATGAATTGGCAAAGTTCTGAGATTCAGCATGCTATGTAAGTTTCCAAGTTCCAAATGAATGTTGGAATTTAGTGCAAGGCTAGCTTTATACATGGTATGAGTATGTATGTGGCCTCCAAGTCTTCCTGAAATTGCCACTTTCACAAAAAGAAACACAATTTCAAAAGAGTCACACAACTGAAAAGGACTATAATAGCCATCGGAAAAACTTTTGCATTTGTATTAGTTTAGGAGTCCCTTGGCTGTAGGAACAGCAGAGTCTTTCAGTGCCAAACCATTAGCATTTCTATGAAGAACAGATATTCATTCTACATTGTTGCCAAGGTCTTGGGATTGTCTGAATAACAGCTACCCCCAAAGCAGTACCCAGACAGGAGATGACAGACCCTAGACGTGTGGTGAATCTGCAATAGGCCAGACTTCAACATCCAGTAGAATGAGTTACTTTTAATCACATGTACAATTTTTCTTTATACTTTCATTTCATGATCTGTAAGGGAGGAGGCAATATGTATTGATCTTAAAAGTTTACCTGAGAAATCAAATAAAGAGTAGTCAAAACTGAAGACAGTAATTGCTTTATTAGTGACAACTGCTGTAACTATTGTCTGGTGGTGAGTACAGAAGAGGTAAAGAGGTAATTTGTCATGCCTAAGGCAATTTTCTGATTATTTTGCTATCCTTAAACACACATGAGATACATTATGTACATGGACTTTCCCAAGAGACTAGGCCTAACCTAAGATGACAGATTATCAGTGAATAGTTGGACACTGGAAGAAAGTCCTACTCCAAATTCATCTTCAACACTTCTAAAAATATTACATTTATTCATGGACCCTATACTTGGATAGCCAAAGAGTCTACACAGGATCAGAGAATATTTATTCTTTTCATGGCTTGCAGCATCCCATACATTAGTCTTTTATATTACTTGTGTTTTAGTAGACCTGGAACCCTTAAAATGCTGTATATATGGTATAAATCTCAGATTCATTTTTGCATAATGGTTACATAATAACAATAAACTAACATATATAGTGAGGGTAAGCAACAGCACTATAAGAGTTATGTGTTTAAATCTTGGTTCTTCCATCATATAGTTATGACTTTGAATGCTTTTCAACCTATGTCTTCATTTGTAATGTGGGAAAAACATACACATACAAATGTTATGAGACATAATAAGAGACATATTCAACACAGTATCTGAATACAGTAAATTCTTAAAAAATGGTAGCATAGTATTATTGCAAAAGCAATGAATTGGGTAAGCTTATTGGCCTGGATTCATTTGCAATTTAAAAAACTTCACTGTGCATTTGCCAACTATCTTATACTCTGTTGTTTTCTTTGAACACTAGATAAAGAAAATCAATTGCACAAACAAATCCTCTCCAACAAAGTCTCTGCCTCTCACTGTGTACGACCCTACAGGAGAGTGTCCCAGAGCTTGTCTCTACTGTGGAAGGTTGGGCCATTACCACCCTTTCTGCAATCATCTTACAGGCGAGAATGTGAAGAAGGAAGATAAACATGCAAGGGGTGGAGTTAAGTTTGATTAGAAATGAATCAGCCCATCCTACAGAAAACAGCGCCCAAGTGAGAAGCTATATAAGGGTCACTGTCACAATCTATCAACACCCTGCAAGCTGCATCAGGCCTTATCCTACTTGTTCCTTTGGTGAACCAGGTGAGAGAAATTTAAATCAATGGTATTTGATGCTCTTGTGCCAGATAATGTGAGTTGAGTCTGAGCTAGGGCATAGAGAATACCATATTTTGCTACTTTTCCTTTTGTTGTTTTTTTTTAGTTTGGGTTTGCTATTTGGTTTTGTTAATTTAGTTTATTCTCAAGTCTTTAGAAATCAATATGTCTTTGTTAAGGAGAATAAATTCAGTAGAAGTCTGTCTTCATCTAGAACACAGATTCTCAATCTGTGTGTCTCCACCACTTTGTGTGTTGAACAACCTTTTCACAGGGTGTCATATCAGATATCCTTCATATCAGATATTTGCATTATTATCCATAACAGTAGCAAAATTACAGTTATGGAGTAGCAGTGAAAATAATTTTATGGTGCAGTTACCACAATATGAGGAACTATATTAAAGGGTCATACCATTATGAACATTGAGAACCACTGTTCTAGGTCATCTCATATTCTCCCTAGTTTTTCCACATACCATCTTTCCTGGGAATGTGAAAGAGACTAATAGTATAGTGTAGTTTCTTTGTAGTTCAGTGATGGTTTGGAGAGCTTTGTGATCTAGTTCTTCATTTTCAAGGTTTTGTCTAGATTGCTGACATTTAGAAGGAATGGTGTTTAACCAAGTGTTGACAATGTGACAGGTTCTGAACTAGGATAAGGGCTATCCTACCTCTAGATTTACAGTATCAAGGTGTTATTGACACACTTCACCAATTTATTTTATTTTCCATAGGGTTTTGGGGTGTAGTTTGCTTTTTGATGAACAATAAGGATTTAGATGTTAAGGTATCTGTCGCTTTTGTCTCTGCTGGGAATGGTGGAGCATTCATGTAATCCTGCCATTGGGAAGGTAGAAGCAACTGAGATTAGGAGTCCAAAGCAACTTTTTGAGGCTAACCTGAGCTATGTGATATCCTGTCTGAAAAATAAAAAGAAAAGAAAAAACAGAAGGAAGGGTAAGGAAAGGAAAATAAAAGAGAAAAGAGCCTGAGCAAACAACCTAATAGGTAAAGTGACTGCCATACAAACATAAGGACCTGAGTTCTGTTACATAGCACCCATGTAAAAGCTGGGTGTGGTAGCATGTGTTTGTAACCCAGTGTTGAGATAGGGACAGACATGGATGGCTCTTTAGAGTTAATTAGCTAGTCAATCTAGCAAAATCCATGAGTGCCAGGTTCAATGAGAGATCATGTCTCAAATATAAGGTGGAAGGCTAGGGAAATGGCTCAGTGTCTAATGATACAAGTGTAAGTACCCAAGTTTAAATGCCTAGAACCCACATAAAGCTGGCCACAGTAGTACACATCTGAAATCCCCATGCTCCTATAGTTAGTCTGGCAACACAGTGATGAACAACACACATAAAAAAAACCATGACTCAAAAAATGTGGACAGTGCCAAGCAACACCCGAGGTTGTCCTCTGATCTCTACACATGCACTATGGCACACATGTGCCTGTTCTCATGAACAAATACAAACAGACACACACCCTCTCACATAATACACACACACACACACATGCATAATTCACTCACATATAAAGGAAAGATATAAAAGCAAAACAATGTGAAAAATGATTTGGTTTCCACACACATTCCTGTATATAGGCATCTGTTCCAAAACACAAACATGCATACACACCCACACAAACAGATACATATATCACATTCATGCAAGGAAAGAAACAAAAAGGGAAAATAAAATAATAGGTAAGGAGAGGCATAGAGAGGAAGAGAAAAGGATAGGAGAAAACAGGAGAAATGACAGACTAGGGCCATGGCATCTAGGTGGTATCGGGAACTCTGGAAACACAGAGTAACACCCAGGACACCAAAATACTCAAAGAGAGATTATATAAAGAATATATTAATCAAATAAATAATATGGAGACTTGAGATCATCCCAGTTGGTCCAGGAACATGCCCAAGGTTTCCATTGTGTTGACTGATGTTACAAAAATTCTCGCACCATAATTATATGTTGACATTGATGAGGTCTTAGAAGTTATTTTATCAGCAGTTCTCAACCTATAGGTTAAGACTCCTTTGGGAGGGGTCTAAAAACACTTTCATAGGGGATCAAATATCCTACATATATTCACATTATGATTTATAACTAGCAAAATTACAATTATGAAGTAACAATGAAAATAATTATATTTGAGGGTTGCCATGACATGAAGAACTATATTAAAGGGTGTCAGCATTAGGAATGTTGTGAACCACTGTATTATTCTAAAATAAGACCTGTTGGTAAGTTAAAAGAAAATGAGCCCTCTTTATGTCTCTTTCTTTCTCTATCTCTGCTTCTTTCTCTTTCTAGGTTCATTTAAACTTGGGAGGAAAGATGACAGACCTCTTAAGAAGTGTTGTCACTGTCATTGATATATTTTACAAATACACCAAGCAAGATGGAGAATGTGGCACACTGAGCAAGGATGAGCTAAAGGAACTTCTGGAGAAAGAGTTTCGTCCAATTCTGAAGGTATGTGTCAAGTCTGCACATGTTCTAAGACCAAGATTAGTGGAAAGTGCACAGTCCCAGCCAATTTTGAGAAAATCCAAGTAATAGTCTTTTGAGCTAATGATGCATAAATCTATTAAATCAGCATATATTTTCAACACATGTTTGTTGCATACATTCCTATGCCCTTCTGGACTACAACTTTCTCATTCACTCAAGCTTCCCATTCCAAGTAAATAAATATGTGCTAAGAAATTAACAGATTGATTGATTGGTTAATTGATTATTTTAACAAATGGGGAACAATATTGTGGAGGTTCTTCTTCCACAGATCACAATAGTCTTTATTTTCTATTAACCTTTCATATATGGTAAGTTCTATTAACCTAAAGTAATACTCAAATAAATTAAAATCATATAACACAATATATATACTAGGTGCTTCTAGGTTATTTTACTTGAGAATGAGGTTGGGCTGACCAAGTCTTCCTTGATGTGTCTCTCATATACAGAATCCAGATGATCCAGACACAGTAGATGTCATCATGCATATGCTGGATCGAGATCATGACCGAAGACTCGACTTTACTGAGTTTCTTCTGATGGTATTTAAACTGGCTATGGCCTGCAACAAGGTTCTTGGAAAAGAATACTGTAAAGCTTCAGGGTCAAAGAAGCGTAGGCATGCTCATCATCATCAAAAGGAAGAAAGTGAAACAGAAGAAGAGACACCAAGACAGAAATTAGGTTTCAGACATTCAAGTTGGAGTGAGGGAGAGGAACATGGACATAGTTCTGGGAGCTCATTGGGAACTGCAAAACATAGACATAGGTCCAACTCTAGGAGATTGGAAAGGCAAGGTGAATTGTCCAGCTCAGAGGGACCTAGGAAAAGACACCATGGCTCTAGCTCTGGTCACTCTTGGAGCAGTAATGAAGAGAGACATGGTTCCAGCTCTGAAGAACTAGAAGAAAAAAGAAACAAGTTACACAGTAGGGACTCTAGAGAATCTGGGGAAGAAAGTGGATCTGGATCTGGGTTAAATAGTCAGGGAAGGAAAAATCATAGTGGATCGTCACATGGACTGGAGAAGAACAAACATGAATCAAATTCTACTCAGTCAAGAAAGAGTGGAGAACAAAAGCTTGGACCTAGCTCTGAAAGTTCAGGAAACAGTAAGATACAAAGTCATGCATGTGGTCACAGCAATTCTAGTGAATGTTGCAGACCACAAAACGCTTCAAGTTCTTGTCAGGCAAGTAGATCTGGGAGGCAAGGAAATCAATCTTGTTGTACCCAGTCAAGATGTCAATCAGGAACTAGTGGAGGACAAGGCTATGGGTGTGTCTCAGGAGGTCAGTCTTCTAGATGTTGTCAATCTGAAACTAGATCCTGTAGCCAGTCTTCTAGTCAGAGGGGGTATGGATCTCAAAAATGTAGTCAGCCACAGAACTGTGGAAGACAGCAGAGAATGGGTTCAAATCATTCACCATGCTGTGGATCTGGTACAACTCAATCTTCTGGTAACAGTCAACATGGAACCAGTTCCTGTGGACACTCTTCAAACTCTCATCAAAAGGGGTGTTGTTCGAATGAATTTTCCAAAGGTGGTCAGCATGGGTCTGGTTCAGGACAGCCATCCTGCTGTGAACAACATGGAACAAACTCAAGACAGTCCTCTGGCTTACAACAACATGGACATGGATCAGGTCAGTCTTGTTGTGGTCAACATGGTACCGCATCAGGTCAACCCTCTGGTTGTGGTAAACATGGGTCAAACACAGGTCAGTCATCTGGGTTTGGGCAGCATGAGTCTGGATCTGGTCAGTCATCTGGGTTTGGGCAGCATGGGACTGGTTCAGGTCAGTCATCTGGGTTTGGGCAGCATGGGTCTCACTCAGGTCAGTCATCTGGGTTTGGGCAGCATGGGACTGGTTCAGGTCAGTCATCTGGGTTTGGGCAGCATGGGACTGGTTCAGGTCAGTCATCTGGGTTTGGGCAGCATGGGACTGGTTCAGGTCAGTCATCTGGGTTTGGGCAGCATGGGACTGGTTCAGGTCAGTCATCTGGGTTTGGGCAGCATGGGACTGGTTCAGGTCAGTCATCTGGGTTTGGGCAGCATGGGACTGGTTCAGGTCAGTCATCTGGGTTTGGGCAGCATGGGACTGGTTCAGGTCAGTCATCTGGGTTTGGGCAGCATGGGTCTCACTCTGGGCAGTCATCTGGATTTGGGCAACATGAGTCTGGATCTGGTCAGTCATCTGGGTTTGGGCAGCATGGGACTGGTTCAGGTCAGTCATCTGGGTTTGGGCAGCATGGGTCTCACTCAGGGCAGTCATCTGGGTTTGGGCAACATGGGACTGGTTCAGGTCAGTCATCTGGGTTTGGACAGCGTGGGACTGGTTCAGGTCAGTCATCTGGGTTTGGGCAGCATGGGACTGGTTCAGGTCAGTCATCTGGGTTTGGGCAACATGAGTCTCACTCAGGACAGGCATCTGGGTTTGGGCAGCATGAGTCTGGATCTGGTCAGTCATCTGGGTTTGGGCAGCATGGGTCTCACTCAGGACAGTCATCTGGCTTTGGGCAACATGAGTCTGGATCTAGTCAGCCATCTGGGTTTGGGCAAAGTGGGACTGGTTTAGGTCAGTCATCTAGCTCTGGGAAGCATAGGTCACACTCAGGACAGTCGTCTGGGTATGGGCAGCATGAGTTTGGATCTGGTGAGTCTCCTGGTTATGGAAAACATGGGTCTGGATCAGGTCATTCATCTGGGTTTGGGGAGCATGAGTCTAGTTCTAAACAGTCATATGGCTATGGAGAACATGGGCAAGGATCAGGAAAGTCACCTGGGTTTGGAAAGCATGGATCTAGATCTGGGCACTCATTTAGCTCAGGGAAAGGGAAGTCTGGAAATGAAGAATATCACCATGAAGAATCACAAACTAAAGGTCAGAGCAGACAGGGAACTCCTAAGAGTCAATCCAGGGACAGCAGTAGACACCTTCAGGGTGGACTTGAGCATTCTCCACAGTCAGGCTCAAAAAGAAGTCCCAGAGAAAGCCCCGTTCACCCTGAGTCCAGTGAGGGTGAACATCACTCAGGAGTATCTCACAGACACTCTCATTCCCCTCAGGGTCATGGTGGATCTCAACATGGAGAATCAGGGTCATCAGGTCATGACCAACAGGGAAGACCTCAGAGGCAATCAAGGGACAGCAGTAGACAGCGTCAGGCTGGGCATGGTCACTCTCCACAGTCAGGAACTGGGAGAAGTCCTAGTGAGAGCCCCGTTCACTCTGAGTCCAGTGAGGGAGAGGGACATTCAGTAGTATCTCACAGACACTCTCAGTCCTCTCATGGTCATGGTGGATCTCAACATGGAGAATCTGGTTCCACAGGTCATGGCACACAGGGAAGACCTCAGAGGCAATCAAGGGACAGTAGTAGACAGCCTCAGGCTGGACATGGCCAGTCCCCACACTCAGGAACAGGGAGAAGTCCTAGTGGGAGCCCTGTTCACCCTGAGTCCAGTGAGGGAGAGGGACACTCAGTAGTATCTCACAGACACTCTCATTCCTCTCATGGTGGATCTCAACATGGAGAGTCAGGGTTTTCAGGTCATGGCAGACAGGGTAGTCCTCAAAGACAATCTAGGGACAGCAGTAGACAACCTCAGGCTGGACATGGCCAGTCCCCACACTCAGGAACAGGGAGAAGTCCTAGTGGGAGCCCCGTTCACCCTGAGTCCAGTGAGGGAGAGGGACACTCAGTAGTATCTCACAGACACTCTCATTCCTCTCATGGTGGGTCTCAACACGGAGAATCTGGTTCCACAGGTCATGGCACACAGGGAAGACCTCAGAGGCAATCAAGGGACAGCAGTAGACAGCCTCAGGTTGGACATGGTCAGTCTCCACAGTCGGGATCAGGGAGAAGTCCTAGTGGGAGCCCTGTTCACACTGAGTCCAGGGAAGGAGAGGGACATTCAGTAGTATCTCACAGAAATTCTCAATCATCTCATGGTCATGGTGGATCTCAACAAGGAGAATCTGGGTCCACAGGTCATGGCACCCAGGGAAGACCTCAGAGGCAATCAAGGGACAGCAGTAGACAGCCTCAGGCTGGACATGGTCAGTCTCCACAGTCGGGATCAGGAAGAAGTACTAGTGGGAGCCCTGTTCACCCTGAGTCCAGTGAGGGAGAGGGACATTCAGTAGTATCTCACAGACACTCTCATTCCTCTCATGGTGGGTCTCAACATGGAGAATCTGGTTCCACAGGTCATGGCACACAGGGAACACCTCAGAGGCAATCAAGGGACAGCAGTAGACAGCCTCAGGCTGGACATGGCCAGTCCCCACACTCAGGAACAGGGAGAAGTCCTAGTGGGAGCCCCGTTCACCCTGAGTCCAGTGAGGGAGAGGGACACTCAGTAGTATCTCACAGACACTCTCATTCCTCTCATGGTGGGTCTCAACACGGAGAATCTGGTTCCACAGGTCATGGCACACAGGGAAGACCTCAGAGGCAATCAAGGGACAGTAGTACACAGCCTCAGGCTGGACATGGCCAGTCCCCACACTCAGGGTCAGGGAGAAGTCCTAGTGGGAGCCCCGTTCACTCTGAGTCCAGTGAGGGAGAGGGACATTCAGTAGTATCTCACAGAAACTCTCAGTCATCTCATGGTCATGGTGGATCTCAACAAGGAGAATCTGGGTCCACAGGTCATGGCACCCAGGGAAGACCTCAGAGGCAATCAAGGGACAGCAGTAGACAGCCTAGGCTGGAATGGTCAGTCTCCACAGTCAGGATCAGGGAGAAGTACTAGTGGGAGCCCTGTTCACTCTGAGTCCAGTGAGAAAGAGGGACACTCAGTAGTATCTCACAGACACTCTCAGTCCTCTCATGGTCATGGTGGATCTCAACATGGAGAGTCAGGGTTTTCAGGTCATGGCAGACAGGGTAGTCCTCAAAGACAATCTAGGGACAGCAGTAGACAACCTCAGGCTGGACATGGCCAGTCCCCACACTCAGGAACAGGGAGAAGTCCTAGTGGGAGCCCCGTTCACCCTGAGTCCAGTGAGGGAGAGGGACACTCAGTAGTATCTCACAGACACTCTCATTCCTCTCATGGTGGGTCTCAACACGGAGAATCTGGTTCCACAGGTCATGGCACACAGGGAAGACCTCAGAGGCAATCAAGGGACAGCAGTAGACAGCCTCAGGTTGGACATGGTCAGTCTCCACAGTCGGGATCAGGGAGAAGTCCTAGTGGGAGCCCTGTTCACACTGAGTCCAGTGAAGGAGAGGGACATTCAGTAGTATCTCACAGACACTCTCATTCCTCTCATGGTGGATCTCAACATGGAGAGTCAGGGTTTTCAGGTCATGGCAGACAGGGTAGTCCTCAAAGACAATCTAGGGACAGCAGTAGACAGCCTCAGGCTGGACATGGTCAGTCTCCACACTCCAGAACTGAAAGAAGTTCCAGAGGGAGCCCCGTTCACCCTGAGTCCAGTGAGGGAGAGGAACACTCAGTAGTATCTCACAGACACTCTCAGGCCTCTCAGAGTTATGGTGGAGCTCAGCATGCAGAGTCTGGGTCAGGAGTGAAGGGTAGACAGGTGAGTCCTCCGAGGCAATCAAGGGACAGCAGTAGACAGCCTCAGGCTGGACATGGCCAGTCCCCACACTCAGGGACAGGGAGAAGTCCTAGTGGGAGCCCCGTTCACCCTGAGGCCAGTGAGGGAGAGGGACACTCAGTAGTATCTCACAGACACTCTCATTCCTCTCATGGTGGGTCTCAACATGGAGAATCTGGTTCCACAGGTCATGGCACACAGGGAAGACCTCAGAGGCAATCAAGGGACAGCAGTAGACAACCTCAGGCTGGACATGGCCAGTCTCCACAGTCGGGAACAGGGAGAAGTCCTAGTGGGAGCCCAGTTCACACTGAGTCCAGTGAGGGAGAGGGACATTCAGTAGTATCTCACAGACACTCTCATTCCTCTCATGGTGGATCTCAACATGGAGAGTCAGGGTTTTCAGGTCATGGCAGACAGGGTAGTCCTCAAAGACAATCTAGGGACAGCAGTAGACAGCCTCAGGCTGGACATGGTCAGTCTCCACACTCCAGAACTGAAAGAAGTTCCAGAGGGAGCCCCGTTCACCCTGAGTCCAGTGAGGGAGAGGAACACTCAGTAGTATCTCACAGACACTCTCAGGCCTCTCAGAGTCATGGTGGAGCTCAGCATGCAGAGTCTGGGTCAGGAGTGAAGGGTAGACAGGTGAGACCTCAGAGGCAATCAAGGGACAGCAGTAGACAGCCTCAGGCTGGACATGGTCAGTCACCACAGTCAGGGTCAGGGAGAAGTCCTAGTGGGAGCCCCATTCACCCTGAGGCCAGTGAGGGAGAGGGACACTCAGTAGTATCTCACAGACACTCTCATTCCTCTCATGGTGGGTCTCAACACGGAGAATCTGGTTCCACAGGTCATGGTCCACAGGGAAGACCTCAGAGGCAATCAAGGGACAGCAGTAGACAGCCTCAGGCTGGACATGGTCAGTCTCCACAGTCGAGATCAGGGAGAAGTCCTAGTGGGAGCCCAGTTCACACTGAGTCCAGTGAAGGAGAGGAACATTCAGTAGTATCTCACAGACCCTCTCATTCCTCTCATGGTGGATCTCAACATGGAGAGTCAGGGTTTTCAGGTCATGGCAGACAGGGTAGTCCTCAAAGACAATCTAGGGACAGCAGTCAACAGCCTCAGGCTGGACATGGTCAGTCTCCACACTCCAGAACTGAAAGAAGTTCCAGAGGGAGCCCCGTTCACCCTGAGTCCAGTGAGGGAGAGGAACACTCAGTAGTATCTCACAGACACTCTCAGGCCTCTCAGAGTTATGGTGGAGCTCAGCATGCAGAGTCTGGGTCAGGAGTGAAGGGTAGACAGGTGAGTCCTCCGAGACAATCAAGGGACAGCAGTAGACAGCCTCAGGCTGGACATGGCCAGTCCCCACACTCAGGAACAGGGAGAAGTCCTAGTGGGAGCCCTGTTCACCCTGAGTCCAGTGAGGGAGAGGGACACTCAGTAGTATCTCACAGACACTCTCATTCCTCTCATGGTGGGTCTCAACATGGAGAATCTGGTTCCACAGGTCATGGCACACAGGGAACACCTCAGAGGCAATCAAGGGACAGCAGTAGACAACCTCAGGCTGGACATGGCCAGTCCCCACACTCAGGAACAGGGAGAAGTCCTAGTGGGAGCCCTGTTCACCCTGAGTCCAGTGAGGGAGAGGGACACTCAGTAGTATCTCACAGACACTCTCATTCCTCTCATGGTGGATCTCAACATGGAGAGTCAGGGTTTTCAGGTCATGGCAGACAGGGTAGTCCTCAAAGACAATCTAGGGACAGCAGTAGACAGCCTCAGGCTGGACATGGTCAGTCTCCACACTCCAGAACTGAAAGAAGTTCCAGAGGGAGCCCCGTTCACCCTGAGTCCAGTGAGGGAGAGGAACACTCAGTAGTATCTCACAGACACTCTCAGGCCTCTCAGAGTCATGGTGGAGCTCAGCATGCAGAGTCTGGGTCAGGAGTGAAGGGTAGACAGGTGAGACCTCAGCGGCAATCAAGGGACAGCAGTAGGCAACCTCAGGCTGGACATGGCCAGTCCCCACACTCAGGAACAGGGAGAAGTCCTAGTGGGAGCGCCGTTCACCCTGAGTCCAGTGAGGGAGAAGGACACTCAGTAGTATCTCACAGACACTCTCAGTCCTCTCATGGTCATGGTGGATCTCAACATGGAGAATCTGGTTCAACAAGTCATGGTCCACAGGGAAGACCTCAGAGGCAATCAAGGGACAGCAGCAGACAACCTCACACTGGACATGGTCAGTCTCCACAGTCAGGTACAAGGAGAAGTCCTAGTGGGAGCCCTGTTCACACTGAGTCCAGTGAGGGAGAAGAACACTCAGTAGTAACTCATAGACACTCTCAGTCCTCTCATAGTCATGGTGGATCTCAACATGGAGAATCTGGGTACTCAGGTCATGGTAGACAGGCAAGACCTCAGAGGCAATCTAGGGACAGCAGTAGACAGCTTCAGGCTGGACATGGTCAGTATCCACAGTCAGGCTCTGGCAGTACTCCCAGAGGGAGTCCCGTTCACCCTGAGTCCAGTGAGGGTGAGCAACACTCGGTTGTTTCATGGAGAAACTCTGGTTCCACCAAAGGACATAGTGCATCTTCACAAGAAGTGTCTCATTCTACAGTTCAAGGAACACAGGCATCTTCTCATGGGCATTATGGAGACTCCTCCAAGCATGCCCCAGTTTCTCGTGAGCATTCTCCCCAGTCTGGGTCTTTGACAAATTCTGGGACACCTAGTTCTTACGATTATAGTGATAGCCATTCTGATGAAGATTTTAGTGGCTCTCATAGATTTTCTGGATCACAGCATGGAGAGTCGGGTTATAGTTATACTGCATCTCATAATACTCACAGGCAGTCTACCGACCGTCTCAGAAATCAATCTAGAACAGTACATGACCAGTCTTTAAGAAAACATTTTCAGTCACCGAGTACTAGAAACCACTATGTTTCTAGTCAGCATTGGAGACATGGAAGCTATGGCCGTGCAGACTATGACTATGGACAATCAGGATATGGACCCTCTGGAGGTAGCAGAACAAGCAGCCGCAATTCTAGTCCTTTGAGGTCAGCACATCAATCTATGAACACACATGGGTCAAGATATGGGCAGTCTCTCTCTCTTTCTCAGAATGTTGGATCCACAGAAAATGAAGGGATGGGAGGGCAGCTGTTAAAATATGGAGAGTCGGACCCAGATCATGGGAAGCCTGTTGATTACTACAATCTTACTAATTCCTGTACAACTGGAAAGCTAGTGTCTAATCATGGACATTCTGTAGTAACAGCTGAACAATTAAGTGACTGTGATTCTAATTATGGATACAGTGTAAAGGCAAAACCAGAAACTACCCAAAGCCAGTCAACTGATCAATCTGGTTTTGGCCATACTCAATATATTTCACTTCAGGAACATTCAGAATCCAATTCAATTGGAAATCAATCTGGATTCGGCACTTATAATAGGCCATGTAGCCATGGCCAATCAAGTGATAACCAGCTGTCAAGTGACAGCAGGAATAGAAATCAAAAATCTTTTCCCAGTAACTCTCTTCAGAGCCTATACTGTACAAGGACCGAAGAGTGTAAATATTTGCCAAGTACAACCACATTGGGTGCAGGAAGACAAGGTCAGGGGCCAGGATCTAACACATCAGGGATCATCAGAAAAATTAGTCAGTATGTAGATGACAAGGAAACAAGAGACTCTGAATCCAGAGGTTATCATGAAAGCAGGGAAATAAACTCAGGTTATGCTTATGTAGATAGCAACACTCCACTATACATATATATCCAAGAACAAAGACACCATTATTTTAATTGAAAAGCCAGTATAAAACATGATAAACCAAGATAAAAACTAAACCAAAGAAGAAAGTAGCATAGTAAGACAACAAACATTAACATGTTAATGTTCCTTATTTTTGGAAGTAGGTGGTATATTCTTTCATATTAACTGTATTACTACTTTAATGTTGTTTGGTGCAAGATCTTTTTGTAGACTCCATAGACTCTTAGCTTCTTAGACAAGAAAGTAAATTAAGTAAAAAGTATTGGAACTATATTCTGAAGTACAAAAATAAAACATATCACTTGGGTGTTTAAAATTTAAATGAACATTTAAAACTTCTGTGAAATAAGCATTTGCTTTTTCCACATGCCATGTTACTTGTTGATTAAAAACTTATCCAAGAAGCAGACAGTTTAGGAGTCACAATTTTCTTAGTAATATTATAACCCATCCATTTACTGAACAAAGAATTTGCTTGTTTCTTGGGTGGAGAGTCATATTTTCATCTTTTGTGACATCACTGGAATCTGTATTATTATTGAATTTATTGTCATGATCTCCTAGATAAAATAATCAGAGAATTGTATTGCATTAAAATTTGACAATAAATTTTTAATCTGAATATGGTTTCTCTTTTTATCTCTAAAAATAACTCCCTGTCAAGGGATCAGATGTACAATTTTCTTCTACCTCTGGACAACCAGTAGCAGTAAATACTCAGATGCTAACAATTCAGAGTCAAAAGAAGGGAAAAAAATCAGCCACATCTCATTCTTTCCTTCCTTCAATTACTGTCAAAATCATTTGCAGAAAGACTTCATATTGAATTAACTAGAAATGACTTTATTAATCATCACCAACACAGAATAGAACAAATCTAATTCCAAATGGCCATTCCCTAATAGAGTTCAAGCTCTGGCAATAAGACTTATGGCTCTAGACTTTCTCTACTAAATTTATGAATAGAAATATGCAAGCCAGTAAAGGTTATGGGACCCCTACATTTCCTATAGAAAAAAAGCAATTAATATGTTCCTGAATAGGAGAAAACTCATGAATTTGTTATTAATAGTTAAAAAAGTAACAGAAAAATACATACAAGATATTAACTTCATCAGAAAGTATACTACTACTATTGTTCCAATAATATTTTCCAAAATGTCAAAACCAGTTAAGAGCTTTAAAATGTTTTCCCAAGTTTGTGGTTTCAAAGTAAAAGCCAAACAAAACATATTTCATAAGAGTAACATTTTTTTAAACAGAAATTTATGTTCTACTTCTCTTTGTCCCTAATTCAAACTGTTTTTCTTAACCTTCCTGTGGAATTCAAACTAAGAGAAATTCCTGGGTGAGTATATAAAACCATTAACCCTGACATTTCAAAATGTGGGGAAGTACGCCATCACCTCTTCTGTAAAGAGGAGCCTTAACAACAGATGTAACTATATTATGAGATGAGAGGCCATGGGAGAACACCAGTACTAGGAAGAGTGGACCACTGTAAGAATCATAGACCTGGGACAGAAACACAGTGAGAAGCTAAAGATTCTGTCATCTACCACTCACAGCTCCACAACTCCAGGGGAGGGGTATTCTTCAGTTACATGTAGGTTGTGGCCTTTGCAGAGTAATGAGAGCCCTACCAAATTCTACCACCATGGATGAGAAAAATCCTACATATTAGAATATTTCACAACACTTAAAAAGTTTTACTTAGATAATAAGCTAAACCCCACACAACCTAAATTATAACACAATAGATAAAATTAAAGATCAAAAAATCCAATCATTTCACTGGATGAAGAAAAAACATTTAAAAAATTCAAAACCCTTCATGATAAAAATCCATGAACAAATTAGCTATGGAATTATTATAATTTAACATGCAAACACTGTATTTAATAAACCCATAATGAAGCTTGGCATTGATGGTGTACACCTTTAATCCCAATACTCAAGAGGCAGAGGCAGGTGGATCTCTGTGAGTTTAAGGCCTACAGAGTGAATTCCAGGACACGTTCCAAAAACAATACAGAGAAACCCTGTCTCGAAAAACCAAAGAAAGAAAGAAAGGAAGGAAGGAAGGAAGGAAGGAAGGAAGGAGAAAGAAAGAAAGAAAGAAAGAAAGAAAGAAAGAAAGAAAGAAAGAAAGAAAGGAAGGAAGGAGGAAGGAAGTCCAGAATGAGCTTATTGGCCCATTGAAATCCCAAAACATCACAGTTATTGCCAAGGCTCTTGTTTTCACACTACAATCTGATAGTAAGGTCCTATTCCTGAAGACAGCACTTACACATCTTTATTGAACATGAGAAATTTGATTGAGCATAGAAAAGTTGAGCCTAACTAGAAACATCACTCCTACTGACTAGTGTTCATGGTCCTGATAGTTATTCTATACACTATCAGAAGAGAAAGGGAATCGTCAATATCATCAATATTAAACTGTGACCTTCAACTCAAATGCCTACAAGACAAGCTGACGTAATTGTGACACAACCACTTATTGATTGAATTTAAGGACGATCAATGCAATGGAACCCATACCCGACTCTGGTAAAGTATTAAAATAATTAGAACGAAACTAGATAGGTCCATAAACTACGGAAAAACCAAATACTATTATTCTGCTAAAAGAGCATAGCAATGAAATTACTCCTAATGACATAATGCTATGTAGATCAGTACTATGTAGATCAATCCACATCAAAGAAGCATCTTGCACTATATGGTTGTTCATACAGAGACCCACAACTGGAAAATGTGCAGAGAGTGAAAGGCTGTGGAACCCTCTATCCTAAATGGAATCAAATCCCTACCCTCAACACTCAGGGGTCTATGTAGAAAAGGAAGCAGAAAGAGTATAATAGTGGTAAATGACTCCAAAGAAACAGTATCTTCCATATATGAACTCACAGAGACTGAAGCAGCACACACAAGACCTGCACAGATCAAGCCAGACAGAGTCCCACCCCTAAACCAAGACACTATCTGGAACTGATACCCACTGATAAAGAAAAAAATCAGATTTCTCCTATGGGAATATCAACCAGACTTCAGGGCATGTCTCAAGTTCAGAAGTGGTTGGCCAGCAGAAAATGAACTCAGTGGTATTTTTGTGGACTTTTTTGTTTTATTTTTATTTATTTATTTTCTTATTTGTCTTTTGCCTATATTTTTTATTTGTTTTTTTCTGGTTTTGACTCTTGTTTCATTTTTATTTTTGTTTCTTTCTTTTTCAAAAGAGAGAGAGGATACTGAGTTGGATGGGTAGGGAGGTGGAGAATCTGGGAAGAATTAGGAGATGGAAATATGATCAAACTATATTGCATAAAAATTGTAAAAATACAAAAGATATTAGAAGAGAAGGACTGTGTATGACCAAATGAAACAAACAAAAATGAAGTCATGTAGAAGGAGAAAAGTGAAGTAAATTTTTTAAAAAAAGAAAAGAAAAGAGATATGAAGAGGAAGACAGTCCATGTCACTGTTTGCAGGTAATACGAGTCTATATACTGAACAAACCTATACTTCCCCCATAAAAGCCTATTAGAACCGATTGATTCAGTAAATTTGCTTTTGCAAGTTTAGGATACAATGATAATTAGGTTTACTACACACCAGTAAGTTTTGCTAAGAAACCCAAAACACACTTATGAATAAAATTAACTTCAAAAATAAAAGACCTCTAAATGAATATTGCAGTTTAATAGTCCTGTATTGTATTATGCATATATTACACATAACAATAATAGTTGAAGAATTAAAGAATATGAATTTGACTGGGAGATTTAGGGGGAAACATAAGAAGAGGGAAGGAAGGGTAATACGATCAAAATGTGTTAAACTTATGTAAGATATTCTCAAAAAAATTAAAGTTAAGGATATCCTTATACCCATATGTCAATAAGTAATCTCTTTGCAACAGACAGAGAACACCAGAGAAAACTACAACTGATCAATAAATAGTTGTGAGCACTCCCACACCTAAATGTCACAGAATGTTATAGAAAAGTAGGCAGGAAGATTGGGAGCGTCAGAGAGAGGATCACGAACATTGCTGTGAGATTGTGTCTCCTAGCAACATCAAGACTATAACAACTATACCAAATTCTCACCAACATACTGCCTGAATATGAGTTGACAAGAAGGATACAATGAATATGCCAAACTGAATGGGGAAAGCCCAAGAGGTCTCAGCCCTACAGAAAAAACTACAGGCAACTGAGTAAAGCTGGAGTGGAAGAGGTGGACCTCCCAGGGAATAGCACTCCAATTGTTTGTTTAGTGCTAAATGGTCAACCCAGAAAACATACATAAAAGTAACATCATATGGATTTAACATATTATACTTAATAATATATGTATATAAAATACATATACATGCAATAGCAATTTATGTTGAGAGAGAGAGAGAGAGAGAGAGAGCGCATGAATTTGAAGAAGAGTGGGGAGGGTGATATGGAAGGGTTTGGTGGGAAGAAAGGGAAGGGAAATTCAGTCTCTAAACAAGATATTTTAAATGTAAAAGAAAATTATAAAAATAAAAGTGTTCCTTAGTCTACTATAGGACCTGGCAATCCCCCTCTTAGGCATATACTCAAATGATCCATGCAACAAAGACATCTGTTCAACTACGTTCATAGCAGCATTATTTGTAATAGCAAGAACCTGGAAGAAACCTAGATGCCCCTCAACTGGAGGATGAATAAAGAAGATGTGGCACATTTACACAATGGAATACTACTCAGCAGAAAAAAACAATGGAATCTTGAAATTCACAGGCAAATGGATGATGCAACTTGAAGAAACCATCCTGAGTAAAATAACCCAGTCACAAAAAGAGGAACATAATATGTATTCACTCATATATGGATTTTAGACATAGAGCCTATAATTTACACTGGCAGAGAAACTAGGACACAAGGAGGCACCAAGAGATTCATACAAGGTTCCTCACAGAAGGGGAAAGGAACAAGAGCTCCTCAGCCCATTGGGAGTGGGGGGAGCAGTGAGTGGAGAGGGAGTTAGAAGAAAGAGAAGGGGAGGAGAATGTCTGGGACCAGGAAGACTGAGTCGGGGGACAAATAGATGAGAGCAGAAAATAAAGGGAGACATTACAGGTTTAAAGAGAAAACTGACTCTAGAAAAATGTCCAGAGACCTACAAGGATGACACCACCTAACAATCTGAGCAACAGTGGAGAGGCTAACTTAAATGCCCTTCCCTGATAATGAAATTGATAACTAACTTATATGCCATCATAGAGCCCTCATCTAGTAGCTGATGGAAACAGAAGCAGACACCCACAGCTAAACACTGAGCTGAACTCCTGGAATCCAGTTGCAGAGAGGGAGGAGTGATAAGCAAAGGGGTCAAGATCAGGCTACAGAAACACACAGAGACAGCTGACCTGAACAAAGAGGAGCTCATGGACCCCAGACTGATAGCAGGGAAACCAGCATAGGACCGACCCAGGCCCCTGAACGTGGATATCAGTTAGAAGTCCTGGGCAGTCTATGGGACCTCTGACCATGGAACCAGGATGTATTCCTGGTGCATGAAAGGACTTTGGGAGCACATTCCCCATGGAGGGATATTCCCTTTGCCTAGAGGCAGTGGGGAGGGCCTAGACCCTACTCCAAATGACTTGACAGATTTTGATGATCCCTCCTGGATGGCATTACCCTCCCTGTGTGTGGGAGGGTGAGGTGGGAGGGGAGTCAGGGGACATGGGAGGAAGGGAAGGAGAGGAAACTGGGATCAATATGTAAAATAAGAAAAAATAATATTAAAAGAAGAAAAATTCACAATAAATCAAAACAATACATAAAAGTGTAAAAACATCTAATATTCATGAATTAGGAAAAGTAAGATTATTTAACTATTAATATTATTTAATATAATATGCAGACTCAATGCTATCTCCATAAAAATACCAATGATATTCTTCATAGAACTAGAAAAACATCTCCAAATTATTGTGGAAGCACAGGTAGAAAGCAGAAGCAGAAATTCAAAGAAAGGAAGGAAGAGAGGGAGAGAAGGAGAGTTGGAGGGAGAGAGGATACTCAGAAAAAACCAACTGTCACCACACAGAAGTTTAGTCTAAGCAAACAGGAGACCTGGATTCTGCATTGCACATTGGCACCAGGACAGCTTCTTTCTTCCCAGCTTATTATGTGGAAAATTGTTCAGGAGCCATCTTCACAAGATATCAGCAAAACAGAAATTGAAAGCACCTACCTACGTTTTCCTGTCTCTAGAAAGGTCAGGATGCACTAAATATTGAAAGACTACCATTACAATGAAGGAAAGACACTGGATCAAAATTTAAGTTATGTTCTAGAAGCACCTCATTTACATTTTGTATAATCAGAAGAGTCAGGGCAACAAATGACAGACATTATCCAAAAGAGAGAAAGAGAAGGGTGTTAGGAATGACAAAAGAAGTTACAAGGCAGCTTGAAAGCACAAGTAACAGAGAGGTTATCCAAAGAAAAGTAGAAAATGGCTCAAAGTTGCTTGGTGGGAAGATAAAGCCAAAGCCATGACTACAATGTAATCTAAGTGTCCATGTTGAAAGCAGATTGTCATTGACATCCTCAGATAAGCCCAGACATCTCCTAAGCCTTATGTCCAGTGGTGAGATTTGATATGACAATGACTTCTCCTGTGTGGAATGAGAGAATCAAAGAAGAAATCTATTTTGTCATTCCCCACATCTCCGAATCCTTACCTCATTATAGTATCTGGGTAGGAGTTGAGATGCTTACTGATGACACAGAAAAACCTACTCAATGAAATTGTAACAAATCAAAATCCTGTGTTCTTCCCTCAAGGTGAGGGTGAATGGCAGGGGGAATCACCTGTTTCCAAACCACTCCAATGTCTCTCTGCCTTCACCAATTGTTTATATGATAAAAATCTTTAAGGGATGGCTGAAATAAGGCCCTAATAACACAAACATAAGTGTTAGTAGAGGCAGCTTCCCAGACTGGGGCAAAACATTCAATATTAGTGTCATTTATTCCACTATTGATGAAAATCAAACCAAAATATGTTCAATGCCTATTTACTATTTCAGACACGTTCTTCTAAAACAACCTTACATGTCAAATATTTTGTATATTCCACAGGCAAAACTGACAACCATAAAGATTAAAATTTAATTTATATAAGCACAAAATAGAAATCTAAAGCCACACATTCTAGTCATTCTGAAGCCCAGATATCTTCAACATCATCATATTACTTAACACAGGGCTTTAACATCCAGAGAGCATACATCAAATATTGGGTTTCCCAACTTTCTTTACCTGAGGTATGAGTTTACATTCTTCCCTTTAATATACATAGGTATAAGTGAGCAAGTGTGTAGGTAAATAGATAAACAGATAGACAAACAGACAGGTAGATATGTAAATAGATAGATGATATAGATAAATGAGTAGTAAGATAGATATGTAGATAGATGAGTAGATAGATGAATATGTAGGTAAGTAAGTAGAAAGATAGATGATAGAAAGATAGATAGATAGATAGATAGATAGATAGATAGATAGACAGACAGACAGACAGATACCTGGTAGAGTTTTACACCTTTAAATGTTAAAATATTCTCCATACCTCATATATCAGTATCAGTCTTTCCTTTTGTTAAAAGAGAGTAGTTCAACTCTTCTTTCTCAAATTCTCAAGATGAGATTTTTCTCAGCTCTAATCTTGTCTGCTACATGGCTAACATTGCATGGATATGTTTAGAGTCAATGAACCAACAAACAAAATCACATATTATTCAAAATAATTTGCTCCAAGTAGCATTTAAGAATGTATGACAACATAAAATTACTTCTAAATGGTGTAATTTCAGAGGCTGGACAAGGGTTATGCACCACACAAATTTTAGATTTGAATATTTGGGGATTAGAGGGATAATCAATAATCTTGATTTCCAATAGCTTTACTGTTAGCTTCTTTCTAAATCCTTGCTTCATCCTTGCTAAAACCTTCCTGACAAGTTTTGTCAGGCTTAGCTAGCCAAGCCTGAAAGAACAGGTGGTTGAGCTCCACCTATGTGTGACAAAGTACTCATTTCTATAGCTCTCCTTCAACTAGAAACCCAAGAATGTAGACTAGGCTGGTCAGCAATCCCTCTCTGATTACTTTGATGACAGAATCTAGATGATCTAGATAATATGGGTGTGGTCAATGTGACATTAGGGTCATTCATTCACATCTATTCATTGGGAAGAAGTTAATAACAACTTAATTGACAGGCATTAACCTTTGTGTTGAAGTTACAAATATGAGAACGGCACTGTCTCTGTCCTTTCATAGTTAGTGAATATCCAGGAGACCAAAATGCAATTTAAATAAACAGATATGAATACTTGGTGAGCACCATAATAACTATACTAAAGGAATAGAGTTTGGTGTAATGTGATTGAAGCTAGTCCCGACTAAAGTGAAAAAATGGGATTTTAAAAATCTCAAGGGAAAAAGTAACATTTATTCTCTAAAAAATGACTAGTTCAAGCTTGGATGGTGGTGTTGCATGCCTGTAATCCCAGCACTCAGGAGGCAGAGGCAGGTGAAGAAGAAGGAGGAAGAGGAAGAGGAGGGGGAGGAGAAGAAGAGAAGGAAGAGGGAAGAAGAGAAAGAAAGAAAACAAAAAAAAGTAAAAAGAAATTTTACTTTCTTTTCAAGACTGACATGACTTGAAACTCTAAGAACTTCTTAAAGTGCATATAACTTCCCAAAGTAAGAAAGTTCACAGTGACAGAAAGGAACATGAAAATAATCCTCTATAGCAATAATATAAGTTCCATGGCAGCAAGGCAAGAGATGTCAGAGCACTAGGCCAGGGTTGGATCACATTGAGCTTTACAGATAAGCCTAGCTAAGAACTTAAGCTGTTATGAACAATGAACAATATTCAAATGGATTTTGGATGTCACATGATCATATTTTCACTTTGAAAAAAATATGACAGAAAGACAAGGTAGATTTGTGAAGGCAGTTCATAGACTGCTACAAACTCTGGATGGAAAATTACAGGGGTTACATGAAATGGAAGGGAGACAGTATGTTGGACACATATTTTTTAAAAAGATTTGAGATTACATGGAATACAGTAATGGAATGAAAAGAAGGTATTTAAGATGATCAGCTAGGTTTCTGTCTTGAATGAATTTATCCCCATATCTATGAATTCCTATAAGAATAAATTAATTTCATTAATCAATGAATTAATAAAATCAGTTGGCTGAATTAACTTAAATGAATCATGTCACAAAGTTTAGAAATAGAAAAATGATATACAGACATGCTGGGCCAGATGAGGCAGTTGCAGTCACACCTGAATATCTTCCCACAACAGCAAAGCTTTGCTCACTCATCAGTGGAAGACGTGTTATTTACAAACAAACTCTTTTCCAGATCCTCAGCTTCCACCTGCAGTGCCCTAATGTGTTCCTAATAACACATAATACACTTAAAACTGGGCTTCTTTATCCTAAATCACAGAAAACTATGTCCATTATTCATTCTAAATCTAACGGGTAAACTAACCAAAATTATATAATCCTTTATAATTATAAATTATAAAATCATTATAAATAAAAGACCTTTGAAACATTGATTTTACAAGTTTCTTCTTTAATTATTGGTTGATTAATTGATTGATTGATTGATGGATGGATGGATGGGTTTGATTGATGGATCAAGTTATTTTTGTTTTGTGAATATTTTCCTTTTGTTATGGAAAAATAGATACATAAGAAAATTTCAAATAATTTGAATAAGAAACATGTTATGAATTATGAAAGGGCAAAACAAAGATATGATAAAATGCACAAGCAAAAATACTTGACTGGCCTGTGGTTACTTATTTATCTTTGAAAGAACCCTTGTTGGAAATCACCTAATCACATAATCATAGGCTACTTGACTCCTTAAGATTAGCTGAGGTCACATTTCTGTTTAATAGAAACAATTACCAGAATCAACCCATACTAAATTTTGTGTATATTTGTGGTTATGGCACATGGTAAGTGTCACTCGTGTTTTCAATTTACTAGATTAGAGCTAATTTTAAGGCTTGGTTGATTTTACCTGCTCAAAAATTTCTCAGTTTCCATCTCGTTTGTCTTAACATGGTTAATAATAAACTGTAACATTAAAATAGGAGCATATGGGCTTGCATTAGACTATTTGAGTTTACATGCAATTTAGCACACAATGGGATATTTTGTTATTTTTTTTTTTGTTTCATTTTTCCGCAATGATCTGGAAAAATAGTCCTCAGAAAACAAAGCAAGTTGAGCATCAGCATAATATACCAAAACCAGTAACTGCCTCTCTCTGGAAATATCTAATACAATCATCTTATTACTCATCCCTAGAGTTTATTATTTTCTGAAAAGAAAAATACACTCTATAACTAAAACAATGTGAATTACTGATAATAATTTTAAATTTAATTAGAATGTACTTCACAGTACTAACCAGGTAACATGCACATGGATCAAAATAAATTCAAAACTGGAAAATATATAGTCAAATGACTAGATTTTAAGTGCAGAATATAAAAATTGTTTTTATTTCTAAAAAAGAAACGTATAACAAAATTAAGACAGTATAATGAATGGGGGATTTAAGTGATGCAGAAAGGAAAAAGCATAAGCCTTATATTTTCAATAGTAACTGTACAGTCAATTGATTGAGCCTAAAATTTGATTATCTAAGTTTTCAAGCTGATTTGGTATTAAGTCATTATTACCCTTTTTCTCTTATTCCTAAAGGATTTATAGACATTATTAACATAAGCAAGGAAAGATCTTTATATTAACGTTATTATCTTTTATAGCAAGTTAAATAAGAATAAAATTTTAGATACTTTATAAAACTGTTAGATTTATATTTAAAATTGCAAAAATAGTGACTCCTCTATTTTGAATGAATTTTGTCTATTTCTCATCCAGCTGAATACATATAAAGAAATATGTAGTACTTATCAAAAGTTAACACTGAATATCTATATGTAGTTAGTGGTGCTTCATTGTTGTTTTTTATAATTGTCTGTATTGCCTGAGGAATTTGTGCATAAAATAAGTATACAGTGTTCTTAAAATACCACTAAAATATAAAACAAATCATGTTATCATTTCCAGAAAGATGAAACATGATTCAGACAGAAAAGAAACTTGTTCTAAGTTCTGCCTCCAAGGTTCTGGGAAAGCATTTCCATGCAAGAAAACAGGTAAGATGCAGAAGAAAGCAGAGCCCAACTTATTAATGTATTTCAATCAAATGTTAGCAAAATATGGGGATATAAAAAGAAGATCTAAATCCTTGGGAAGAAAGCCAAGGATTTGCATGTAATGATGATGATGATGATGATGATGATGATGATGAATAACCCCAGATGGGCCTAACTTTGTGAGGCATGGTCTCCAGTGCTAGTCACGTTTCTGGTGATGGGATCAGTTTTCGCCTTGGAACTTGACTCTCATCTTCTCACTGAAGGAGAGGATTACAAAGAAAATTGCTTCACTACATTACTAAGTAAAAAAAAAAAAAAATATTTTTCATAAAATCAAACAAGTTTGATAAATATCTCCAGAGTGAAAATAAACCACAGTTTTTCCATATTTTTACTTCCTTAATAAGCAGTTATTTTCTCAGAGAAATAGTTATCAGATTTTTCTGTCACAAATCTCTGTTGCACTTAAGAATTACTGAGGCCCCCACAGGGCTTTATTTATATGAGTTACATCATCTACCAGCATTCTCCATATTAGATATTAGAACAGAAAAGTCTAGAAAACATGAATTCCTTTAGGGATTATAATAAGTCAGCTAAATATACTGGTGCTCATCTGTACTCCAGAGGCTGAAGTGGGTCTGGAGTTCAATGTCAGTCTGAATTCCATGACAAGAAGGCATCTCATATAAACAAATGCATTGCAAGTTAGCACAGCTTATTTTTATTTTTTAAAAAATAGGTGTTTTCTAAAACCTAGAAAGAACAGTAGCAATATTTCACTTTTTTTTTTTTTTGCAAATTTCATTTGTGCCTGGATTAGTAGGAAAAACAAACAAACAAACAAAAAAACCTCTAGTATCTACTTCTGCATGACATCCCTTGTGATCAACTGAATTGAAGTTGTAAAAGAGTCTGCATGAAAAAAGTTTGAAATAGCATGTTACTACTATGGGGGCAGAAGTTTTGTCTCTACTTGGACCACAGGAACATGTTTCAAGAAACACGACCATGCACAGTTTCAGTAAGCACTTTAAAGTGGGTGCTTTATCCTTTGTCGTTTTACTAGATTTTTACTTGGTCTTCTAGGCCTGGACCCACTTTTTGGTGAGGAAGGGAGAAGAAACGTGAGAAAAACAAGGACAGATTTTTCAGGAAACTAATGTTGCATACCTATCATTGTCCTGTTTTTGGATAGAGGGAATTCATTGATTTTTTTTTTCAGCTGCTTTGTTTTTTCAGAACTCAAAGAGCTTTGCAACCCTAATTATTAACTATTTCAAAATTAATCTTAGTTTTCCAAATTGCTGAAAATCATAGGCCTTTCTCAACTAGAGACTCCAGTCACTGTTTTAAGTATTATCTGCTATAATGTATCAGAAAGGTACAGAGGACTGTACATGGATTATTCCACTGAGTGTTATATTGACTTTGGAAATTAATTATTCTACAAATTATGAGAGTTATTAGCCAACTTTGGTTTTGTGGCTCTTTTAGATGTTTGAAAAGGGGAAGAACAATATAAAACTTTAAAACTTTCAGTGATTCACACACACACACACACACACACACACACACACACACACACACACACACACCTCAAGAATGGCTCTCCCGTACCTTCAATTATTACTTTGAATAGAAATTTACAACTGAAAATAACACTAAGATCATGGGACTGACTCAGACCCCCTGAACATGGGTCTCAGCTAGAAGGCCTGAGCAGTCTAAGGGACCTTGGACAATGGAACCAGGATGTATTCCTGGTGCACAAAAGGACTTTGGGCACACATTTCTCACAGAGGGATACTCCCTTAACCTAAACACAGGAGAGAAGGCCTAGTCCCTATTCCAAATGACTTGACAGATTTAAATGACCCCTCCTGGAGGGCATCACCTTACATGTGGAGTGGGGGGGATGGGAGGGGAGGGTGGTTGGGGGCATAAAAGGGTAGGAGAAAGGGAAAGAGGGAGGGAGGAAGGGAAGGAGGGATGGAGGGAGACAGGGAGGGAGAGGGATAGATATGTAAAATAAAAATAAATTATAAAAAAATAAGATCATCAAGTGGACAACCCAGGCCTTCTTTCTGCCAGTGCCTTATTATCCCACAACAATGTGACTACCACTCTCACAAGGAGGAGGACACATCAGCCTTCCACAGGGCTGATCACTCAATTCTATGGGCTTTACATTTTCGGTTTTAGGAGTGTGGTTCTCAGTCGTATGTGATCAATGACTGTAAACTTTAGCCAAACAAGATGGCACCTTCTATAGCTTTGTCACTCAAGGTAAGATTTAAAGAGCCATCCTTTAAAACAATATTGATATTTTTTTTATTTTTCATTACAGGCACATTACATAAACATATATGCCTAATAAAATGAGCCAGTTTCTTGCTATAAATAAATTGATACCAAATTATCCTATATATTAAACAATACCAATTACAATACACATCATTATTAATTCATGCAATAAATCATTTTATCAAATACATGCCAAGCAAATAAAAATTGCTTTTGAATAAGTTTTGAAATAATGAAAGACTATATTCTTCCTTTTTAATTAAAATATTTATGAATAAATTTACAGCCTCCTTTGATTTCATCTCAAATATTACTATGCCTGTGTCTTCCTTCCTATGGGATAATCACTGCAAAGCCAAGCTTGGTTCTTCTTTTGTTTTTTAAGACAGGGTTTCTCTGTATAACTCTGGCTGTCCTAAAACTCATTCTGTAGACAAGAATTGCCTCAAACTCACAGAGATCCTGCTACCTCTGTCTCCTGAGTTCTGGGGTTAAGTGCCTGTCAAAGCTTGGTTCTTTCCAGGTAACTACAAGATATTTTTACATGCAAATATAAGCACAAAGACAAATATTTAACATTTTCTATGCATTTCTATCTAAAAGGTGATCTTGCTGAACTTCTTGTTCTGCATTATATAGCTTTTGCTGAATAAAGTTAATTCATTCATTTCAATTGCTTACAGAATTCTATGATAGAGTTATGCCAAATTTTATATAGTGACTTACCCTCTAGTGGGCATTCAGGTTTATTTTCAGAATTACAAACAATGGTGTGTACTAATATTGTTCTCATTTCTCCTTGTTCACACATGTGTTTGTCATGGGTGTATCTAGAAATGAAATCATTGGCAATAGGGTTATGCAATTTTAATCTTAATAGATATTGCCAAACTATCTTCTAATTAACATTGATTGACACTCCCATAGAGGTGTATGAAAGTAGCCTTTCCCCAGCAGAGCCCAAATTAGATCAACTTTAGAAGTTCTACTAACCTTGGGCATCAACAATACCATCCATTTTTTTATAATTTACATTTTCTTTATGTATTTTCTCAGTCTTATTATCCTTATGAGTTTATTTTAAAAAATATTTAATTTTTATGTTTACATCTTCTACTACTTGACTATTATCAGGTGAGTTCTTTCTGTTCTTGAAGTGTCAATCTCTTCTTTGTTGAGTATATTATATTGCTAATATTTCCTCCCAATCCAATTTCATTTTAGTAGTGCTTTTGTCCATAGAACTTCTGAAGTTGTAAAAAACAAATTCATGTATGGAATCCAGCTGTAGAGAGGAAGGAGTGATGAGCAAAGAGGCAAAAATCATGCTGGGGAAACCCACAGAAACAGCTAACCTGCGCAAATGGGAGCTCATGGACCACAGACTGACAGCTGGGGAATAAGCATAAGATCGAACCAGGCCCCATGAATGTGAGTGTCATTTGGGGGGCCAGAGAAGTCTATGAGGCTTCTGGCTGTGAAACCAGTATTTATCCCTAGTGCATGAATGGGCTTTGAGAGCCCATTCCCTGTAGAGAGATACTCTCTCAGCCTAGATACATACGGGAGGGTCTAGGTCCTAGCCCAAATAATGTGTCCAACTTTGATGATTGGCCATGGTATGATTTACCCTCCCTGAGGAGTGAAGGAGGGGTGGGATGGGGGATGGTGTAGGCATGGGAGATTGGGAGGAAGAGGGTACTGGAATTGGTATGTAAAATAAGATTGTTTTTAATTTACATAAATATTAATTTAATAAAAAACAAATTCATGTACCTTTTTCTTCATAAACATGGCTTCTGGGAGCACATGCATTAAAGCAATTTCAATAAAAATTGATATTTTAGTCAGTGAATATAAATTTCTTCAGTTAAATAGCTGGCAAAGAATGCTTCCTCCAATTGTGCGGGATAGCTCTTCATTCTGCTAATGATGTTTCCTTTGATGTTCAGAAGCTTTTGAGTTTTATAAAATCCCATCTGTCAATCCTTGCTGTTATTTTCTGACCTATTTCCCTATTAGAGAAAACATCTAGATACATCTTCAAGTGTTTTCTCCATGATTCTCTCTACTGCTGTCAAAGTTTTAAGGCTCACATTAAAAGCTAGATCCATTTAAAGTTGGTGCTTTTATATGTAATGCAAGAGACCAGGATCTAGTTTCAGTCTTCAATATGTGGATATCCATTTTTCTTTACACAATGTAGTAAAGAAGCTGTCTAGCCTTCAATATGTTTTGGGTGCCTTACTTGAAAAGCAGCTGTGCTTGCATGGGTTTGTTTCTAGACCCTTTATTCCATTGATCTACAAATATATTTTGTGTTGATACTATGCTCTTTTTGTTTTCATGGCTCTTTCGTGGAAATATAAATTAGCCCATCCACTAACATAAATCAGTAGGAATCCTCCGAAACTTAAAAGAAACCTAGGACATCATCCTGCTATCCCACTCTTGGAATCAGACAGTATGTAACAGAAACACTTGTACATCCATGTTTATTCAGACACTATTTACAACCGTTCCCATCAATGAATGCATGAATAAACAAAATGTGGTATACAAATATTGGAGAATTATAAGCCCATAAATAAGAATAAAATTATATCATTTTCAGAAAAATGCAACTGGAGATCATCATATCTAATAAATTAAGCCAGATTCTAAAATACCATAATCCCTATGTTTTCTCATATGCAGAATCTACAGTTTTTTAAACTTAAAAAAAATCCTTTTACATTTAGTGTGTGTGTGTGTGTGTGTGTGTGTGTGTGTGTGTGTGTTTACATACATGAGCCACTGCTCATGTGTGATGGTCTGAGGACAACTTATAGAGTCTATTAGTCTGCTATCGCCTTTCATGAAGTGGGCTCAGGCAGTCAATGAGGTCATTAAACTTCATGGCAGTTGCCTTAACACTCTAAGCCATCCCACTTGCCCCCTAGGGTGGTTTTTATTATCGTTGTTGGCTATTTTTGCTTTTTATGACCTTTTCACAGTAAACCAAACCTCCAGAGTTAGCAGGTGTGAGATGCCTCAGAAACCTATGGCTGGGAAGTCATAGGCCCTACAAGGGAATTACTACTGCTGTTTTGCTCAACTGACATGGCAGCAAGGAGCTTTCTAAATATTTATGTTTGTAGCTGTAGATGAATGCAATTCTCAACCTTAACTAGAACTTCTCTATCCACTGAACAGTGGTGGAAGCAGAGATCCATGACTCCCAGCTGCTCAAGGTGCCAAGAATAAATGATAGTTCTCAGTCCTAGATAAGACATTTATACCACCCCCTCTACAGTCAGGTAACATCACAGAGAATACAGCAGGAGAGAAAGCAGAAGATAAGAAGAAGGGTGTGAAATGTGATCTTCAGGACATGGCACATGTGTTGTAAACAGTCTTACAACCACAGCAGTTGCCTGCACAAAACTGGGCATGTCAAGGGCAGTTTGTGGATTGGAAAGGAGATCATAGGACCCTTCACCCTGTTGAACTGTTGACTACTGACGGCTGCTGGGGTGAGAAAAGGCATTGTCTTCAGTCTTCAGTTGTATACATAAGGGTTCCAATGGATAGTACTAAATCCATTGCCACATAGATGACTGATTAAGATCAATGGACCACAAAACAAAACAAAAAATAGGAATGTGAGAAAATGACCTGTAGGAAGGAGGGTGGAGTGACAGTGGTGGGAGGGAGATAAAGAGTGTAGGGGTGAGAATAACCAGAATGCATTGTTTATGTTTATTAGATTTTTATCAGAGAACAAGTTTAATTGAAAATAATTTTTAAAATCATGAAAGCATAAGATGAGGAGGGGGATCACTAAGAGGGAGAAGGGAAAAAAGGGTGGTAGAAGTATAAATATGATCAAAGTACATTATATTCATGTATGAAAACGTCACAATAGAACCCATCATTTGTATAAATATATGCTAATAAAATAGCTTTCATCCTTGTACATCTTCTTCAAGTAATTTACCTTTAGTTCTTTTTGTTTTGCTCTGGTTTGGGCTTAGGTTGGTCATATGCCCATCTAAACTTACATCTATGTGAGCTAACTGGATTTGCTACAAGGCATCTACTTCTTTGACATTAACATGCTGACAAAAATTACTGTGTGCAGTCTTGAATAAAAAGATGTGAAATGTGACTTCTGTTCAAAGTACTACTTCTGTTGCATTCCGAAGCCCATTGTTACATGTACAAAATGTTGATTGGGACTTTTTCTTGCATCCATCCTTTGTCTTTCCACAACACCATGCTTAGCCATCGAGGTTTATTTTTCTAGTTGTTCAACTTTATGATAGCCCACTCTTCTCTACTTTGTTTTCTATTCCAAAGATAGGCAGGCTTTGATTGTATTTCTATATTTCCATTTAGAATAATTTTTGCTAGACTCTGTGGAAAGTTCAAAGATTTAAGAAGAAATCCTATTAAATTTTTTGTACTAATTTGGAGGCAGAGGGCCATCTTTTTCTAGACTATATTTATTTGAAAGAACATATCTTGAGCCTGCAAGATGGCCTAATGGGTAAATGCTCTTGACACACAAAACTGACAACATGAATTCAATTACCAGAATCAATTGTGGAAGGAGAAAAACAGCTCCTGAAAATTTCCTCTGACCTCCACATGTACACACACACACACACACACACACACACACACACACACACACACACACACGCACACACACACGCACACACACAAATAAAACAATTTTTGAGAACATAGGTACATCTTTGGACTACAGTGTGATGATCTAATAGTAAGGTTCCAATGTACTTATCCTCGGGGTCTGTAATGGTCCATATTGGTTATTAACTTGACAGAATTTGAATCACCTGAGGAACAATCTTCTAGAAATGCCTGTGAGAAAGTTTCTACCTTCATTTTAGTAGGAACACACAACCTTAACATGAGCAGCAGCATTTCACAGTCTGGAGTCCTGGAATGAAGACAAGCTGAGTGCCTTCATTCTTTCATCCTTCCCTGCTTTCTGATTGTGGAAGCAATGTTGACCAGCTGCTCATGTTCCTACCTCTGTTAATTTCCCACAACCATAAACTGTAGACTAGAACAGTGACACTTCCTTAAGCTGCTTTTATCACAGCAATAAAAATAACTGACACAGTGTTGTTGCTTATCAAAATTGAATTGTCAACACACCACAGTAGCATATGCATGTAATCCCTGTACTTTTAGAAACTAAAGCAAGAGGTTATTTTTGAGGACAGCTTAGATAACATAGTAAGATCCCATCTTTAAAAGTAAGCCAATAGGAATTGTAAAATGGTAAGAGAAATATTCATTGTGAAAACTCAACCTATTAAGATGATTTATCAGCTCCTTGAATCTGTTTGGATTCATGTTTGAATCCAAACTAGCAAGAGCACACTTATGTAACACTGATCATCTTTAGAGTGACTGACCAACCTCATTTAGTCAACAAGCAGAAACCAGTTGGAACCTGATTAAATCCAAATGAACTTGCTTCTCTTTCATGAGAGTCTCAGCAATACTATAAATAGCACAGAATCTTTAAGAACAACATCTAAACTTTAAGTCCCATCAAATTCTGCTACAGAGTAGCTTCCTGAAACTATCCAGGCCTCATTTCTCCCCCCCCCCCAAACTTTCCCAACTATTTTCTTCCCCCTTAACCTCTATTCAGCTTCTTATTTGACCAAGGAAAGACACAGAAGTCATAGCTCATTATAGACTTTGATTTACGTTTTTTTTTAAAAAAATGTCCAACACACTTTCTTTTCAATTTTATTTTAAAATAACTCATCCACATTACAACTCTAGATTAATATCCTGACAATAAAGTTGAGAGATTAAATAAATGCCTTTTATTCTTTTACATTTGTTTCATCTTTTCTAGAAGCAATCTATATTTCCCTAAGCTTCCTACAATTTATTTTCAATTTACATTTATGAAAAATAATATGAAGTTCAGGCCTATATACACATTGCAGCTAGTCAATCATGTTAACATATCTATCACCTCATTTTGTGGTGGGAATGTTTTAAATCTATTGGAGTTTTGAATGCATCATGATCACACTGAGTGCAATAGATCACTTCTGATCTGAAAGTCTGTGTCCCTTAACAGTGGTGAGGACTAAGCCCAGGGCATTTACTCCTCATGCCAGGCAAACACTTCAACAGAGCCAGATCTCCAGTCTCCATTTTGGATACTTCAGGCACCATCGTCCACATCCACACCACTGCTCTCAGCATCTCCTCACTGTTTTCTCTTATTACTATGCATTTGATTTTTATACATTCCATATGTGTATAAGATTGTACAGCATTTGGCTCCCTATATCCACTTTACTACTTTTTCCATAATGCCCTCCAGTTCCAGCTACACTGTTTCAAATCACAGGCTTTCCTTTTTAAAAGATAGGATGGTATATACTGTGTACATACTCCATATGCTCTTCTGTTCAATCAAAACACTTTATTACTTCTGTATCTTGGCTGCTTTTAGCAGCACGAAAATGGATGTGGGAAGTCTCCTCAGTACCTTCAGATGCATGCCAAGCATTGCAAGCTGAATCATATTGTAATTTTAGTTTTGATTGTGGGGAAATGCCCAAGAGATTTTCTAAATGGGCTCCAGTAACTTTATCTCCCCACTATGAAAAACAGCCACCTTAAAATACAGAATTTCTTAACCTACTTAGATTTTCTTTCATGGCCTTCTATAAATTTTGGCCATATTTTGTTTCTCCATTAATAAAATATATGGTCGAGTTTGTCTACCATTTTTCTATTGTGAATAATTCTTCAATGAACATGAATATACAACTATCCCTTCAAATCTTTTCTATACAAAATTAAAACTGAAATGTTATTTCTTATTGTCTAGGACTACACAATTATTAGTAGTAATTACTCACATCTTTCTTTTGTGTCTGACATCAGTGTTATATTTGTAATATCTCAACAAGTGAAGCATCTTGCTAAAGGACTTTGTTACATAAGTACTATCAAATTAAGGAACAACTCTTGTTCATAATGAGATGTTTTCACAGAGCTTTAAATTTTACTCACATTGCCTTTTGCCATTTTATTAGAAATGACAGCAATTTTCCCACTGTTCTACTCACTTAATTACCTGCATTCACTTTCAAAGACTGAACAGCTCTTGCAATTTCTGAGAAGCTTTAGTGGGGAAGTGCATTTGGCATTTCCTGGAGATAGTATGATAATATACTATTAGAACACTTGCATGTCTGTATTGAAAAGTAAAAATGGACTTCCAGTTTCATTTTCTTTGGCTTTCAACTATCTTATTTTCATATCAAGATAATACTAACCTGATTGTGTTTGCCTGGGAAGCTTTAATTCTTTTCTATATTCTTGGAATGATTCGTATAAACTATGAATTTCTTGAACTGTTAGCAGATCCAATTCATGGGACAAATAGATCTCCTACCTCTGGCTAGTTTGAACTAGTGGTTGATGAGCTTAAATTAAAAGATCCATACATAGATTCCTTAGTGATTCAAATTGTCTTACAAAAAAGAATCCTTTTTCTGTTGTTTTCATTATTAATGGAATTTAGCTGTTAATATATTTTATATTTAATGCAGGTTTATTGCATTATAACCAACAATAACATTACATTTTAATCATTATTTTATCTGTTATTAATGCTACTTTTATTACAGTTGTTGAAAGTAATGCTTGTGCTTTGTATTTGCATTATTATCATTTTAAAGAATTATACTTTGTCAAAGAAATACAAATTTTCTGTTTCTCGTAGACATGCTTTGCCATTCTTTTCCATGGAAACCTTAGTTTGTATTGTCACATTTTCACTTTATAGTCCATAACTATAATTATGATGATTACATATGTGATGAATTTTCCTGATTACCTATATCTCCTAGAGATTAATAATCATTATGCATATTTTTATTTTGATTTAATTCTTCTGTGTCTCTCTATCCACACAGCATTGTGTTGTTTCCTCTGTGTGATTTTAACATTTTCCAATATGTGATCTAAGTTTAATTTTTTTCTTTTCATCCTGTATCATTTATTTCTACTTTTTTCATTGTAGTTATTTACTATGATAACTTTGACATTCTAGGTTTATATTTTATTTACACTTCCTTTATAACCTCATATGTGGTTAGTTTTTATTAATGCTATGAAAAAAATGTATATTCTCCATTAAAATTATAGAGTTAATGTCAGCTGACCCAAACTCATGGGAGCTCACAAACTCCAGACCTACCTGGGACCAATACAGTTGTGTAGCCTTGTCTGTTTGTGGGACCCGGAGAAGTGGGACCAGGATCTATCCCTGATGCATGGGCTGGTTTTTTAGAGCCTATTCCATATGGTGAGATGCTTTGATCAGCCTTGATATATGAATCCTGCTTCAACTGAATGTACCATGATTTGTTGATTCATCATCTGAGGCCTTACCTTTTTTGAGGAATGGTTGTGGGATAGGGGGGAAGGTAGCAGTAGGAGGGGAGGGAGGGGGAATGGTGGTTGGTATGTAAAATATAAAATATATTTTATAAAATATAAAGTGTAGAATATAAAATCTTTTTAAAATAAAATATAAAAAAGAAATTAGAGTTGATGCATATTCATTAATCTATACATACACATTAATAATTACTTTGGTTTTTTTATTCTTTTGTTAGTTGATTTTGATTTTTAACATATTTGGGAGCTGTCCTTGGATATTTGTGAGCAATTTCCTTTTTCTTTTAGTCCCTCATTTATACACCTCAAAATAAAGTATTAGGTGTTAGAAGTTCTTCACAGGTAATTCTTTGTGAATTCTTCCATCACCAATATTACATTTGTAATTATCAGTGTTTCCCCCTTGTGCTGACTCAATTTTATCAACTTGACACAAACCAGAGTTACCTGCGAAGTGGGAACCTCAACTGAAGAACTGTATAGACCAGATGGGCTTGTCAGCTCAAGGGCAAGGGGGGTGGGATTTCTTGATTGAAGTATGAGAGCCTAACACACTGTAAGTAATTCACTGGGCCAGTGGCCTTGGTTCTATAAGAAAGAAGGCTGAGCAGGCCATGAGGAGCAAGCCAGTAAGCAGCACTTCCCCATAGTTTCTGATTCAGTTCCTGCCTTCAAAACCTGGCCTTATGTTCCTGTCTAGGCTTTCCTCAATGATGAAGTATAACCTATAAGGCAGACAAACCCTTTCTTACTTAAAGTTTTGTTTTATCATAGCACCAGAATGCAAACTAGAACAACCTCCAATTCTATGTTTTCTAATATTAATTAAAACTTGCACAAAGTAGGTTTTCCATACCTCATTTTTATCTTTTCTTTGCAACTTTGTTGTAGAAATGTCTTTTTCTAAGTTGGTTCTGCCGATGGGATAAAATACCATAACCAAAGCCAACATGAGAGGAAGGGTTTGTTTCAGTGTCGACTTTCACATCACAATTCACTCAAGGCAGGAACCTGGGAGCAGGAACTGAAGCAGAAACCATGGAGGAATATTGTTTTGTTTGCCTGTTCAGCATGATTTCTTAAACACACTGGGACCCACCTGCCCATTGTGGTCTGTGCCCTCTGTGTAGATCATTAATCAAGAAAATATCCCACAGGTTTAACCATAGGCCAATCCATTTGTAACATTTTCTCAATTGAGGTTCCCTCTTCCCAATTGAACACAGCCACTGTCAAGCTGATAAAAATCCAAAACAAAACAAAACCAGGACAGTCTCTAAAAAAAACAATTTAGAGATAAATGTTGATTTTTTTAAATTTATTTATACAATCTGAGTTTTTATTTTATAATAGAAAAGATTACCTACTCAAATAACCTAGAAAAAAAGCTAACAGCTTAAGGAAACTGCACCAAAGGGTAAGAATGAACTAGGACAGAAGAAACATAATTTCAACAAAGCAAATGAGCTAATCAAAGAAATGGAAGAGACTTTTAGATCTGATAATAGCAATAAGAAGATTAAAGAACTCAGTCCCTTCAAAGGATACAGAAGAAATAAAAGTGAAAAAAGTAAATCAGGCAAATGTGAATCAAAATAAAACTGGAATATAGTTCTTAATGCTGGAAGATGTATCTGGATGATGTGTGTGTTGCTTATTTTTCACTTTCATACCTCTATCTGACCATATTGCTCTCAACAACAGTAAGAATGCATTGCCATCCATGTAACTGCAAGGTCCTAGTTAGCCTGGGTATTGAGGGGTGGAAAAGAACTCTGTACTCACAACAGTTAAAATACATAAAGGGAACTGAGATCTGTGACAGAGCACCCAGTCACCACTTGCAAGTGCCAGGTTTACATAGTTGTTTACATTGACTGGTGTCTTATCTTTTGTATCTTTACATTGCCTGACAAAAATACAAATTTCTGAGAGGGAAAAACTACTGTGAACTAAATACTGTTTATATTGTGATAGTCATATAGGAATTCAAAACACATGGGAATTTTGTTTGGGTTTTTTTTAATTAAATAAAGCTTATTGAGTATTCCATATCCAGTTTTATAGATACAGATTTAATTCACATAACACATGTCTTGTTATACTAATAATGGACAAATTGGTGTCATGCAACAAACTATTTCAGACAATGATGCTAATGAGAAAGTCTGTGAAGAAAAGGAAGGGAAAAAAACACTGAAGAGAAACTGGGAAAACTGGGAATGACAAAGGAAAGCTACCCTACAAGACAGAAAACATAACACATGAGACACAAAATTTGTAATTTCCTATAAATGATATGAGTTACTAAAACTGCTTCAAGGAGAAACACATAAACTCAACAGATCAACAAGTATTTAAGTATTAACATGATAATCAAAGATTTACTTTTCCGTCTCAAAAGCAAAAATCACATCTGGATCATTAAGGCGTTCTACCAAACTTTAACAGATAGTTGCTGGAGCAGGAAAGATGGTTCAGTGCTTAAGAGAACCTGTTATTCTTACAAAGAACCAGAGTTTGTTTCCCAGAACCCAAATCAGTGGCTCACAATCATCTCTTGCAAGACATAAGCAAACGTGAAAAAATATCAAGATAAAAATTGTCTCTTGTTGTGTTTATCAATTCAATATGATGTTATACAGTACTAACAATTGCCATTTACTGTCTATTACAACGTCAGGCAAAGAGCCATGAAGTTGATATATAATTCCTTTAATACCTGCAAGAACCATACAAAGCAGAGTCCTCCTTACTTTGAATATGAGGAAACAGACCAGGAGAGGTTAAGACATTTGCTCAGTCATACAGCTGGTAACTGGAGGAGCCAGTACTCCAATGCAAGGCTGGGAGTTCAACGAGACTGCTGTCACCACCACAGTGTGGACTTTTGTAACATTAGCACTAACTAGGAGACTAACATTGTAAGCACAGTGGTACATAGAAGAAGTACATACAGTTCACAGTTCATAGAAGTACATTTCATGTACTTCATCAAAATCGTTCTTACAATTAGGAACTTCATCCTAACTTGAGAACTATTAAATCCATACTGTTAAAATAAAAGCAATTTTCTTTTGGTTTTTTTGTTTGCTTGTTTACTTGCTGTCAATAGTTCCCGATAGTCTGGAGTTCCCTTACTAGACCAGGCCTTGAAATCACAGACATGCACTTGGCCTGCCTCTACCTCAAGATGCTGGGATTAAGGGCATAAGGGCATGGAATACTGTAGGAGGCTTTTTTTTTTTTTTTTTTTTTTTAGTTGGGGGGTCACCAACCAGCTCCAGAATCATGACATGGAGATTTATTAGCTTAGGCTCATTTCTTGCTAGCTCTTATGACTTAATTTAGCCTGCTTCTTTTTATCTGTGCTTTGCCTCAGGGCTTTTTTTTTTGCCTCAGGCCTTTCTTTTATTCTGCATGTATTACTTCTGCTGCTTCTTTTATGTCTGGCTGGCTGGTGACTGCCTGGCTGGCTAACCCCTGTCATCTTCCTTGTCTCTTCCCCTCAAGCCTAGATTACCTCTCCTTATTCTCTCTGCTCACCAACCCTGCCTATCTGTCTACTGCCTAGCTATTGGCTATTCAGTTTCTTACTAGACCAATCAAGTACCTTAGGCAGACAAAGTAATGTGTGTGTGTGTGTGTGTGTGTGTGTGTGTGTGTGTGTGTGTGTGTATTAGAAACAAGCTTGTGTTTCATATCAATCCCAGTTCTCGAACTCTCCTATCTTCCCCTGTTCCCCCCATCAACCCTCTTCCAATCCCTATCCTGCTCCCCAGGGAAGGTGAGGCCTTCCATGAGGAGTCTTCAAAGTCTGTCATATCATTTGGAGCAGGGCCCAGGCCCTCCCCCATGGGTCTAGGCTGAGGAAGTATCTATGTGGAATGGGCTCCCAAAGTCCTTTCCTTTACTAGGGATAAATACTGATCCACTACTAGAAGCCCCATAGACTACCCAGACCTCCCAACTAACACCGCATTCAGAGAGTCTGGTCAGTCCTATGCTGGTTTCCCAGCTATCAGACTGGAGTCCATGAGCTCCCCCTTGTTCAGGTCAGCAGTTTCTATGGGTTTCTCCAGCCTGGTCTTGACCCCTTTGCTCATCACTCCTCCCTGTCTGCAACTGGATTCCAAGAGTTTGGCTCAGTGTTTAGCTATGGGTGTCTGCTTCTGCTTCCATCTGCTATTGGATGAAGGCTCTAGGATAGCATATAAGGTAGTCATCAATGTCATTATCAGGGAAGGATATTTAAGGTTGCCTCTCCACTATTTCTTAGATTGTTAGTTGGGGTCATCCTTATAGATCTCTGAACATTTCCTTAGTGCCAGATTTCTCTTAAAACCTATATTGGCTCCCTTTATTATGGTATTTCTTTTCTTGCTCTCCTCTATTCTTTCCCTTGCTCAATCTTCCTGCTCCTTCAAGCCCACCTCTGCCCTCCCTAGCTCCCTCTCCCCTTCCCCCATGCTCCCAATTTGCTTGAGAGACCTGTCCCTTTCCCCCTTCTCCAGGAGATTATGCATGTATCTCTTAGGGTCCTCCTTGTTTCCTAGCTTTTCTGGTGGTACGAATTGAATTGTAGGCTGATAATCCTTTGCTCTTTGTCTAAAAGACATATGTGAGTGAGTACATACCAGGTTTGCCCTTTTGTAACTGGGTTACCTCACTCAGATTGGTTTCTTCTAGTTCCATCCATTTGCCTGCAAATTTCAAGATTCCATTGCCCCCCCCCCCACTGAGTAGTACTTCATTGTGTAAATGTACCACATTTTCTCTATCCATTCTTTAGTTGAGGGGCATTTAGGTTGCTTCCAGGTTCTGGCTGTTACACATAATGCTAAAGCAGCACATTTTTACATTGTTAAACAACTGCAACATGAACAAATGTAACACATCCTTACACAGTTAAAAATAATATTCCACAACAGAAAACCACACCTGGTGTATTTTTCTATTAATTATTCTAAACATAAGTATCACATAAAACATTGCCAGATTATACTTGTAATTAAACTGATGGCCTTGTTAGAGAAATGCTAAAATGTGGTAAAAAGAAATTAATAATAATAAAAAGGACATTCTAGAAAATTTGAGTTTAAACATTAAACAAATGTTTAAAAAAATCCTCACCCTGGCTCAACCTCTCAAGTACTGCTTGCCACAGGACAGGAGAAAAAAAATATCCCCCAAAAATCCCAAGACAAAAGACCTGAGTTCTAAATGGACACAATGATTTTGTCATCCAAGCTATGAGTTGATGTCTTAAGGTGTCTGGATATCCTAAAAACAAGACAAATTACTTAGAAGAAAGGAAGAAAGGAAAAGAGGGAGGGAGGTAGAGAAGAAGGGAGGAAACCAGGGAAGTAGCACTTAAAGGGAATGCTGCTTAAAAAAAAAAAAAAAAAAAAAAAAAGCAGAACGTTTGTGTGATGTCCACCTGCACAACAACATGATTACTATTAATGTCAGAATCTGCGATCTCAACAAAAACAAATCATCAGCCTCACAAAGTCAAACTCCACAGCCTGGATCCTTGGGTCTCAGTGACTTTTCTATGTATCTGGTAGTTTTAGAGTTGTGGTTTGTGGTTTTATTGTTGTTATTGTTGTTTTGTTTTTTGTTGTTCATGTTTGTTGTTTTGTTTTGTTTTTACTTTTGCTATCAGTACAAATTACACTTAATATACCTGATAACTCCAGAGTTATTCTGATGTTCACCCCTTGAATCCATCAAGTTCTCAGACTATTAGACTACACAACCCTTTTGAACAACAGCTAAGCCATACATACTATTCTTGTCCCTGCTCTGTCTACATCTGGTTGAGAGGGGTGTGGTGTAACCAAAGGCTGAAGCTGGCTACACCAATAATCATGGAGATTATCAATCAAACATCTGCCAATTCTACAACATGTGGGTGGTGAAATGTAATGTATGAGCAACTGGGAGTCAAGCAAAAGGAAAATAAAGTCCATGTTGACAGAAAGTAAGTGCTGAGTAGATACACTGTTCGGGTACTAAAACTTCAGTGAGGCACCTATCACTCGGAAGAAGTAGGAGGAGGAATTTAAAGATAGAAGTTACCTGAAATTCAGGAGCAAGCATCAAGTCACCTGTGCTGCTTATTCTGTCCTTGATCCCTTGCACTCATGAAAACACTGTCTGAGTCCTTGTCCTTATGACTTATGATAGGAACTCTTGTTTGTTCTTCAAAAGACTATATCCAAGATTAAAATCATGATGGGAAAGATGAGCCCTAATGCCCTTCTATCAATTGATGGGATGTTAATTGATATCACGTTTAAAATGCCTGCTTATCTAAATACCTTATTCTACCGCTGAATTCTGAAAGACACTATTGGGCTGCCCTCACTAAGTTGCCCAACACCAGCTGTTTGGCAGGGTTTTAACTAGCCTATTGCCTCTTGTTCTTCACTGTGCCTCACCCTTCACATCCTGTGCATCCATAAGAACTGCTTCTAGAAACATCTCTTCCCTCAGTACCACTGCCAAGGCCTTAAATTAAGAATTTATTACCTATTCTCTTTTATTTAAATAGTCTTTTCCAACTTAATCGTCAATCCATGTGCCTAAAAGTCTTTTTTTTTTTTTACTGAAAGTATCTGATCTTGTCACTGTTCTATTTTGGAAAACCTTCCATTGCTACCCAATATAAATAAGCTAATAGATTGGATAACATCCATATAACTTCAAGTTAAATCCCTGCTCTTTTCCATTATACTTCATTCATTTTATTTTATTTTTATATATGTGGATTCTTTGCCTGCTTGTACATCTGTGTATCACATGTGTGCCTAATGCTTGCTGTGGCCAGAAGAGAGTGTCAAATCCCCTGGAATTGGAGTTATCGATAACTGTGAAGTGCCTTGTGAGTGCTGAGTCTAGAACCTGGGTCCTCTGGAAGACTTATCAGTGCTCTTAACCACTCAGACATCTCTCCAGCTTTCCATAAACTGCTCCTTTTAACCTCAGGTCCCACATCACTTCCTCTTACCCTCTAAACAGTGAGTTGTCTTCTCGCCTCTTGACATCTTACAGATACCTTTATTATGTCACACTGCTTACATGTCTGCTTCCCTCATTCAACTATGAACTCTTTGAGGACAGATCATGTTTTCCTCAATTATAGTCCTGTGACAAGCATGGTGATGGATGAGTTGTCAGCTATCAACACATGTTTGTTGAATGAGTGAATTATTCCTGAATATTATGACTTATTTACATCTGACTTTTCCTCAGTACTCTGAAGGAACATCCTCTCAAAAATATATTCTTACATATCTATCCACTTCTCTTTTGTCTACTTTATATCTATACTATCAGAACATGTACAAAAGAAAAGGCAAAAGGTGAGTGGGAGCATATTTTCAAATTTTACTGCCTTGATCTTCCACATTCTTCTCTGATTTCTGAACTATGCTAAACCCTATCTGAACGGAAACCATTGTTAAAGCCTTGAAAATAGATTTAGTATCTCCATCTTGGCTGAAATATTTTGCTCGCTTTTCTAAGGCTTCACCATCTCTAATCCTCACTGTTTGCTTCTGTGAGACATGAAATGCCTAGTGGTGTACTATTCACTGATGAAGATGCTCAGTGCATTTGGTGGTTAAGGCCACTCAAAGACCTCAAAATCTTATGATTCAAGAATTAAATTATGAGTTTCTCTCCTTCACTGCACAACATAGGATAGTCATTCTTTTTCCCTTATTTTGTCCTTGTTACAAGTAAACTGCTCACTTAATACAGGAAATAGAAAGAGATGAAAAGAGATGAGAGGACAGAAGAGGGGGAGAAAAGAGAGAAACTTGAAAATCTTGCCTGAGATCAATATTACTTTCTTCTACCAGTGTCCTGGAAAATTCAAGCATCAAATAGAGATGTATTCAGTTACTTCTCTGCTCTATCACTGAATTGCAAAGCAGGAAAATCAGCTTCTACTATGCTAAGGAACCCAAGAGAATATTGACCTGGAAAAACTCTAACCCCAAAAGAGCACCTCCCAGGAGATGACTACAGCTCCTGTAGGAAATCTTTTAACCACAAATTCCAACTCCCCTTCACTCCTACAGCCTCAGTCACACATCTCCAAGGGCTGATCCCTTGAATCGTGACAACCTGACCCACATCAGCAGCCCAGAGGCCATATGGCAACATGTGTCTTTCCAGTCTATTGGATAGAGAAAGGGAGGGACAACCAATTGAATGATTGTGGTTGAAATCCTATAATTTATGATTTGTCAATAACACTTGCCTTTTGGGGAGTTCTTGTCACCTTTTAATAAATCCTAGCATCTATAATATGTAACTATAGATAGTTGAGACACCTCTGAAACCATTCATTGCAATGAAGAATAGGAACTCTCTGGAGACAGAGAATCATCTATATCAGATCTCATGACTCTATATTAAAGACTTCAAGAAAAAGAATCTTCTGAACTCTAAAGTTACAAAGCTAATACACAAATGGGATCAGCTATGTTGGAATGAACTGGGATAGAAGTTGGAATCCAAATAACTTTTTGTTCACACAACAAAGTGGCATTATTGGATGTGTTGCCCATACAGTAACTAAACCACACTGACCAAATAGCATATGAATTTTGATAAAGTAAGTCAGAGAAAGGCATTTTCTTGAAACACAGAAAAAATAGCTCTTAGGGTGAAAGTGGGTTTTATCAAACATGTACCCTGATTCCTGCACTTGACATCCTCAAAACCATCCCTGTCTTGAACTCATTTCCTAGCAAGTGATGCATCCTGGCTCAGTGTAAAGAGGAGGTAAGAGGTCCTGAGTTACAGACCAGGATCCATACTTCTGTAGTTAGCAGTCACACACTAGAACTCCTGGTCTTCACCCACAATGTGAAACAGATAGATTAATTACTTCACGGCCAAGAAAGGCCTCATTGAGTTAAGTCACCCAAGTAATAAGGACCTACCATTTCCAAAATTAATTGCTGTAACATTTGAACAATTCTGATGACAAAAAAAATAATTTTTTTCTTAGACAAAGTTCTTTCTCACATGCCTGAGTTCTACCTACCCTAGCACTATGCAGCTTGAGCAAAACTTTTTTTCTTATAGCCACACATGTAACTGAAAACAGATACTGTGTCATTCATTCATGGCCTATCAATCCATCTAAGCCTATCCTCTTTACTACTTACCATCATAATCATGGCATTTGTTTCCCTTAGAATACATATCAGGTTATCCATAGCCTTATTGAAATGTGATCACTGGAAGTAAACAAAATACTGCAGAAACAAAATGTGGTAAGTGCCAAATAAAGAGGACCACCATAGATTTTTTTTCTGGTGAATCAGCTTCTTTTAATGTAGCCTACCATTGCACGAATGGCTGTCATAATATTGCCACTGTCACAATAAAACTTTTTTACTTGTGAATCTGTAATGCCTTTATGAAATTTATTTAGAACAAAGGCAACATTTTTAATTTTGTTTCTATAAAGTTAATTTTATACCACTTCAACCACTGGCACTTCTTGCCAAAAATCTTCTTGTATCTTTACTTTAAAATATATCTGCCATCTTTTTATATATTCATCCAAGTTATTGATGAGATACACTAATTATAACACAGTTTTAAAAGTCAGTCCAGGCACATACCACCAGAAATTCCCCTCCATAGTGATATGAATCTACAAGATTCAAGTCTTATGGCTACAAAATGCCATATCTTTGGGGACCTGTTCTTGTCACTTTTTGTATTTACTTTCTTTGTTTTCTCATTCACAATGGTGTCTTTCAGTTGCTTTGGATTAATTTCCATAGATAAATTGTTCAGGACGTGGGGGACTTATTGAAAAAACTGAGAACTATAAATAAGGCTGGGGAAAGAGGAGAAAAACTTCCAAGCAGCATGAGGTGTTGGAAATAGGAGCCCAGGTGACCTGGGATTAAGTCCTCCTTGCTCACCTTATCACTATCAGTTCCCTCATCTCTGAAATAGGAATAATGACAATGACCTCACAGGGTTGCTGTGAGGCAGAGAAGTAATGCATTGAAAATCTTAGCACATTTTTTTTTATCACATAGCCAGTACACAATGGAGATTAGTCTTATGATTAGCATTGTTACACCATGTTAAGACACAAAGACACAATAGCTATTGGCACACAAAGACAATTGTTACACCCGAAATTTTAAAAAGAGACAAAGACCTGTATTCTATGAGTGTTAACTGATGTTCAAAATGAAAGAGCCAGGAGTCTACTGAAATTGGGAATGAGGATATTAAAATATTATACTTTGTAACCTAAACAATCTTGGCAGCCCCCTTGTTTGCTCTTATTTCTTCGTGTTTCAGACATTGCTAACAGACACAAGGAAACAAAAGAAGATTCAGAAATAGGCAATGTCAAAGTGAAAAGAAACAGAAAATTGAGAATAGGGCATAGACAGATAAATAACCAAATAAAATATACATTTTATAAGTATGTGGGAGAAATGGCAACTTATCTGGAAATGGCAAATAAGGTTCTATGCACAAAGTGATGATTCAGGAGGGTCCTGGGGGTGACTGAAGTTAAAGGTGTGGGACTCTCACATAATGAAGATAGCATGCATGGATTTACAGCAGGACTTGTTTCTCTAATGTGACTTGTTCACAATGCTTGAGGAGTAAGAGAGGAGCTTGAAGGATATGAATGCATGCCTAATTGTGAAGGGGCTTTTATGTCAAGTAAAGGAATTTGGAATTCTTCGGGCAAAGAGCCAGCACACACAATGACATTACAAGTTCAAAGATGAACAAAAGAAATGGATCAGTGTGATATTCATTACAAATACCCAACTGACAGATGTTACAGTCCAGAAACAAAACTGTCACATTGTAGATGTAGATAGGCCTGTGTAAAGAATATAACTTTAAAAAGAATACACATCATGTGGCATAAGCATGGGAGATCGAAAAAAGAAAGAAATAACCAGTGTGAAGACTTCTGAAAGAGAGGGCACATTGGTAGGGAATACAATAAAGAGTTTGATTTTAAACAATATGAACTGAGGTGTAGCGGAGGCATCCAAACAGAAATACAGCTGGTTTAACACTAACAAGGAAATCAAAAGAAAGATAAAGGAGAAGAGTCTCCTGTGTGTTTTCAGGAATAATAGTTTACCCCATCTTCCCCACATACTCATCCAAACCTGTTACCAAGCTCCACTTGTGAGTTACATGGGAGGGTGCCTCAGTGCAATAGCCTTAAAAACTTGGCAGACTAATGGATTTTGACCAATAACCTTGTATTCCTAGTGATCACAACTTCTAACTTAAGCACTCACATTCTTGCCCATTTTGAAAAATCAAAATTAATGTCACTATCTTCTCTCCAATTATTATAGATCAATATTCATCTCATAGCAAGTTCTCTTATTAGCCGAGATGATATTCATGGTTAAAAGGGGCATGAAGGTAGGTACTTCACTTGTGATGAGTGTGTGTGTGTGTGTGTGTGTGTGTGTGTGTGTGTGTGTGTGTGTGTGTGCGTATGCATCCATATATAATATAAAACTTTTCTAGAAACAAGGAAGAATCAATTGACACTTACCAGGTCAAACTGGGAGCTACAAAACATAGGTATGGGGCGGCATACATGAGCCTTTAGTAAAGACCCTTTCAGAAAAATCACCAATACCATAAGACTTATGTAAATCTAAATTTGGGGCTTACTAAAACAAGTACATATGAGTACGTGAGGAAGTTGGGAAGTAAACATATGTCATTGGAGAAATAGAGGTGGAGATATGGGTGGGTCTGGGTTTGGGTAAGAATGAATCAGACCATCCCACAGAGGGTGGCTCCTCCCTGGATGGACTTACTGTATAAAAAGGCCATTCACTCACACTGCAGTACCCAGCAAGCTCCTTCAGCTGCATTCTATTCACTCTTCTTCTAAACAAGGTAAGGGGGAAATACATTTAACTTTGCCAGGTTAATGTTATGACAACTGGACACCTGTATAAATATGCATCTTTAGGCAAAACTCTACATACTTAAAGTTTTTTATTTACTTCTATTGTCACTATCATTAAAGATATATACATATTTATATATATATGATTCTTATCTTCATATATACATATATATATATGAATGGATTTTATTTTCAGGAGGTTACTTAATGCTCTCTTGCATTAGTTTGTCCATGTTTTCATTCATTCGACAAAAATATTAAGGCCCTTCTCTGCCCAGTGCTGCTGCCATTGTCACTGCTCTTACAACAGAGAACTATACAAGCTTCATACTTTAAAATTTACATTTAGTTGTGAAAGCTATTGAGTAAACAATAAATGAGTATGTTTATTAATGACAAGAATGATGAAGAAAATGGAGAGTCACATGGCAGCATAATGGGAGGGCAAGAATATTGTAGAGTGGATGGCCAGGGAACACCTCTCTGGTAAATTATCTTTCCTTTTTCTTCTTTCAATTCTTTCTGGTCATTGAATAAAAATTTCCATCAACATAGAATTGTATGTATATTTATGACATAGGCCCAAAAGTTTTGTTTTGTGAGGTTATACTAGATTCACAATGTTTTTCTCTTTTTCATTCTTTAAAGAAATCTCTGTGATCTTAATATGATTTCTTTCCTAGAACTTTAATAAAATTCACCACTGAAGCCATTTGACTAATAGCTTTTCCCCAACTGGAACCTATATTCAATTAAGATGCAATTCCCTTAATAAGTAGAGAGCTATTTACACTTTTTATCTATGGCTTGTCCCATTTAGGTAAGACGTGTATTCTAGAAATATCTGCTTCACCTACTGATTGGAACACAGGCTTTCACACTGTGCTCCCACTGCATCTCCCTTCCTGACAACTTTGTGGGGTAACTGGCTTTATTAGATACTTTCAGGGTGGAGCATTATCTTTGTTGCATCTTTAAGTTTGCTGTGTCATTATTGTCAGTTACCTTTCTTATTTTATTTATTATACTATCAGCCTTAATTTCTTGCTCTCATTCAAACTTCTTGAGAAGTATGCTTAAGTTATTAATTTTTTATTCTCTTTTTTAAAACCTACATTTAAACTATAAAAACCCAGTAGGCATAGAGTTAATAAATCCAATATACTTTGTTAGGTTAAATAACTCAACCTATTATATGAATGCTGGAAGATATTAGTATTACCATTTTAATTACATCAATATACAGTAAAATTTCCTTGTGTATTTATTCTTTTAATTATCACTCATTCTTTACTGCTTCTCTGTTCCCAAATAGGATTATCCTTTGATTTTGTTTCCATTATACTATTTGCCTTATGATGAGTTCTTTTCCATTTTAAGTATAAACCATCATAAACTATCATAATCTTTATGGTTCTGCAGTAACAACACACCAGGTATCACTGTTTGCAAAAGAGGGGTCAATCTTAAACAAACAAATAAAACTATCATGCAAAGTAGCATTTTAGCAAAAAATCAATTTGTTAATTTTCTGAAAAAAAATTCACTATGCTATCACACTTAAAGTAAACATTTAAAGTAAAATGCAGCAATGTTCATTATTTATAAGATCATTCTACATGACCCATGTCTATATCTGTCACTTTAAGTTGCATGAATCATGAATTTTTATTTTCCCCTTCATTTTGAATGCTTCAGAAGGCTTAAATTCAATTCTTTCAGGGGATAAAAATAAACTTGCTAAACTATATATTCAAATAAATCACATCAAAAATCAGTAAACACATTTTGTTTGTCCAAAACGCCATGATCCATATGCTTTAGGTCAGATCATTATAATCATATTTGACAAATTTATGTTTCCTATAGTATTTTTGTTTTGCTGTTATATAAGTCTAAAAGTCATTATTGTAATGATTTATATAATATATACTTATTGAGTTTATTGATATACCTACTATTTTATGGTCACTGAAGATAAGCATCTGAGTATTTTATTACCCTGCCAGAAAGAACAGCCAGTTCACCAAGAGGGACTATGTTGCATAGAGCACACTGAGATCTAGGAGTTTAAGAAACTACTATTCTGAAGAGATTTAAAGCCCCAAAATAGCCAGTGTCAGTTTCAAAAGTTACTCAATGTTTTACTTTGTAGATGGTAGAGAGAAGTTGTTCATGATCAAGTTTTGTTTGGAAAATTCACTGCTTAAAGAAAACTATGGATTTAAAGCATATATAATCATTAAAATAATAAATACAACCAAAAATGAAAGTAAAAATAAATTTTGTTTCACTTTTACAGATACATATATACTGCGGAAAGATGTCCACTCTCATGGAAAACATCACTAGCATGATTGACATCTTCCAGCAATACTCAAACAATGATAAAGAAACAGAAACATTGAGCAAAACAGAGCTGAAGGAACTTCTGGAAGTAGAGTTGCGGGCAGTCTTGAAGGTAAGATACAAACAAAAGCAGCCAAGGTGATCAGACTTTCTGTTACTAATCAGTATTTTAAGCCAAAATTGTATAAAACGTTACTAAACTGATTTATGTGTAAATGTAGTAGCCATGATAGGGAAGAGATAAAATTTATTTAGGTCACTTTAAATGTGCCCCTTTATGGCATTCATGAAGAGGCACCATATGTGCAAAATAAATACTATCAATAATTAATTAAAAAAACAATGAGAGCAATCTAACTTTTAGAGTATTATTGCCAACATGAAAGATGTTACTGAGGTATGCTTAGAAGTAAATTACATCAAGAAATGAAGAAAATTCAGAATCATGAATTGAAAAAAGAGAAGTTGACCTCGGAGAATAAAAGTCATGATTTCTAGCTACCTTTACATATTAACTCATATATTAAAAACAAATGTGTACCAAGAATGGGAAAAATTTAGAATTACTACAAATGAAAAAAGTCTACATAACTTGACACAACGGTTTGCTTAAAGACATAAATTTACACTGTATGTGAATTGCAAAGTTGGAATTAATTGGGATAAAGAACTGTCTTCAATTCTTACAGAACCCAGATGATGAAGATATTGCAGATGTCTTCATGGAAATCCTAGATGTAGACCATAACGAGAAAATAGACTTCACTGAGTATTTGCTGATGGTGTTAAAGTTAGCGAAAGCATATTATGAGGCATCTCAGAAGAAAAAATCTCAAACAGGATCAAACAGAAGAAGCAAAAGGCATTATAGAGCAGAAGAAGAAGAAGGAGAAGGGAAAAGACACAAGACCAGACATGGAAGAACTGATGGAAAGGAAAAGAATGGAAGATCGAGTAGCCCAACAAGAAGAGGAAAGAAAAGACATGAATCAAGCAGTAGCAACCAGGAAACAGACACAAATACACACAGAAGAGAAAAGAATAAGAAACATCATAATGCCAAAAGAAAGCAACGGGGAGGATCTAGTTCATCTGAAAGAAAGGACAGTACACATAAGACACAAAGAGGGTCAAAAGATCGAAGACAATTAGAATATGACACTGTGAACCAGGAAAATGCAAGACTACAGAAAGAATACAGACAACACTGCTCTGCATGTTACTATAGAGAAGACCAGGGCAAAATAGAAGAAGCAGAACAACAAGGAACTAATAGGCAACAATCAGGCCTTAAACAGTTCCCAGACAGCACCAGACAGTCCGGCTCTCGTCCCAGGAGCGAGTCCTCCCAGCGACATGCTGACTCTCCCAGGGGCAGCACAGGAACCGGCCCCCGAGGAAGACAGGAGTCCCCAGCCGGCAGGCAGTCCACCGATGGCCCCAGGCACGCCACATCCAGGAGGGGCAGACACCAGGAGGACAGCGCCAGCCAGGCCAGTGACAGCGAGGGCCACTCAGAAGTGGAAGCCGGGCACGGGCAGACCCCATCCACCCACGGGAGGACCACACGGTCCAGCTCAGGGGTCCAGAGGCCATCCAGCAGCCACGGCCAGCAAGGTGACAGCGCCAGGCACGCGGGTGCCCGTCAGGGCCAGCCATCTGGCCAGGGGCGAGGACGGTCCGAGTCAGGATCCCGTACCAGGGAAGCACAGGGGACCGTCGGGCGTGGACAGTCCGCTGACCACTCCGGGCACTCCGGGGCTGGCCGCACACGAGGCCAAGCCACGTCCACTGACCGGAGGCGTCGGGGGGTCCAGCGAGAGTCAGGCTAGCGACAGCGAAGGCCACTCCGAAGTCTCAGAGGGCCAGGCAGTGGGAGCCCACGGTCGCTCCGGGGCCAGCCAGAGGCGCGAGCAGCAGACATCCTCTCGAGGCCAGCAGGGCTCTGGAGCCTACCTCATGTACTACTACGAAGAAGAACACGAACACGAACACGAGCACGAGCATGGACAGGGACACGGACACGAACACGAACAAGGACACGGACAAGGACACGGACACAACCACGCCGAGTCTGGCCACAGAGAGCAGCAGAGGTCCAGTGGCAGGGCTGCTCAGGGGACCCGCCATGAGCAAGGAAGGGACAGCGCCAGGCTCGGGGGTTCTCAGGAAGGACGCAGCTCCTCTGGACACCAGGCCGGGTCCCCACGAGCTAGAGAGGGCCAGGGCTCACACAGGGAGCAGGCAAGGGACAGCTCTGAGCACCGCCAGTCCAGAAGGGGCCAGGAAGAACACCACGACGGCCCCAGACGCTCGGGATCAAGGCAAGGCCAGGTAGGCCCCCACACTCGCCCCGACTCCACCCATGGTCAGGCAGGCCACAGAGGCACACCAAGCAGGCAGCCACCTGTCCGCGAACAGTCCCCAGACAGCACCAGACAGTCCGGCTCTCGTCCCAGGAGCGAGTCCTCCCAGCGACATGCTGACTCTCCCAGGGGCAGCACAGGAACCGGCCCCCGAGGAAGACAGGAGTCCCCAGCCGGCCGGCAGTCCACCGATGGCCCCAGGCACGCCACATCCAGGAGGGGCAGACACCAGGAGGACAGCGCCAGCCAGGCCAGTGACAGCGAGGGCCACTCAGAAGTGGAAGCCGGGCACGGGCAGACCCCATCCACCCACGGGAGGACCACACGGTCCAGCTCAGGGGTCCAGAGGCCATCCAGCAGCCACGGCCAGCAAGGTGACAGCGCCAGGCACGCGGGTGCCCGTCAGGGCCAGCCATCTGGCCAGGGGCGAGGACGGTCCGAGTCAGGATCCCGTACCAGGGAAGCACAGGGGACCGTCGGGCGTGGACAGTCCGCTGACCACTCCGGGCACTCCGGGGCTGGCCGCACACGAGGCCAAGCCACGTCCACTGACCGGAGGCGTCGGGGGTCCAGCGAGAGTCAGGCTAGCGACAGCGAAGGCCACTCCGAAGTCTCAGAGGGCCAGGCAGTGGGAGCCCACGGTCGCTCCGGGGCCAGCCAGAGGCGCGAGCAGCAGACATCCTCTCGAGGCCAGCAGGGCTCTGGAGCCTACCTCATGTACTACTACGAAGAAGAACACGAACACGAACACGAGCACGAGCATGGACAGGGACACGGACACGAACACGAACAAGGACACGGACAAGGACACGGACACAACCACGCCGAGTCTGGCCACAGAGAGCAGCAGAGGTCCAGTGGCAGGGCTGCTCAGGGGACCCGCCATGAGCAAGGAAGGGACAGCGCCAGGCTCGGGGGTTCTCAGGAAGGACGCAGCTCCTCTGGACACCAGGCCGGGTCCCCACGAGCTAGAGAGGGCCAGGGCTCACACAGGGAGCAGGCAAGGGACAGCTCTGAGCACCGCCAGTCCAGAAGGGGCCAGGAAGAACACCACGACGGCCCCAGACGCTCGGGATCAAGGCAAGGCCAGGTAGGCCCCCACACTCGCCCCGACTCCACCCATGGTCAGGCAGGCCACAGAGGCACACCAAGCAGGCAGCCACCTGTCCGCGAACAGTCCCCAGACAGCACCAGACAGTCCGGCTCTCGTCCCAGGAGCGAGTCCTCCCAGCGACATGCTGACTCTCCCAGGGGCAGCACAGGGAACCGGCCCCCGAGGAAGACAGGAGTCCCCAGCCGGCCGGCAGTCCACCGATGGCCCCAGGCACGCCACATCCAGGAGGGGCAGACACCAGGAGGACAGCGCCAGCCAGGCCAGTGACAGCGAGGGCCACTCAGAAGTCGAAGCCGGGCACGGGCAGACCCCATCCACCCACGGGAGGACCACACGGTCCAGCTCAGGGGTCCAGAGGCCATCCAGCAGCCACGGCCAGCAAGGTGACAGCGCCAGGCACGCGGGTGCCCGTCAGGGCCAGCCATCTGGCCAGGGGCGAGGACGGTCCGAGTCAGGATCCCGTACCAGGGAAGCACAGGGGACCGTCGGGCGTGGACAGTCCGCTGACCACTCCGGGCACTCCGGGGCTGGCCGCACACGAGGCCAAGCCACGTCCACTGACCGGAGGCGTCGGGGGTCCAGCGAGAGTCAGGCTAGCGACAGCGAAGGCCACTCCGAAGTCTCAGAGGGCCAGGCAGTGGGAGCCCACGGTCGCTCCGGGGGCCAGCCAGAGGCGCGAGCAGCAGACATCCTCTCGAGGCCAGCAGGGCTCTGGAGCCTACCTCATGTACTACTACGAAGAAGAACACGAACACGAACACGAGCACGAGCATGGACAGGGACACGGACACGAACACGAACAAGGACACGGACAAGGACACGGACACAACCACGCCGAGTCTGGCCACAGAGAGCAGCAGAGGTCCAGTGGCAGGGCTGCTCAGGGGACCCGCCATGAGCAAGGAAGGGACAGCGCCAGGCTCGGGGGTTCTCAGGAAGGACGCAGCTCCTCTGGACACCAGGCCGGGTCCCCACGAGCTAGAGAGGGCCAGGGCTCACACAGGGAGCAGGCAAGGGACAGCTCTGAGCACCGCCAGTCCAGAAGGGGCCAGGAAGAACACCACGACGGCCCCAGACGCTCGGGATCAAGGCAAGGCCAGGTAGGCCCCCACACTCGCCCCGACTCCACCCATGGTCAGGCAGGCCACAGAGGCACACCAAGCAGGCAGCCACCTGTCCGCGAACAGTCCCCAGACAGCACCAGACAGTCCGGCTCTCGTCCCAGGAGCGAGTCCTCCCAGCGACATGCTGACTCTCCCAGGGGCAGCACAGGAACCGGCCCCCGAGGAAGGCAGGAGTCCCCAGCCGGCCGGCAGTCCACCGATGGCCCCAGGCACGCCACATCCAGGAGGGGCAGACACCAGGAGGACAGCGCCAGCCAGGCCAGTGACAGCGAGGGCCACTCAGAAGTGGAAGCCGGGCACAGGCAGACCCCATCCACCCACGGGAGGACCACACGGTCCAGCTCAGGGGTCCAGAGGCCATCCAGCAGCCACGGCCAGCAAGGTGACAGCGCCAGGCACGCGGGTGCCCGTCAGGGCCAGCCATCTGGCCAGGGGCGAGGACGGTCCGAGTCAGGATCCCGTACCAGGGAAGCACAGGGGACCGTCGGGCGTGGACAGTCCGCTGACCACTCCGGGCACTCCGGGGCTGGCCGCACACGAGGCCAAGCCACGTCCACTGACCGGAGGCGTCGGGGGTCCAGCGAGAGTCAGGCTAGCGACAGCGAAGGCCACTCCGAAGTCTCAGAGGGCCAGGCAGTGGGAGCCCACGGTCGCTCCGGGGCCAGCCAGAGGCGCGAGCAGCAGACATCCTCTCGAGGCCAGCAGGGCTCTGGAGCCTACCTCATGTACTACTACGAAGAAGAACACGAACACGAACACGAGCACGAGCATGGACAGGGACACGGACACGAACACGAACAAGGACACGGACAAGGACACGGACACAACCACGCCGAGTCTGGCCACAGAGAGCAGCAGAGGTCCAGTGGCAGGGCTGCTCAGGGGACCCGCCATGAGCAAGGAAGGGACAGCGCCAGGCTCGGGGGTTCTCAGGAAGGACTCAGCTCCTCTGGACACCAGGCCGGGTCCCCACGAGCTAGAGAGGGCCAGGGCTCACACAGGGAGCAGGCAAGGGACAGCTCTGAGCACCGCCAGTCCAGAAGGGGCCAGGAAGAACACCACGACGGCCCCAGACGCTCGGGATCAAGGCAAGGCCAGGTAGGCCCCCACACTCGCCCCGACTCCACCCATGGTCAGGCAGGCCACAGAGGCACACCAAGCAGGCAGCCACCTGTCCGCGAACAGTCCCCAGACAGCACCAGACAGTCCGGCTCTCGTCCCAGGAGCGAGTCCTCCCAGCGACATGCTGACTCTCCCAGGGGCAGCACAGGAACCGGCCCCCGAGGAAGACAGGAGTCCCCAGCCGGCCGGCAGTCCACGGATGGCCCCAGGCACGCCACATCCAGGAGGGGCAGACACCAGGAGGACAGCGCCAGCCAGGCCAGTGACAGCGAGGGCCACTCAGAGGTGGAAGCCGGGCACGGGCAGACCCCATCCACCCACGGGAGGACCACACGGTCCAGCTCAGGGGTCCAGAGGCCATCCAGCAGCCACGGCCAGCAAGGTGACAGCGCCAGGCACGCGGGTGCCCGTCAGGGCCAGCCATCTGGCCAGGGGCGAGGACGGTCCGAGTCAGGATCCCGTACCAGGGAAGCACAGGGGACCGTCGGGCGTGGACAGTCCGCTGACCACTCCGGGCACTCCGGGGCTGGCCGCACACGAGGCCAAGCCACGTCCACTGACCGGAGGCGTCGGGGGTCCAGCGAGAGTCAGGCTAGCGACAGCGAAGGCCACTCCGAAGTCTCAGAGGGCCAGGCAGTGGGAGCCCACGGTCGCTCCGGGGCCAGCCAGAGGCGCGAGCAGCAGACATCCTCTCGAGGCCAGCAGGGCTCTGGAGCCTACCTCATGTACTACTACGAAGAAGAACACGAACACGAACACGAGCACGAGCATGGACAGGGACACGGACACGAACACGAACAAGGACACGGACAAGGACACGGACACAACCACGCCGAGTCTGGCCACAGAGAGCAGCAGAGGTCCAGTGGCAGGGCTGCTCAGGGGACCCGCCATGAGCAAGGAAGGGACAGCGCCAGGCTCGGGGGTTCTCAGGAAGGACGCAGCTCCTCTGGACACCAGGCCGGGTCCCCACGAGCTAGAGAGGGCCAGGGCTCACACAGGGAGCAGGCAAGGGACAGCTCTGAGCACCGCCAGTCCAGAAGGGGCCAGGAAGAACACCACGACGGCCCCAGACGCTCGGGATCAAGGCAAGGCCAGGTAGGCCCCCACACTCGCCCCGACTCCACCCATGGTCAGGCAGGCCACAGAGGCACACCAAGCAGGCAGCCACCTGTCCGCGAACAGTCCCCAGACAGCACCAGACAGTCCGGCTCTCGTCCCAGGAGCGAGTCCTCCCAGCGACATGCTGACTCTCCCAGGGGCAGCACAGGAACCGGCCCCCGAGGAAGACAGGAGTCCCCAGCCGGCAGGCAGTCCACCGATGGCCCCAGGCACGCCACATCCAGGAGGGGCAGACACCAGGAGGACAGCGCCAGCCAGGCCAGTGACAGCGAGGGCCACTCAGAAGTCGAAGCCGGGCACGGGCAGACCCCATCCACCCACGGGAGGACCACACGGTCCAGCTCAGGGGTCCAGAGGCCATCCAGCAGCCACGGCCAGCAAGGTGACAGCGCCAGGCACGCGGGTGCCCGTCAGGGCCAGCCATCTGGCCAGGGGCGAGGACGGTCCGAGTCAGGATCCCGTACCAGGGAAGCACAGGGGACCGTCGGGCGTGGACAGTCCGCTGACCACTCCGGGCACTCCGGGGCTGGCCGCACACGAGGCCAAGCCACGTCCACTGACCGGAGGCGTCGGGGGTCCAGCGAGAGTCAGGCTAGCGACAGCGAAGGCCACTCCGAAGTCTCAGAGGGCCAGGCAGTGGGAGCCCACGGTCGCTCCGGGGCCAGCCAGAGGCGCGAGCAGCAGACATCCTCTCGAGGCCAGCAGGGCTCTGGAGCCTACCTCATGTACTACTACGAAGAAGAACACGAACACGAACACGAGCACGAGCATGGACAGGGACACGGACACGAACACGAACAAGGACACGGACAAGGACACGGACACAACCACGCCGAGTCTGGCCACAGAGAGCAGCAGAGGTCCAGTGGCAGGGCTGCTCAGGGGACCCGCCATGAGCAAGGAAGGGACAGCGCCAGGCTCGGGGGTTCTCAGGAAGGACGCAGCTCCTCTGGACACCAGGCCGGGTCCCCACGAGCTAGAGAGGGCCAGGGCTCACACAGGGAGCAGGCAAGGGACAGCTCTGAGCACCGCCAGTCCAGAAGGGGCCAGGAAGAACACCACGACGGCCCCAGACGCTCGGGATCAAGGCAAGGCCAGGTAGGCCCCCACACTCGCCCCGACTCCACCCATGGTCAGGCAGGCCACAGAGGCACACCAAGCAGGCAGCCACCTGTCCGCGAACAGTCCCCAGACAGCACCAGACAGTCCGGCTCTCGTCCCAGGAGCGAGTCCTCCCAGCGACATGCTGACTCTCCCAGGGGCAGCACAGGAACCGGCCCCCGAGGAAGACAGGAGTCCCCAGCCGGCCGGCAGTCCACGGATGGCCCCAGGCACGCCACATCCAGGAGGGGCAGACACCAGGAGGACAGCGCCAGCCAGGCCAGTGACAGCGAGGGCCACTCAGAGGTCGAAGCCGGGCACGGGCAGACCACATCCACCCACGGGAGGACCACACGGTCCAGCTCAGGGGTCCAGAGGCCATCCAGCAGCCACGGCCAGCAAGGTGACAGCGCCAGGCACGCGGGTGCCCGTCAGGGCCAGCCATCTGGCCAGGGGCGAGGACGGTCCGAGTCAGGATCCCGTACCAGGGAAGCACAGGGGACCGTCGGGCGTGGACAGTCCGCTGACCACTCCGGGCACTCCGGGGCTGGCCGCACACGAGGCCAAGCCACGTCCACTGACCGGAGGCGTCGGGGGTCCAGCGAGAGTCAGGCTAGCGACAGCGAAGGCCACTCCGAAGTCTCAGAGGGCCAGGCAGTGGGAGCCCACGGTCGCTCCGGGGCCAGCCAGAGGCGCGAGCCGCAGACATCCTCTCGAGGCCAGCAGGGCTCTGGAGCCTACCTCATGTACTACTACGAAGAAGAACACGAACACGAACACGAGCACGAGCATGGACAGGGACACGGACACGAACACGAACAAGGACACGGACAAGGACACGGACACAACCACGCCGAGTCTGGCCACAGAGAGCAGCAGAGGTCCAGTGGCAGGGCTGCTCAGGGGACCCGCCATGAGCAAGGAAGGGACAGCGCCAGGCTCGGTGGTTCTCAGGAAGGACGCAGCTCCTCTGGACACCAGGCCGGGTCCCCACGAGCTAGAGAGGGCCAGGGCTCACACAGGGAGCAGGCAAGGGACAGCTCTGAGCACCGCCAGTCCAGAAGGGGCCAGGAAGAACACCACGACGGCCCCAGACGCTCGGGATCAAGGCAAGGCCAGGTAGGCCCCCACACTCGCCCCGACTCCACCCATGGTCAGGCAGGCCACAGAGGCACACCAAGCAGGCAGCCACCTGTCCGCGAACAGTCCCCAGACAGCACCAGACAGTCCGGCTCTCGTCCCAGGAGCGAGTCCTCCCAGCGACATGCTGACTCTCCCAGGGGCAGCACAGGAACCGGCCCCCGAGGAAGACAGGAGTCCCCAGCCGGCAGGCAGTCCACCGATGGCCCCAGGCACGCCACATCCAGGAGGGGCAGACACCAGGAGGACAGCGCCAGCCAGGCCAGTGACAGCGAGGGCCACTCAGAAGTCGAAGCCGGGCACGGGCAGACCCCATCCACCCACGGGAGGACCACACGGTCCAGCTCAGGGGTCCAGAGGCCATCCAGCAGCCACGGCCAGCAAGGTGACAGCGCCAGGCACGCGGGTGCCCGTCAGGGCCAGCCATCTGGCCAGGGGCGAGGACGGTCCGAGTCAGGATCCCGTACCAGGGAAGCACAGGGGACCGTCGGGCGTGGACAGTCCGCTGACCACTCCGGGCACTCCGGGGCTGGCCGCACACGAGGCCAAGCCACGTCCACTGACCGGAGGCGTCGGGGGTCCAGCGAGAGTCAGGCTAGCGACAGCGAAGGCCACTCCGAAGTCTCAGAGGGCCAGGCAGTGGGAGCCCACGGTCGCTCCGGGGCCAGCCAGAGGCGCGAGCAGCAGACATCCTCTCGAGGCCAGCAGGGCTCTGGAGCCTACCTCATGTACTACTACGAAGAAGAACACGAACACGAACACGAGCACGAGCATGGACAGGGACACGGACACGAACACGAACAAGGACACGGACAAGGACACGGACACAACCACGCCGAGTCTGGCCACAGAGAGCAGCAGAGGTCCAGTGGCAGGGCTGCTCAGGGGACCCGCCATGAGCAAGGAAGGGACAGCGCCAGGCTCGGGGGTTCTCAGGAAGGACGCAGCTCCTCTGGACACCAGGCCGGGTCCCCACGAGCTAGAGAGGGCCAGGGCTCACACAGGGAGCAGGCAAGGGACAGCTCTGAGCACCGCCAGTCCAGAAGGGGCCAGGAAGAACACCACGACGGCCCCAGACGCTCGGGATCAAGGCAAGGCCAGGTAGGCCCCCACACTCGCCCCGACTCCACCCATGGTCAGGCAGGCCACAGAGGCACACCAAGCAGGCAGCCACCTGTCCGCGAACAGTCCCCAGACAGCACCAGACAGTCCGGCTCTCGTCCCAGGAGCGAGTCCTCCCAGCGACATGCTGACTCTCCCAGGGGCAGCACAGGAACCGGCCCCCGAGGAAGACAGGAGTCCCCAGCCGGCAGGCAGTCCACCGATGGCCCCAGGCACGCCACATCCAGGAGGGGCAGACACCAGGAGGACAGCGCCAGCCAGGCCAGTGACAGCGAGGGCCACTCAGAAGTGGAAGCCGGGCACGGGCAGACCCCATCCACCCATGGGAGGACCACACGGTCCAGCTCAGGGGTGCAGGGATCTTCTGTAGAAGTCCACAGTGAAGAGAATTTGAGTGATACTTCAAAACATCTTGGTTTCTGTCTGTCACAGAGATATTATTATTATTAATGAAAACCCTGCCTATTGGAAATAACAACATACAGTTTAAAGTTTCTTCCCACTTTAATGTGTATCTTTACTTTTAGCTTTGGGTATAGTGCTTCCCTATTTACCTCATATTTTTCTTTATTCCTTTTTTTTGGAATTTTTGATTTAATATTGTAATCATTTCTTAAGTTCGGTGGCTGTTATAGTTTCTTTTTAAATATTTTGGAAATATCTGGAATTATTCTATATTCTTTCTTGATATGGATTATTAACATTTAAGATTTGGGTTTCTTCCTGTAATAGTATTGTAATAGAAATGTCTTATTGTTAATCCTCTGAATACCGGTGTTATTTTTAGCTAAAAGTTAAAAAACAAAAAACAAAAAAGAAGCCCAAAAATTCAAATCTATTCTTTGGAAGCACTATGTCTCTTCCTGCAGTCAAATTCAGAATAACTAACTCTTGTAATTCTGCATGATCATCCGTTTCATAAACCTTTATTCAAATTGTATTGGACATATTGAATTCAACAGAACAAATTGTATGAGAATTTAAAATAAACAATTGGCCATCTAATATAGTTTTGCTCTTTTATCCTTTCATTTCATATATTCAAAGACTTCCTCCTGTACATAAGAACTGCATCTTTCAAACCATTTAGAAAAGCTATATAACCATATTAAAATATCTACTTTACAGCGATTTCCCTTCAAAATTAAAAATATACCCATTTATTTCTCCAATGTATTTATCGTCCCATAGTACCACCTTACCAATAAGATAGCTTAGTTCTGAATAGGAAATCATATGTCCATGTAGTAATATCCTATGTCAAACCAAGATCATAAAAGTAAACTTGAGAGAGAACATATTTCTTCCTTCCAAAGGACATAGTACTTAAATTCTAATGACAAGCATTAAAATGGAGACACAGTCCTGGTGTACATTTACAGAGGGAAGGAGGATAACAAAGGCTCTCTTTCCTGGAAGGAACACTGCACATTTATTTTTTGAATATGGGTCAGGAGAGAGAGTAAAGAAGTGAGTAAGATGTGCACAAAGTTCTTTCATTAAGAGAAATGTCTTTCCATCAAAACTGTACCTGGATTTTAATTCCCAAAATATCAAACTGGGGAGAACCATAGACACACATCCACAATTTGCATAAGTGTCCATCACACAAATAACTCCTTTCAAGGTAAAAAAAAATAGTCTCCAAGTTCTGAGTTTAATGCTTTTATAAGAATACATAAAACACTACCTTTCTTAACCTTTACTGAAATAAATCAAGTTGAAGTAAACCTGACTGTCAAAATTGATATGCTATTCAATGGAGACATGTATTGAATCAAAGGCAGCAAGCAAGCTCATTGTGAATTAGCTTTGCTTCATGTTTCTATTGGCTTCCACAAGCTCCAGTTGGTGGTTCTTCTCTCCATGCAATGCTGTCCCCATATAAAACTATAAAACTTCATATTCCTTCAGTTGCCAGACCTGATAACTTAGAAATGCTACGGCAGACAGACAGGGATTTTCAGCTCCTTCATGCAGTCCTTCTATATATTTAGTTAGGCACACATAAAGAGTTAGGAGTAAAATTCTTTAAATTAATAGTGCAGACCTGGATTGACCAAGGTAAATGTATAGATAGACCATATAACAGAGACAGATAGATATGTGTTCTCTATAAAAACAAACTCCAAATTTTCTGACAGACCCACAACCAACTGAAATTACTTTCTTTTTTATTCCTGCCCCTGCAAAGGTCAGGCTTAGCAAAGTATCCTTTTGTTAGCTGACAGAAAAGCAGTTTGCCCAAAAGGATGAAACAAGGTACAATAGACACTTATATAAGTTTCTCTCAGTCCTCTTGTTTCCTCATGAAATGATCATCCCTCTTCTCAAGTTTTAGGCATGAGTTAAATAAGGAGTTGAAGAAGAAAATATACCATTAAAGGTCTGCCCATAGTTAAGTAACAAGTATGTGGTAGATACAAGATTTTAAACCTGGATACATGTAGCTCAGTAGTAGTTTCTAGCATGGATAAACCCTGAATTTTCTTTTCAGCAAAAGAAAATGAAAACAAAAAACAAAAAAACATAGATTTATCTGAATGTGATTTCTTTATGGTAGGTATGGTGATGTTTGCCTGTAATTCCACTACTTTGGAGGCAGAAGCAAAGATAGTGTGTTCAAGGCGAGTCTGGACTATATTGCAAAGCTCCATGCCATGAAGATACACATGGATGATATCCTGCCTCAAATTAAAAAATAAAATAAAAATAAAAGGATGTCCAAACCTAATTCTGTCTTTCATGTAATCACTAAGAAGTATTATCAACATTCCGATAGCCCAGAGAAATCAAATAAAGAGAAAAATGGAATATAGTTATTGCTTTGGTATTTTGCAATCTGTAATACTAGGAAGAGCCATTTCTATAGAAAGTCAGTGATATGCAGAGATTATTGGAAAGGTTTAGGAATGAATTTTTTCCAATGCACCAGACACAACAAATATAAACTACTCCTTTGAGGAAGCAAAAAAGCTACCATCTAAGCAAATCGTTCATGTTTTCCACATCCATCAGAGTGCTGGCCTGTGTGGGTTTGTGAGGTGAGGGTAGAGAAGACCACCTTCAGGAGCTACCTTTTGAGAATTAACAAGAGACCAGACCATGAATGAAACATTGGAAACCAGGATTTGAGGCTAGACTTCCCTTCCCCATATTTCTGAAGAATAAATATTGAATTAAAATAGCGTGTTTTGAGTATACAATTCAATGTTTTGATATATGTGTAAAATGTGGATTAATCACTACAATCTAGCTAAGTTTAATATATCAATTATTTCACATAGTTACCTTTTCTGTGTGTGTATGTGGTGGGGACACTTGAAATCTAGCCTCTTAACAAGTTCCAAAGCACACCACAGTATTATTAACTATAGTCAACACATTGTACATTGTCTCCAGTAATCATTCTTCTGGTAATAGAAGGGTTTAATCCTTTGTTCTATATATTTTTTTCCTACACTATCAACCCTGGTAGCCACTATTATCCTTAGTTGGTTTTCAAGAGTTTGACTTTTCTTTAGATTCCATATATGTGAATCATGCAATATTTTACTTTCTGTGTCTGATTTAGAATTATGCCCTCTGGTTCACCCATATTGCTGCAAATCATAAATCTCCCATAATCTTAAGGCTGACTAATATTTCATTGTGTATACAATCAGTCATCCATTAACAACAAAGATATATTTTGAAAAATGCCTCAATAAGGAACATGGCCATTCTATGAACATCACAGAGTACACAATACAACCCTAAATGGTATAGGTCAACCACTTGACATGGCCTGTTGAGTGAGGCAATCAAGTAAACATGAAAAATATAAGGTATTGTCAAAATGATATGTCATACTGTTTTACAGTAGCAATGAAAATGTGATATGGGAAATACATACACTAGAAATATAGTCATTTATTATCATTATAAGGTATTATATGCTATACATAATTGCATATACTATATTTTTGGAGAGGTGGTGTACATGTATTTATGTGCATATGTGCACATGTATATATGGACTCATGTATACATGTATGTGGAGGCCAGAAGTGGTTGAGTGTTTTCCTCAATGACAAGTTTTTTTCATATAGAATCTTCCACTAAAGCTAGAGCTCACCAATTAACTAGACTGGCTTCCAATAAGCTCCAGAAATCCACCTGTCTATAATAAATCCACACTGCCATGGTCAACTTTTACATGAATGTTTGGGATCCAAATTAAGATCTTCATGTTTTCACAGCAGGCCTTCTACACCAGAACAACAGGCTTGTTCGTACTAGTACAATCACAGGCCCATGAGTGATGCCACAAAATTATGATGGCTACAATGTCGCTAGGTGATAGGAAATTTTCAGTTCTATTATAATCTGACAAGATCACTACCATATATGCAATTCAGGGCTATAAATAAGGGGATAGCATCAGAAAGCTTCACAACCATGATAACCACTTATAAATAAGATGTACATTTTCAGGCAAGTAGAGCACATGGGTACACTACATCAAAGTGGTTCCAGTATTGTCAAGAAGTTGATAGCTCATAACTTAACAAACAAGTTACCTATAGAGTTTCATATGAAAATAAACAAAATAGTCCTTCGCATTTTGTGAAGCTAAATTGCCATTAGTTTCTATTGCTATCAAGAACTTATACTCTTCACCCAGTACCTTTTCCAGCATACCATATGGGAAAAGGATGGAAGACATAGTGACCAACACCAAGGAGCAGGCAGCTTAGTCAATGTGTAAGGATCATGGTGTACCCCACCATAACCAGAAGTTCTCCCATATCCTAAATTACCTCCCTACTGTGGAAACTGGCTACATGTCCAGCAGATCCCATGCATCTCCCATTAGAAAGCTAAGGATGTGTGTTATATTAGCCAGAATCTAGGAAAAAATGATTGTTGTATAGTTTACAATGCAACATGGTCCATCCTATCCTTTAGAAGAAAAATATTAAGCATTTAATAATTTTATTGTGTTATAGATATTGTAGTCATAATGATTGGAGACAAAGACTGTTCCTTCAAGGGTTCACTGAACAGACAGCTCCTGGTGGTATAAAGTATAATGCGACCAGTTGATTATGTTACTGGTAAGAAACAATAGTCCAGGTCACTTCCTCTGAACTTAAAAAGAATATTCTAAACCTTCTGACTCTAGGAAGCATGTGGTCTCTACAAATGCCTGGGAATGTGTTAACTTGGGGAGGAGAGTATCCAAGATGTTTGATTAAACATTTTTTAACAAAATCCTAAAGATAAGAAAAACAAAGGTGACAAGAAACTGATAGTAATTCCTTATAGTCAACATATAAGATGCAAGTGAATGATGCAGCACAAGATAGTCTGAATACACAGAAACCAGATCAAAATTAACCTTGTGAACTACTCCCTGGTATCTGGCCTCTATTATCCCTTACAAAGGAACAACAAAGGGTTTTTGGTAGAGAGGTGATGTGATAAGATTCGAATTTTTAAAATATTAATTGGTGAAAAGGCAGGAAAGGAGTGTGAGCAAATGGTAAGGTAACTGGTAAGGCAGCCTAGACAAACTTATTTTAGATACTGAGATCACACCAGTTTTAAAAATCTTAGATTACCTTCCTAGGTATATAAATAATGTATGCAATGTAAAAATAATAACTTAACCAATTAATATACTTTACTAGAACTTTATAAGTGTTCTAAAGTTGAACCAATTATTCACATGCTTCAACCCAAAGTAAATTAACGCATCCATAAGATTAAAGCTAGACTACAGATGTGCTTTTTATTTAAATTAATTAGTAACATGTTACTTCGAATATTATCAATGTGGTCTAATTGGATAATTCCATAGGAAACACAGAAAGCTGATTGATTATCTGCAAAATTGTAAGGCAATGAGCTCCTGAAGACAGACTATTAAGTAACACTGCCACCTACTGGCTGAACAGAAAAAGGACCGTTCATTTGGTCCTGACAGACTTCTCTCCAATCAACAAAAAAATTTCCTTACTTGTTTAGATCATCTACCTGCTTGTTTCCCTTAGGCACATGCCTATATTCTCCCTCCAAAATGATTAAACTATACCTAAGTTCCCCCTCATTACTACTAACCCTCACTTCCTTCTGAAGTCAGTCAGAAGAGCTCAAAGTGGGTGGCATTACTGAGAGGGTCCACAAACATCAGTCCAAGGTTTAGGAATGTATTGGTTTCTCCCTTCTCTGGGTCCATTTTGGATGTTAAAACCTCAAGTCTTTTACTTAATTATTATCTCTAGTTATTCCTTGAATCTTAGCAAATACTGTTTCCAGAACTAAAACCCTTTCCGGAACCAGAATTACCCCACTCATTTAAAATATTTGGAACTTTATCTGTGTTAGGAATAAAGTGCGAGGGGAACCTTGGCAGATTTCATGGCAGGTGAGGATGACCTAGGGGACTTCGGGGACACAACAACACAAACATGCCAGGCAGACAGAGCTTAAGTGAGACGTTTTATTAGAAAGGGAATAGAAAAGGAAAGAGAAAAGACACAAAAGGAAGAAGAGAAGAGGGAGACAGGAAAGTTCTGTCTGCCCCAGGCAAACAGTGGGAAAGAGAGAGAGAAATAGAGATGGAAAGAGAGGGTTTGGAAAAGAGGGAGTAAGTGGGTGGAGGTCTTTATCTCAAAGGTGTCCTTTGCACCTGCGTGCAGACTACAGAGTCATGGAACCCTGAATTGACCAGGGTATGCCTAAGTGCATTCTGTTAGGTGACAGGGGCAGGCCAGTATAATGCCTGAATCCTTACAGAAGCAGCTGACATGATCATCAACTGATAACTGAATAATAAAAATGTGGTACATATACACAATGGAAATTTACTCAACTTTAAAAAAAATAAAAATTTCAGGAAAAATGGATTGAACTAAAGATGATAGACAGATCAACAGATAGAGTGAGATAGCCCAGGCCTAGAAGTAGAAGTGCAGCACGTTCTCTTGAAGATCCTAGCTTTTCTTCTCTAGTTTTGTTTATTTAACCTGGAGTGCCAGTGGAAACCAGGAAACTAGGATACATTGAGAGGAGTGTGGCTTAACGGAGGAGAGAGAGTAGAGCATAAATAAAAGAAGAGCTTAAGGAGGGAATGAGTAGGAGACGAGTTAATCAAAACAAAGGGTTACATAAAGGTCATATGGAAACTTACTACCTTATAACCCAATTTAAAACTACAAAAGGGAGGTTGAAAGCAATGCTGTTCATTGAAGCAGTGTGTTTCTAAACACAATTCTCAGTTCAAATACCTCTGTACGAGTTATTAGTCAAAGAGGCTTCAAAGGCCTCCTGAACAGAGCAGGCTCTTGCCAGTACTTGTTTGTCCATCATAACTAGTAGATAAATAAGATCTTATTGCTGAGGATAACACATATTTCACTTGCAAGATACATAGAAATCAAGCCAATAGATAGGTTCAATTCAGGCAGCAGTGGTAGAAAGGGCATCAGTAATTCTACCTAGCTGTGAACTCTATGAACTCTCAGGTTAGATGTGCCCATTGGTGTAATGTGCCATGACTATTATAGGAGCAAACCAATCACTCCCTAGCTAGATTTTAACCTGCTTCACAGATGAAATATATACCTGGTACAGAGGCCTAGTCAACAGTTCATGCCCAGGGAGTTCATAAGCACAATAGATAACTATTACTGTTGCTTAATTAAATTACCATAGTATCAGATTGCCTTCTAAATACCTGTTTATACTCATAGACAAAAACTACTTTCATCCTTAACAAGAGAAGTCATCCCTAACTAAACAGTAGTTAATGTAAAGACGTATGGATCCCCAATGTGCTGAGAGCCCAGCCTTAAAGAAGGACCACCCTTCTTTGAAGGCTCAAGGAACTTTGCAGAAGGATCAGGAAGAAGAGCCACAAGACAGGTGGGGTCATGATGCCCTTCCCCCTGCGCATCAACATCTGAGCTGGCCCTATGGGGATAAGAGTGAGAAAGCCATCCCTGACCCCCACCAACTGCTACACTAGAGAGCAGAACCTGTTCCTTGCCAGGGCAGCACATTAAAGCTAACCCTCTCACCCATTCCTCATCGGTCTTGTAGCATGAGCCAGGGAAAGATGCCTTCCCCACCACCACCACTGCCTAACGCTTGGGGCAGGTAGGAGAGATGGCCTTGTGGTCACAAGAGCAGGAGAGCCAACCCATATGGAGGCCACATAAACTTTCATTCCACTTTCAAATCTGATGTTCTTCTGACAAGACATTTATCATTACACGTGAATACAAAGAATACATCTTTAAAAAGAAATGGGTTTTTGTTTTGTGATAGGGTCACTATAGTCCTTGCTGTCCTCTAACTTGCTCTGTGGACCAGGCTGCCCTCTGAGATCCACCTGCCTCTGCCCGAGTGCTGAGATTACAGGTGTGTACTACAAGACACCTCTATAGACACCTTTTTAAAGATAGTGTAAGATCAGTACTATTTCCTCATTACATGGTTGACAGAAAGTACTACTGAAACCACCTATAGTCTGGTTTCTTGAGAATTTGAAATTTAGCATTTTTGGTAGATACAGAAAAATTCAGATTTTTTTTCTTTGCATCAGTTCTGGTATATTGAAGTTTTTCCAAGAAATTTTTTCATTTAATTGAAGTTGTTCAATTTATTAACAAAAAGAAAAGAAAAAATGAAATTTAAGAAAGAAATATATTAACTCAGCCCCCCACCCAAAAAAAACTCAACATAAAATTCCTAATGCGGGGTCTTATTCAAATAACTTTATTATACTTAAAAGATAAAAATAAATCTAGTTTTCTACTGAGGCTTTCATTTTATGATACCTGAAAATATGGAGAAAACAAAAATAAATGGCAATATTTGAAGGTACTCTATTCACGGGTAACACATTGACTAAACATTTTCTCTATCAAAAAAAAAAAAAAGGGGGGGGCAAATTATCACAATAGCCGAAGCCTAGAAAAGGGATCAGGGAGGGTCAGGCAACACTGTACTCTATAGGACCTTCAACTTCCCAAGGTCTCCCAGGAAATATCCCATAAGAGGAGAATGAACTTTCTTACTGTGAAGATGTAAAGGTACAGAAGTTCACCCAAAAAAGACACCTAATACTAGGCTAACAACTAAACTCTGATAATTATGTAATAGCTATATGTCTTTTGTTTTGTTTAGTTTTTTTGAGACAGGGTTTCTCTATTGTTTTGGAGCCTGTCCTGGAACTAGCTCTGTATACCAGGCTGACCCCAAACTCACAGAGATCTGCTTGCCTCTGCCTCCCATGTGTTGAGATTAAAAGTATGTGCCACTACCACCCAGCAAAATTGAGGAGAAAGATAATAGGACTTACTAGTAGACTATATATAAAAGTTGGGGAGAAAATGAAAACAGGATAATGCCTAACCAATAACATAGATGTTAAATCTGTATATGTCAATTTATTTGGTAATAGCCAATGCAGTATAGTGCGGTGAAAGAGAAATTGGAGATACTGTTTGGTCATGTTACATTTCAAATAATTACAAAATTGTCAACATATCAGGCATGTAGATAGATAATTTCTATGTTGCCATATTCAATAGTCATTTCAATCTCTTGATATCATAGCAGTATTTAGCATAATTAGCTTTAATTTTGCTTTCATGATACCATTTTCTGCTGGCTCCTCTTACTTTCCTGACCACTACTTTGGTATGTTTGGCTTGCTCTGCTTCCTGAGCTTGACTTTTCACCATAAAGAAGGACTCCAAATCTTTGCCATTTGTCTTCTCTCATTATATATCTGCACAATTTTCACTTAGTTTTCTTTAACACGTATCAATTCTGTGAGAACCCAGATCAATAAGGAGTAGTCATAGGATTTAGGAAAACAGTCAGCATCTATCCATGCTCAGTCCAATTATGGCCAAAGGTAATATGGAGTCAACACAGGAGTCAACTCTAACCACAAGTGAACAGGAAGAATTCCTAGACAATCAGATCTCAGCAGGGCCAAATGCCTAGTCATCGACCATGGGATTCTATGCAACAGAAGGACGTCAATCCAATCCTGGGCAATCGGGAAGAGCATCAAATAGTCAGGATTTTATTACACCCAACCAATATCTATAAATATCTTGACTCATTACAAGTGAACAAAAGTATCTAGGTGTAGACAATATGATAGTGAAAGACAGAAGGGAAAAAAAACTCAGACAACAGCAACTCATGAATAGTCTAGTGCAGCCATAAATAACAGAAAACTGAAAGAAAGAAATAATATATCAATGCTCCAGACATGGCCAGTCCAAGACAGTATTAGATATTTAGTTCTGCCTGCATTTACCCATAGGCAAGGTAGGCCTACATGAGGAGAACCTGGACCTGATACAAGAAAACCCAGATTCAATTAGTCAATTAGTAAATAATTCAAGATATCAATGTCTTCTCACAAACACCATTCTCCATACACTCTAGATACATCATAAATAGAAATCTAATTTTATTTAATTCAATGACAAAGAACAACCAGGAGATTTTGATAAACATTTATGCTTCCTACACTCAAGCTGAATATAGACACTAACACTATAGATCCAACATAATAAAATATTTTTAAAAAACTGGTCCAGAGGCTGTAGAGATGGCTAGGTGGTTAAGAGCACTTTCTTCACAATCATAATAGCCAGAGTGTAGGACCCATGTAGCAAGCCCAGCTCTAAGTATGTATGAAGATGGGATCACTAGAGCTTGCTGGCTTCCAACTCTGTCCAAGAAAACCAGGCGTTCCATGTTCAGGGAGAAATCCTACATCAAAGAAATAGACAAAGAGTGATAGAGAAGGACACTTGATGCCATCTTCTGGTCTCTGGGCATGTGCACATATAGATACACATTAATTATCAATTAGCCAAGATTTTTTAAAAGATGTTTTAGCCATGAATAGTCAGAGTCAGACTGGGGTACACTAAGGACAGCACAGAGATATTCTGGTGATAATTTTAGAGATAAAGGCAGAATAAAAAAAGTGTGAGGTATTAATTTGACATTTGAAAACTGGCAGGTTTTGTGTCTATAGGTAAATAGAAAACTACAAAAAGTTCAAGAATAAATTATAATTAAGTGTAATTAGAAACAAATTTCTGGCTTACTTGAAGTGTTTTGTATACTCATAAAAGTCTCTTTGATAAAAATCAAGGATCATAGAGAGCCTATGAGTATAGCACATAGAAGAATCTCATTTAATTCCTGTTATAAATTAGTAAAACACTTTAAGTAGAAAAGACAAAAATAATCAGATATTTTCAGATAAGTACATATCTTCAACAGAAGAAAATACTTGAAATTTTAAGAAAGTTGTATAAATAAATAAAAATGAATCTGAAGAAATTATTTTTGGTTGTGAGCCTAGCCTTTAATGGCTGAGCCATCTCTCCAGCCCTGAAGAAATCATTTTTTAAAATGCTTCCAAGAACATCATGTGAAGTTGAGTCACTTGATATTGGGTCATAGAGTATTCTTCAAAAGTTATTTTGGTAATGAGAATACTAAACAGAGAAAAAGCAAAAGTGGTGAAGCAGGTTTGGGAGAATGAAGACTTCAAGCTAAAATGAGCCAAAATGTTTAGGTCAAAGAATGAACTATATAGGTATGACAGCTCACACCTATAACCCCAGCATTTGAGTGGCTAAAGCAGAATTGGCATGAGTTGGAGATCAGGCTGAGACACTTTAATTTTAGGCAAGCCTGGAAAACAGTCAGGCTAGAGAATAGTTCTTGTCAAAAAAAGAAACGAAAAAGAGAAAGGAAGGAAGGAAGGAAGGAAGGAAGGAAAGAAAGAAAGAAAGAAAGAAAGAAAGAAAGAAAGAAAGAAAGAAAAGAAGGAAGGGAAAAAAGAGAAAAAGGATGACTTGTATAGGTAATACTTTTCAGTAATGATGTGGAGAAGCTGACTTAGTTATTTTGTTTTATTCTGCTACAGAGAACATGAGAGAGACTAAGCTGTAGGCAAGTGGTAGATTGTTACGGATTATGTAATAAAGTTAAGAAATGAAGAAGTGATAGTATTAAGTCATGATTTTCCTATGCTCATCCATACATATACACCTGGATGGCTGTATCCTGCTTGCTCTGCTCTGTTGCACTTCGCTTTCAGAGCTGGGGATTGAACACAGGGTCCTTCATATGTTGTCTTCTGAACCATAGCCAGAGGCCCTCTCCAGAAAATCTTTGAGAATGACAATTCAACAGAGATACACATTTTAAATGGAAGATATAAGCCACCAGAACATAGAGGATGTCAACTTATGGCACTCTGCTGTGTAAATGCAACATTTTGAACTGATTTGCCAAAGAAAATTTGGCATTAAAAGAGGTACAAGAAAAACTTAAGAGTTTTTAAGAGTATTTTAAGATTAAATTGAACAATTCTAGAAACAAAATTTAATGTGTTTCACTTTTGTGGAATAAAATGCTTATTTACAATGTTTAAATTGTAAATTTAACAGTTCAATCTAATTAAATATGTAAATGCAAAATGTAAATGATTGGTTCTCTCCTAAGTTTATAGGCCTACTTTCCAACCATTTACCACCCTGATGATCTTCCTGGAAATAAAGCTTATATATGCAAATTTTTTCAAAAACTGAGGTCATCAAATATTGCCATCAACTCACTGGCAATCCAGATCTTTCCATGAAGAATCTAATTCAACATAAAGGACAGGAATAGGTTCACTTATGGAAAAATCAAAAGGTGCCACTGTAGCTTTAGGCTAAGCTTACAGACAAGTACTATTAACATATCAACATATCAAGTACTATAAGTACTATTAACATATTTTGGATTTTCTATAAGCAGACATCAAGGGTGTATTTTTAGATAGTGATGAATAATTCAATCTGGCAGTGTTATGGTTCAATCCTTGGGCAGTCTGTAGAAAAAGTAGTGAGATACATCTCTTTTCTTCCTTTCTTCCTTTCTTTGTGTTTTTCCTCTCTCTCTCTTTCTCTCTCTCTCTCTCTCTCTCTCTCTCTTTCTCTCTCTCTCTCTCTCTCTCTCTCTTTCTCTCTCTCTCTCTCTCTCTCTCTCTCTCTCTCTCTCTCTCTCTCTCTCTCTCTCTCTCTCTCTCTCTCTCTCTCTGTTGTTTTTTTTGAAACAGGGTTTCTATGTATTGCTTTAGAGCCTGTCCTGGAACTAGCACTGTAGAACAGGCTGGTCTTGAACTCACAGAAATCTGTTTGCCTCTGCCTCTCAAATATTGGGATTAAAGGCATGTGCCACCAACGCCCAGTGGGGTGTATTTCAAAGAAAATAAATATCCGGTCATAGAGAACATAAAACATAAATCATGTAAATTTTGTGTACTCTTTATAAAGTCTAATTCTAGGCCTTATCAGAGCCAGATATTTTCTAATGGTCACTATAAATCTACGCATAGATAACCTAGAAGCAACATCATTAACAGTCAAACATCCAGCTTTGAACAGACAGAAGACAGTATATTCTCAAGGTCAGACATGAATTCATGGATTGTTTGGTTCTAGTCACAGAGATGCTGAATCCAATAAAACAAAGAAGATACAGAACCACCCATGAACACTCAGAAAATAACTACAGATGCCTAGAGGCAAGTACAGTCTGTAACCTGTACCAAAAAAAAAATTTTTTTCAGAGAATCAGTAACAGCCCATGAAAAACTTGGGTGTATGAGACACAAGACCAGGGCCTATTCATTGTAAAGAAAATAACATGATGGAGATCTACACACATAGTATAAGCAGAAAACGGACATCCAGTTATAGTCAACATAGTGATGGTAAAAAGACAATCAGGAGATTGAAATGGACTGTCAGCTTTTGCCCATAGTCACTTTGAATATGGTTCACAAGAGGTTCACTTTGAATATGGTTCACAACAACACAAGAGGAAGACAAATGTGATCATTAATCTCCCTTGTCAACTTGGAAGGTTATGAAGCATGTACAAACACATATCTGAGTGTGTCTATGAGGATATTTCAGAAGATTTAAAACTATCCTCATAGGATGGATTTTCAGGCTGAATAAAACTGAGGGGACAGGCTGAGTACTAATATTCATTTCCTGTCTTCCTAACTACAGACACAACAAGATCAGTCACTTCACCTTCCTTGCCATGATGAACTGTATCCTTTCAAGTTCAAAGCAAAATAAACCCATCCCTTAAGTTTCTTTTATCAGGTATTGAATAACAGCAATGAGAAAAGTAACTGTCATGGAAAGTTAGAAAGGTATTTGTAAACCTTCAGGATATCAACATGACCAAGAATGCTCTAGATCCACCCAAGGATATAAGAGTCTAGTACAACAACAGAAAATATTGTATCTCAGTGCAAACAACCAGATATTTCATCTGCTAACATACTATCTGTGTCTACGTATCTGGACCAAACATATGGAGACACCAGGGGCCCCAGTATAGGAATGATACTGATATACTCAGAAGCCTCACGTAGAAAGTCACCATCAGTCAGTCCATGGATGGTCTGGCTATAATTAGACAGAGAGGTAGAGATAGGGACAGAGATCTAGACACTTAGGATGTTACCAAGAGCAGACACGAATTGGAAGGACTAACCATGAACAAACAAAAATCTAGTAGCAAAGCATATGATTTTGATATGTTCAAGCAGAGATGGATATGGACTGTCAGGGTTAGACACAATCACTGAATACAGGTTGAATTAATTATAAATAGACAAGATGATTCAATTATAGTCATCACAAGGCTGGTGACAAACAGAAGACAGATAGATTTTTCCTTCTCATAGCAAGCCAAAGTATGGTTACAGAGAGTCTGATCTAGTACAAAAAGATGACAACTGCCACAGAAAAGTTAGAAGATAGTCCAAGAATCTAGACATCAACTCATAGGCAAACTGTATCTACCCACAGAGAATTTGTATTCAACACAAAAGAAAGATGTCAATCTATTTGCTGGTGATCTAGAATCAGGATCATCTCAGAGACGATCAGCTATATAGACTGAGCCCATAAAAAGAAAGCATCAGAGATCTTATCTGGTCAAATCAGAGTCATTGAAACACAACTGTGATGATGGTCAGAAACAACCCATGAATGATATAAGTCAACTGAAGAAATAGTATTAATATACTACAGCTAATCAGGAGGCATTTCTATACACAGGACCACATGAAAGTCAAATAAGCACTACCTCCTGATGTGGTTCTGCCAGATCAGGACCCTCATGATCCAGCACATGAGAAGCAAAGGTGCTTAAGATGAGGTTCTCTGTCTCTGACTCTCCTACCTTCCATTTCTTCAACACTTTAAAATATGATTTTCATGCCTTCTTGCAGATTTTTTTGACTTCTCCATGGACTTACTTACATGCCTTTCTACTTACATATTTTTGTTTCCTAAAGTTCTGTCCTCAATTACCTACCTGCTTAAATCTGTTTCTACTCATAATTATAAAATAAGATAAAGAGGTAAAACTCACTACTTGTTCAAAGATTTTTATTGGGAATTCTCACTCAGTGAGATTGCCTGAAAGAATAACTCAGAAGCTCTGTCTCTAGAGCACTCTAGTCAGTGATCTGATGATAGTAGGAAAGCTAATGCATTGTTTAGAGTGTGTGGAATATAAAATTAGCAAAAACCTTACTACTTCAGCTTCATTCTTTAATGGTTATTGGCAGCAACAAAAATCCTATATAACATTAACATTTAACCTTACACCACATTAAGTACCCTGAAGAGCAGAAATACAAACCCTGTCCTAACCATAGTTTATTAAATATTCTGTCTCTGACTGTCTTCCTCTGTCTGTCTCTTTGTGTGTGCATCTCTGTCTCCCTGTTTCTCTGTGTCTGTCTATCTATCTATCATCTATCATCTATCTATCAATCATCTATCTACTACCTACCTATTATGTCTATCTATCTCATAAGAATCCTCATCCATAGAGCCTAAACTGCAAAGAACTGTTTGGAAACGTGGAAGAAAATTAATGGACAGAATGTTCTGCATCTCCTCTGTATCCAGTAGATGGTGCTACAGATACATCTCACTGGCTTCCAGACCTGGAATGAGTTTCAGTTTATTCTTGAAGAGCAAATTTTCAGTTTGGGGAGGCAACTTTGTGTGTGTGTGTGTGTGTGTGTGTGTGTGTGTGTGTGTGTGTGTGTGTGTTTTAACCTCTTATTCTTTTCTATAGCTAGAAGCTCTGAATGTGATTTGAGGTCAACTTTTACTTTTTTTTCTTACTTGACAATTACACACACACATATACTTGCATACACACATTTTTGTTCATTGTCACTCCTTATTGCCCTTCCATTCCCCTCTCTCTTCCACTAAAACGCTTCTCCTCACTTCTTCCCACCAAGACTGTTCTTGTTTTGATATCTTTTTATCGCCTACTAACTTTAATTATGGTTTGATTTTCATGCTTGCATGAACATGAATTGGGGGTTATTTATTGGAGCGTGGACAACTTCTTAATGGCTATACTATTGGGGGAAAAATCACACACACACACACACACACACAGTAATTTTCACATAGTCTGTCAGTGAGGGATGACCTTCACGAGCCTTTCTCTCATGAAAGGTGAAATAGTGATGGGCACAGTCTTATACTTGTAAACTCACCCAGCTGTGCTGAGTTTATGGGTGGAATGCCTGTATCATGCCCAGAAGACACCAACTATTTCATCTCTAAACTCTTTCTCTTACATTCTTTCTCTTTCGAAAGCAAAATTCTTTGGGTGAAACTCCCCAAAAACTATCTGAAAAACTCTATTTAAAAAAAAAAAAAAACTCTACTTTTTCCAAAACACAGTTGCCTGCTCACCACTTCCTAAGAATATGTAGATTTGTATTTGAATCTTGCTTGGTTTAATAGCCAGTTTAATGAAATGCTGTATAGCAGCACACAGTGCATGGTTCTTTTGCAGAAAGGATAAAATAGTGTCTTTTCTCCTTTCAACATATCAAAAGTACTACAGCTGAATAGAGGTGGTGCACACCTTTAATCCCAGCACTGGAGAGGCAGAGGCAGGCGGATCTCTGTGAGTTCAAGGCCAGCCTTGTCTACAGAGAGAATTCCATGACAGCCAGAGATACACCAAGAAATCCTGTCTCAAAAATAAAAACAAAACACTGAAAAACTAGATCCTGGCACATACCATAAAAACGATTTTTCACACAAAGCATAGTAGCAAGTACCCATAATACCAACATTCAGGATGGAAAAGCAGAAGAACTGAGATTCAAGGCTAGCCTGGACTATATAGCAGATTCTAGGATAGCCTAGGCTATGACAGAAAGAAGGGAGATAGAGGAGAGATCTTTTCTATTGAAACCTATTATTGATAAAGAAAAAAGGCATTAACTAAAATTATAGAGGAGTTTCCTTGCTCAACTGTGCTACCATGGAATATGCACTAAGGAAATCATGAACCTTAGCTTTAGAACCTCTAGGACAATGTGACTTTAATACAGCCTGTGTTTAATATAGAAAGAAAAGGTCCAGAACACAATTTCAATAGGCACTTTGTTTTTATTATACAAACCGGGAAATAACACTTGACAAAATTCAGCTTGGTAAAGACATTCAGAAAATACAGCACTGACAGGGGTTAAGTGTTTTTAAAAGTAAGGAACTACTTATAAGACACATGGCAGTTCCTATAAGACCCAGAGCGCAAACTATTTCAGAAAAAACAAACTACCTTTTCACTTAGTTCAGATGTGTTAAGATTTTCTTTCATTTCTTTTTTTAATAAAGAAAAATACAGTTAATGATAACATGCATCCATCTCTGACAAATGCTCAAAAAAGGAGCAATCTGAGACACATTTTGCAGTTCATAGATGCTGTCATCCTTAAGTGTATTTTAGGTTCATGCTCCTGGTTACACTTTGAACAATTTCAATAAAGACAGGAGACAGCTTGTCCAGCTATTTGGGCAGATCGGAGACTTACACAGCAAAAATATACCCAGAATTGTCTCTTAAGTACACCAGAGACCTGCCACAAGAGGTCTTCACTGAAAGGATCCCAAGGTGAAGGTCGCATGGCATGGGAAAGAGAAGGAAATATAGAAGGTAGGAAAGATAAATAAAGCTGGGATGGGGAGGTCTTGCATGAGATATGTCCCATGCCAAGTAAGCTTATTAAGGAGAAGAGAACCTGGCATACTACTTCCAGGGGGGAAATGAAAGGAACAAGGAGACTTCTATGAAGTCAGTAGAAACTATCTTTCAATGGGACAAACTCAGGGAGGAAGCTACTCAAACAATGCTGCACAATAGGAACACAGGGTATCTCAAGATCATTGCTGACTAAGCCCACAGTGGCCTTGGGACTGATAACCACACCTCTATGTAGTAGAAAGAGTATGGTTCTCTGGATCTGAAACAACCCCTCCACAAAGGCTTTGTTCCAGGATATTATCAGCTCTCCCAAGGAAATGCCTGGCTTTAGACAAGGCTCTGTTTCATGGTCAATACATCAGGCCCTTAGGAAAAACTCTCAAGGCCTAGGCCCCAAATTGTTACTAGCTCTCCCAAGAATGTTCCTCCTCCCTGACAGAAGGCCTACATGAATGCCCTTGCTTGATCTGGCAAGTCCCTAACACAACAGTGTTTTACTTTTCAAATAGTTGTCACCTGGTGTCTTTTTTGGTCCCCTGGTATAACTATGCTGTTCTCAAGAAGAAAACTGGATCTTTATGGCATAGCAGTCCTTAAGTTTGCTTGTGACCCTGTAATTCCTCCTTGAGCAGCTTGATACAGCCATGTGCTTTGATGTGGGCATGGGACTAGAAACTGCTTGTAAATCAAGGTTGGTAAAATGTCTGGACAATCCTGGTGAACAAATTTCTATCCTAGCATCCTAATTTCTAACAGGCCTGGTCAACACACACTTGTCTTTGGGTGTTTTATAGGCAGTCCTCCCTCAGCTACATTCCACTTTGTGAGACTTACTATCTCCTAAGCATTGCTAAATCTTCTGAATTACAAATTGTACTCTTCTATATCACAACTCAGTAGTGAAGTACTACTCAACACATGAGATGCCTTTTACAACCTCCACAAAATTAGAAATAAATGGGTCTTACACCTAAAGGCTAAATGCAAAATGCTAACCATCTAGCAGGTACTGAAGAAACAAGGCCTCTTCAAGTTTGATGACCTGCTTCCCATGGGTGCACCAAAAGCATGTTGATGTTGACTACAAAGAAGCTTCTACACACAGCTCTCTGCTCCCAATGCTCAGAGCCGACTCAACCCACAGAGCAAAGTTATCCAGAGGACTGCCTATGGGTCTAGGGCATTTCAGTGACTGCATTTGACCTCACGGGATGCGCAGTCTGGCTGCAGCTTCCCAAGGAGATCCAGGGATACATACCACACCAGCTCTAGCACCTCATCATTTGCCACTCCCTATCTGGAGACTGCAGCCTCTTGCTCACCATGTTGTGTCTTTCCAGCTTGCCCTTGCCTTTCATTTCCTTTTTAGTAATGCTGTCCTATCTTCTTTCCATACATAGTGAACAATAGGTATGTGAGAGTAGCAGCTCTGCTGTACCACACAGTCCAGCCTTGTTCTCCTGGTGGGATTCTACTCTCCTGGAAAACCTTTCCAACTAGCAAATGAAGCAAGAGGTGATACCTGTGACTCAGGCTGGCACAAGCTCACCACAGTTCACGTAATGGCCACAGACATAAAGCAGTCGTTTTTAACATTCCTAACCCTGTGATGCTTTAACGTAGTTCCTCATGTCGTGGTGACCTCCAACAAAAAATAGTTATTTTGTTGCTACTTAATGACTGCAAATTTGCTACTGGTATGAATCATAAAGTAAATATCTGTGTTTTCCAATGGTCTTAGGCAACCCCTGTGAAAGGATCATTCCACCCCCAATGAGGTTGTGACACACAGGTTGAGAACCACTGCCATACGATTGTTTTATACATTTACAACTGGTTGAAAGAGTATGTGACATATGGAATTCTAAGATCAGTGTCATCTGTGAATTTTATCCAAACACAACCTTTTACACAAATGTCATCTATGGGAGCTGGAAAGAAGTTAAGAATACCACATGCTCTGCCAGAGGACCCAGGGTTTGATCCCCAGTATTCACATGGTAGCTCACAACTATCTGTAATGCCAGTTCTGGAGGAGCCAACACCCTCATCTGGCCTCCACAGGTACCAGACATACCTGGCACATAGACATACATGCAGACAAAAAAATCCAGTTTAAAACAAAATAATTTTAAAGTATATTATTTATGACTGCTTTTGTGCTAAAATAGCAGAATTGAATAGCTGCATGAAAGATCATTTGGCCCACAATCTCATCATATTTTCAGTCTAGCCATTTATAGAAAATTTGCTGACAACCCATTTAGGAGAACACTGGGCTCAAAGGCATGTTCACCTGCAACAGTCTCCTTACAACTCTTTCCTGCTTCTGAAATAACAGCTCTTCACTCAGCAAATTCCACCTCCCCTTCACTCCCACAGCCTCAGTCACACCTTTAAGAAGGCCATTGCTCTTCATTGCAGTGTCACGACCTGACCCAAATCAGGCACCCAGGGAAGCACAACTGTGGAAGAGACACCAATATTTTACCCTCTAGGTAGTTTCTAAGGGGAAGAAACAGTCTAATGATAGTTCAATTTAGAATCATATAATTTGTCATTTGCCAATAATTGTACTACCACTTCTCAAATTTGATGACTATGTTACACAGTTTAAGTTCATTTAGCTCAGGATGTCTTCAATAAAATTTATGTTATCCATTCACAATGGCTAGAATTTGGGGACAAGATCCTTAACAGTGAGCAGAGAATAGCTTGTTTATTCCCAATACAAGATTCACCTGATATTCATGTGAAATAATGTCTTCCAAACAATATAGCATGAAAATAGACAGATTCTAATTCTGAAAAAAAAAACAACAACTATAGGTGGGTCTATCTCTGCAGATGTCTGAAGGCATGCCCTAATCCTTTTTTAATTCACCTCAAGTGGCAAATGTTTATTGGAAAACTTCTCACACAAAGCAATAGCCTAGATCTCTAGCTGACACAGGGATTAGTAATACCCTGTTCCTGTTCTTCAGGAGTCATAGTTTAGCAATTATATTAGGCATAGAAAAATGTGTGTGTGAAAGAATAATCAACCACGTTACTAGCAAATAAAATAATTAGTGATGGATATTTCTTTCTAGTGCATCTATAGGTACTATGATTTTTCTTTATCAGCATTTTCAACTTTCTAATTTGGAAATTGAGTTAATGGTTCTGTCAGTAAAATGCCTTCCATACAATTATGAGGACTTGATTTCAGATCTAGCACTCAAGCCTCCCCCCAAAAAAATCCAGGTATGGTCATAGGGCACCTGTAATAGGGGAAGGGCAGATTCGCCAGAGTTCACTGGCTAGGCAGTATAGCTGGCTTCAGAGAGAGACCCTGTCTCAAAAGACAAGATGGAAAGTCATCAATAAAGATGCCTGACATTGACCTCTAGCTTCTACAAGCAAGTAGACACACCCTTATGAGCACTCTCGAACACACACACACACACACACACACACACACACACGTAAACCCATGCATACACATATTAATTTGAAAATCATGAACAAGTTATGATTCTCTTATGAGTAATACTAGAAACATTTCTTACAGAAAGGCCGAAGTTAATTGTGAAGAAAAACAATTCACTACACAGATACTGATAAAAGGTAATGGGGGAGAGATGAAATAGCATATGTTGAAGTAATTAACTTCAGATGGACATAAAAGTAAATAAATATGTATAGAAACAATGCAACATAAGAGAAGCCACAGGCAAGATCAGGAGGGACCTAGAAAACATGTTTCTTCTTGCTATGGTTATATTGTAGTTAAAATGAAAGCCACATTCACAAATAGTTGTTCAAGTTACATAAATTAAGTTAGACAAACAGAAGAGCCTCTATAGCCACTACTGACTCTCAAGAGGTGATTAAAATCATGGATGGAACCTAGCTGGAATCTCTTATATAAAACTAGTTTAAAATTAGTGCATCAGACTAAGTGATATTTCAGGTTTCTTCTGAACATCAAATACCTTGAGTTTCTGACATTTGGGTTCTCATGTCATTCCATTCAACTTCTATTAAAGTACACAGCTGGCTGTCAATGCAGCATTATATAGTTGGGTACACACACACACACACACACAGAGAGAGAGAGAGAGAGAGAGAGAGAGAGAGAGAGAGAGAGAGAGAGAGAGAGAGAGAGAGAGAGAGAGAGAGAGAGAGACTTAATTTAAAAAAAAAAAAAAAAAAAAGCCTTTCTGCAAAGTGTCCTGAGAGTTTAACAGGTGGGGCTGATACTAGCCCAGATTTGGGAACTGCTATTGCAATCTTAAGTTAACATGTAAGGAAGTAAGGAGATAAACACCTGGGAGGTGGAGATGGAGAAGGAGCTGAACTTGTTTAGGAGTGAACTAGGACATCTCAAAGAAAGCAACTCCTCCCTAAGATGGACCATCATTGTCCCTATAAAAAGGCCAGTGTTTCCAAAGAGCAGCACCCTGCAAGCAACATCAGTCTCCATCCTGCTGTTCCTCTGGTGACTCAGGTAAGTGAGCAGCTTCAGTTCTATTCACAGTATTTAGGTCTATTAAATACTAAAGTCCACATTATACTCAAAAGCTTACTTTTTAGCATATCGTGATATAAAACTACACCGTTTATAGTACCTATCTGAGATCTTTCCTTGAGTTTGGGAACATAGTAATCCCCTGGCAGCTTGTCTCTGTTTTCTCTGTGTGGTATAAGCAGAAAGCCCCAAGAACAGCCCTACGAAGAATAAAAACAGAAGCTGTCTGATAGGCGCTCCTTTAGATCCTATTACTAAACCTGTGGTTGGCTTTGCTTATTTTTTCTACTTTCTTTATCCTGGAATTTTGAGAATGCAAGTTAGCCACCGGAGATATTTAGGTAGATTTAGACACAGTATATAAGTTATATATCTGTCCTTGCAGTGTAATGGTTGAGACCTAGGAAGCAACTATGTAGTGGATGGATTAGCACATTCAGGTTTTCTATAGCTCCAGAACAAATCAAGAACCCAATAAAAAGGCTCCTCTACATTCATTCAGGAATCAAAGTAAGACATAGGGATCCTGTTCTAATTTCATCACTCTCTTGCTACATAACTGAAGCAAGTTATTCAACTTTGGGTTTATTTTTAACTAGTACAGAAAGAAAATTATTCATGACTGATAATTATCACAAATGACTGGAAGTAGTTAGGTGCTTAAGCATTAATAGATGAATGTCTTACTCCTCAATATAGGTTAACTTGAATTTAAAAAAAGATGCCTAAACTCCTGCAAGGGATTGTCACTGTCATCGAAGTTTTCTACCAATATGCCACTGAAGATGGGAACTGTGACATGTTGAGCAAAAAGGAAATGAAAGGACTTCTAGAAAATGAGTTTCACCAAATTCTGAAGGTAAGAAATCTATACCAGGACTGAATTCTGAAGCAATTCTCCTAATTGACAATAAAGAATTGAATTTGGCAGACTTAAAATGCTATAAACCATTGACTAACAATGTTTATATAGCATGATTAAGTTTAAATGATCCTACCAAACAACAGACAAAATCATACACTTAAATTTTTGCTGTCCATAGGAGCAATTCTTATGACCCTCAGAAAATCTGCAAAATATATTGAATTCATATTCTTTTTGGTTTTCTTTAGTGCAGTGTCCAAACCACTGCCTATTCCTGGGGTTCTGGTCATCTAGGGCCTCTTAAGTTCGGGACATTTGTATTAACCTATCAATTACCAAAAGGAAAAGAAACACTTTAAAATTATCACCTCTGGAAATAAACATGTGAGGGCTTAAACCCACCCTTAAATTCAAATGCTTACTGAGTGTCATTTGGATTACTAAGTATCTCTTACATCACATGTAATTATAGCCTTACCCTCTAAAATCCTTCCTTCTCTTTTAGCTCAATATAGGATCCCAGGGTTAGTATTGATTTCCTCAGTCTCAGAAGACACTACCACCTTCTGAACTCCAGTTCAAAAAGAGACTTTTTAAAACACCCCACTCTCTCTATCAAAGCTGCTAGTGCTCTGGTCAGATCTCACCACACAAATTTCCCCAATTAGTTTGATCTGTTCTTAATATAAGCATCAAAATTCATCATCATGATTTTTAAAAATGTGATCTAGTCTCTATCTCTATAGCTAGATATCTTTACCCTTTGTACTAAATTAGCACTCTCAGATTTCTGTCAGTTCTTTAAACCACACCTCCTTCCTTTCACTCTTTGTTCATATCATCACCTCTATATTCATCTTCTTCTCCCTGGTCTTTCCTCCTGCCTCTTTCTTCATTTGGTTAATTCTAACCCACCCATCAGTGAATATCATATTCACTCATTAATCTTTCTTGAATCACAAATGGATCCCCTTTGATGCACTCCCATTAGTTATAATAAATTATAAACTTTATATCAAACCACTAGCCTTCACTTTTCAATTTTATTTATCAACTAACATTTTATTAAATCAGGGTCTCATGTAATATAGTCAGACCTTCCACTTGCTGTGTAGCTGAAAATGACCTAGAACTCCTGATCTTAGTGCCTCCACCTCCAGTGTGATGGGATTACAAGTGTGTACCATAAGACACAGTAAAACCACTGAAATGGTCTGCTGCTTTAGACCCTCCACAACACAGTGGTAGGCAGAAAGTAGCTACACATAGCTCCCCCACAAAAAAATGTGTTTTAAAGTTTGTAATTAGCAAATTTACTAAATGAACAAAGAAAATTTATATACAGTTCATGAAGATGTCTACAATTATTATTTATACATAAGCTAATTATACTTGATTAACCATTGTACTTTTTTCCTTTTCTGTTTTGTTTTTTGTTTGTTTGTTTGTTTGTTTGTTTGTTTGTTTGTTTGTTTTGGGGCAAGACCTTACTTTTAATTCCAAGGAATTTGCTACACAACCTACACTGTTTCAAACTCAGGATCACACTTCCTAACCTCCAAAGCACAGGTCTCAGCTACTATCTTTACGAGAAAAGATTGGGCCTTGTGATTACTTGAAACTTTCACATGCATCCCCTCCTTGTTAATTCATCTTGCCAATTTATTGTTTGCCTTCTTGCTGGCTGCTCTCTCTCTCTCTCTCTCTCTCTCTCTCTCTCTCTCTCTCTCTCTCTCTCTCTGTCTGTCTCTCCTCTCTCTCTGTCTCTCTCTCTGTCTCTCTCTCCTTTCTTCCACAAAAAGTATGTGATAAATTTCAACCTAATTTACAAATTATTCACATTTCTATAGCAGTCTCCCAAACAGCTGACTGATTTTATAATTTATAGATACAAAGCCTCCATGTATACATTATTTCTTTACAGAATCCAGATGATCCAGACACTGTAGAAATCATCATGCAAAGTCTGGACAGAGATCATAACAACAAAGTGGATTTTGCTGAGTATCTTCTGATGATAGCCAAGCTAACACAGGCTTGTAATAAAATTATTGGCAAAGACTATTGCCAAGCTTCAGGGTCAAAGCAGAAAAATCACAGTCACCAGCACCAAAAGGAACAGAGTGAAGAAGAAAAAGATGACAAAGAGGAAGATGCCTCTTCAAGTTATTCAAGTTCTAGTGCAGGAGAGAATAATACTAATTCCAGGGGTACGAAAAGAAGCAATAAACACAACTCTGGAAGAAAAAGAAACCAGCAGAGTTCCGAAGAAGAGAAAAGATCAAATTCAAGTCACTTAAAAAACAATGAGAACTATAAACAAGACCATTATGGATCAGGATCAGCAACTGGATCTAGCCATAAGAGAAGACCTAGCTCAAAGGAAGGTTTGGGCAACCAGCAACACTCACATGGATCAGCAGGACAGTCTGGCAGCTCTAGTAGACAAGGATCTGCACAGCATCAGTCATTCGGTAATGGAAAACATGATGTTTCATCAAAAGAAGCATCAGGCTGTGGTACAGGACACTCAACCAGAACTAAAGACCATGGCTCCTCCTTTGGCCACTCTAATACTTATGAAACACACAATGCAGGGAAAAACCAGTCTTCTAACGAGAACAGAAATACCTTACAGTCAGGAAAACATATTGGTTCCAATGAATACGGTTCTACATCAGGACAGTCTTATGGCTCAAATACACAAGAATATGGACAAGGTCAGTCATCTGGTTGTGGACAATACGGAGCTTCATCAGGACAGACATCAGGCCAAGGCTCAAGTCAGTCCACCACCTATGGACAGCATGGATCAGGAAAAAGAGAGTCATCAAGCCAGAGAAGGACCAGGTCTAGCTCAAGGGAGTCTTCTGGCTCCCAACAATATGGGTCTGGGTCAGGAGGGGCTTCTGGCTGTAGTCAACAGGAATCTGGGCAAGGCCAGTCTTCCGGAAGTGGGCAACAGGGTTCCTTCTCTGGACAGTCAGCGGGGAGGCATCAGCATGGATCCTGCTGCGGTCACTCCTCCAGCTATGGTGAGCATGGCTCTGGATCTATCTCAGGTCAATCTTCCAGCTATGGGACACACAACTCAGGGTCAGGCCGGTCTTCTAGCCAGAGGAGAAGTGGCTCTGGGTCAGGACAGTCTTCTGGTTTAGGGCAATATGGTTCTGCATCGGGCCACTCTTCTGGCTCCATAGGGCAAGGTCAGTCATCTGGCAGTGGACAATACGGCACTTCATCAGGACAGACATCAGGCCGGGGCTCAGGTCAGTCCACCACCTATGGACAGCATGGATCAGGAACCAGAGAGTCTTCAAGCCAGAGAAGGACTAGGTCTAGCTCAAGGGAGTCTTCTGGCTCCCAGCACTACGGGTCTGGCTCAAGGGGGTCTTCTAGCTTTAATCGACATGGATCTGGCAGTGGTCAGTCATCTGTTACTGGACAATATGGCACTTCATCAGGACAGACATCAGGCTCAAGCTCAGGTCAGTCCACAGCCTTTGGCAAGCATGGATCAGGACAAAGAGAGTCATCAAGCCAGAGGAGGACCAGGTCTAGCTCAAGGGAGTCTTCTGGCTCCCAACAATATGGGTCTGGGTCAGGAGGGGCTTCTGGCTGTAGTCAACAGGAATCTGGGCAAGGCCAGTCTTCCGGAAGTGGGCAACAGGGTTCCTTCTCTGGACAGTCAGCGGGGAGGCATCAGCATGGATCCTGCTGCGGTCACTCCTCCAGCTATGGTGAGCATGGCTCTGGATCTATCTCAGGTCAATCTTCCAGCTATGGGACACACAACTCAGGGTCAGGCCGGTCTTCTAGCCAGAGGAGAAGTGGCTCTGGGTCAGGACAGTCTTCTGGTTTAGGGCAATATGGTTCTGCATCGGGCCACTCTTCTGGCTCCATAGGGCAAGGTCAGTCATCTGGCAGTGGACAATACGGCACTTCATCAGGACAGACATCAGGCCGGGGCTCAGATCAGTCCACCACCTATGGACAGCATGGATCAGGAACCAGAGAGTCTTCAAGCCAGAGAAGGACTAGGTCTAGCTCAAGGGAGTCTTCTGGCTCCCAACAATATGGGTCTGGGTCAGGAGGGGCTTCTGGCTGTAGTCAACAGGAATCTGGGCAAGGCCAGTCTTCCGGAAGTGGGCAACAGGGTTCCTTCTCTGGACAGTCAGCGGGGAGGCATCAGCATGGATCCTGCTGCGGTCACTCCTCCAGCTATGGTGAGCATGGCTCTGGATCTATCTCAGGTCAATCTTCCAGCTATGGGACACACAACTCAGGGTCAGGCCGGTCTTCTAGCCAGAGGAGAAGTGGCTCTGGGTCAGGACAGTCTTCTGGTTTAGGGCAATATGGTTCTGCATCGGGCCACTCTTCTGGCTCCATAGGGCAAGGTCAGTCATCTGGCAGTGGACAATACGGCACTTCATCAGGACAGACATCAGGCCGGGGCTCAGGTCAGTCCACCACCTATGGACAGCATGGATCAGGAACCAGAGAGTCTTCAAGCCAGAGAAGGACTAGGTCTAGCTCAAGGGAGTCTTCTGGCTCCCAGCACTACGGGTCTGGCTCAAGGGGGTCTTCTAGCTTTAATCGACATGGATCTGGCAGTGGTCAGTCATCTGTTACTGGACAATATGGCACTTCATCAGGACAGACATCAGGCTCAAGCTCAGGTCAGTCCACAGCCTTTGGCAAGCATGGATCAGGACAAAGAGAGTCATCAAGCCAGAGGAGGACCAGGTCTAGCTCAAGGGAGTCTTCTGGCTCCCAACAATATGGGTCTGGGTCAGGAGGGGCTTCTGGCTGTAGTCAACAGGAATCTGGGCAAGGCCAGTCTTCCGGAAGTGGGCAACAGGGTTCCTTCTCTGGACAGTCAGCGGGGAGGCATCAGCATGGATCCTGCTGCGGTCACTCCTCCAGCTATGGTGAGCATGGCTCTGGATCTATCTCAGGTCAATCTTCCAGCTATGGGACACACAACTCAGGGTCAGGCCGGTCTTCTAGCCAGAGGAGAAGTGGCTCTGGGTCAGGACAGTCTTCTGGTTTAGGGCAATATGGTTCTGCATCGGGCCACTCTTCTGGCTCCATAGGGCAAGGTCAGTCATCTGGCAGTGGACAATACGGCACTTCATCAGGACAGACATCAGGCCGGGGCTCAGATCAGTCCACCACCTATGGACAGCATGGATCAGGAACCAGAGAGTCTTCAAGCCAGAGAAGGACTAGGTCTAGCTCAAGGGAGTCTTCTGGCTCCCAGCACTACGGGTCTGGCTCAAGGGGGTCTTCTAGCTTTAATCGACATGGATCTGGCAGTGGTCAGTCATCTGTTACTGGACAATATGGCACTTCATCAGGACAGACATCAGGCTCAAGCTCAGGTCAGTCCACAGCCTTTGGCAAGCATGGATCAGGACAAAGAGAGTCATCAAGCCAGAGGAGGACCAGGTCTAGCTCAAGGGAGTCTTCTGGCTCCCAACAATATGGGTCTGGGTCAGGAGGGGCTTCTGGCTGTAGTCAACAGGAATCTGGGCAAGGCCAGTCTTCCGGAAGTGGGCAACAGGGTTCCTTCTCTGGACAGTCAGCGGGGAGGCATCAGCATGGATCCTGCTGCGGTCACTCCTCCAGCTATGGTGAGCATGGCTCTGGATCTATCTCAGGTCAATCTTCCAGCTATGGGACACACAACTCAGGGTCAGGCTGGTCTTCTAGCCAGAGAAGAAGTGGCTCTGGGTCAGGACAGTCTTCTGGTTTAGGGCAATATGGTTCTGCATCGGGCCACTCTTCTGGCTCCGTAGAGCAAGGTCAGTCATCTGGCAGTGGACAATACGGCACTTCATCAGGACAGACATCAGGCCGGGGCTCAGGTCAGTCCACCACCTATGGACAGCATGGATCAGGAACCAGAGAGTCTTCAAGCCAGAGAAGGACTAGGTCTAGCTCAAGGGAGTCTTCTGGCTCCCAGCACTACGGGTCTGGCTCAAGGGGGTCTTCTAGCTTTAATCAACATGGATCTGGCAGTGGTCAGTCATCTGTTACTGGACAATATGGCACTTCATCAGGACAGACATCAGGCTCAAGCTCAGGTCAGTCCACAGCCTTTGGCAAGCATGGATCAGGACAAAGAGAGTCATCAAGCCAGAGGAGGACCAGGTCTAGCTCAAGGGAGTCTTCTGGCTCCCAACAATATGGGTCTGGGTCAGGAGGGGCTTCTGGCTGTAGTCAACAGGAATCTGGGCAAGGCCAGTCTTCCGGAAGTGGGCAACAGGGTTCCTTCTCTGGACAGTCAGCGGGGAGGCATCAGCATGGATCCTGCTGCGGTCACTCCTCCAGCTATGGTGAGCATGGCTCTGGATCTATCTCAGGTCAATCTTCCAGCTATGGGACACACAACTCAGGGTCAGGCCGGTCTTCTAGCCAGAGGAGAAGTGGCTCTGGGTCAGGACAGTCTTCTGGTTTAGGGCAATATGGTTCTGCATCGGGCCACTCTTCTGGCTCCATAGGGCAAGGTCAGTCATCTGGCAGTGGACAATACGGCACTTCATCAGGACAGACATCAGGCCGGGGCTCAGGTCAGTCCACCACCTATGGACAGCATGGATCAGGAACCAGAGAGTCTTCAAGCCAGAGAAGGACTAGGTCTAGCTCAAGGGAGTCTTCTGGCTCCCAGCACTACGGGTCTGGCTCAAGGGGGGTCTTCTAGCTTTAATCGACATGGATCTGGCAGTGGTCAGTCATCTGTTACTGGACAATATGGCACTTCATCAGGACAGACATCAGGCTCAAGCTCAGGTCAGTCCACAGCCTTTGGCAAGCATGGATCAGGACAAAGAGAGTCATCAAGCCAGAGGAGGACCAGGTCTAGCTCAAGGGAGTCTTCTGGCTCCCAACAATATGGGTCTGGGTCAGGAGGGGCTTCTGGCTGTAGTCAACAGGAATCTGGGCAAGGCCAGTCTTCCGGAAGTGGGCAACAGGGTTCCTTCTCTGGACAGTCAGCGGGGAGGCATCAGCATGGATCCTGCTGCGGTCACTCCTCCAGCTATGGTGAGCATGGCTCTGGATCTATCTCAGGTCAATCTTCCAGCTATGGGACACACAACTCAGGGTCAGGCCGGTCTTCTAGCCAGAGGAGAAGTGGCTCTGGGTCAGGACAGTCTTCTGGTTTAGGGCAATATGGTTCTGCATCGGGCCACTCTTCTGGCTCCATAGGGCAAGGTCAGTCATCTGGCAGTGGACAATACGGCACTTCATCAGGACAGACATCAGGCCGGGGCTCAGGTCAGTCCACCACCTATGGACAGCATGGATCAGGAACCAGAGAGTCTTCAAGCCAGAGAAGGACTAGGTCTAGCTCAAGGGAGTCTTCTGGCTCCCAGCACTACGGGTCTGGCTCAAGGGGGTCTTCTAGCTTTAATCGACATGGATCTGGCAGTGGTCAGTCATCTGTTACTGGACAATATGGCACTTCATCAGGACAGACATCAGGCTCAAGCTCAGGTCAGTCCACAGCCTTTGGCAAGCATGGATCAGGACAAAGAGAGTCATCAAGCCAGAGGAGGACCAGGTCTAGCTCAAGGGAGTCTTCTGGCTCCCAACAATATGGGTCTGGGTCAGGAGGGGCTTCTGGCTGTAGTCAACAGGAATCTGGGCAAGGCCAGTCTTCCGGAAGTGGGCAACAGGGTTCCTTCTCTGGACAGTCAGCGGGGAGGCATCAGCATGGATCCTGCTGCGGTCACTCCTCCAGCTATGGTGAGCATGGCTCTGGATCTATCTCAGGTCAATCTTCCAGCTATGGGACACACAACTCAGGGTCAGGCCGGTCTTCTAGCCAGAGGAGAAGTGGCTCTGGGTCAGGACAGTCTTCTGGTTTAGGGCAATATGGTTCTGCATCGGGCCACTCTTCTGGCTCCATAGGGCAAGGTCAGTCATCTGGCAGTGGACAATACGGCACTTCATCAGGACAGACATCAGGCCGGGGCTCAGGTCAGTCCACCACCTATGGACAGCATGGATCAGGAACCAGAGAGTCTTCAAGCCAGAGAAGGACTAGGTCTAGCTCAAGGGAGTCTTCTGGCTCCCAGCACTACGGGTCTGGCTCAAGGGGGTCTTCTAGCTTTAATCGACATGGATCTGGCAGTGGTCAGTCATCTGTTACTGGACAATATGGCACTTCATCAGGACAGACATCAGGCTCAAGCTCAGGTCAGTCCACAGCCTTTGGCAAGCATGGATCAGGACAAAGAGAGTCATCAAGCCAGAGGAGGACCAGGTCTAGCTCAAGGGAGTCTTCTGGCTCCCAACAATATGGGTCTGGGTCAGGAGGGGCTTCTGGCTGTAGTCAACAGGAATCTGGGCAAGGCCAGTCTTCCGGAAGTGGGCAACAGGGTTCCTTCTCTGGACAGTCAGCAGGGAGGCATCAGCATGGATCCTGCTGCGGTCACTCCTCCAGCTATGGTGAGCATGGCTCTGGATCTATCTCAGGTCAATCTTCCAGCTATGGGACACACAACTCAGGGTCAGGCCGGTCTTCTAGCCAGAGGAGAAGTGGCTCTGGGTCAGGACAGTCTTCTGGTTTAGGGCAATATGGTTCTGCATCGGGCCACTCTTCTGGCTCCATAGGGCAAGGTCAGTCATCTGGCAGTGGACAATACGGCACTTCATCAGGACAGACATCAGGCCGGGGCTCAGGTCAGTCCACCACCTATGGACAGCATGGATCAGGAACCAGAGAGTCTTCAAGCCAGAGAAGGACTAGGTCTAGCTCAAGGGAGTCTTCTGGCTCCCAGCACTACGGGTCTGGCTCAAGGGGGTCTTCTAGCTTTAATCGACATGGATCTGGCAGTGGTCAGTCATCTGTTACTGGACAATATGGCACTTCATCAGGACAGACATCAGGCTCAAGCTCAGGTCAGTCCACAGCCTTTGGCAAGCATGGATCAGGACAAAGAGAGTCATCAAGCCAGAGGAGGACCAGGTCTAGCTCAAGGGAGTCTTCTGGCTCCCAACAATATGGGTCTGGGTCAGGAGGGGCTTCTGGCTGTAGTCAACAGGAATCTGGGCAAGGCCAGTCTTCCGGAAGTGGGCAACAGGGTTCCTTCTCTGGACAGTCAGCGGGGAGGCATCAGCATGGATCCTGCTGCGGTCACTCCTCCAGCTATGGTGAGCATGGCTCTGGATCTATCTCAGGTCAATCTTCCAGCTATGGGACACACAACTCAGGGTCAGGCCGGTCTTCTAGCCAGAGGAGAAGTGGCTCTGGGTCAGGACAGTCTTCTGGTTTAGGGCAATATGGTTCTGCATCGGGCCACTCTTCTGGCTCCATAGGGCAAGGTCAGTCATCTGGCAGTGGACAATACGGCACTTCATCAGGACAGACATCAGGCCGGGGCTCAGGTCAGTCCACCACCTATGGACAGCATGGATCAGGAACCAGAGAGTCTTCAAGCCAGAGAAGGACTAGGTCTAGCTCAAGGGAGTCTTCTGGCTCCCAGCACTACGGGTCTGGCTCAAGGGGGTCTTCTAGCTTTAATCGACATGGATCTGGCAGTGGTCAGTCATCTGTTACTGGACAATATGGCAATTCATCAGGACAGACATCAGGCTCAAGCTCAGGTCAGTCCACAGCCTTTGGCAAGCATGGATCAGGACAAAGAGAGTCATCAAGCCAGAGGAGGACCAGGTCTAGCTCAAGGGAGTCTTCTGGCTCCCAACAATATGGGTCTGGGTCAGGAGGGGCTTCTGGCTGTAGTCAACAGGAATCTGGGCAAGGCCAGTCTTCCGGAAGTGGGCAACAGGGTTCCTTCTCTGGACAGTCAGCGGGGAGGCATCAGCATGGATCCTGCTGCGGTCACTCCTCCAGCTATGGTGAGCATGGCTCTGGATCTATCTCAGGTCAATCTTCCAGCTATGGGACACACAACTCAGGGTCAGGCCGGTCTTCTAGCCAGAGGAGAAGTGGCTCTGGGTCAGGACAGTCTTCTGGTTTAGGGCAATATGGTTCTGCATCGGGCCACTCTTCTGGCTCCGTAGAGCAAGGTCAGTCATCTGGCAGTGGACAATACGGCACTTCATCAGGACAGACATCAGGCCGGGGCTCAGGTCAGTCCACCACCTATGGACAGCATGGATCAGGAACCAGAGAGTCTTCAAGCCAGAGAAGGACTAGGTCTAGCTCAAGGGAGTCTTCTGGCTCCCAGCACTACGGGTCTGGCTCAAGGGGGTCTTCTAGCTTTAATCGACATGGATCTGGCAGTGGTCAGTCATCTGTTACTGGACAATATGGCACTTCATCAGGACAGACATCAGGCTCAAGCTCAGGTCAGTCCACAGCCTTTGGCAAGCATGGATCAGGACAAAGAGAGTCATCAAGCCAGAGGAGGACCAGGTCTAGCTCAAGGGAGTCTTCTGTCTCTCAACAATATGGGTCTGGATCAGGTATGTCTTCAGGCTGTTGTCACCAGGAAACTGGGCAAGGTCTGTCTCCTGGAATTGGACATCAGGTTTCCTCCTCTAGACAGTCATCTACTGGTAGTCAATATGGATATGGCACTGGTCAGTCCTGTAGCACTGAACACCATTATTCCTCATCCAGACAATCTTCATGTTCTAAGCCTTCTCAGTATAGCTCAGGTCAGTCACCTTATTGTGATCAGCAAGATTCTAATTCCTGGCAGTCTTCTAGCTATGACCAGCAAATGTCTGGATCATATCAGCCTTCTTCCTGTAGTAATCATGGGTCTACCTATGGAGCGTCATCCCAGTGTGGCCATTGTGTATCTGGCTCAGTAGAATATTCTGGCTATGATAACCAAGGATCTTATTCAGTTCAGTCTACTCCCTGCCAACATCATTCCCATATAAATGAATATACTGGCAATGGACAGTATAGTCCAATATCAGAACAGTCATACTGTTATGGTCATTGTGGTTCTAATTCAAACCAATCTTCCTGTAGTCGTCAACAAGGGTCTCATTTAGGTCAGTCTTCTAACCATGGCCAATATGAATGCCCTGGGATTCAGTCTACTAGCCTGAACCAACATGGTACTGGGTGTAGTCAGGGTTTTAGCTCTGAAAATTATGGGCCTGGTGTCTATCCTTCTTCTATATGTAGACAAAATTGTCCCAGGTCTGGTCTATGTCCTAGTTCACAACAATATGGTTCTGATTCATGTCACTCATGCTCTGGGTCATGTGGTTCTGGATATGGCCAATATTCTAGTTATGAGCAAACTCAATCAAATGGGAGATATGGAAATCAATGTAGCCCCTCAGCTTGTAATAAAAATCAATCAGTAAGTGTGATTCGGCAAGTAGAAACCTCCTCTGGTTGTGACTTTGAACAATTTACACCTTCACCAGGACACAATAGACACAATACTACTGATCAAATGTCACTTTACAATTTGCACAATAGACAAGGTGACTCTGACTATAATAGAGTCAGGGAAGGGAACTCTGGAATGAGAAATATGAGCTTAGTTTCTCACAGTGTAAATAGTAGCACTCCACTCTATGAGTATGTCCAAGAGCAGAGACGCTAATTATCAGAGTGAGTTGGGGAGTGATGTAAAATTAACTTAAAAGTTAATTTTAGAAATAAATTGTTCTAGAATTCATCATGAAATTTTTCTCAATCTGGACATATCTTCTCTCATTCTTTTAAAATGAAAATTAGCCTATATTCCTTGTTAATGAGTTCCTCCCAAGTAATGTATTCTATTTGGGATACTTAAGATCTATTGCAATGGCTAAATGCTTAGTTTAAGGAAATTCAGTTTTGAAGAATAAGTTAAAAAGTTGGGGGTTTATTGGGATTAAGTTTTGGAAGAATAAAGAGTATGGGGTTTGGTTAATGAATCTATCTGAAAGATTATTATTTAGTTAGGAATTATGCTGAAGCTAAGGTTGTAGTTTTAAAGGGTAATATAGTATAATTGTGTTATCATTCCAGCTGCCAAAGTTTTATCTTACATCAACATACAGTCCAGTTTTTAATGTACATTAACATTATACGGCAAAAAAAAGAGGAAAAAAATGATAGAGTATTGGTGGTTTCTATTCACACAAATGAACAAGATACTTCTTTGGTACATTTATATCAGTAAGTGAACAAGTGTAACTAAATTTTTGCTTCAGATGCTTCTCTCTAGCCACTGGAAAAGAGGTGCAGGACCAAAGAATCCAAATATAGACCTTAACTTTATTTCAGCAAGAAAGATCTTTGCTTCCATTTGTATGAAATTTCAAATTAGAAAATTAATATTTACAGCACAGAAATATAAGTAGCTTACTGGTCCTCTTGTGTAGAGATATCATAACCAGATGGAAAGGAAGCTTGCCATTGTTATATAGTTCTTTGTTTCACTGTATTTGTTTTAAGTCTTTGGATTTGATTAACTGGATTGTATTAATATTGACAATAAATTAGTGGTGACTAAATAGTGAGCTTTGTCTTTCCTCTGCTTCAGTTCACTTCTTTCATACAAGTTGTCAAACTAGAAACCAACACAAGTAGCTATTTCCCAAAGCCTCATAACCCACAGATAATTCACATTTTAAAAAATATAAATCTCCCAGTACTCTCTCCTTCTATCCTCTCCTGACCTAATCCCTCCTGTTGCCATGCTCACCCCCATCCAGACCCCTCCCCCCATCCACCTGTGATATCTATTCATCTTCTCCTTCACAGTGAGATTCTTGTGCCCCCTCCTGCCTTGAGTCCTCCTTTTCACTTGGCTTCTCTGGGGCTGTGAACTGTGGCATAGTTAGCCTTTACTTTACTTTACTTTATGGCTAATATCTACTAATGAGTGAGTACATATCATGCTTGTCTTTTTGGGTCTGGGTTACCTCACTCAGGATGATCTTTTCTAGTTCCATCCATTTGCCTAAAGATCTCATGATGTCATTGTTTTTAATATCTGAGTAATACCCCATGTGAAAATGTACCACATTTTCTTTATTCATTCTTTGTTGGATCAATATTTAGATTATTTTCAGTCTCTGGCTATTATGAACATAGTCAGGAGGTATCTCTAGAATAAGCTGGAAACCAAGTACAATGTAAACTCCCAGGAATCTATGAGGGTGACCCTAGCTAAGTCTCCTAACAACAGACCCTGACTGGCCATCTCCTGTAAGCAGGCAAGACTTCCACTGGAGGGACTGGGACCCTAATTCAGCCACATAACCTTTAGCATACAATTTGCTCTTCCTACAAAATGTCCTGGGATAAAAGTGATGCAGAAATGATGGGAGTAGCCAACCAATGACTGTCACCCATACCATGAGAGGGACCCCACCCTTGACACTGTCTGGAAGACTTGGACCCAGAGGCTGGGCAGTCCAGAGACCTAGGAAAGGACCAAACATGACTGGTAATACAAAACAAACAAACAAAAATCAATGAAATGATTCCTAATGATATTCTGCTATACACTACACTCATAGATTACTGGCTAGTCCAATTGTAATCAAAGAGGCTTCACCTGGCTTCCAATGGAAACAGATGCAGAAACTCACAAATATTAGGCAAAGCTCGGGGAATCCTGTGAAAAATGGGGAGGAAGAATTTGAGGGCCCAGAGGGGTCAAGGTCATCACAAGAAAACTGACAGAATCAATTAACCTGGATACACTGTGTGTTATAGAGCCTGAGCCTCCAACCAGAGAGCTTGCATGGAACTCACCTAGGCCCTCTGCACATATTTTGCAGTTGTGTGGCTTGATCCTCATGTGGGACTTCTAACATTGGGAGCAGGGGCTGTCTCAGACTCTGTTAACTGCTTTTGGGACACTTCCCTCCTACTGGTTTCCCTAATCCAGCATTAGTAGAAAGGGAAAGAGACAGAAAAGGGAAGGGAAAGGAAGGGAAGGGGAGGGGAGGGGAGGGGAGAGAAGGGAAGGGAAGGGAAGGGAAGGGAAGGAAAGGGAAGGGAAGGGGAGGAAAGGAAAGGAAAGGAGAGAAAAATGGGGCAGGAGGAGAAAGAAGAGGAAGACAGGGGAGAAGAGGGGAGGGGAAAAAGAGAGGAGAGGAGAGGAGAGGAGAGGAGAGGAGAGGAGAGGAGAGGAGAGGAGAGGAGAGGAGAGGAGAAGAGAGGAGAGGAAAAATACAAAAGAAAGAAATGCTAATAGAACCCTCCAGGACCAGTTTATGCTTCACATCCTGTGCCCTGGACTGTCAATAATGAGTCCACCTGACCGCAGTCTGCCTATACCTTCCCCAGTTCCCACACCCAGCCCAGGTTTCAAGCTATGTGTCCCAGCCTAGTCTGAAGAGCCTTATACCACTCTCAATCTCCAGACATGGCCCCAGTGGCAGACATTCTGTGCCAGGACTAGTGTTGAGTTCACCAGATCCTATCCTACTCATGCTATGTTGAACCTCCAGACTTAGTCTAGGTCACACATCCTATATGCTAGTCCAGTCTAGTGAGTTTTCTGGGCTCTCTACCCAGACTGTACCACACCCAACCTTCAGCCTATCCTGGGATACATATTTGCATGCTGGCATGGCCTGATGAGTCCCTAGAACCTCAGCTGCTCACCCTAATCTTCATATCAAGCCTCAGTCACACAGCTAAATCCCTGGAAAATCACATGTGTCTGCCATCCCATACCTTCATCTTATTTCCACAGCCTGTGATGGTGAGTGCCAATTCCCCAGTGCATCCATGGTATCCTCATATTCCCAGATCTTGAGTAGTATGGATTACATATCAGTAGAATAAGATCCAGCCACTTGTCCCATTCACTTATTTAACACAGAATTGGGCTCATACCTGATCTGAGGTCGACCAAGCTTGAACAAAAACAAAGTAGAGCTAATCTCACATCAAACACACAACCAACAACATGCCAAGTCTCATCACAAAAACACAAATATTAAAGGCCAAGTCAGTCTGTCACCAAATTGAAGAATTACTTCCTTGAAATGATAAATAAGACCATCAGATCCTTGACCTAACTAACCAAAAGGAAATAAAGCACCCAAGTGAACAGAATCAGCAATGATGAGGAAAACATTACAAGAGACACGAAGTTCAAAACATTATAAAATTATTAAATTTTATATTAAAAATTATATCTTTTATTTTTAATGAGATTATAATATAATTACATCATTTCCCCTTCCTTTTTCTCCCCCTTCGAACCCTCCCATATACCTCTCCTTGTTCTCTTTCAAATTCATGACCTTTTTCCCATTAATTGTTGTTACATCACACACACACACACACACACACACACACACACACACACACACACACATTCTTAAATGCATAAATAAGACTTTCTCAGTCTGTACAATGGTGCTAGTATGTATGTTTTCAGGGCTGACTATTTAGTACTCCATAAGCAATTGGTATGATATTTCTTGGGGAATACTATCTCTCCTGCTATCAGCATTCCTTAATTTCCTGTAACTCTTTGTGTAGGATTGAGGCCTTATGGTCTTTCCCCAATACACATTTGCATGTCTATTATTGCTCCTTTAAGCTCAGGTTTAGACAGTTCTGCTGGTAAGACTTTCTGTGTGTAACTTCTGACATTCCTGGGAGACAAAATCTTATATCAAACTCCCTAATTCTCTTGCTCATATAATCTTTCTATCCCTTCTTCCAAAATGTTCTCTAAGCCTTGTATATAGGAGTGGCTTTGTGGATGGATCAATTAAGACTCTATTGGTATGGTTTTTGTAATGACCTCATCTGTGGCACAAAAAAAAAAAAATCATGAGAAATAAGGACTATACTTGCATTCCAGTATAAGGATAAATATAGTGTAGTTAGGGATGTTTTAAGAAAGTTGTGGTTGTAGGTTCTCCAAATTCTCTACTGTTCTATGAGCTTCCTCTTTACTTGATTATTTAGTTAGATGTGCAGAAGCTTCTTTTATGAGGTCTCACATGTCAATTATTGATCTTTGATGGGAGATGTTATTCTGTACATATGTTTCTCATACTGGTTAAACATTAAAGCCCTGTTGGCCAATAGAAAAGGAAGGTAGGAGTGACTAAGAAACTAAGAGGAAGGAGGAAGTAGTTGGGAGGAGTCAGGATGTAGAGCATGGAGGAATCAAGATGCCAGAGCCGCCACTCTCCGGTAAGATGAGCCACATGGAAATACTTAGAATATGGGTTAATGGGTTAATAATAATAATGGGTAGAAATGGGTTAATAATTAAGACAGAGCTAGCCCATAAACAATAATGGTAACTGGCCAACAGGATTGTATCAAATAAAGAGTCTCGGAGTGTTATTTGGGACTGGTGCGGCTGTGGGCCTAGACTGGCGGCAGGTGGGCTGGCGGGCTGGCAGAAAACATACACGCTACAGTTCTTAATTCCTGTGCAAATGGAGTAATTTCCCAAAACCTTTTCTACACCTATATCATGTAGAATCCTACCTAGTTTTATTCTGGCAGTGTCAGTGTTTTGTGTTTAGGTCTTTTAATCGTCCTATTCAGCAGAAGTCTAAAATAAGAACACATCCTATGACATAAAACAAATCCTTACAAGTTCAAAAAGTTTGCAGTAGTTCTGTTTATTCTATCGACCTTAATACAATAAAAGTTAAAATTGACAGCAAGCAAGTTTTTGGTAAACACACCGGTCCATGGAGATTAAACAACTCATTGCTGAATGATGAATAAGCCAAAGAAGAAATCAAGAAAGATATAAAAAAAACTTTCTGGAACTAAATGAAAATTACAATGAAACAAAATCTTGAGGACACATTTAAATCAACCCCATAAGGTAAACAAAGAAAAACTTAATGATGTAACTCAAATTTTGAAAAAAGAAAATAAAAATCAAACAAATCTAAAACCAGCTGATGGCAAGAAATAATAAAAACCACAGCAGAAATTAATGTAATAGAAATAAAGAAAACAAATAACTAACAAATATAATCTGGTTCTTTGATAAAATAAACAAGAATGACAGATCCTTGCCCCAGCTAATCAAAAGAAAGAGAGGACCATCAAAAAAACAAGAAATCAATAACCTAAACAGACACACAACAAATGAATACATTGAAATAGTAATGAAAAGCCTTGTAGCTAAGAAAAAGTCAGGGCTAGAAGGATTCAGAGCAGAGTCTACCAGACAGTATATATATATATATATATATATATATATATATATATAGCCATAGCCAATCCTTAAACTTTTTAAAAAACTGAGAGAAGGAGCATTCCCACACTCCTTTTATGACTATTTTCCTTACAAGTATATGTGTGCACATATGTTACTTATGCCCATGGAGCCAAAAGAGGGCACTGGGTCCCCTAGAACTAGAGTAAAAGGAAACTACCATGTGAATACTGGTAACAGAATCCATGTCCTCTGCAAGAGCAATGAGTACTCTTAACCAATAAGCCATCTCTCCAGACCTTATTCTATTTTTAAAATGAATGAATTGCTGTCATTTACAACCTTGTGGATGAACCTAGAGGATATCATGCTTGTGGAAATTAAGTAGATGCAAGATTACAGTTCATTACTATACAATCTCACTTAGTGGAATCTTTAAAAGTTGAACACACAGAAACAAAAGCAGAGAGTGGTTTCCAGGAGACAGAGGGTAGGAGAAATGGAGAGACGTTAGTCAAATGGTATGAACTCTGTTATAAGTTATAGAGATATGATTATAGAAATAGCAGACTGATTTTTATCTGTTATCATTACATTTTTAAAAATGAAAAATGGGTCTAGAGAGATGGCTTAATGGTTAAGAGCTTTAACTGTTCTAGAGGACCTGGCCCCGATATCCAGCAACTACATGGTAACCCACAACCATCTATAACTCAAGTGCCTGGGGTTCTAATGCCCTTTTCCAACTTTCTCAGGCACCAGGCATATACATGGCACACAGATATACATACACATTAAATAAATAAATAAATAAATAAATAAACAAACAATGCTGCTATGAATATAGTTGTACAGATGTCCTTGATGTATGAATGTGCATCTTTTGGGTATATGCCTAAGAGTGGAATTACTGGATCTTGAGGTAGACTGATTCCCATTTTCCCGAGAAACTAATTTCCAAATACAAGTTTGTACTCCCACCAACAGTGGAGGAGTGTACCTCTTTCTCTACATTCTCTCCAGCATAAAGTGTCTTTAGTGTTTTTTATTTTAGCCATTCTGACAGGAGTAAGATGGTATCTCAGAGTTGTTTTGATTTGCATTTCCCTTTCTTAAGTGTCTTTCAGCCATTTTAGATTCCTCTATTGAGAATTCTCTACTTAGTTGTGTACTCTAGTAGCTGATGGAAGCAGAAGCAGACACAGCTAAACATTGAGCTGAACTCTTGGAATCCAGTTGCAGACAGGAAGGAGTGATGAGCAAAGGGGTCAAGACCAGGCAGGAGAAACCCATAGAAACTGCTGACCTGAACAAGGGGGAGCTCATGAACTCCAGTGTGATAGCTGGGAAACCAGCATAGGACCAACTCAGATTACTTGAATATGGTGTTAGTTGGGAGGACTGGGCAATCTATGGGCCTCTGGTAGTAGATCAGTATTTATCCCTAGTACTCTGGGAGCCCATTCCACATAGAGGAATACTCTCTCAGCCTAGACACATGGAGGAGGGCCTGGCCGTTCTTCAAATGATATGACAGACTTTGAAGACTCCCCATGGAAGGCCTCACCCTCCCGGGGGAGCAGAAAGGGGATGGGATGGGGGGTTGGTGGGGGAAACAGGGAAGGATGGGAGAATTGGGATTGATATGCAAAACAAGCTTGTTTCTAATTCAAAATTTAAAAATCATATAAAATTTTATAAAGCTAAAAATAAATAAGTAAATTTTGTTTAAAAAATGGCAATAAGGTAATATGTGATATGTAAGTTAAACTAGCTTGATTATGGTAATTATTTCAAAATACATACATATGTCAGGTTCCAGGACAGCCTGAGTTATATAGTAAGAATTTTTCTCTAAAAGTATACATATATTAAAACATTATGCTTTATATCTTTAAAATATAGAATTTATCATTTATATCTCAATAATAATGGAAAAACTAAAACAAGCAAAAGACCTGAACATTTACTCAAGTAGATGTACAAACAGCCAATAAGTACATGAAAAATAGAAAACACACATACCACTAGTCATCAGAGAAATGCACACTAAAACATTAAACTATATTACAACACACTCTTTTCATGACTACAATTTTAAACCATTGGCAATACCAAGGGCTAGTAAAGGAAAATTTATACAGACACTGCAGAAATACTAATAAGAGCAAAACGGGATCATTTGTATTAACAAAACTTAATTTTATAGAGCCCATCTCATACTCTTTGGTAATCTAAAGCTATACATCTTAAGATCCATGAAGCTTGACCCCCAGGTCAGAGACTGTATTTTTCTCTAGCATTCTAACCCTTGGCATCCCAAACCCACATGGACCTTTCTCTCCAGATTATAGCATTGTCCTCTTTATGGCACCCAAATCTCTAGTGCCTCAGGATCCAAAGGAGCCTAGTCCCAGGTTAGAGTCCAACTCTCTTGTTAGGCTCCCTAACGGCATCTTAGAACCCAGGTTAGAAACCACATGTCCTGATCTCTGGCATCTTAATCCTCACATCTCAGGTTCCATATGGACTTTACTGTCCAGCCTTTCAGGACCAGAGATCAGAGGCCACACACGTCACCCTCAAGCACTGTAACCCTCAGCATCTCAGAAACCATGCATGTCCTCATGTCAAAGGTCAGGTCTCTCACTCTTGGGCACCTCAGCCCTCAGAGGACCAAAGCAGGGCTTGCCCATATGTCAGAAGTCACTCCTCCCTCCCTTTGGCATCCTAACCCTGTTGCCTCCGGATATAAGAGGAACTTGCTCCCGGAGTCAGGAGTCATACCCATATTTTTTCTAACACCTTAACCTCCAATGTCTCAGAGACCAAGTGGTCCATCTGCCCCGCCCTGCACTGCACCCTAAATCTCAGCTTCTCAGGACCTGCTTGGGGTACTTCCCACCCATGATGTCAAAAAACACATCTCTGTCACCCCTGGCAATCCACTCACTCTCTTCCAACACATACAGATTACCCATGCAAAGGCCATGCCTTCTCCTAAGCTGAGCTGAGCTGCCTCAGTTGCCCCATCCACAAACAGTACCCAGTAGCCCCAAGACTAAACTTCAAAAAATAAGACCCCTCAACATATAATAATCAAAACATCTAACATACAGCATAAAGAAAGAATATTAAGAGCAACGAAGGAAAAAGGACAGGTAACATATAAAGGCAGACCTATCAAAATTATGCCTGACTTCTCCATGGAAACCCTCAAAGCCAGAAGGTCCTGGATAGATGATCTACAGGAACTAAGAGTCCATGGATTCCAGCCCAAGCTACCATACCCAGCAAAACTCTCAATCACTGTAGATGGAGAAAACAAGATATTTAATGACAAAGCCAGATTTTCACAATATATATCTACAAATCCAGCCCTACAGAAAGTTTTGGAAGGAAAACTCCAACCCAAGGAAGTTAACTATGCTCAAAAAGAAGTAGGCAATAGGTGATCCTTCTTGACCAGAAACTAAGGGTAAAGCAGGACAAATATATTCACCACTGCCAACAACAAATCTAAAACAAACAAGCATTAACAATCAATGGTCCTCACTCTCCCTCAACATTAATGGTCTTAACTTGCCTGTAAAAAGACACAGGTTAACAGAATAGATACAAAGACAGAATCCATCCTTCTGCTGCATACAAGAAATACATCTAAGCTTCAAAGATAGCAATTACCTCAGGGTAAAGGGCTGGGAAAAGATCTTCCAATCAAATGGACCCAAGAAACAAACAGGTGGGCTATCCTAATATCTAACAAGTTAGACTTCAAACCAAAATTAATCAAAAGAGATGAAGACACTCATTTCATATTCATCACAGGAGAAATCCATCAACACAAATTCTCAATTCTGAAAATCTATGCCCCAAATACAAAGGCACCCACATTCGTAAAAGAAACACTATTAAAATTCAAACCTCACATAAAACCTCACACACTTATAGTGGGAGACTTCAACACGCCACTCTCACCACTAGACAGGACCACCAATCAGAAACTCAGCAAACAAACAAACAAAAAAAAGAACTAACAGAAGTTATGTCTCAACTAGGTTTAACAGACATCTAAAGAACATTCCATCCAAACTCAAAAAAATATAACTTCTTCTCTGTTCCACGTGGAACCTTCTCTAAAATCGATGACATACTAGGTGTCATAACAAACCTCAACAGATACTAAAGAATTGGAATAGTCACCTGTATCTTATCAGACCACCATGCTTTAAAATTGGAATTCAACAACAACACAAATCCCAGAAACCCTACAAACTCATGGAAACTGAACAATGTGCAATTGCACCACACCTGGGACAAAAAAAGAAATAAAGAAAGAAATTAAGGACTTCCCAAAATTCAACAAGAATCAGGACACGACATATCTGAACTTATGGAACACCTTGAAAGCAGTGTTAAGAGGGAATTTCCTTGCACTAAGTGACCATGTGAAGAAAACAGAGGATAGTCACATTAGAGAATTAACAGTGCAACTGAAAGCCTTAGAACAAAAAGTAGCAAACTCACCCCGGAAGACTAGACACCAGGAAATAACCAATAAAATAGAAACCAGAAACACAATACAAAAAAATCAATGCAACAAAGAGTTGGTTTTTCGAGAAAGTCAACAAGATAGGCAAACCTTTATCCAAACTAATGAAAAAGCAGAGAGAGAACTTGCAAATTAACAAAATCAGAAATGAAAAGGGAGGCATAACAATGGACACAGAGGAAATCCAGACAACTTTCAGGTCATATTTGAAAACCTGTACTCCACAAAATTTGAAAATTAAAAGGAAATAAGCAAATTTCTGGATAACTATCACTTACCAAAATTAAATCATGAATAAACAAACAACTTAAATAGACCTATAACTCCCAATGAAGTAGAAGCAATCATCAAAAGCCTTCCAACCAAAAAAAGCAAAGGGCCAGATGGCTTCAATGCAAAATTCTACCAGAAATTCAAAGAAGAGCTAATACCAATACTCCTCAAATTGTTCCACACAACAAAAACAGAAGGCTCATTACCAAACTATTTCTACGAGGCAACAATCACCTTGGTAACCAAGCAACACAAAGACACAACTAAGAAAGAAAACTAAAGACCAATATCCCTGATGAACATCGATGCAAAAATACTCAATAAAATACTGGCAAACCGAATCCAAGAATACGTCAGAGAAATCATCCACCATGACCAAGTAGGCTTCATCCCTGGGCTTCAGGGATGGTTTAACATACGAAAATCTATCAATGTGGTCCAACATAATAAATTGTAAAATAAAAACCATAGATCATCTCCCTAGATGCTGAAAAAAGCCTTCGACAAAATTCAACACCCTTTCATGATAAAGGTCATGGAGAAAGCAGGGATAATAGGAGCATACCCAAACATAATAAGAGCAATATACAGTAAACCAACAGCCAACATTAAACTGAATGGAGAGAAGCTTAAGGCGATTCTTCTAAAATCAGGAACAAGACAAGGCTGTCCTCTCTCTCCCTATCTCTTCAATATTGTACTTGAAGTTCTAGCTAAAGCTGTAAGACAACAAAAGGAGATCAAAGGGGATTCAAATTGGAAAGGGAGAAGTCAAACTGTCTCTATTTGCAGATGATATGATAGTTTACATAAGCGATCCAATAAACTCTACCAGGGAACTCCTACAGCTGATAAACACCTTCAGCAAACTAGCAGGATACAAGATAAACTCAAAAAAAAATCAGTAGCCCTACTTTATTCAGATGACAAAGAGGCTGAGAAAAAGATCAGAGAAAGATTACCCTTTATCATAGCCACAAACACCATAAAGTATCATGGGTTAACACTTTCCAAGCATGTGGAAGACTTATGCAATAAGAACTTTGTGGCTTTAAAGAAAGAAAGTAAAGAAGATACCAGAAAATGGAAAGATCTCCCATGCTCCTGGATAGTTAGGATAAATATAGTAAAAATGGCAATCTTGCCAAAAGCAATCTACAGATTCAATGCAATCCCCATTAAAATACCAGCACAATTCTTCACTGACCTTGAAAGGATAATAATCAATTTTATATGGAAAAAAAAGACTCAGGATAGCCAAAAAAAAAAACCCTGTACAATAAAAGAACTTCAAGAGGCATCAACATCCCTGACTTTAAGCTCTACTACAGAGCTATAGTTCTGAAAACATCCTGGTATTGGCACAAAAATAGACATGTAGACCAATGGAATCGAATCAAAAATCCTGATATTAACCCACACACCTATAAACACCTGATTTTCGACAAAACAGCTAAAAGAATATAATGGGGGAGGAAAGCATCTTCAACAAATGGTGCTGGCACAATTGGATGATGGTATGTAGAAGACTGCAGATAGGCCCATGTCTAGCGCCATGCACAAAACTCAAGTCCAAAAGGACCAAAGACCTCAACATAAATCCAGCCATGCTGAACCTCTTAGAAGAGAAAGTAGGAGGTACCCTTGAAAAATTGGTATAGGAGACTGCTTCCTGAACATAACTCCAGTAGCACAGACACTGAGATCAACAATTAATAAATGAGACCTCCTCAAACTTAGAAGCTTCTGTAAGGCAAAGGACACAGTGGACAAGACCAAACAGCAGCCCACAGACTGAGGAAAGATTTTTACCAATCTTACATCTGACAAAGGGCTGATCTCCAAAATATACAAAGAACTCATGAAACTAGTCAACAAAACACCAAATAGCCCTATTAAAAAATGCGGTACAGAATTGAAGAAAGAATTCTCAATGGAGGAAATCAAAGAGGCTGAAAGACACTTAAGAAAGTGCTCCACATCCTTAGCTCTCAGAGAAATGCAAATCAAAACAACTTTGAGATACCATCTTACTCCTGCTAGAATGGCTAAAATTAGAAACACCAAATACAACTTATGCTGGAGAGGATGTGGAGAAAGGGGAACACTCCTTCACTGCTGGTGGGAGTGCAAACTCGTACAGCCATTTTGGAAATCAGTAAGGTGGTTCTTCAGGAAAATGGGAATTGGTTTACCACAAGACCCGGCAATCCCCTCTTAGGCGTATACCCAAATGATCCACATCCATGCAACAAGGACGTGCTCAACTATTCTCATAGCAGCATTATTTGTAATAGCAAGAACCTGGAAGCAACCTAGATGCCCCTCAACTGAAGAATGGATAAAGAAGATGTGGCACATCTACACAATGGAATACTACTCTACACACACACACACACACACACACACACACACACACACACACAAAAGAAAAAGATAATGGAATCTTGAAATTCGCACGCAAGTGGATGGAACTTGAAGAATCCATCCTGAAGAGGTAACCCAGTCACAGTAAGAGGAACATGGTATGTACTTGCTCATATATGGATTTTAGACCTAGAGCAAAGGATTGCCAACCTATAATTCACACCACCAGAGGAACTACAATATAAGGTGTATTCTAAGAGGTTCATATAAGGTTCCTCACAGAAGGGGGAAGGGACAAGTCCCCCAGAGCACATGGGAGTAGGGGTGACAGTGAATGGAGAGCGAACTAGGAGAACGAGAAGGGGAGGAGAGGAAAGCACGTGCAACTAGGAAGATTGAATCAGGGTAGGAATAGAAGACAGGAGAGAGAGAGGTGGGGAGAGAGAGAGAGAGGGAGAAAGAGAGAGAAAGAACATAATAGAGGGAGCCATTATTGGTTTGAAGAGAAAACTGAACCTAAAGAAAGGTCTAGAAACCTACAAGACTGACTCCAACTAACAATTTGAGCAACTGTGGAAAGACTACCATAAATGCCCTCCCCTGATAGTAAGATCAACAACTAAATCATCCACCATCATGGAGCCCTCATCTAGTACCTGTTGGAAGCAGAAGCAAACACCCATAACTAAACACTGAGTCAAACTAGAATCCAGATGCAGAGAGAGGGGACAAGACCAGGTGGCGGAAACACATAAAGACAGCTAACCTGAATAAGGAGGAGCTAATTCCCCCCACAGACTGATAGCTGGGAATCCACCATGGCACTGACTCAGACCTCTTGAATATGGGTCTCAGCTAGAAGGACTGAGCAGTCTAAGGGACCTCAGACAGTGGAACCAGGATGTATTCCTGGTGCACAAAAGGACCTTGCCGATACATCCCCATGGAGGGATACCCCCTTCACCTAGAGACAGAAGAAAAGTCCTAGTCCCTACTTCAAAAGACTTGACAGATTTACATGACCTGGATAGCATAGCCCTACATGTGGAATGGGGGTGGGGTGATGGGAGGGGAGGGTGGTCAGGGTGCAAGTGAGGGGGAGAGAGGGGAGAGGGTAAGAAGAAAGTGAGGGAGGGAGGGAGGGATAAAGGGAGGGAGGGAGGGAGAGAAAACTGGGATCGACATGTAAAATAATAATAAAAAAAAAAGAACACAGATGCAAATACTCTCAACAGAATACTTGTTAACAGGAACATGACCAAATTTGCTTTATTACAGAAATACAGAGATGGCTTGGAACATGCAGGGTGTCAAATTACATGATTAGCTTAATAGAAGCAGAAAAGGCCTTTGGTAACATCTAAGATTCATTCATAATGAGAGCCCTGGGGAGAATAGGAATTGAAGGAACATTTATCAACATAAGATATGCTATATATTACAAACCCCTAGCCAATATCCTGATAAATCATTAATAAAACAAACCTTCAAGAATCCCTACTAAAGTACAGAAAAGGGATATAGGTAGACCCTACTGCCTGAGGACCATATGAAGTTTCATTCCTCATATAAGCAGCACTGGCCACTCAGTGACACTAGCCCACTCTACATGATGACTGCTAAGAGACCAACACCACCCAGAGGTAATCCTGCTCATATTCCAGCCCATATCGTGAGGACTCTGGAAGCACACACTTCACAAAGAACCCCTTTTACCCACAGAAAAGAGCTGTGAAATCTAAAAGTTCCATGGAGACAGGCATCTCACATAGGTGGCATCACCCACCTGCAGAATCCAAAGCCACACTCCCTGAGGATGGTTCAGAGACACACATGTTGATTCTACTTTCTTACTGGATTTAAAAGCCAGTCCACCTCTAATACTGACCTGTGGCTAGGAAGGTCTAAAGTCTTAGGGGAGAACCTACTACTATTATTCTACTGAATGGACATAGTATTAAAATGACTCCTAAAGGAATATCATTACACTCATAGATATGCACTTCTCTTAACCTTCATCAAGGAAGCTTCTTTTTTGTAGTGATCACCATATATATAATTTCAAATTATAGTACAAGACTATAGTAATAAAAAAAACATCTTGGTACTGAAACAAAAATAGGCACAAGTAGGAAATAACATAGAGCAGAAAACCCAGATATAAGTCAACACAGCTAGCTACACCTACCAGGTGTTTTACAAAAATATACTCTGGAGAAAGGAAAGCATCATCAACAAATGGAGCTGAGAAACTGGAAGTCTATACGCAGAAGAATAAAACCAGATGTGCGTCTTTCACCCTATGTAAAAATGAACTCTTAAAGGTTAAAATACCTTAACTTAAGACCTGAAACTGACAGAGAAAAAAAATAAAGAGTACATTACAAGATTTAAGCATAAGTAAAGACTTTTTTAATAGGACTCCAATGACTCAGTGTATTAGATACTTTTCTGTAATCAAGGCAACTTACAGAAGGAAGAATATATTTGCCTTGCTTTTCCAGAGGGAGGAGAGTCTGTAAAAGCAGGAAACTATGCAGCTAGAAGGCAGCAGATATGGCTGAGGGCTCACTCTTGAATCATGCACAGGAAGCATAGAGCAAACTTAAAATGAGTATAGGTCTTTCAATGGTTCTCAAAGCCCACTCCCAGTGACAAACTTCCTACAACAGGGCCACACATACTTCCTGAGCCTCTCCAAACATCACCACCAAATGGGGCCATTGACTATAGAGGACATCTCATTCAAACTACTACATTCTGGAAATGAGTCCATTTAACAAATAGGACCTTATGAAATTAAAACACTTTTGCATCACAATGGAAATGGTCAGCTGAATGAAGACACAGACTAAAGAACAGCAGAAGATTCTTTGCTATCTTTATATCTAACAGAGGATTTGTACCTAAAATATATGCAAGGAGTTTTTAAAAAATATTTCACATCAAGCAAATACCCAAAATTTTTAAATTAGTTATGAAATTAACAGAAAATCTTCAAAAGAAGAAATAGCAATATCTGATAAACATTTTTTAAGCATTTAATGTCTTTAGCCTTCAGGGAAGTGAACATCAAAGCTAATTTGAGATTCTGTCATACTCTAGTAAGCATAACCTTTTTCAGGAAATCAAATGACTGTGAACACTAGAAAGCATGTGAGAAAAGGAAACCCAAAAATACTATTAGTGGGAGTATAAACTGGTACAGTCAATACGGATGTCAATGGAAGTTTCTTTAAAAACTAAAAATAGAGCTGTCATATTGTCTTGCTATAGCATCCCTGACACATACCTAAAGGACTCTATCCACATTCATTGCTGCCTTATTCACACAGATGGGAGGTGAAAGCTGCCTGGATGTTCATCAGCTGATGAATGAATAATGAAAATGTGATACATATACACAGTTGAATTCTATTCAGTACAAAAGAAAAATTAAACATGCAAGAAAATGAATGGAACCACAAAACTGTACACTAAGTGAAGTAATCCCAGCCCAGAAGGACAGCTCTGCCATGGTCTCTGCTATATGTGGACCATAGACTCAAATGTTTAGATAGCTCTGTTAGAGTAAGTGTCAGTAGAGGCCAGGTAGTAAGAAAGGACAGTGAGGTGGGAATGGGGAGGAAGATGTCTAGTGATATGCAAAGTGGAAGCAGAAAGGAGGACTATAAGGGAAGGAGGCTTAAAGGGTGATTGGAGTAAGGAAGGCAGGAGAAGGTAGGTGGTTAGAGGACAATTAGCCAAAACTAAGAGTGTAGTAAAGCACCATACAGAATCTTTTATGTTCTAAACTGACTTTTAAAAAAAAAGTATTAGAAGGAGGAGGAGAAGTTGAAAGGAAACACTGCATAGGTGGTTAACACTGCTTCCAGAAGTCATAAGATTTCAAACCAAAATCCCACTGCCAGGTATTGAATACCTCTCTATGAGTTGTTGTTTGGGTAGCCCCCAGAAAATCCCAAAACAATACTGGTTATTGTATTCACTCACTCTTGTATGCCCACCTAAACTAGATAATACATCACACACTCTTGATACAGGACACTGAGGAACTAAGTTAGAACTGACCACATATTTCCTTTCTGTTGGCTAGCATGAGAAAGTTTACATAGAGTGCTGGGGGATGAGGAAGTCATGAATAATCTGTGTGTTTCAATATTGAACTTCCTGGTGAATTATTACCACTGGTGCAGTAGTGGCATTAGTGTTCTGAAGGTAACCAACTCTTCTGGTTTGGACCTGAGTCCTGCTCCACAGAAGGAAACACATTAATGGAACTATAGAATTTGTCAAAGCCTACAGTTAGGGAAATCACAGACCCTGTCAAGTAATCTACTACTGATTTTTGAATAAATGGACATGTAGATAAACATCCTTTTAAATATATATGTCTATACCTATAGACCAGGACAGCTTCCAGTCTTGTTCAAAGAAGCCTCTTTTAGCAGTGGGCGACTCATAACTAGTAAAAGCACAGAGAAGTGACTTATGACTGGGTGGCACCACACTGGGTATCTATGTCACCACTCCAAGGCCCTGGGACCACTGTAGGAGAGGGTGTGGAAGAACTGTGGGAGCAAAGGGTGGGGAGTAAATGGGTTGCTATCTTCTGGTTATAATGGGCTACTTGTGTGGGGTCATGAAAGAAAAGGGGAGAAGGGAAAGAAGTAGGGAAAGGAGGGAACAAAAAGGAGAGTCATGACAGAAGGAAACTAGTTGGTAAGGAGAGGTGTCAGCAGGAAAGGGAAATAGGTAAGTATCAGAGTGATCATAGTACATTGTATTCAATATTACACTGTTGGACGTTTAATTAATTCTTTAATTGCATAACAGGTGGCAAAAATACAAAAAGTATATATTCTATGTGAAAGTAAAAATGTTTACCTATTCTTTCCATAAACAGATTTTAAAAACTATATAAGCCAGAAGGTTATAAGGGACGAGTATTACATATGGTGATGTAATAGAAATCACCACAAAAGACTCTACTAGAACTACACCCTATACAAAGAGCCTCCTCAACCTACCCCAAAATCCTTCTGCAAGGGCACCTGCATAGCAGCTGTACCTAGTGTCCTTGTTAGTAAACATTGTAGCTAAATATGATTGCTTCGAAGTATCTTATACAGGGAAAATGGCAAGTGCCATTTGTGTCCTTGAGTCTCCACTGACCATGAAGCCAGGGCCAGGGTCAGAGCCTGTGAAAGAACCCAACAGCTCAGCCTATGACCAACCTGCCCTAGCAGAACATTCTCACTGCATCATAGCTCCCAGATCCCAGTTCTTGGCTCCTGGGAAATCAGGACATTGAATTTTGGCAAACCTGCAGCAGATGTTGAAACATCAGAAGAAACTTTTGCACCAAGAAAAATGGCTGACAAAGATAAAAAAGAAAAAAAAAAAAAAGACAGCGGATACTGTTGAGAACTAGACCTGTGGTGCATAAAAGGGCTATGGGACACCGTGTATTGAATACCCTGCTAGTTTACATTATAAGCTAAAGCAAGGAAGCAATTACAATACTTGATGCAAGCATAAGTAAGGTTCAGGATTCCCTTCAGATGCTTGGCACTTCAGAACTAGTTACTGGCTGCTCCTCTTTAGACATCATATTATCTGAGAGAGAGAGAGAGAGAGAGAGAGAGAGAGAGAGAGAGAGAGAGAGAGAGAGAGAGAGAGAGAGAGAGGGAGAGGGAGAGGGAGAGGGAGAGGGAGAGGGAGAGGGAGAGGGAGAGGGAGAGGGAGAGGGAGAGGGAGAGGGAGAGGGAGAGAGAGAGAGAGAGAGAGAGAGAGAGAGAGAGAGAGAGAGAGAGAGAGAGAGAGAGAGAGAGAGAGAGAGAGAGAGAGAGAGAGAGAGAGAGAGAGAGCTGTACATCCCAGTCACAGAAGCAATGAAGGGACTTCCAAGGCTGACTCACAGTGAAAGAGGGTTCGGCTTCCAGCAGTAAAGCCATGCACTGCCCTCGCCAGAAATTAAGGAACTCCTCTATATGCTCCATATTTCAAGCAGAAGGCATTTCCAGCAGCTCTGACAGTCTGTTTATTGATAAGCTACAAAAGATCACAAATGCAGACCATGGCAAACACCTCTGAGAAGAAAGCAAGTGCTGAGTGACACCTTGAAGGCCTTTGTAGTAGGACTCTTGAGAAGCCATATGACACACAAGCGTTAGAAATGTTAACAAGAACCCAGCACCCCCAGCTCATGTAGCCAAAACCAGTGTGTTACCCACATAACCCACTTGACACTGATTCCTCTGAAGAGCAGCTGGGGCAGCACATGGATAAGTAGCATTTTGATGACATCACAACCATGCCAGCTTCACCATCTCTCCTCCACAAGGTCTTCTCTATAGAGAAGTCTTTGGCTGTTCTAAAACAACAGAAATTGAATTATGAGGCGTGAAAACAGAGCTCACAGTACAAAATGTCAGCTGAAAGATTGAACATGCAAACACGGTTATAGTCCAGAAGGGGCCCTTCAGGGAAATATGGAGGAATTGGAGATGAAGAGGACACCCAGTCTAATGGAAGTCTGAAGATGGACAGTAGGAAACCTCCTAAATCGCAGACCATTGAAATATCACTATCTTACATCAAAGCTTCTACATGTACGAACACCAGACATTAGTGAGGAGAAAGTTCATAAAGTCACACAAAGATAGCTGCAGCTTGTCTTTCAGAAGGTCTTTGTGTGCTTTAAAAGTTCAAAACTCAAATACTGTGTTTGATCCTACTGCATTAACCCTGCAGCGTGATGTCCATTAGTCTATTTTAATGTGTAGCAGAGAACACTCTCTCTTCTCTGAGACAACTTTTTTCTATCTTTCCTCACGTTTACCTCTGCTGAACAGCACTGATTATATCCTTTTTGGTGTCTCAGACACCAAAAAGGAACTAGGAAGATGTACTTCCTCCTCTTTCAAATAAGAAAGGGACGTTCTAAGGAACCATATGGACGTTTGCATGAGTTACTGAAGTGTTCAGTTGTGGAAAAAAATCTTAGAAGTCATTCAGAAATACTTTGCAAATGTATATGTTCTGTTTTTGTCTTTCCTTTGGAAGACTGTTGTCTCACTGGGAACGAGGAATGCTCTGAGGGAATGCTGATGAGTGGAGGGTCTCTCCTGCATAACCTCCACACTGCCTGCACTGGCTGGCCCCACCTGACTGAATCTATTATACTTTCAGATTATAGCTCTATAGACTCATATTTAGTAAGGAACCCAATGTTTTTAACAGTTGTAATTGAGTAGCATGTGTGTTGACACTCATGTCATCTAAAATAGCATGTAATTTTCTCCAGAAAAGTTAATAATCATATTACCCAAGAGAACGTTTATCTAAATCACAGAATTTTTAAGAAGGAGAAATAAAATTTCAATTCGAACAACTCCAAAAATATATCTTAGAAGCTCATTTTTGTATTTAAAAATTGCAAACTAAACAAATACAATGCCAGTTTGAAGTTGCTTTTGAACACAGATTTACAATCTAACAATTGTCCATGCAAAAAAAAAAAGAGTGTTACATCTGGAATATTTTTCATAAAACAATAAAAATAGAAACTCTTGAGTAAAAACAACTATATGGTAATATTGATTATATTGTACTACTACATAAAATAAAATCATGTCATGTTTTACAACATATGAACAAACTTCTAAATCACAATGGCTCAATGAAAATTTTATAAAGCACATATATGATATATATATATACATTACTTCTGTTATACACACACACACACACACACACACACACACACACACACACACATATATATATATATATATATATATATATATATATATGATCTTTAAGGAGTGATAAATACCAAATTCATAATACTGGGTACTCTGGAAGGAGTGGAATAAATAAGACTGAGAATATACAAGACCCGAACATCTCTGAGTCCAGATTGTATTTGTTACATGACTTCCTGTACTTTTGTGTAAAAGTACAAAGTATTTCAAAATAAAAACATGTCTCCAAAGACAAGAGCTGCCCATCAAGAGCTGCTCAGGGGGAAATGCTCTGACCAGACAGTCCCTTGACATATTTGGTCTAGCATGCCCTGCCCCAGTTTCCTACATAAATTTCTCACTACATCAATTCATGGTGATAGTCATCAGATGAGTCACACAGCAAACGTTCTGGCTGCTCTGCAACTCACCCGGGCCTTCTACCCATCATTTTCCCAAAAGGAAAAAGCACTCATTCCTAGTTGTAGGGTAATAATCTAGTTAATATGTAAGCTAATAGTCCTGGTTTTCAGTCCCTAGAAAATTTTTTTTCTGATTCTCACCAAGTCCAGGGTACTAATATTAGTACCTACACAACACTCCAACCTTATTCCTTACCTTTCAAATTTCAAGAGTTAAATAGCCTAAATTTTTTTCTAAGGAAAAAAGCAAAGAATTTCAAATAAATATTTATTTGTATAGCTAAGCCAAGTTTATTATGATATTGCTCTTCTTGCTTTGACTCCATAATCTCAGGACCCAACTGTTGCTGCTAAAAGAAAAAAAGGGGAGGGCTAAGTAACTTGGGCATGATCTCAGCACCTTAGCCAAAGGCTGGATCTCATTTCTGAAAATGAGGGAAGAGGTTCTGATTCTCCAGGTTTATTTCACTGGTATATTCAGATGAAATTTGGAAGGCAGATTCACCCTAAGCACTTTGCTAACTATAAAGTAAAAAAAAAAAAAAAAAAAAAAAAACTGGAACCAGTTATCATAGGATAGTCTCTTCCATTTGATCAATTAATCTAAAAGATATCAACAGTTATTAGATGAACTTTAGAGCAAATTTCAGTACTAATGCTTCATTACCACACTATGGTGACCTGAAAACTTCAATATTATTTTCCAAAAAGGAACAACGCAGAAGTAACCTTATTGTTCAATAGGTAATGCTTACTTAATGCATTGTGCTTAGTACAAATTAACATGCTATTTATCACTTAATTTTACTCTCATAGCAACACAATGCTTTATGGTATTATAATCATTTTACTAAGAAGAAAATAGACTCTGAAAAGTTAAGTGACTTGTTTTCACTAATGAAGATTTTACATCCAAGTCCATCTGTTCCTTACATGGTTTGCTACCTCCCACTGTCTCCCACTCCAATAATTAAACTAAGAACATCTAAAGCCAGAGCAGCCTCCTCTTTCTGAACACTGCTAGAAACACTAATTAGTAATCATCCTCTTCCTCCCCTCATTGAAGCACACTTAATTTCTTTGAGGGAACATTGAGAAATAACTTTACTCATTGGTAGTACACTTAATAATTTCCAAGGGTGGATCCCTGTTGCAGACAACTCATCTCGCATTTTATTTAGCTTATCACATTAATTGTACTCATTAGCTTTAATTCCAGGTGTCATTTTGTGACCTAGACCTTAATGCATGCCCTATTTTGGGTTAATGTTTACTAATGATTAACAATCATACGTAGCTTTATATTCTTTTTTGAAAGATCCTATACCCAACCCTCCTAGCAGCCAAAATGTCTGCCCCCCTCCACTCCTCCTGTGCTCTTAGAATCTCCCCACTCTGTGCATTGCATTCCATCCAAGAGGATCTCTGAGTAGTAGACCTCCCTGGCTGGTCATTTTCTACAAGTTGAAACCAGAACATCACAGATGTTGACTATCTTAAATCACAAAGTACTCATAGATACACAGAGCCATGATGGATCAACTATACAGTATTTTTTTTTTTTTTTGATTCATAGTCAAAGAGAGAAACTCCATGCCCAAAGACAATAGGGAAAGTGAGCTCAGGGATCAAATGATGTTTTGTTTGAGGTCAAAGCATGAAGGGGGGGGGAGTATATCCAAAAGTATGGCAAGAGAAGCAAGTTAGAAGCACAGTTTACAGGGTTTTAAATAGATTCATTTCAGGTAGACAGAGAAGAAAAGCCCATGAAAAGACATGAACCAAAGGAGGATGAAAAACAAGTATTTCAGAGAGATTGTCAGAAATTAGCAAGATAATAAAATGTTTTACAGAGTAACAATAACACCAAATTTTATTGTTGAATAGTAAGTAGATAACTGAATAAGTATCCCATAAACAGGTCCACATATACACACATAGCTATATTCTTAAATTGATATAAAGTGTTGAAAAAGTATAATCAGAGGTTAGGAGATGGTTCAGCAGATAAGAGTGCTTGCTACACAACATGAGGGTCTGAGTTCTAATCCTTAGCACACAAGTAAAAAGTTGAACATGGCATTCACCTTAGCATCATGGGAAGCAGAGACAGAAGGATGGCTGGACCTTGCTGGCTGCCAGCATAGGTCCAGTTTAGTGAAGTTCCCATGTCAAGGGGATAAGGTTTAAAATGGTGAATGGGATATTGGTCTTCTCCGCAGCCTCCATGTGTGCATCTGCATACACGCATGCATATGTGATAAATACACACAATTTTTAGAAGTATATTGATGTGGTGTCAATGGCTATCTTTCCCTCTGCTTGTAATTACTGTATGTTACTATAAGAAGAGAATATGCTTTGAGAAATTTAGTGGTAAATAAGTATGACTGTAGGCAAGGAAGAAAGAAAAAAATGTACAGAGAAGTAATGTGACTAAAACATGGGCAATATCAAGTAAAGAATTAGTGAATAAATCACACTTACAAACCTAAGGGAAGCAGAGTATAGCATTAAGGGGCTGTCAATTCCAGGGAAGGGAATTTTGCCAACTCAAAGAACTAGAAAAAAATCAAAGTCAGGCATAGTGGTTTATGCCTGGAATCCCAGCGTTCAGGAAGCAGAGGCAGGAGGATTGCCATGGGTTTGAGAACAGCATGAATACAGAGTGAGACCCTGGTGTTTTAAAAACTGAAACCAAAGAAATGGAATCAGAAGCTCCCATAGAAAAATCATCTTAGGAAGAGAACAGGCTCTTACATTCCTCAGACCAAAAAGGGGGGTAAAAAGAGTGAAGACTGCAGCATAGGAGGCTGAGGCAGGAGCATGAGTTCTAGGCCAGAGTAAGCTACTAAAGGAGTTTCCAGCAGGTCTCACAGTAGTGAGATCCTGTTCCTTTTTTTTTTTTTTTTTTTAAGTTTTTTAAAGAATGAAGGTATACATGTAAGTTTGCTTGTTGGTTATTTCTAAAAGTAAGCTCTCCCTGAGTGAGCAATAATTACTGCAAAAGGAAAATGCTTGGACATTATCACAGTTATATTTAATCTGTATCTAGTGATGGACCTAGGAATCTGTATTGACCCAGTAGATTCCTTCAAAAGGAATGGAAATAAAGAATTTTCCTATCTATTTGTCCTTATTGAGAAAGCAACCTGGCCCCTTGCCTGACCACTGCTGTGACTCTGCACACTAAATCCCACCACATTCTGAGATAAGCTGAAAATGAGAGAAAGATTCTCCTTAACATTAATTTTCTAAGACCAGTAAAGCTTTGACATCTTTCCTATAAATTGCTAATATCAAGTGATTTTATCCATGGCTTTTGTAATACAACTCGGAAAATCATGTAAGGAAATTGCTATTTGACTTATATAAGACTAGCTAACCATAACCTCAGTAACCTATTAGACTTGGTTTGTGTATGTGCACATGTATTTGTATGTATGTATGAGCATATATGCATATATGTGTGTGTGTGTGTTTGCCTGTGTGCGTGTGCATGCGTGCATGCATGCATGGGTGTGTGTGCGTGTGCGTGTGCGTGTGTGTGTGTGTGTTTGGGGTGGGGGGTGTTCTTTTATCCAAGTGAGCATTTTTCTCAAGTCTGGACTCCTACTGATCTTTAAACAATCCCCCATTTTAGCAAAGTAGTACAGTCATCCACCATAAGCAAGGTAAGGAGAGAGGGAAGGGGAAGGGGAAAAGGAGGGAGACTTGAAAAGAATAGACATGGTCTGAAAACCCTACTGTGGTGGGCTCAGGAAGGGAGAAAGACATTGCCAGGCACAGTTCAGGGTTTGAGCAAAATAGAATGTCTGCAGTTGGCAGAGGAGTTAAGGCAGCGGCAGATAACTTTGCTAGCACCCAAAAGCCTGGCAAAAACAGGAAACAGAATAAAGTAACAAAGCTAAAGTAATCCCAGATTTAAAGTGAGGACATTCAATGGCTCCTACAGCAGATTACAGGTATAGAAACTCCTCTGGCCCCAAACTATGTGTATGTGAAGAGGAAGAACAACTTCATAGCCATGTTCCTTAGACAAGGCCTTAACTAACTTTATATATTCAATCACAGCAGAAGAAGGATGCCTTGTTAATAGTAGCAACTTGTCCGATTAAAGGAAACTATGAAACTATGGAGCACACTAAGAACTCTGGATCAATTGCCTTCACAATAAATCAACCACGAGAAAAACATTTAAGCTTTTCAGACTGAAGCTACCATGAGTCCAAGGACATGTAACTTACCTAGGATATAGTTTATGTCACCTACAAAACTCATTTTCAGTCATAATCACTAGCCCATACTGGCATCACCATGAACAATTGAGCTCCACTAGAAAAGGTGAAGCTATATAGATAAAAAGAAAACACAGATCCTAGCAGAGCCAGGGCCGATATTCAAAACAAATGTATGGGAATGTTTCTTGTCACTATAACTAAAAAGCATGAGAAAGGTGATTCAGGAGAAGTAGCTATTAGAATGCAAATAGCGAAAAGTACCTCTAAGTATTTTATCTGATTGTCTGCTGGGGGAGTGTAAGCATGGGGGTGGCCAGGAATAAGACGGACAAGCTGGGTGGAGAAGGAAATGAGAGGAAAAAAATTAGCTTAGTCCATTTGCCATCATTATCTGTGATCTCTCCATGGAGATGATGCAGGCAGCAAAATGTTTGAATAGGACTCGTCTAGATGAAGACAGTGCATAGCAGGTCACTCTCGTTGCATCTATAATAAAAGTATTTTCTTCTTTCTGCCTTGGGAAATGACCATTGGGACTTGGTTTGCTCTGCAGTGACACGCTTATCTATTGCTGACACCAACCACAATGCAACAGGATTGAGCCCACAATTCCAGAAGTGCAATGATGGAATCAATCTAGGGTATCTATTACATGAAAGCACATGGGATGGAGCTGACAGACTGAGAAATATTAGAGACCATATATAACAATGCAATTTTCCTTTTGCTTAGAGGTGCTCACTGGGAGCCAGTTGGCACAAAAGTCCAGTTTATTTAGTAATCCATGCATTTCTAGTTCAAAACTATATCCACCAGAGTGGACAGTTATAACTGCCTAATTCTTACCTAATTGGTCCCAGGACCCAACGTTCTCTAAATCTGCAGATGCTCAAGTCCCTTATAGAACGTGACAGAACACTACAGAAAACCCACATACATCCTCTTGTATATTTTTAAAATTGTTTCTGGATTATTTCCACCTGCAATGAAAATGCTGCATACGTAATTGTTAGACATTGTTAGGGAATAATGACAAAAAAAAAGATTCAGTATGAATATGATTGTGTCTCAAGTACTTTTTCTTATCTGAAGTTGAATGTACAGATGGGAACTCACAGAGTCTGCCTGATGACTTTACTTTTGCTTTTATCTTTGCCCTAAGTACCTTCCATTCACCAAGTCATATACCCAAACAACTAGATCAATACAATAGTCTTCTTATTCACAGGAAAGCACTACACAGCTGGAGCATGATGTGCACACCTTTAATCCCAACACTCAAAGGCAGAGGCAGGCAGATCTCTCTGAGTTCAAGGTCAGTATGACCAACACAAGGAGTTCAGGCTAGCCAGGCTACTTACTGAGATATTTAAAAAACAAAATACAAGGTACCACAATGTAGGTATGGCCCTACTATGCTAGCCTATTTTGTGAGACGACAATGTATAATGAACACTGAAAATTAATAAAGTATGAAATAATCTATAGAGCACTAATGAAACTATTACATATAAGATTTTTGAAATCTAACAGCAAATAAAAGTCATTACCAATTATGGACAGCACATGACAGAAATTCTAAAACCAACAAGAATTACATATATACATAAGCACATTCACTAAGTTTTGTTGTTGTTGTTGTTGTTGTTTTTTGTTTTTGTTTTTTTTGGTTTTTTTTGGTTTTTTTTTGAGACAGGGTTTCATTGTGTAGCCCTGGCTGTCCTGGATCTCACTCTGTAGACCAGGCTGACCTCAAACTCACAGAGATCTCTATGTCTGCCTCCCAAGTGCTAGGATTAAAGGTTTGTGCCACCACTGCCCAGATCATTCACTAAATTCTTAGTGGTAGTTGCTTCTGAGATTAAAATTTAGTGATGGAATATGGAAGACTTAAATATTCCTACAATATTTTATTCATTTTAGTATACATAATATATCTTGAAACAAGTGACAAGATATCTATGTACAGTTACATACAATGTTGGCACACAATTATTCAAACAAAAATAAAACTATTTCTTGAAACAGAATTTAACTCTTCAGCCCTAGCTGGCCTGGAAGTCACTACACATACCTTGAACTCACAGAGATCTATCTGCCTCTACCTCAGAGTGCTAGGATTAAGGGCATGTGCCACCACACCTAGCCAAAAAAATAAAAACGTCTTAAGATCAAGAGTAACAGAGTTAGGAGGCTATGCTATGCTGTGTTGATCAGTAAGAACTTCAGAGGTCACAGCTTCAGAGGTGGAGCAACTGTGGGTGATGACAAGGCCAAGGGTATGGCCACCTGAATGGGTGGCTGATGTGGAGTAGAGGGTATGAGCATTTGAAAGGATGGCTGATGTGGAGTGGAGGTAGAAACCAGCGCAGTGTAAGAAATGAATGGTGCAAATGTGTCACCAACATGGTTGCTAAGATTTTCCAGAACGATGACGATAGCCAGGGTGGAAGGAGACAATTGCCAAAGTCATTACTGGACATTATTATGGGATAAAGAGATTAATTAAGGGGAAAAGTGAGGATAATGAGGGTGGAGTGTGCATCAGTGTATGAGTCGTTGTTGAAAGAAGCCACAGTGGTGAATGGGAAGATCAAAAAAAACAAAAACAAAAACAAAAACAAAAAAAAAAAACAAAACAGAAACTAAACCTTATCTATACCATAACATGCTGGAGAGGAGAAAGAAATACCTACACTTGGGACATGCTGAAAAGCATCACTATCCAAGGAGAACACAATAGCAAATACAGCAAAAGTCCCATTGGGGGTACTGGTATGATGGCTCAGCAGTTAAAAGCAGGGGCTTCTCTTCCAGAGTACCCAGGTTTGACTCCCAGCATCCATGTGGCTGCTCACAACCATCTGTGACTCCAGTACCAGTGGAATCTGATGCCTTCTGGCTTTTCCAGTCACTGCCAGACAGGTGCCCAGACAGTTATGTGAGTAAAACAGCTACACACAAAATAAAATGAAAAGAATATCAAAACGAAACTCTAACTTTCTAATTCACTGATTCACACTATGTGTACAATCATAAAAGAGCAGATTTATGCATACATATAATAAGCTTGAGTCCATGGGGTGGTGGAAATAAAACTGCCAACTGCAGCAAAGAAAAGGGACTACCTAAACAAATTATCAAAAAGCCAAAGGCCAATTGATAAGGTATTCAACCTTGGGAAATAAAGTTGACACAGAGTGAAATAACCTGAGGGAACAGACTGTACAGATTCAGGCACTATGCTGGCTGTCCCTGTCACCTGGCAGAATGCACTCAGGCAGTACCCTGGTCAGCCCAGGGTTCCATAGTTGCATACTCTACATGCAAAAGACAGACCCCCGTCCCCACACACTTATGCTCTCTCTTTCCCACTGTTCCCCTGGGACAGAGAGGACTTTTCCTGTCTCCCTCTTTTCTTCTGTCCTTCCTCCCTCTCCCCATCTCCCCCTCCCCCTCTCCCCCTCCCTCTCTCCCCCTCCCTGTCTCCCTCTCTCCCTCTCCTCTCCCCCTCCCCCTCCCTCTCTTTCTCTACTTCTTTACTTAATCTCCCCTTTCAACCCCCCCCCACCTTCCCTTTCTAATAAAACTTTTCACTTAATCTCTTTCTGCCTGGCATTTTTTGTTCCCAAACCTCATTCACCCTTGCCTGTCATGGAATCCACCAAGGTTCCACTCACGCTTTATTCCTAACACAGATAAAGTTCCAAATATTTTAAATGAATGGGGTAATTCCAGTTCAGGAAATGGTTTTAGTTCTGGAAACAGTTCTTGCTAAGATTCAAGGAATAACTAGAGAGAATAACTGACCAAGAAAGAGACTTGAAGCTTTAATGTTCAGAATAAATCTAGAGAAGGAAACCAATACACTGCAACTTCGATCTTTTTAAGATAGAGTTGAAAGAGTGACACAATAACAGGGAAAGCAAGACAGGCCAGGATCCAAGAAAACAAGACTAACTGATATTTCCCAATGTTAAGTCCTACCTAGGGGCTGAGTTTCTCTGACATAATACCAAGTATGCCAAATTCCCTGCTTCATAGCCCTGAAGGACCTCTCTACAACGGTGGAGCCATGTTGATAAAACCAGGCAAAGGCAACTTATACAATTGCTATTCTGAGACCCACACATACATTTCAAGATAGCCTTGTACTGTATCCACTCATCACCCTTAGTCTAGAGCAGGAAGAACATAGGTCCCTCACACTATATCTTTACTTTTTCTTCTTTACTCTTTACTCTTTACTCTTGTCTGGGGACCTTAAGAGTATACACTAAATGGAGTCGAGAAAGGGGCTGGGACAGCCTCAAAATAGTGCATGTATCTAGCCACAGTTGTTTTTATAGCACTAAAATATTTCACTTCCAAGCATCTGAAAATTTAGCAAACTAAGCATTTTTTAAAGTATAAAATTCATCTTGTTCTGTTAAAGAATAAGGCAACAGGACTATGACACTACTAAACAATGGGCACAAGAAGGAAGGGTGATTTTTTTTTTCCTGTGTGGTGATGGGGACAGAACCTATGATGGCCTCATATCTCATACATTCTCAAGCAGCTCTACCACTGAGCTACATTCCGTAATCTAAAAATCACCAAACTCTCCAGCTCTTTATCAACAACATACAAATCTTAAAATAAATAAATAAATAAATAAATAAATAAATAAAGATAAATAAATAATAAAATGCTCATTTGTTTTCACCAACAAGAAAAAGGAAAACACAATAAAAGCTGGGACATGTCGGCACACACCTTTAATCCCAGCAGGTGGATCTCTGTGAGTTTGAGGCCAGCCTGGTCTACAGAATGAGTTCTAGGTGAACCAAAGCTACAGCGAGAAATCCTGTCTCGAAAAACAAATAAATACATAAATAAATAAATACATACATACATACATACATAAATACATAAATAAATGAATACATAAATACATAAATAGAACCACAATAAAGAGAATATAAGAAAATAGAGGAGTAATGGCAAAGCACTAACAGCATGCATCATATTCCTGTCTTCAGACATGGTTATCTTCTTTTACAAAGCAAAAACAGGACAGCACCAAAGTTCTTTTTGTGTTCTGAGGAGCCATCAGAGAGTATCATTTCCTTGTGTCACATAATCTAGGTCTACATTCCAAAGAAAATAATCCCATCCTCATCTGGAGCCTCCCTCTGGAGCAACTGCCATCTACCACAGGAATTCAGTCCTCACTCAACAAATCTTAACTGCTCTTCAAACTACACCCTCAGTCATACCTTGCGAAGGTGTGATTAGCAGCCCCAAATGAAAACATATTAATACTAAAATGGCTCCTTAAGTGTCAATAGCTAAGAGCACTAAGCATTTCCTTTGTGCTAGCCCTGCTTTAAGTAGATCCTGTAACACTGACCTCCACAAAAACTCTTGGAGGTGTTATTCTGCTACATGTATCATGGAAGCAAACACCAGGCAGTTAAAAGGCAGGGTGTTAAACAGCTACTCTAGGTGCACGTAGAAAGGGACAGAGCCAGGATCTGGGCTTGGCATCTTAGCCATCATGTGATTCGACACCTAAGAGACAAAACAAGGAACACAATGGTTATATTCAGAAATGCACATTACAATGTGCACATGTACAATGCACAAGTGGTCCAGGTTCCCAATGACTTCCTGCTCCTTTAGACTCAAGGTTCATTCATGCTGATGTCTTCAGTCCTTACATCTGAAATTCAAGAGGGTACAAACTGGGGCATCTTAGCCAACTGGAGTAAACAACAAGGTCTCAGTGGGAATACAGTCCTAACTGCCAGGGACTATGCTCACGTCTTCATCAAGAGAAGGCCACATTTTTGATTTTAACAGATGAGAGAGGTGAGATCAGAAGTAACAGAATTTAAACAGCAGTTTTTTTTTTTTTTTTAAGTAAGTTTAGAGAAATAAACTTAGCTTTGCTATTTATTCACTCAACAAACCCTTTTGGAACATTGACTGTGTATCTGATACTGTGCAGGACTCTGAGCATTTGGCAAGGAGCCAAATCAAATCCTTACCCTCTGGCAGCATTCACTCTCAAGGTAAGCTAGAAGAGACAGGACAAGCCAATAAACAACAGGTAAGAAATAGGACTCAGTGACAAAATAATCAGGGAAGGCATTGGCAGACATAATACATCAAGGGCTCAGAGTCAGGGAGGTGGATATGCAGGTCCTAATGACATATGACATTATGTCTTCACTTCAGATTCCCAGGAACTTCCACGTTTAAGAATATTTCAAGATTCTGCAATGTGGCTTCTCAACCTTGTGCCCCAGGGCCTGCTCTAGTTCAGACCTGCCTGCCCATCTATACTCTTTCACCTCCACTCCCAATCACGCCCTATCCATTCCATTTTAGCTAATCTTCTCCTTGGCCCACACATACCATGGTGTCCTCCCACCCCATTCTTCCCCCTACACCTATTAATTCTGCTTATTCTTCAAGGCCAGGAAGTTCCATCTTCCTCATTCTTCTGTGCTGAGTTCCCAAGCTCTCCTCCCGGCATATTACTACTTCTCTGCCAATTAATTACCTAAAACTGCTGTTCTATCCCTCACTGATGTCTTGCATGGGCTATACTTGAGGACTTCAATGCTCACATAAGGCCCCACAGTCTCCTCCCAGCATGTGTGGGCAGGAGAGAAAGGGAGTTGGCTGGTACTTGAAAATTCTCACAGCCAGAGGCAGAGAGAAATAACCCAGGCTCATCCCCACAACTCAAAGGGGCCAAGAAGTATCCAAGAGGCACAAGTTCCAAACAGGAGGACTCAGAGTCTCTAATCAAGTGAAAGGAGCCAAACAACTGAGAATACAAATGGCAGGTGTTTAAGGGTTAATGAGGATTCAAATGAAACATCTAAGTGAGTAGTACAGAGCAAAGCATAAGCACAGCCTTATGGACCAGTCCTGCATGGAGTAGAGGTGGTCTAGACTTATTCACTTGGGAAACAGAGGATCAGTTAGTTAACAAATGGCAACAGAAGGACTAGGGAAGAATTCAGATATCAAAAATGGGAACAAAAATTAAGAGCCTGACCTAATTCTAAACTGGAGAAAGATGGTTTGTGGGCCTGTTGGGGGAGGGTGGTAAAGTTGACAAAAGAGAAAATGAAAGCCAAAACTTTTGATGCACAAATTAGTCCTTAAAGGAAAGGGCCATACCTTGTGCCTCATTTCTACAATCCATAGCTCTTCATAAAATAAATATACATATGATTACATTAAAAAGAAAGAGTAGAGACATTTTGAAATTACCCAATAGGGAGAAGTATGCCCAGAAACATTAAGTCCTCACTTAGCAAGCTGTGGGTGTCACAGGTTTACTAGAAGGTTCTGTCTTCTTGACAAAGAGAGACTATGTGATCTGGTAAATAAACATAGGACTAGAAACCATGGACTTAGACCAGCCTTGTCAACAACCTCCTATAAGACCCTTAACAATCCTTCATTTCCCTGGGCTCAAATTATTTTATCTATAACACGGCTATTGTAACTGCTCTAATTTTTGTTTGTTTCTGGAACATTCTTTTCTCAGATCTCTATTTGGCTTTCTCATTCTGTGTTTTCAGCCTTGGTTTAAATCTTGCCTTCCTAAGGGGTCTATATTAATCACTTTACCTAACCCTGTAACCCACCCAACCCACTCACACTCTGGTCTAAGATCTTTGTTCTATACACTTTAAATGACTGAATAGCATACAGAACAGAGAAAGCATCCAATAAATAAGTGTTAAATAAATTTAATATGGGGGAAAAGGTCTTGTAAAAAGAAAACTAGAATAATGGCCCATTTAAATTCTCCCTGAGGACAGGTTCCTATCCATGGTCTTAAGCATCCCAATATTCCCCTAAACCCAGTGCAGCAGTATGGGGTCTGTTCAATAAGCCCTCATTAAGTTACTAATTAAATTAGTAGGCAGCAAAGGACAAACATTCATGGAATTCTGGGGACACCTGCTGTCAACCTGATTTAGTATCTACTTAAGCAATTGAAGTGACAAGAATTGTCAGAGGTGAGTTAAAGCTGCAGGAAATAGTTGCCTTCCCCAACTGGGACAAGCAAGCTTTTCCAGTAAAAACAGGAAGTATGCTAATGTTGGAAATCGGAGGTCTCCAAAAGTCCCGGAAAAAAATAGTTAAATCCTCCTGGGAAGGACTACACACCCAGGAAGAACAGTAAGTGCCTTGCTCTGGGGTCTTATGTATGAGGTACTAACTTCAGCACTTTTTCTATATTCTTTCCTCCAATTCTTACATCCAGTTCATTGGTGTTTTGTCACCAGTTAATGGATAAGCATTCCTTTGAAGATTAACAATAGGCCGACAACTTAAACTAAAACATTAATAAGAAAATTAAAGATGGTGTGCTCGGGTTGTTTGAGAGGTACTGAGGCACACACCAGCAGACCCAATCATGTTTCACACTGTTTCTGACCTGCCTGGTCTGGATTTTACACCAAGCATGGCCAGGTTGCTGGCCTCGGGATTCCGGGATTCCTAAATTCACTCTCATTTGTTTTAGTCTGTGTTGTAAGAAAGGGTATCACCTTGTAGCTCTGACTGACCTGAAACTCACTGATCTGAATCTCCATAATGTGTTCGCCTCTTCCTCACCAGAGCTAGGACTAAAACCGGCTTTCGCGAGCTTCCCCAGGGAATCTCTATGGCTCAAACTGAAAGCTGCTGCAAGCACAAGTACGGTTCCGGAAATGCAGCCCCTGGGTCGGAAGTGACTTTTCTGTTTCCCTCAATTACAGGGTTCAAGGGCTGTTACTCTTGCGTTTTCCCCGTGTACAGCACCAGCAGGCTGACAGTCACGCCCCTAAGGAGGCCTGTGCACCCAGGAGCCACGGTATTGCCAAGCGGGCGGGGGTCCCAGGTAAACCTCCTGGTCCCTGACAGAAAGGGCATTGACTAGATAAAGCTAAGGACGCTCTGTCCAGCTCTGGTTGTAGCTGCAAGACTTTCTCAAGTTCCATCCTAGCTCCCTGGGCAGAAGACAGTTGCGCCCCCTGGTGAGCAGATGGAACTGCGGGCACCTTGGTTATCCAGGCAGCCATGATCACAGACATGGTTACTCAAATGGAGGAGGAAAACGGTTATAGTTATAATTGCTGCATATCTGTTTAAGTGTTATTCTTGTGCGTTTTGCTTTAAAAAAATGCATTCAGTACCATTAACCTGTAATCTCGGATATTATTGACTACAAAGTTGTTTTTAAGCAGTTAACAGCAGTTCAAAGAAAATGTTCGCTGCACAAGATACTGCAAAAATTACCAAGGCAAATGGCCCTGGTGTTTCATGTCTGCAGTACCAGAACATGGGAGGTAGGACTGCACGCCTTAAAAAGAAAGAAAGAAAGAAAGAAAGAAAGAAAGAAAGAAAGAAAGAAAGAGTAGAAGGTACTCAAAATCGCAAAAATAAAAATAAATTTTTTTTAAAAAAAATGTACATTTCAAAAGATCAAAAGGGAATCAGTTAGTGTGCTCTTTGATTTTACATATGTTCTTAACAGGTGTTTTTAAATGAAATTAACATTTAAATCATTGAAACAGCATAATGCAGAATGCCCCCCACATAATGCCAGTGTGCCTAACCAGAACAAAGGACCAGCATCCCTGAGCTGGAGGAAATGGGCCTGCAGACACCTTTCTGGCTTCAGCTGTCCCTGTTGCTCCTGAGTCTCCACAATGCTGCAAATCCGGGCTTGCCCAAATCATATAAGCTAATTTCTTTATAATCCTACTGTAGAAAGAGATTTCAAAAAAAGACCCCTACCTCTTTCTTTTTTTACACTTGCAAGTGTCAAATGTATCTTATATATTTATGAAAGTGTAAAATTAAATAAAACTCCACAGCCTGTTCTAACTGCATAGAAAGTTCATGGCGTTATCTAGACTTTGGGTCTGGTTCATTTTGGTGTGTGTGATGTTTTTATTTATTTGAAAGTTTTTTATAATAAACTTTCTAAAATGAAAAACAGTTCCTTCTTTTGACATTAACTGGGACTATGAGGATGAGAGGGCTTGAGTCTAAAACTCAGTGATCTGAAATGCTAAGCTGTTGCCCTGTTTCTTCTTCCCTGGGAATACTTGCCCTAGCTTTAGTGTTCCCTCCTTCCCCTCATACCAGATCCCTTGGCTGACAAGTTCTAGAGTACAACTCTTCACTCCTCTTGGATGGGAACAGTGTAGTGGAATGTAGCTGGAGCTGTAAACTCAAATCGGGATAGCTGGCATACTATGCTGGCTTAGGCTGTTGAGAGCTTGTAACAAAATCTTCATCCTTCCTTGAATTCTGCTGCATCTATATGAAAAGATGGCTCATAAATGATGTCTATGATCTTCACCAGAGGTGAGTATCTCTGCCCCACACTGGGCCTCTTTTCCCCTATTTTTGCCCCTAATGATTTAACTTATTTTGGTGTGCTTTGTAAGATTCATTGGCTCAGCTCTGCCCTGCCCTAACTTTGGGACTGGAGAGACCCTCCATGCCACAATTGAAACCTAATACATGATTGCCTGGATCTATCCCCCACTGTGGGAGGTATGCCATGATTGAGTAGGTAAGACTGCCTGATTCTGTGCCTAGAATAAGAAAGCTAAAGCTAAGAGCCCTAAAATCACTGTTATTTAACTACTGCTATTGTAAAGCATAGTATTTTCGGTATGCTGTTTTCTTTCTACTCTACTTTTCCAACCTGCTCAGAATAAGATAGAAAAATTAGGTGGTACTATTTGTTAGAATCCTTTGCAGGACCCCACAATTCCTCCTAGCCCCTTCTAGCAAATATATTAAGTAAGATAAAACATCTAATGAGCAAGTTCACACTAATGAACTGATTTGGTCCATTACAGGATGCCTGCATCTTCAAAACATTGTAAGAGTCCCAAGAAAGGGCAGTGCCACATGATAAATGCTATACAATTAAACTCCTTCAGTGGGAAGTATTTTTTTCAGGGCCTTCTAATAACATATATATCTGTCAATATATAGTTGTTAGTAAAAAAAAAAAAAAAAAAGTTGAAAGTAGGATTTAGGACATTTAACTGTCTAGGTTCAAATCTGTCTTTGCCTCTTACTGGCTGTGACCTTGAGGAAGTTATTTAACTTCACTGGCCTCTGGTTTTCATCTGCAAAGAGATAGCTTGAAAATGCTTGGTTAATACCTTAACCTGTGTGTGTCAGGCAGAGCTTTAATCCTACAACCCTAGGGACTTTGCTTGTAGAATTTAAGAAGAGGGAAATAATTTTATTACCAAAAGTATGGAAATAGTAAAATTAAATCAAACATGGAGTTTGTGCTGGGGAAATAAATTCATATCTGATACCAATAGACTATCCCAGGCCCAGGAAACTTTGAAGAATAAATAAATACATGGTAACAAAGCATACACAGGTTTGTGAATTGTGACATCTGTAGTCACAATTCCCAAAACTGGCCAGCAGGTGTCGACATTCACTAATATTCTGGATGGTTAGTGATGGACTCCACTATAGACCAGGCTTCTTATGCAACACCAGCCATTTGTATAATATGATACTTAGTGTTAACAATTAAATAACAAGAGAGAAGAACAACTGCAGTCAGTTCATAAATGAGGCCACACATGATTCTTTTCAGGAAGGAAGTCTCTTACAATGATTGAGCAAGATGGTACCATATACTTGAGAAGGAAGGCAGAGCTTAGTGACTTCCTCTTAAAACATGAAGGAGAGCTTCTTTAATATTGAGATGAGGGAGCTGGACAGATCCCTCAGCAGTTAAGAGCACTTGCTGCTCTTACAGAAGACTAAGGCTAGGTTCCCAGTGGCTCACAACGATCGGTAGTACGTTCAGTCCAAGGACTCTGATGCCCTCCTCTAACCTGCCAGGACACTAGGCACTCAAATGGTCAACTTACAGACATGCGGATGAAACATGTACATTAAAATATATAAATATGAAGAAATGTAGGGGAAAAGGTAAAACTAAGGGAAGGATTGAGGGCAGGGAGAGAAAGAAACAGATAAAGAGAATATCACCATGAGTTTGTTGGGGGAGGGAGGTCAGGGTCCAAGTGAGAAGTCTTCTGAGGAATTTCTCTGAGGATTTTCTAGATCAATCCCTAGAACAAGCAAGAAACCTAACTCTTATGAGTTTTGAAGAGCTGTCAGGAAGTTTTGTTTCATGTGATTTATCCAACACAGCATGTGTGACAAAGTCAGCTGTCATAAATCATAGCTGTCATATATCACAGGGGCTTCTCAAGTCTATTCCAGAGGGAGGTGTGGCCTGACTCAGACTGTGGAATCAGGTCCAAAGGTTCAGTTCTGTGTGCTAATAAATCAAAAACTTATTTTTGAACAATTCTTTGTTGCACATATAACTTTATCATTTATGTAAGATTAAAGTAAATTGTTTTTTTGCATAAAGAACTAACCTGGTTGAATATCTGATTCTTTAGGGTAGAGTATCTTTGGTGCTTTCCAGAGTAGATTAATATTTTGATTTTATAAACCAGCACAGAGAATGCCACTTTAGGGTAGAGTATCTTTGGTGCTTTCCAGAGTAGATTAATATTTTGATTTTATAAACCAGCACAGAGAATGCCACTCCACACAGCTATGTAGAACAAATGATTGAGGATATCTGAAGTCATTTCAGAAATGGTAAAAATCCTGGCCTATCCCAAGCCCAAATTCACTGAATTATCTAGAAAACTCAAGTCAGCAGCTCAAACAAATGATAATGACTACACTTGAAAGACTTTAACTAATAGTAATAAGAATGCTAGGGGTGAAATGGCTATTAAGTGAACTAACAATAACCCAAGATAATTTGGGAATTTTAGTTGAAGGTAAACGAAAAAGAGGAATGAAGACATGCCCTCAGATGATGTATAACAGTCTCATCATTCAGGAGGTAGATTCACCAACAGCCTTTATTCACTAGCAGATGTTGAAGGGCTCCAGTAGGCCACAGCATAGAAAACATGGCTCTGGCAGGCTTTGCTTTTCTCTCATTCCCTCGGCCTTGATAAACTTAGAATACTACTCTCCTAGAGCTAGCCACGAAACTCTGTTCCTTTATTTGGCTATTTCATCCCCCTGGAGAAGATCATCAAGGTCCAGCTGTCAAAGCATTCAAGTCCAGCAATCAAAGCCCCCTTTTGGCTGCCCTAATTAACATGCCCAATTAAAACAAACCAACTCATGCTAACACAGGCTGCCTCATCCCTAGCCAGAGGCAGTCCTTTGTCCCTCTGGGGAGAGGAAAGGATCAAGGGAAAAGGGAGAAAAGGGGGATGGGATATTTGTCCTGGAGTGACAAAATATGGCCTCTGGATTGAGAGGAAACAGATGTGGCACATAAACAAAGGGCAGTTTGTAAAGGCACAAGGGGAAGCCTCATGTGAGAATGAGATGTTTAATTTTGATTGGTCATGCTAATTAGGTGAGCCAAAGGGGGGCTTTGATTGCTGGACTTCAATACTTTGATAGCTAGATTTTGGTAGTCAGCCTCAGGAAGAGGAAGTGGCCAAATAAGGAAATAAACTGTAGAGAATAGCTTTAGGAATGTAACCTAATGGTTTTTAACAAGGTAGGGAGGATGGGAGAGGCAAGACCTGCCACAGATATGTTTGACATGCTCGGGCTAGTGGGTGCCCCTTCAAGTATCCAAAAAAGAAGAAATATATATGGTCAAAAGTAATGAAAAAATGTCCAGCTATAAGATGCAAATTAAAAGTACATTGATAATTGACGGCCACTGGAAGTCAGAAAAGTAATCATTTTTTAGGTGGTGGCAAAGAATCACACTAAAAGGAAGCCCTTTTTACCATTGAAAGTAATGTAAATTAGTTCAAACATTATGGAAATAAATACAGACATACGTTAAAAACCTAAAGATAGACCTATATACACCCATATTATGACACAGCTATACCACATATGGGTATTTACCCTGTCAACATAAAAATCATAGCTCTCATCTTTTTTTATTTTTTTATTAATTACATAATTTAAAAATTTTACACGTAGATCTCAGTTTCCTCTCCCTCTCACCCACCCACTTACACTCTTTCCCCCCTCACATGCACCCTGACCACCCTCCACTCCCATCCCCTGACCCCCATTCCTGTACGGCTATGCTAGCCAGGTGGTGTCAAGTAAATCTGTCAAGTCATTTGAAGTAGTGACTAGGACTTCTCTCCTGTCTCTAGGTTAAAGGAGTATCCCTCCATGGGGGATGTGTCCCCAAGGTCCTTTTGTGTATCAGGAATACATCCTGGTTCCACTGTCTAAGGTCCCTTAGACTGCTCAGTCCTTCTAGCTGAGAACCATATTCAGGGGGTCTGAGCCAGTCCCATGCTGGATTCCCAGCTATCAGTCTGGGGGTCCCATTAGTTCCTCCTTGTTCAGGTCAGCTATCTCTATGTGTTTCTGCAACCTGATCTTATCCTCTCTCTCTCTCTCTCTCTCTCTCTCTCTCTCTCTCTCTCTCTCTCTCTCTCTCTCTCTCTCTCTCTCTGCATCTGGATTCTAGTTCAACTCAGTGTTTAGTTATGGGTGTTTGCTTCTGTTTCCAACAGGTACTAGGTGAGGGCTCCATGATGGTAGATAATTTAGTTGATGATCTCACTATCAGGGAAGGGCATTTATGGTAGCCTTTCCACATTTGCTCAAATTGTTAGTTGGAGTCAGTCTTGTAGGTCTCTAGACCTTTCTTTAGGTTCAGTTTACTCTTCAAACCAATAATGGCTCCCCTTTTATGTTCTCCCTCTCGCTCTCCCTTTTCTGTCTTCTATGCCTACCCTGAGTCAATCTTCCTAGTTCTCTCTCCATTCACTGCTCCCCCACTTCCCATGTGCTCTGGGGGACTTGGCCCTTCCCCCATTTGTGAGGGAACATATATGAACCTCTTAGAATCTGGGGGGAGTATGTTCATTATGGGTGGGAGTCCTCCAAATAAGATCTCAAAGGGAGTAAGCCCATGTATTGAGGGGGTGTCCCAGACTCTGAACAGTGCCATGGGTAGGAGCTGCACCCAGTCTCTAGTGCCAGTCTCTATGGTCAATTTAGTTAGGGTCTCTTTAATTGTCTTATTCATTCTTTCTACCTGTCCTGAGCTTTGGTGTCTGTATGCACAATGTAGCTTCCAATTAATCCCCAATGTTTTGGTCACCAGCTGACTTACCTGAGAGACAAAGACGGATCCATTGTCCGGACCCTATTACCTTAGGCAGTCCAAACCTCGGGAAGATTTCTTCTAGTATTTTCTTGACCACCATTTGGGTGGTCTCACGCTTAGTAGGAAAAGCCTCAGTCCATCCGGAAAAGGTGTCTATGAAAACTAGAAGGTACCTGTTCCCGGAACTACCAGGGTTGATCTCTGTGAAATCAACCTCCCAGTTGGTCCCTGGCCATTCCCCTCTGTCCCTGATTCCCTCCAGCAGCTTGCATCGCCCAGTGTTCACCTTTGCACAAGGAACGCAGGTGGCAGTGATCTGCTGGAGGAAGGCGTTGAGGTTATGAATATAATAGGTATGTTCTTCTCGCTGTGGGAGGATTTTGAGCTTCTTGCTTCCGAGATGGGTCCATCGATGTAACTAGGACAAAAGCTCTTTAGCCTCTATCTGGGTAGCAGGATTTTGCCTTGGAAGCACCACACCTTTGCTTCTGGGTCATACTCAGCCCCAAACTCTGGACTGTTTCTAAGTCCTGGTCAGTGTACTCAAATCCCTGTGTTGTATGTGGGGCTGGATCAGAAGTCTTTAAGGGGAGAATCTGTGGGCCCAAAGTTGCTTTTCTGCCTCCTTGTCAGCCATCCGGTTCCCTTTGGCTATCGGGTCATTTCCTTTCTGGTGTCCCTGGCAGTGCATGATGCTCAGCTTCTGTGGCAGGAAGAGAGACTGCAAAAGGTCCAGGATTTCAGTCTTGTTTTTGATGTCCTTTCCTGCAGAGATCAATAGGCCTCGTCTTCCGTGTATGTGGGCTGTGGCAAAGGAGTAGCGGCTGTCTGTGTAGATCTTAACTTTGTGGCCCTCTGCCATCTTGAGTTCTTGGGTTAGAGCAATGAACTCCGCTCTTTGGGCTGACGGTCCTGGTGGCAAGGCACTGGACCATATTATGGTTTGTCCATCTACCACCGCCATCCCTGCTCGTTGTATGCCATTTTGCAAGAAACTGCTCCCGTCCGTGAACCAAGTATATTCGGCTCTGGGCAGCAGTTGGTTCATCAGGTCTTCTCTCGTTCCGCAGGTCTCAGCCAAGATCTGGTGGCAGTCATGGGGCAGGGTGGTGTCAGCATTAGCTTCCGGAAGAAGAGTGGCTGGGTCCAGGGACGTTAGTGTCCCGAATTGCAGCCTGTCTGGATTAAGGAGTAGAGCCTGGTAATGGGTCATTCATGCATTTGAAAGCCATTGGTCAGGGGGCTGATGGATTACGGCCTTGATTGTATGAGGGGCTATTACGGTAAGTGGCTGACCCAGAGTCAGTTTATCTGCATCCTTGATCAAGACTGCTATTGCAGCCACCATTCGGAGGCAAGGGGGCCATCCTGTGGCCACGTTGTCTAACTTCTTAGAAAAGTATGCTAAGGGTCTTTCCCATAGCCCGGGCTGCTGTGTTAAGACCACTTTTGCCACTCCTGCCTTTTCATCCACGTAAAAGGTGAAAGGCTTGTTTATATTGGGGAGGCTCAGCGCTGGAGCCAATAGCAAGGCTCTTTTGATTTTTATCAAAGGCCTTCTGATGTTCTTCAGCCATGCAAAAGGGGCGTTATTCTTGGTTAGGGGATATAACGGGGTTGCTAGCTCCGCAAAACCTGGAATCCAGAGGCGGCAGAACCCTGCACTGCCTACGAATTCACGTACCTCTCAGGGACTTTGGGGTGGTGGGATCAGGGCTACCACCTGTTTCCGCCCCTCCATCAGCCATCTCTGACCTCCCTGGAACCGGTATCCCAAATAGGTGACCTGTTCTTTACAGAGTTGGGCCTTCTTTGCTGATGTCCAGTACCCCAATTCTCCAAGCTTTTGCAGTAGGGCCCAGTACATTGGAGGCAGTCCTGCTCGGTCTCTGCTCCCAAGAGAAGGTCGTCTACATATTGGAGTAAAACTACGTTAGGGTTATGGACCCGGAAATCTGCTAAATCCTGGTGTAGGGCTTCATCGAAGAGGGTGAGTGAATTCTTAATCCCTTGAGGAAGTCGCGTCCATATAAGTTGACCAGAAAACCCAGTGTCGGGGTCCTTCCATTCAAATGCGCACAGGGGCTGGCTCTGTGGGCTCAGTCTGAGACAAAAGAATGTGTCTTTAAGGTCTAATACTGGTACCAGACATGGCTTGGGGAAGCATAGTCAGCAAATTATAGGGATTGGGTATCATCGGATGGATATCCTCAGTCCTCCGATTGACCTCCTGGAGGTCCTGTACCGCGGTGTGTAGTCCCCCGTGCCTGTTTTTTTTACGGGAAGGAGAGGGGTGTTCCAGGGGCTGTGACGTGGTCTGAGGATGCCCTGCTGTAGTAGTCTATTAATGTGGGGTCTGATTCCTTTCCTAGCTTCATGGCTTATGGGATATTGCTTGATGGCCACAGGGGTGGCTGAGGGCTTAAAATTGATTGTCAATGGGGGCTGCTTTTTGGCCAGTCCCATGTCTGCTATTTCAGCCCAGGCATGAGGGTATTTCTCCAGCCAACTAGTTTTCAGGTGTGGCAAGCGGGGTGATGAGTCTTCTAGAAGCCTATGTTCATCCTCCAGTTGTAGAGTTAGTATCTGGAGGGGCAATCCTCTCTCTCCTGTAACCGTGGCCCCATCCTGATGGAAGTGAATGTGGGCTTCTACTTTGGAAATGAGGTCTCTCCCCAGCAAGGGGTAGGGACATTCTGGCACAAGCAGGAAGGAGTGGGTCACATGTCCAGTGCTCAAATGGACCTTTCGTTCGGTTGTCCATCGGTTTATCTTTCCTCCGGTGGCATCCTGGCCCCAAGCAGTCCAGGAACTCAGTGGTTCATGGGTCTGGGTTAGAACTGAGTGTTGAGCTCCCGTATCTACTAAAAAGGTTGCAGGCTGCCCCCTACATTAAGGGTTACCCTGGGCTTTGGAGGGGGAGGCTCCTGGCCCTGACTGGCCTAATCTTCTCCCCCCAAAGAGAGACCGGGGATGGGCTTCCACCTGGGATTCTTGGGGCAATCCTTGACCCAATGTCCCTTTTCCTTGCAGTAAGCACATTGATCTCTCTCCACCCTCGTCCTCCTTTTGTCTCCCAGATTCCTTGTCTGGCCTTGTCTAGGTTCTGATTTCTGCACTATGGTGGCCAAAATCTTTGTCAGCTCTTGGTTTCGCTTTTTATTTCTCTTGTCCTCCCTGTCTTCCTGTAACTTTCGCAATCTTTCTTCCTTCTCCTCTGGAGTTTCTCTCTTGTTAAAAATCTTTTCTACTTCCGTCACTAGGTCTCGAAGAGTGTATCCCTGCAACCCCTCAAGGTGTTGTAGTTTTGTGTATGTCAGGCACCAACTGTCCAACGAACCACATGATTAGTCGGCCTCCCTATCTGGGGCCTGAGGGTCAAAAGGAGTGTACATCCTGTAGGCCTCCATCTGAGAAGCCTGTGGGGGTTTCTTCCAAACCCTGAATGAACTATTGCATGTACCTGGGCCAAATTTGTGGGGCGTCTTCCTGCCCCTTTGAGACCTGCCAACAGAGTCTGGCGATAGAGATGCTCCCTACTTGATGCCGTGTTGATCAATCCGTCAGTCTGGTTAAGGGAAAGACTTCTTCTATTTCATTGGAGAGTTGGGTAGGCCTGCCAACTGGTTCCTGTACATTTTTCCTGGCTTCCAGGAGGACTCGTTGTCTCTCCTCAGTTGTGAGAAAAGTCTGCAAGAGCTGCTGGCAATCATCCCATGTGGGTTGGTGGGTGATGAGGATGGATTCAATAAGACCTGTCAAAGCTTGGGGGTCCTGAGAGAAGGAGGGATTATGAGTTTTCCAGTTATAAAGATCTGCAGAGGAAAAAGGCCAGTATTGAAAGGCCTGGGAGACATCAGAGCTGTCAGGTTCTTCTGGCATTCTATCTCTGCGGGGTTGTAGTCGGGTAGATGGTGGTGATGGGTCTCAAGGGCCTCTGGTGGCCAGCGCTGAGGTGGAGCTTGGGGACGGGGTCCCTGGGTGGGCGCAGGTGCCGAGGGTTGGGGTACTGCCAGTTGGGGATTAGGATGTGGGGGAGGAGGTTCTAGAAGGAAGAGATCCTCTTGCACATCTGGCAGGACAAGGGGGGCTTTGAGCCTATGGTCAGGAGTTCGGGGCTCCGTCAAGGGAAACAGAGAAGAGGTGGAAGGAAGGGCTGAGGATGTGGGAATGAGTGGGACATGGGAAGGCAGGGGTGCCTGGTGGGGGCCCAGGGAAGGAGGTGAGAGGAAGGGCTTGACCCAAGGAGGAGGATTGTGGCTCAGGCTTTCCCAGGTGAGAATATAGGAAGCCTGGTCAGGGTGGCCCAGTGATCCTGGCTGGAGAATGCGGGCTTTGACCTGCAAGATAGTTGTAAGATTAAAGGTGCCATCCCTTGGCTAGCCCACATCGAGAGTGGGCCATTCCGAGGAACAGAAGGTACGCCATTTCTTCATCCAGACATCCATCACTTCATTGTGGGCCCGGTCTAAGACATTTTGCCTAAAGTCAGACTTAGGGGGGTAGTTAGATTTTGACTCATGGTGAGAGTAGAAACAGACACAAACAGTAGGAACAGGAGGACAGACGCCACAAAACAGGACAGGACAATCCCCATGATAAACAAACGGCGACAAACCAAAGTTACAAAGTGGGAGGGAAGGAGAGTCCAGGAGCCGGCCATCCCCTGGAGAAGTCTCCTCCCCTCCTCCAAACAACCCTCGGACTTTCGTCTAGGGTGGTACCAAGGGTCTCAGGACACGTCTGTCTCCCCCTGTGGTCCTCTATCAAATACAAGTCCTGCACAGGCACAAATTCAAATTAAACTCGAGTCAAAAACACATAACATCAGACATACATCAAACATACAGGTTTCGAGCTCTATCTTACCTCCAACTGGCAATGGAATTGAGTCTGGGGGTCAACCAGATCTCAGTGGAACCCCCAAAATGTAAGACCCTCAGAATGAGGAGTCTCCCTGTTTTGGTCTGTACCCCCAAGAACTCGATGTCCAATCCAGTTGATGCAACACACAAGAGGCTTTAATGAACGGGAAAGGTTTGTGCAAATGGTCCCCTTAGCATGCAAGCTAGAGAGAAGCAACATTCTCCAGGCACACAGGTACTTTTAAAGGAAAAAAAACACAAGCTTAGGGAGGGGGTGTGACCAGAGTCATGGGTTCTCTCCTTGAGGCCAAATGGTCTCACTGTTCAGTTCAGCAGACCTTAGAGCCTCAGGGTGTGCTAATTAATCTTGTCTAGGCAAATCCGAGTTGCAGCTATCTCTTTGTTTCTTAAGGACACTATTTGCCACCTGCCGACACTGAGACAGGAGGGGCAGTGTGAATTCTTGGTATCCGGCTATCTTAGGGCCTTGTGAGGGAAAGTTGCTGGTGGTTAGCAAATTCCAGGGAACTGATAGTGGTCTTTACAGGTCAGACTGCCCTTCATTTCAAGTGGAGGGGCTACTTTTTGTCTTTCAGTACAGATAGGCAATTAGAAGAAGATGGAGCAGGCTTTTCTATAGGTCTAAGATGCTATCTGGTGACATTCTTAATTTAGCTTTAGGGGTTGGAAGCTAAATTTTTTAACTTTTTTTTTGTTTATTTGGTTTTTTGTCTGTCATTCATGGTATGTTAGGTCAGACACAATGGTAGGCAAGGGATGGCTATTCTAGAAGATCAGTTATAACCAGTCTGGTAGTTTTAGCTACTGCATACTATTTTAATAGCTAGATATTTTTAAATAAACTTTGATGACATGTGGGTTGGCTAGTCTTATGTCAAGTTGACAAACAAATTAGAGTTATGTGAAAATAGGGAACATCAATTGAGAAAATTTCTCCATAATATCTAGCTGTAAGGCATTTTTTAATTAGTGATGGATGGGGGAGAGCCCAGCCCATTGTGGGTGGTACCATCCCTGAGCTGGTGGGCTTGGGTTCTATACAAAAGCAGGCTGACCTGAGTTGAGCTGGGCAGTGATGGTACATGCCTTTAATCCCAGCACTTAGAAATCAGAGGCTGGCAGATTTCACTGAGTTCAAGGCCAGCCTGTTCTACAGAGCAAATTCTAGGACAGGCTCCGAAGCTACAGAGAAATCTTGTCTAGAAAAATAAAGCAAACAAAAAAGAAAGAAAGAAACCCTAAGGCAGTTATTCATTTAGCCAGTTTTTGTAATTGTTGACTTTGTGATTAATTTGTAATTTTATTTATTTATTTATTTATTTATTTATTTATTTATTTGGTTTTTTTTCAAGACAGTTTCTCTGTAGCCTTGTAGGCTGCCCTGCAATTCGCTCTGTAGACCAAACTGGCCTCAAACTCACAGAGATCCATCTGCCTTTGTCTCCCAAGTGCTGGAATTAAAGGCATGTGACACTACCACCCAGATAATTTGTAATTTTTATGCCTTTGAAACTTTAATATTGTTGTAATCCAGGCAAACCTGGCCCCACTCCTTGGGAACCTGTCTGGCAGAGTGTACCTACCTCCTCTGTGCATGGCAAGCAGCACCCTGGCTATGTACAAAGGTGTGGAGGTCCCTTTAAAAGGCAATTCTCTCTCTCTCTCTCTCTCTCTCTCTCTCTCTCTCTCTCTCTCTCTTTCTCTGTTGTTTCTCTGAGGAGGCAGCTGTCTGTCTCTCTGTCTCTGTCTATTTCTTTCTCTTTTCTCGCTTCCCTTCTCTTATTCTCCTACCCTCTCCCAATAAACTTTCCATATAAGTTACCTCTGCAAAGTCTCTGTCTATCTACACCAGCCATTTGTCCCTCACCTGCCATTGGGACCCACCAAAGGTCCCAGCTTCACTTTTTCTTATTTCAAATATCATATATATTACTTCTAAGATTCATCATTTACATGCCTTAAATATATTAGGAAATTTTTAAAAGAAATAATTACAAAAAGATAAAAGAGATATGTAATGAAAGGGTCTGAGTTCATGAAAATGTTGATAGAAGTTTTATGTTTAGTTACCAGTGTCAGAAACAAATGTAAGGATAGTTTCAGTGTCACACAAAGGAACACACAAAATGAAAGTAGCTAGGCAAGGCATTTCTTTTTGCAAAACAATAACAACAAAAAAGGCACCAGAACCAAAACAAGGCAGACAAGCAGTGGGACAGGAAGCTATCCTGGTTTTATTCTAACTTAGGTGGTAACTATGCTTTTCTCTATTTGCTAGGGTTCATTCAGCTTCAGTCTTTCAAGATCTGACAGTTTTAAATGAAGAAACACCACAAAGGAAACAAAAGACAAGCAGAAGGGATCTGCTATTACAGGCTATGGGGGGTGAGGTGGGGTGATGCTTTGTACAAGCATTTCACGGGATGGTAAAGGTTAAAAGATTTGCATAAAAGTTTTACAAAGGGAAGGAGATTTGTGGATTTTGGATCCTTGGCAGGCAAGCTACCTTGATAGGAAAAAAATAGTTCTCACAATAGTTGTACCCATTTGTCAATGCAGTTCAACCCCATGAATACGACCTTGTAATCCAAAGTATGTTAGCAAGGCAGAAGGTTTTACTCCTGTGAAGGGTGTGCATCCGCATTTAAGATAGCAAGGATTTTATCCCTAAAAAAGGAGTCAGTGCCTTTCCAGAGAAACAAGTGCTCAACTGATGAACCAAAAGCCATTCCTCCTATAGTAAAGTCAAACTACATTCATTCCTTTTGTGAATAAACCCATGTCTCGAGGATTAGACTATTCGACACCTGTAAACTTAATGGTTCTGAACTGTCTGTTCCAGAAATGAAAATCATATCTTCCTTTGAAAAGTTGTTTATAACCATCTTCGACCCCATATTTGTTTCAAAAGTTTATATGACCACCTATGACTATCTTATTATGACCACCTACTGTTATAACTACCTTGTTATGCCCATCTTGCAACCATGTCTTTGTTTCAAGAGTAAGTAATTTGTTATGGTGCCCTGACCAACAGGACAGCAACGAAGGCCTGAACCCCAAAGGACCTGGAATGAAGGACAGGAGACACGAGAAACTGGCAGCAAGATAGGCTTTCTGATCAAACTGCAAAATTTTATATTTCTCAAGCATGTTATATAGTGGTTAGGGCAGGAAGCTAAATAAGGCAGAGAATCAGAGGAGGGAGGCTGTTGCCACCTGGTATTCTTCATTATAGGGCACTGAAGGTGAGAAGGAAATTGGCTAAGAGGAAATGCAGATATGCAAGTTGTTAGCAGGGGAAGAGGTCTTGGGAGTTGCCAAATAACTGCATAAGGAGGGGTTACCTAACTGCATTCCTGTAAACCCTAAATTCTACTCCTCAGGAAATTGGGGAGGGGGAGAAAGTAGATTGGGTTTAAAGGTAGCAAATCTAACTCAATGGGCTATTCTAAGAAAAAGGCTGGCAATCTCTAAGGGTTATGCCATGATGGCTTCCAGCATTAAGCTCCTCTAACTCTGCCTATTTTGCCCTCCAAGTCAACCCCCCATTTGAAAGCCGTCTACCTCTGAGCTATTAAAAACAAACAAAAAAGCTTGCCTTCCTCATGTCTAATGCTGACTGTTGTTCTTTTGTTTTAGTTATCGCCTATGAAACACGAACATGAGACTCAGCGCCCATGTGGAGTTTATTGGTAGAGGGGAAAGAAAGGGAGAGAGGAAGGGGGGGGAGAGAGAGAGAGCAAGAGAGGGGAGCAAGAGGGGGGGGCAAGCTTGGCATGCTTGCGTTAAAAAGGAAACTAGCTTGCGCATGCGTAACTGAGTCCCCTGTGCAGCCAGGTAAATCTTGAGGTAGAGATAACAAGGCAATGAGCGTCCTGCCCCTCGTCAGGGGGTGGGGTCAGCAGACTGCTGGTTTCCAACACTGACCTCTTCAACCTGGCTTGGGGTGGGGAGGCAGCCTGTGCAAATTCAAAAGTTTGCTTTAATTTATTGCTTCCTTTGCTTTGATTAATTTGGCCATGATGAATTTGGTCAGTGGTCTTTCTCCTCCCATCTTTGCAATGAATAAGCCTCACATTCTTATGTATTTTGCTAATTCAAACTGCCACGTGTTTTAAGTGAAAAACACATTGTTAGCCAGGGAGGGACAAACTCTTTGGAAGTTTCTCCATTTTGCTTAAGTGGTGTCATTTTCCCCAAACTAATCAGCATCCCAGCCTTTTTTCCGTAGATTCTGGCCGCTATCCTCTGCAGAGCCCCTGATGGTGGCTGGCCCTGAAGACTTTATCAATCACCTGGCAGTGATTTACAAAGTATTAACCAATGTTTGTTCACTCTTAGATGTTCAATTGGAACCTCTGCGTGCCCCTGCATGGTCCTGGAATCCCTGTTCCCTCTCCCACTCCAAATCCCACCCACACAGAGTCTCCCAACAAAGAAAAGGCTCCAAAAGGTCCAATCCCACATTCTTGGTAACTAGACTATTTCATTTTCCTCCCCTGATGCCAGTTTTTGTAAATGTAGTTGAGCTGTGTTTCTTATATGCAGCAGAAGAATGGATTCTGGTTTTGTGTTCAATCTGTTAGCCTGTGTCTTTTTATAGGCAAATTGAGTCCATTGATATTATGGGATAATAATGACCAGTGATGGCTAGTTTCTGTTATTTCTGTTTTGTTGTTAGTGGTGGCATTGTGTTTTCTTGTTTCTCTTACCCCAATGGGAAGATATGCACACTGAGCACCTACTTAGATTTGTTACAGGCATAGACTAGACTTTGGAAGGTACCTGCTGACATGTATCTTACAACGACTAGTTAGTTATAGGAGAGGAGATGGTTTATTAAAGTAGAAAAACCTATTCACATGGCATTGTGCCAGACCTGCCCCCCCACAACAAATTAAGTGGAGGGGGACATTGTCATCTTTATGGATCATTTACATGCTAAGCATTTTTGTGTGTAGGCTGTTTTTCTCCAGACTTCCAGCCTTTAGCTGTCTCCTTTCATTTATTAATCTGGAATCTTCTCCCTTCTCCTGCCCCCATTCTCTAGTATTGGAGGTCAGGGGTGGTGTCCCACTCTTTAATCCCAGCACTCAACTCTGGAGGCAAAGGGAGGCAAATCTCTGCAAGTTCCAGAACAGCCAAGGCTACACAGAGAAACCCTCTCCCCTCAAAAAAATCTAATTGTTAGGCTTTAAACGGATTGTTTTATAAGGTGATAAAACAAAATTCCTGTTCTCTAAGCCAGTTTTTGTAAATGCAAAGCCTTTTTTTTTTAAATAGAAAGTTAGATTTTTGTTTTAACTAAATATACTTAATTCTTACCTAAGGAATAAGAGACTTTACTTATGTCTCTCTTAAAAACAAAAACAACCAAACAACAACAACAACAACAAAAAAGAACAGACAAAAAAGAAAAGAAAGAAAGAAAGACCATTTCTTTACTTCATGACAAAACCCTTATATAAAGGAGGCAAAAGTAGGGTAGATAGGAGCAGGTGTTAGACAAGATAGGCTGTCTAGAATTTGCTTTTGGTTTTGACACAATGTGTAAGTGTTAATTGTTTGCTTTAGTATCTTTTTAAATTTTTGATAATTTCTAAAACTATCAACATTTTATAAGTAGCAATCTTTATTAGCTCTTCCTAAATTTTAATTAAAGCTGATTGCCCATTTATCAGTTCTAGACATAAAGTTTGGGACATTAAGTTTAGTGTGCAAAAAAAAAAAAAAAAAAAAAGGTGAAAGACCAAAATTTTTAAGATGAAGGACACTCCAACTTGGAAGACTAACCCAGACCACTATAAGTTACCTGGAATTTGCTAACCACTGGCAACTTCCCTCACAAGGCCCTAGGATAGCAGGATACCAAGAATTCACACTGCCCCTCCTGTCAGTGATAGCTGCAACTTTGGTTTGCCCAGACAAGATTAATTAGCACACCCGGAGGCCCTAAGGTCCTGCTGATCCAGTGAGACCATCTGGCCTCAAGACAGCAGACAGGGAGTCACAGCCCCACCCTAAGCTTGTAGGTTTTTTTTCCTTTAAAAGTACCTGAACCCAGAAAAATGTTGCTTCTCTAGCCTGCATGTGCTGAGGGAAGCCTGTTTGCGGAAAATGTATCCTGTTCATTAAAGCCTCTTGCGTGTTGCATCAACTGGACTGGACATTGAGTTCTTGGGGGTACCGACCAAAACTGGGAGACTCCTCATTCTGAGGGTCTTACAGAGGGAATATCAGAAGTTTCCCAGTTTTAAAAATACTTGTAAGCTAAATTAACACAAAACACACAAAACCAACTGGAGTACCAAATGGCAGTCTTTCTCCCATACCTCCTCCTTTCTCAAGTTTCTAAAAGAAAAGTCAAGTTAGCTCTATTCTTGAGTTAGCTATTGGAAGAATGGCAGGGAACAAAGGCCAAGTGCCATCAACAAATGATGTGGAAAAGACACACACACACACACACACACACACACACACACACACACAAAAAAAAAAAAAAAAAAAAACAAACCAACAAATACTCTGAAACAAATAAAAGGGCATCCAATAACTAGCTCAAAATAGAGCAATAGGTCATCAACCAATCTAATTGTCAGAAAGAACTCACCAGCACCACCCAAAAAAACAATAGGATGGTTGGACACAAAGAGCCTTATTAGCCCTTGGTAGCAACATGAAACACAGCTCTCACTCCCACAGAAAGAAGAAATAGTTCGTTCATTCTGAGCCATATATGAATGTCCATGGCCTGAGAAACAAATTTAGGCTACACTGAGTAACAGATTCCACAAGGGAGTTCCACGTGAGATTTTATTGCAGAACAATGAAAGTCATAAATCAAGGTAATTACCAATACAGTTGTGGGGATCACAGTTAGTAAGGCAACATCACAGCTTGGGGCACCACAATGGATTTCAGATGTTATCTTATGGTATTCTTAATTTTTTGGATTGATTGAAGCTGGCTCTCTATGAAGAATAATTTGAAAGGTTTTACCAGGTAATTAAAAAGAAGTTAAGTCAGACAGGGGTGGACAATGAAGGACTATTAATGTTACAAAAATTAGGCCAACAAAATTTGCCTCTGAATCTAGAATATTCTAATTCTCTTCAATCTGAAAGAACTAATCAGCCAGTCTTGTGGAATCTTTAACACAGGTGTGACTTCTCTTCTGTAAACTTCAATTTACAATTTACATAAAAACACACTAACATCATTGACAGGCCAAAAGTTCCTTGAGGACAGGGACTCTGGTTTTCTATTCCTCCAAAACACTGTGTATAGCACTTTATACAATGGATTCTTATTGGATTGATCCAGGTCACAACAAATTCTGGTTGTGGGATTGTATACCTCTCTACACTAAGGAACTGCTATTCTGAAACATGGCCTGTGTGTTCCAGTGGCAACATTGGCCTGATTGTAGAAATGTGTGGTACAATGTTTTGACATGGGACCTGGGTGCTGGAACAAGGATTGGGTTTAGTAAACTTGTGAAAATTGTAAAAGAGTGAAATACATGCGCACAGTCGCCTCCATGGCATGGATCTCCCACTGGGTCTCTACAGCTGCCCAAGAATTTCATACCAACTGCCCATCTGTGCCTTCCCCCTGTTCTTTCCTTCTACCTTTTTATTTCTGGTTGCCTTTCTTCTTGTACTTGCCTCTGTGCTTTTTTCTCTCTTTCTTTCTCCTCTTCTCCTTTTCCACACCCCAACACTTGAACAGAAGCAGTGTCTACATTCCTAAAACCAAGGTACCTTGTTAAAATTATTCCAAAAGTGACCCATGCTAAAAAGACCCTCCACTAGTGGGAATTCCTACAGAAGATCTTTTACTTCTTGTAGCTCTGTCTCATTTTGTTTGTATATTTGTTCAAATCAATCTCTTTTCCATTAGATGCTGACTTCTATTGTACTTTGTACAAAGCCTCACAAAATAAGGCTAACCCTACCTTGTTCCATGGGTGCCATCTCTGCCGTTTACAAACCTATCCAGCCAAAACTTTATACCAACAGGCCCAGGAACACATTAGGAGTTAATAAGTGTTTATACACAAAAGGATTGGTGACAATGCAATAGCTTCCCACCAGCCACACAGAAGCAAACAGCCTACTCCGAAATAGGTTTATATCCAGGGAACATACTGTCTTTCCAATTCACTGGTCATATCTTCAGCTGATCATTTGCTCTAGCGTAGGGGCTGAACTGTATTCTGTGCTGGCTCATAGTAGTTACAAAGCAATCAAACACAGATTCTGTTCATTTGGGGTTTCAATCAACCTGGTTATGGCTGGGCCTGTGGCTATACTGCACCACTGTTAACTTAAGGGCTTTATTCACCTCTTTCATAGCCCAGTCTAAAAAATAGATTCCACATTCCTTAAAGGAAATTGTAGGGCTAGAGAGGAGGCTCTGCGGTTTAGTGCTTGTCCCATGACTGGAAAGTGAGGACAGGAATTCAGATCCCAGCAACACACACAAATACTGGATGGGTGTGGCAACCCATCTGTTATTCCAGTCTCAGAAAGGGAGGGATGAAGGACTCTCAGAGCAAGCTGAATAGAATGATATGACACATGGGAGCTCTGAATTTTATTGACAAACTGTGCCTTAATGGATTAGGTGAAGGGAGAGTCCCAGAACCTACCTTGGGCCTCCATATCTATGTGCATCCACACACATACATCCAGGTTCATGCAAACATGAGCATATATATATACACAAGCACAAATGAAGACAGAAAACAACTTAAATGGTCTCTTTAGACTTTACAAATAATTAAATTTTCATGTACACAGTTGATCATAATGGTAGGAGTTGAAATTTGGCAGAAAAAGACCACAGAGAACAGGACCAGAGCAAAATACAATGGAAATGCCAAATTCCAGTGCTGTTTCATGATTTGGTGCTGGTGCTAGACATTACCACAGAGAGATGGGTAATTCCTCTTATAGAGTTATACTCCCAAAATCATGTGTGGGCATCTTAAGGCCAAAACTGATACCATTGAAGAGAGTAATTACCCCGTTGTTTTCTTTCAACTTTAGGCTATATTGCATGTAGGTGAAGAAAAAAACAAACATGAAAAAGAAGAATAAGAGGCAAAAAACCTGACTAACATATAACCAAAGTTAGGAAAAAATGTGATGTGAGCCCAGTTTCCAGACTCTCCATATTCAGAAGTACCTACATCCTCTACAGAAGGCTACAATGTCCAATGAAAACATGACTGTTTTTGATTGGGACTGACTCACCCAGAAATCTGTAATCCAAAATACAAAGTAGCATCTAGCTCTAGGGAATAATATGAAATAAGGTCCTGCCACTGGAAGGATGTGGCTGAGATGTTAGCTCATGAGTTAACCTCAGGGTCTGTCCGGAGGCTCCAGGCAGATTCCCAGTAACCACATTTAGTGCCCTAGACTGTCGAGCCAGGAAATTAAGCACTGGGTTTTAGCATCCTACCAGAACATTGGGGCATGCCTGTATTATCACATAAGATCTGTAAAATGTCCATACTACACAACAGAGGTCTACAAAAGAATAGAGAATCAAAAAACAAAGCAAACAAGACAAAACGAAAACAGTGAATTGAGATACCTGAGAGATATTTTGAACCAGAGTCTTCTTCTTTCAGAATTACTAAAGGAAACTTTTATCTTAACTTCTCTCACTGTCTTCTTAAAAACTCAAGTTAACAAGTTTTTTCACAATAATTTCCAAGCCTACTTACAGATTGGTCTCCAGCGATTTTCACATCAGGGTGGTTATTTCAAGATGCTTCCTTTAGGAGGCGCTGTAAGCTCACCAATTGTCCTTAAAGCATATTCCAATAAATCACTTCTGTGATGGCCTTAGACCAGCGGTTCTCAAGATATGGGTTGCCACCTCTTTGGCAATCTTCTATCTCCATCACTATTTACATTACAATTCATAACAGTAGCAAAAATTACAGTCATGAAGCAGCAATAAGAATAATTTTATGGTTGGGGGTCACCACACATGAGGAACTGTGTTAAAGGGTCACAGCATTAGGGAGGTTGAGAATTATTGCCTTAGATCTCCAGCAAAGCCCTTCCATATGAATTAGTTCAAAAAGGTCTTCAAGGGTTGGGTTTTCCTGTGCTCTCTTACAGGATTTTTGTGTCTGTTATTTTTGGCCTGAATCTCAGTTTCTTTAAGCCTAGCTCCTAGGTGCCTAAAGAAGCACTGAACAGCAAAAGGACACTTTTACCCCACCCCACCTCAACGGCTGGACCCACCATAGAGATGGAGATTAAACTCCACTAAACTCATGTCAGGACCTCCTTCCCCTTGTCACAGGAGACACAACTGATTCATCAGAACCCTTTAGCTCTTTCTGACCTGGAGTGAGTTAACCCTGGTCCCTGAACAGCTGACTGCCTTGCACCTCCTCTTCAGATTTTTGCAGTGTATGGAACAATCAGTGCTCAGTAGTAATAACAGTAATGATGACACTGACAGGAATAGCAATACAAGTAGCTACTTGATAGTTTCTTGTCAACAATGAACCAAGGGAAGGAGAGTAGGTTTCCACAGAGCAGTGTCTTGCTGTGAGTATCAAGTGGTCTGTGCCCAGAGCCCTATTACACAGCTGCTATCAGGAGGAGCCCTACAAATGTCTGCCACTCACACAGTCAGAGTCAGCTCCAGATCTCTGCAGCATAGTCAGAGAGACAGCCTGGTACAGCTAAGCTATCCTTGACCCATTCTGGCATTCCAGAAAAGATATATACTGGGACTGTAGCCTGTGCTCAAGGGCAACTCTTAAATTCAATGTAAAATAAGTAAATAAAATAAAAGGTTTCTGCAGACACGTCCCCCCTCCCCCCGCCCCGGAACTGGCTGCATTTACAGAACTGAGCCTTTTCTAAGACCTTTCTTATTTATTTATTTATTTATTTATTTATTTATTTATTATTTTACTTTTTTTTTCCTTTTTTGTGCAACTTAATCCTGTTTCTGCCTTAATATTCTCCCAAAGAGAAGAAAAGGGAGCCAGACTTAGAAGGTTTAACCACAAACCCAGCAGATCTGAAAGTACCTGAAATTCTTCTTGGAGTAAGTTTTCAAGAAACCTGTGAGGTTCACAGGACTTGCTATCCTGAATCCACTGTAGGACCTCTGAGGCTGTATCTGTCTCTCTAGGGGAGGGCACCTGCCTCCCTCAATGCTGGCTTTAGCTCTAAGAAGCTCTCCCTGGTGTCCTGTGCTCCTTCATAGTACCCCAGTTTGTAAATATGTGTGTGTGGACATGTGTGGTGATTTGACTATTGCATTAATCTAGCACAACTGTCAGAAACCGAATCTGATCATGCAGGCATAAAACAAACCATTTAAATACTTGCATATAATGAACATGTGAACTTCTGAGTGCCATGTTTTATGAGAGGAAAGTTTTCTTTCGGTTTGATTTGGTCTGATTTGGATTGCAGTATTGGCAGAGAGGCTTATCTGGGTGTAGAAACTTTTCAGAAACCAGGCAGAGGTCCCAGGCAGATTCTATTTCTAAATATACCATGTATCCCAGGGCTGGAGCTACCCAGGGGTAGGATAGGCTGCCCCCTGGGGAGAGCTTTTTCCATCCAATGGAATGGCTTAGCAGGGGCTGTAAGGCAATAGGGACTTGCACAGCCCACAGAGCTGTCACTAATATCATTTGAGAGTGTTACAAGTTTAATTTTCTCAGCCACAGAAAGATGTATCACACAGGGTCACATGAGGAACTGAACAAGAAAATGCTTTGAAAAATGTGCACCTCTATGTACATAGCACATTGCCATGATTACTATAGGGAATACAAAGCAAAATTAAGATGAGTTTGCCTTCAGGAACTATAGTGCAGCTCAGTGTAAAGTTCATGCTTACCTTATGCAAAGGCCCTGGCTTCTACCTCCCACCAGGAAGGAGAAGGGGGAGACAGGGAAGAAGAAAACAATGGGGGATAAGGAGAACAGGAGGGGAGAGGGAGGAGGGGACCAGAGGGGAGAACTAACTTGTTTTCAGAGAGTTCACCACGAGATGCAACTGGCAAAAGGAGCTACTTTTCATTCTCTCCCTTTAACAGAAATACACAACAGAGTGCAAAGGTGGCAGGAGAATGAAAAGAGTATCCCTGGCTTAGAGAAAAGACTGAGTCAAACCCTAACCATGCTTCCCAGATCCCTTCCCAGAGCCCCACCACCCTTGGGCTGGAGGAGACCGCCTTTGTTGTTCTCTTGGTTCTCAGGCAACCCAGAGGCCTTTGAACTCACCACCTTTCACAACCATTTCAGGCACAGAGCTCATCCTCAACCTCCTCCCTTCCTGTTCCTGCCTCAGAGAGAAAGAGATGGCTCCCTGAAAGGAAAAACCAGCCTGACCAATTCAGATCAGGAACCCCTAAGCTTCCTGATTACCAATGAAGGGCTTCATAATTATATTGTATAGGACTGACTCAGAGCAAATTACACTGATTTCCACAGTGAGGGGGTGTCTTCTCCGATAATGACTTAGCACTACAAAAGGAATCAACCACACTGCAGGACCAAGATTGTAGCCAAGATTCAAGAGCATATTTCCAGACAAGAAAAAAAAGTATTAACTACTTCATCTCATGGTGATTATCTGTCTGCCATTGTCTTTCTGCTTGTTGTTCTGTTATAGATTAAATTTGGAGCAAATGATTTTTTTGTAAAGACTGAATGGATAATCCTAGGTATTTGTGAATCAAGGAATAGCATATAGACATCCATATTCAATAAGACAGGAATCTTCTCATTTCTTGGCAAAATCTAAAACATGAAATAAATAGGTGGAAAAAATAACAAATCTGTCAAAAATAAAAACAAAATTCTTGAAGAGGTAATATTTCATTTGACTAGAATTCAAAGTTATTGACTTCAGTCATCAAATTCTTGCAAAATTCTATATAATAATGCCGATGTATAATGTATAATAATGTTCAAATGAACATTCCATTTGAATAATTCCATTTTAATTTCTTTTCACACAGATACTGCTAAGTATTGATCATAAAATAAATGAATTTTAGATAAGCATGCTCATCACTTGGAAGACAATTATTAGTCTTCCATGTATCTCTTTGCTTTAGAACATACCATTACCATGGTCACTACCCACTTCCAGTTAAAGGCTGGAGGAAATCTTTAATTACACATCTAAGAGGACTTTAAAATATGAAAATCTCTTTTACACTTGTACCAAAAGAATATGACAGAGCCAAACTTTGAGTTCAGAAAATATGTTAACTACAAACTTATGTAGGAATAAAGGTCCTCCTTATTTTATTTTTGAGACAGGGACTCATGTGGAACAGGCTGTCCTTGACTCATTATGTAGCCACCTTGAACTTCTGATTTTCCTAACCCCACCTCCCCAGTGTTGTGATTATAGGATTAACTACCATCGCCAGAGTATGTGGTTCTAGGAATCCTATTAAATTGGCACATATCCAGCTTCCCATTTAACTTAACAGCACAGAAGTTTTATAAAGTAGTATAAAGATGTTACTTGTGCTCCAAGAAAATGTTGAAAGGCTGTAACCACAAAGTCTCATCTGCATGGTTGCCCAAACATGACATGAACAATGGAAACAGTGATAGGCATGCTACAGAAGAGGAAAAGCTCACAGGGCTTCAACTTTAGACAAAGAATTATAGGTAACTGGGAAATGCTGAGTCTGGGAAAAAATGGGAGAAATTGTCTTTCCCACTGAGGGGTGCAGAGCCAAGAAAGACATTCAGAGGCCTTGCTGCTGCTGCTGCTGCTGCTGCTGGTGGTGGTGGCGGTGGGAGTGGGGGTGGGAGTGGGGATGGTGATGATGGCACTTTTGAATGTACCTACCATCGTGATTATCAGTGGTGGTTGATGTTTGTTAAATGTCTGTGAGCAGAGCTCTGTGTCACATTTTTCTTTAGATAGTTCCAGAGAGTGTAGAACAACTTCACTAATGGTTTTTGTTTTTTAAACAGGAAGCATAGGTCACACAGGAATGATGATCTCAGTTCTGTGTGTCATTGTTACTGAGTTGTTGGGGTCAAAACAAAAGGCCTCAGAAGCTTGTCTTAGCTTCCCATTTGTGATATGCTCACTAAAGAGACAAGTGATGGTGAAAAGCAGAGAAAAGATATTTATTTTCCATGGTCATACTAGCAGGAGGAACAAATAAAGAGGTCCATATGCCACAACCCCCACCACCACCACCTGCCAACCCCAACTCTATCTTTGGGATCCTGGCATGAGTCTAAGTTTTAAGTAGAGGCCAAGAGGTGTGCACAACTAAACAGTCCCAGACAAGTTGTAGTCCCCCTCATCATTGCCTCTAGTTCAACCTCTCCTACAATGTTGTGTGGTAAGTTATGAGAACTGAAATTTCTTTCCAAGGGACAAGCTCCCTAGGGCCCTAGCCTTCTTCTCTCCTACTATGGGATTCCTGGGGAAATCCCAGGACACAAAGAAAGGGACACAAGTGTCTCCCTTTAGAATAGCTTTGCTTGTGCCAAGATGCTTTTATCACTATGGCATAATATGGGCCTCTGTTTTCTCATTATAAACAAACCTGATTTGACAGTGTTTTCAAGCTTTTTACTTATAGAATTCAATCCTTGAGATAAACCTTGAACTTCTTAAGATAAATGCAAATGTGTTGAGTAGTTAAAATCAGCAGAGCCTAATCTCCAGGTTCACTCACAATAGCCCCTGGCAGATGCCAAGGACACAATTTGGAGACCACTGGTTTAGAGTTAGGCAGTGCTGGTCTGTTGCAGAAGTTCTCTGTAAGATGGATTTGTCTGTAGGGAAAAGAGAGGTCACTTCTATTTTCCCCTTAGTTGTTTTGTTTGTTTTTCGAGACAGGGTTTCTCTGTGTAACAGCCCTGGCTGTCCTGAAACTAGCTCTGTAGATCATGCTGGCCTTGAACTCACAGACATCCTCCTATTTCTGCCTCCCAAGTGCTGAGATTAAAGACATGGATCACCACCTCCAGGCTTCCCCCTTAGCTTTTATGTGAGCTCTTCAGATGGATCTAGGAAGTCAACTACTATATAAGAACAAATTAACAAGAGGAAGCTTTCCTTGAGGAGATGTACATGAGGAGATTTATAAGAGAGTGAATCTCAAAGAGATGATCATAGCATGGTGATCATCTCTAAAGATGGAGCAATATATTCATGAATTCATGACAGGACAAATGGATGTCTGGACAAGGATGCTTACTTGTAGGGTTGTTGCTAAGACAAGAATAGGGAAGGGAATACAAGGGAGTAGAAGATGGGGCTCCTCCTCTAGCTAGTTATTTGAGTTCATTGCAGGCCCAATTCCCAGTCTCTGGTGAGCAAGGCTATTTTCAGTGTTGGTGTGTAAAGACAGCCTTCCCCCAATGAATCCTAATGACTGGCTGCAGCCCCTAAACCACAATCTAAATGGCCCTTTCTGAGACTAGTCTCAAGTGATTTTAGCTTGCAATATACCAATTGGCCATATTTTGAAATAGTATATCTTTAACTTCCTCACCTCCAAGCTCAGTTCTGAGAAAGACCAAAGAAAAGCTTGAGGGGTGTTTCATGGTTGAAATTGAAGACTGAGAGGAGAAGGAAACCATTTCGGGGAAGCCTTCTCATTTGAGTAGATATATGGAGATGGACCTCTGGGCTCAGTACAGAAGCTGTTTTAGCTGGGAGCTTGGAGTTCTAAAGATGCTCTGGTTAATTTTTGTCAACTTGATACCAACTAGAGTCACCTAGGAAGAGGGAGCCTCAACTGAGGAGTTGCCTCTATCAAGTTGGCCCATGGACAGTCTGTTAGGCATTTTCTTGATTAGTGATTGACACCGGAGGGCCCATCCTCCCATGAGCACAGCCCTAAGCAGGTGTTCCTTATTGTATAAAGAAGCCAGATTGAGCAAGCCATGGGGAGCAAACTAGTAAGAAGCATTCTTCAATGGCCTTTGCTTTGGTTCTTGTCTCTATGTTCCTGACTTGAGCTTCTGTCATGACATACTCTGGCAGCAACAGAAGGCAAACTAGAACTGAAGGGGAAATGGAGTCAGATGATGAACATCCAGTCCCTGAAATCACCCCCTGTTTCCAAAACCACAGATCCTCATCCAGTTCCCTGAGGTCTGCCACTCAAAAAGCAAGAGGGCTATTGCAGAGTCTGCAACATGCTCCACTGTGACTGTGACTGTGACTGTGGCTGGCCATGACAAACTTTCCTGACACTTGTCACATACATATCTGACAAGTTAATCATGTGCCACATACTTTGAGCTTTGTCGTCACAAGCCCAGCAAGCAAGGGAGGTGGGGTTCTAAACACAGGGACTTAATACACTAGACAACTGTTCCCAGGTTTTCCAAACAGATATGCAACACAAATCCACAGGGAAGCAGAACTGCCCCATGGAGATATGTAAAGCACAGCTGTGTACTGCAAGATCCCTAATTCAGAAGAAATCAGAAGCCTTCAAACTGTCACCATGTCTTTAATCTAAAATGCCACTAATCCCCTGTAACACTCATTCATTCTTTCGAGTGAATGGGTGGAACAGCTATTATCTCTATTAAACTGGGGAATGATGGCCAAGAAAGACTCAGTCATGAAGTCTGACACAAGAAAGGACAGACTACAAGAGCTAGGTACTACAAATGAGGAAGAGACAACCTACACTCAGCCTCCATGTCATCAGGGAAGTCTCCCAGGCCCCTCTGGCCGGGACCCAGTTTTTTTCCCTGACTGCTGCAGTTCCTGAACATGGTCCAGAGCCATGAGGAAGCCACTTGCCATTTTTGGACCAAAAGGTCTATAAAAACATGGGTCCTGTCTACCTTGTGCATATCATGTCCAATGCCACATGCCTACAGAAAAATAAAAGATAGAGCCTGGAACAGGGTGGACAAGAGGCTAAGAAGCACAGACAGTTCAATACAAACACTGTGTTCCTGAGAACCAAGAGGCCACATAGCAACAATGTGTAGACACTGAGACTACAAAATAGGGACTATAAGTGAGCAAGTATGTACTAAACTGGGGGTGTGGAGAGATGCTAAGAAGGAAGTCAGAGCAGAGGAAGGGGACAAAAAATTTAGAGGTGGTGACTGTTTTCTACAAGGTGGGCAGAAAGCCTGATAAGATAACTCAGTCATCTGAACGAAATGAACCTTTAAACTACCTGGCTCTCTGAGGGACTAGCATTGCAGACACTGGGAAGGGCAAGCACAATGGCCTAAATTAGGACATCCCAACTTATTAGTTTCCTCTTTCATTTTTTCTAATTTATTCTCGGCAGAGTCCTTGGGAAGCCATAGTTCCACAGGTGACAGCTAGAGAGCAGCAGCACAGGGTAAATGTTGCACAAGAGGTAATAACAGTTCAGGAAAACAAGGCCAAGAGGTTTTCAAACAAATGTACTAGTGGGGGTGCATATCCGAAGTAGTAGTGCAGAGATCCCGGGGCCCATGGCCTGCATCATAAAGCACGACTATTGTTCCATATGGAGAATTTTGGCAGGGTTGGACGTGATTATAACAATAATAGCCATCATGTAGTAAGTAGCCGTCTATGATCACACTAAGACTTCCATATTCTGAGCTCAATTTCTAGAGCACTCACATGAGGGAAATCTGGGTTCTACTCCCCATGCTATATAAACTGGGCATGGTTATACACCCCAGCACTCAGGAAATGAAGGCAGAAGACCAGAAGTTCAAGATGACCTTTGACCACATAGCAAGCACAAAGCCAGGCCATGCTACATAAGACCCAATCTTAAAAATTACATATGAAAGCAGCTAATAAGCTTTAATACCTATTATGTTCCAACACATTTTGCTTACTTGCTTGCTTGGTGATGAACTACTACAGTTTCAGGCTTTGGGCATGTTAGGCATGTTCTCTACCATTGAGCTACATCCTGGCCCTTAGCATTTGTCATCATGACAGCTCCATATTGCAAAAGTGACTAAGAGACCCTCCAAAGGCAGGCCTCTTCTGTTTACAACCTAAAGGGTAGGGGGAAAATGTATAATGGGAAGACAGGAGGCAGATATGAGGTTTATTGTAAGTCTACAGCCAAAATTGGTCTGCCATTGTGACCTGCTTTGTTTCATACACTCTGGGAAGACTAGGCAGAGGGACACAAAAATGTGACCAAGATACCATACCATAAGCAAGCAAAAGCTGGATTCTGAAAGGAAGATGCCACATAAAGCTGAAGCTACTGATCTGGAGCTAAGGACTCATGAAAGGAGTCACTTCTAGGTGATGGGAAAATGTGAGTATGTGACAATGGAATGATTGAATCCCAGGTGAATCAGCAAGTGCAGAGGGAGGAGGTGGCAAATGTCCTCATTTGCATGGTGTGTCTACAGGACTTGGCCTTGCCTGCTCCAAGAGTGAGTCCTTCCAGTTCAGTGAGTTTGAATACAGGAGCAGACACTAGTGCTTTGGTCTCCAGTGCTTTCTTCCCTATACAGTACAATTCATGTGCTTTACATTATAAATGTTTTCCACTGAATGTGTTATTTGCATTTGCCCACAATTTGATGGATTAGAGATAATCATCCCAAATCATAATCCCCACTGATAGAATGACAGAAAATGTGATGTCTCTTCCTGCTCTGCTTGACAACCTGAGTCATCCTCTTCTGCAAGTTGTTCTGCTCTCAGAGGACTTATCTGTGGAGGTAAGTGGCAAACTATGGGTTATGAGAGGACAAATCATGACAAAAGTAAAAAATGCAGCTTTCAAAACAGCTACTGTCTGAAACCCACATCCTCAAGAATCAAAATGATGGCAAAGATCACAAAGTCTCTCTATTGCTTCTCAGACAAGGCAAGAAAGTAGCATCTCTCCTTTGTGGGTGGCTAATGTACTAAATAACAATAATCTCTGCTCATAAAACCACTGAACTCCTGACACACTCAACCAGCAGAAGCTGAAACAACCCCAGCAGTACACCTAAGGAACTCAGCATCTCTGGGACCTAATGAGTTTCCAGAATGCTGACAATGGCAAGATAATACAAGAGCAAGATGATCTCAGCAGAAAAGGGTGAATGCCCCCTGTGCCAGACCTAGACCACACAGTCTCAATCAACCATGAGCACACAGGACCCCTGCAATAATCCCAGGCAACTGAGATTTCCATTCATATCTTCCTAACCCTCAGATTCATGTCCTCTCTATCTTGAATTGACTAGATCATTATATATGAGTACAGAATAGTACCATAGACAGACTCCCAGGAAAACATACTTGTGTTGGAGAACTAAGATTTGCTTCAAACAGAATCTCACTAGGCATCCAAGGCCATTCTTAAATTCACAATCCTTCTGCCTCCATAGGACACTGAGATTACAAGCCTGTGCTAGTCTAACTGTAGCTTTAGTGTTAACTTTTTTGTATAATCCTACATGATTTTGTGGGGGAAAATTTCTTTTTTTTTTTTTAATGAGATTAATTTTTTGTCAGAGATAAGAAAGTTACTGAATGAAGCCTACAGGTGTAGAGATCTTCATCCAAGCCACAGCTCAACCTTCATACATTCATTTTCTATAGTTGACCTTTTGGTGCAGAGTCAGGCTCTAAACTCCTGTTTAAGTTGAATACCAGTCTCTTCTCTTGCAGACCACCAGGAACAGACTGCCATGCTGCACAGAAAGATGAAGGCAGGTACTCACCCAGGCAGACAGGCACCTGCTGGGTTTGGCCAGCCCTGTAAAGATGTCAAAACAAAATCCTGCCTGGCCCTTCTCCTCTACTGCAGGTTACCACCCTCATTCCCACTAAGCTCTGAACTGTAGCCTCTGCTCCTAGTATAGGAAGGTGCAAGAAACAGAATTCTCTTCCTGCAGGGTAACTGTGGCCACGTGGATCATTTATGACCACAACAAAGGAGCTGGGGTTTAAAGGCCATGCGTAGGTAGGACTCTCATGGCAAAGGAGTGTAGTAATTAAGCTAAGTCATAGCTGAGGCACACAAAAGGATCTGAGGCTGTTGGAGGGTTGGAATTAGGAGCAGGGGGAGAGTACTTGTCCAAACTTGTCCTACTACAGAGCAAGAAGCATGGTGATGAAATTCCTCTTTTATTCCATTCATGACCCTCAGCTTTCCTAAAATGTCTTCCCAGAATCCTCTCTCCCTGACAGGTCTGAGTTCCACACATTTGACAAAAGGATAAATGAACAAATAAAAGACTGAACCAGGGAAGAAAAACAAAGGGAACTCTTTCCTGGCCTGGCCCCACTCTTCTGTGTTTTTTCCTATGCCAAGTGTCTCAGGTGGACATCACTCAAGCATTAGCTGACTTATGGGACCAGACAACAAGTCACAGAGAATCTGGGATAGTGTCCTTCTCCAGTTCCATATAAAGTCCACAAAATCCACTGGTCATCCCCAGTGGTTTCTGACCTCTAATCCACTGGCTAAACTTTGCTGGCAAAGGCTCCAGATTATTCTCCTTACACAGTCAAGACAACTCAACAAATGGCTTGCTCCTGGTACAAACTACTTTTTTCTTATTTTCTTTCCCCCTTGTCTTTTTACAGTTTTTTTTTTTCCTGACAGGCTCTAATTATTTTAGCTTAAGATAATCTTGAACTCACTATGTAACCCAGGCTGGCCTTGAACTCCTTACCTTCCTCCTGCCCCACATCCCCACCAATAGATTAATAGGTTTGTGCTACTATTCTCAGCCTGTTTACCTACTTTTCTCCCTGTGATCTCTTGGGACCTTGGATTCAGCTTCCTGTTATACTGGATAGCCAAGAGAATGAAATACAGGCAAGATCTTGAAGCAGTGATCATCTGCCCTCTGGAAGACATAGAGCTGGTACCTACCAAGGATGGCCTGGACATCAACCTGCTTGGATTAGAAGCAAAGCAAGATGAATTTTGGAGGGTCTATGTTGGCAGTTCTCAACCCCTCTGGGAGTTGCCTAAGACACAAATTTTTATATTACAATTCATAACAGTAGCACAATTACAGTTATGAAGTAGCAATGAAGTATTTTTATGGTTGGGGGAGGGGTCACTACAATGTGAGGAACTGTGTTAAAGTGTCACAGCATTAGGAAGGTTGAGAACCACTAGTCTATGAGTTTGATTTTCACCTACTGAAGTAGTCTTCAGCTCGCCTGCTCCAGAATTACCTTACACACATTATAGCATCACGAATGAAGCCAGTTGCCTGCTAGTGAGACCTCTGAGCCCCATAATATATCTCAGGAATGGCTTCCCAGGTACGCAAGGATACTTTCCAAGGTGCAAAAGTGGTTCTTTTGTTCCTTCTGTGTGTAAGCTGTTTATACCAGCAACCATTTCCTGGACCTCTTGAAATCATCATGGCCCATCAATGGTCCTGCTTCCAACTTCATCTTTCTGTAAGGTCCTATATTCTTCATATGCCACAAGAATCAACAAATTACAAATAAACTGATTTGGAGAGGGGGTGTTTCTGAGACAGAGTTTCTCTGTGTAGCTTTGGAGCCTGTCCTGGCACTTCCTCTGTAGAACAAGCTGGTCTTGAACTCACAGAAATCCCCCTGCCTCTGCCTTCTGTGTGCTGCCACCACCACCTGGTCAAATGGACTGAATCTTAAATGAGAACTCAGAGTGTAAAGACGTGAAGAGGTAGAAGTCACCCAGTTCAGCCAGCCACTAATGGGACCCAGTACTGAAGCAGGGTCAGAGGGGATGCAAAGAAAGGGCTGAAGATACACAGGAAACAGGAGTTTAGCTGTGGTTTTATTGCCCTATTCTAGCAGCAGCACAACAGCTAGAGAAAGCCAGCCAGACCCTGTTTAAAGAAACCCGCCTTGTGGAGGACAGAACTTGAAGAAGACAGGGAAAGGAATTAAGATGAATCTTTTCTTTCACAGAGCCCAGATTCTGGTAAGATTCAGAATGGGCAGAATTCCAAAGAGAAGACTTCTGATGGAGTCAACTTGGAAATGCTTTATAGAAAAGATACTTCAAATGAGTAGGATCTCTACAGATAAATGGAGACAGAGTAAGTTCCAAGCAGAAAAAGCAGTGTGTAAAAAAATAGAAAGAAGGAAGCTGGGTGTAGTAGGTCACACCTGTAATCCCAAGAATTCAAGGCACTCCAGTCTAACATAGTGAAAATCTGCCTGAAAAAAAAAAAAAAAAAAAAGTAAAAGGGAAAAAGAAAGAAAAAAAAAGTAAGAAAGCCTAAAATTGAAAAGTTCTGCTAACTATGAAGGCCTTAAATGGTGTATTAAGAATTGTTTACTTTATGACCAAGTAGTGGTGGTACATACCTTTAATCCCAGCACTCCAGAGGCAGAGGCAGGTGGAGCTCAGTGAGTTCAAGGCCAACCTAGGCTACAGAGGTGGTTCCAGAACAGCCAGAATTACACAGAGAAACCATTTCTCAAAAATCCAAAATAGGAAAAGAAAAAAGAATCATGTACTTTAGACTTTATCTTTCTGTAAAATAGTAATTCCTTAGAGAAAATAGCAACCCTGGGGAAGTGGAAAATTAGAAACACTAAAAGAGACAGGGGGAGGGGAGTGAATATGATCGAAATACATTGTATGTATGTATAAAGTTCCCAAAGAATGATATTTTAAATTAAAATAAAATTTTAAAAAATGTCTTGAGAAGAGAAATTTAATCTAATGGTATGAGAACTGTACTGGAAAGAAAGATGCAGACAGCAAGGTCTCTGGGTATCTGTCTAACAAGAGCCCTAACATGATGGGAGATGTTATTCTGTAAATATGTTTCTCATACTGGTTAATGAATAAAGCACTGTGGCCAATGGGAAAGCAAGATAGATGGGGCTAGGAGACAAGGAGGAAAGAGGAAGTAGTTAGGAGGAGTCAACATGGAGAGCCCAGAGAGGTAGAACGCCAGCACCGCTTTGGCCAGTAAGATGAGCCACGTGGAAATACTTAGAATAGTAGAAATGGATTAATAATTAAGACAGAGCTAGCCGGTAAGGAATTAGTAACCGGCCAACAGAATTGTATCAAATACAGAGTCTCAGCGTGTTATTGGGGGCTGGTGTGGCTGGGGACCAGACAGGCAGTGGCTGGGTGGGGGGTGGGGGGAAAACCTACTCATAAGCAACACTGAGGACCTATGCTGAGTAAGGGAGAGGGGAGAAGAAGAAAGTTTACACCGAATATCAGCATGCAAAGAGTTGCAAGGTGGAAGTTGTTAGTCTCCTGTGATTGTTAATTTAATCCCTTCCCTCAGTTTATACCTGAGGAAAACTGAACCACGACACACTAGTGTCTTTTCCACCTTAACAGTGAAATGGCATCAGAGCCCTGAGGGATAGCTTCCAGTTTTTGAGCTACAAACTCTCTGGTGTATTTGGTTGATGAGCAAGGAAAGGTTACAGGGAAAACAAAATCTAACTGCTTTATATCCATCAGCAAATCGGAGCAACAGGCTTCCTTCCCACATTACATACCCTAAGTTTAGTTGAATATGGCTGACAACAGAGGTCCTGAAAACGCTCATTAAGTAAAACCCTAATAACACTTAAACTACAGTGGAAACTTCACAGATTACAAAGTGAATTTACCCTTACCCATTTTCCACCACTCCAAATTTACCTCAGGATGTATGCATTCCTTTCATCAACAAATCTTTATCAGGTGCCTATTACCAAAAGTGCTTTGGTAGCTGTTGAGTTATAAGTTGTGCAAGACCCTGGGAGGTGCAAAACAACAGCGGTAACTCCATAACCCTGACCTTTGCTCTGCCTCTCAGCAGCTCAAGCAGGCAGGTTTTGCCTGTTGTCAAGCCAGCACGTTTAAACTAACCATCCCTTCCCATCTAAAAAACAACCATAACAGTTGTACTTTGCTCAAAAAGTAGAAGTTGGAGTTCTTACATGACCCAGCAATTCCACTCCTAGATGAAGATGAAAAAGAACAAAACCATAGAGCCACACAAAAAATACCTGATTGATCATGGTATCATTATTTGTAAGAGTCCAAAAGCTGATCCACTCCAAATGCCCATCAAAACATGAATGGATAAACAAAATGTGGCTCAATCATATTCTAAAAGTATTAACTTGGACAGAGAAATGAATTATTAATATATGCTGCAAAATGAATAAACCTCAAAAACATTAACCTAAGTAAGGTTTCTTTCTTTCTTCCTTTCTTCTTCTTCTTTTTCTTTTCTTTTTTTTTTTTTGTTTGTTTGTTTTTGTTGTTGTTGGTTTTTTGAGACAGGGTTTCTCTGTGTAGCTTTGGATCCTGTCTTAGAATTCACTTTGCAGACCAGGCTGGCCTTAAACTCACAGAGAGCCTCCTGCCTCTGCCTCCTGCCTGAGTGCTAGGATTATTTCTTGTGGGATACAAAATGTTCTAAAATTGGGGGTTGGATTGATGACTCGGTGGTTAAGAGTACACACTGCTTTTGTAAAGGACAAGAGCTCAGTTCCAAGCACGCATGTTAAGTAGCTCACAGCTTCAGCTCCAAAGCTTTCAACACCTGCTGATCTCCAGGAGTATCTTCCCTTATGTGTGCATTACCCCCCCACACACACACACATACACACATACATAATTTCAAATTAAATTGTTTAAAAAGTATCCTAAAATTAGATTATAGTAATAACTGTAAAACATTAAAGGGTATATGGCTTATAAATTATCTCAGATCTTTAGTTTTTAAGATGGCTTGTTATACAACTGGGGTTGGTCTCAAACTCCCAGCAACCTTCCTGCCCCATCCTTCCTAGTGCAAGGATTACAGACATGAGTCACCACTATAAACTTTAAGTAAGACCATTAGGAAAAAGTAACCAGGTTGGATGTAGTGGTACAGACTCTACTTCTGGGATTTAAGAGTCAAAAATGAGAGAGTTAGTGCTAATCCCAAACCAGCCTGTCCTATGTAGTAAACTCCAAACCAGTTTGTTTTAATAGTGAGACCCTATCTCTAGAATCCAAAAAGCAAAACAGGAGAATTGCCACGAGCTTAAAGCCACAATCATTATATATGGTATTCCCTCACAGCCTAGGCTACAGAGTCAACAACAATAAAAACGAACAAACAAATAAACAAAACACCCCAGAAACCTAATTAGAAAGCACCAAATGTTGCCACCTTTAAAACATTTGTCCGGGTATGTGGCATTATTAGCCATGTTTTAGGAATTTAAAATCCCATGGGCCAAGCTCAGCAGCAGCTGCAGATATTTAGGGGCACAGTTCAGTTGGGGCTATGATAGAGCATGAGGTATTGGGAGGAGAGAGATGGCTTTTAGAACTGAGTCCACAGATAAAAGCTGGGATAAGGATCCCAGCTCTAGAAACAAACACTGTGCCCTAGAACCCTCAAGCTTCATCCTTTTGGCTCAGAGCATATTTTGTGACAAAGCTAAAATATCACTGAGGCCAGTGTTGCCTCAAAAATCCACTGACTCCCACAGATGTTATTTAGTTAAATGCCCTATAATTAAGAAGGTAGTTCATTGAAAAGAAGGACTTAAAATGACAATTTATTTATGTTGATGATAATAAATGACCTTTGAATATCAAGAAATCTCAAAGAGTCTTATGTCTATTAATTATAATTATTTCCACTGCCCTCTGGAGGATATTCATTTGCCCCATCTGTAGCTTTATGCTCCCGCTGAATGCCAAAGGGTTAGCAGTACCTCCCTAGTGCCGCACAGGAGCCTTACCTTGGAATCCAATCTTTGGGATTCGGTGGGCTTTATCTCACTAAAGAGACACCCAAGATTTCATCAGAAGGAAGTCTGAAAATTACATGATAATCATCTCTAATGATCTAGCCAAAGTACAGCAATGAATCTTCATGAAAAATCCATGAACTCAAACTCATACCTGTCAGGCCCAACAGGTATATCTTCATCCCAGGGAAATGAACACCAAAGGCTTGCAATAGGGTCAAGAGTCAGACACAGGCGTGGTAAAATGGCTTATTTATGTAAGACACTTGCCACATGACAATGCAAACCTGATGACCAAGTTCCATCTCCAGAGCCCATGTAAAAGTGGAAGGAGAGGACAGGCTCCAGAGTTGTCTCTGCCCTCCACATGCATGCTGCTGCAAACACTCTGTCGTACAAATGTGTGGGTGCACACACACACACACACACACACACACACACACACACACACCAACAACAACAGCAACAACAATAATAAACGATACTTTTCTGAGTTCCCCTTTTTAATTTTCTTAAAAGGAAAACATTTAATGGGCAAGTAGAAATTTTACCCCATTTTACAACAGTCCTCAGCATCATTGATTGTAAAGGCAGAGGGATGCATTTCTATGTATAAGCATGCCCTGTTTCTCGAAAGAGAATGCTTGTGCTTTCAATGTCAAAACTATTTTTAGGCACTGGAGGAACACTGGAAATTAAGTAATAAATGTTGGATTGGCTAAGGAAATTCTTGTTTCAATGCTAGATGCCTTCACAGGATGTCATTAGTGAATTATTGTGTTCTTTTTCACTTTAGTCTGTGTGGGAAGCTATTTCTCTCCTTGAGGAATGTAAAGTAAAACAGGTCTGTGAACAAGGGCTTTGGAATGAGGTAGACATGGGTTCAGGCCTTAGCTCAGAGAGCTGCAAGCAACACGGCCTTGAAGCCATTATTTAGCCTTTTCTCACCCTTAGTTCCCTCATTTAGTAAATGAAGGTAATATTCCCCCCTCCATGACTTACTCTGGCAGTTCAGCAGAGCAGCACATATAAAAAGTCTAACTGAAGCTAGCAAGTGAGACTTCAACAGCAGCTGGCTTCCAAACCTCCTACCTTTGAGTATCAAAATATGCTGAGAAACAATAATCAAAATGGCATAGGTCTTCATAAAATGTATAGGTGCAGATAAAGCAGCAGGGTAGCCATGGCTGCTGTCTTCTATTTTCCATAGAAGAGTGAGCCTTCATCAAACTGTGAATAAAGCAAAGTTAATAAGACATGAGAGTCCCTGCTAGATTGGAATCTCAGAAGGTTATTTCCAAATGAAAACCTCCACCTCCTACAAATGTATGTCTGCCCACTCTTACCCAGAATATCCCATGATTCCATCAATACAGGACAAAACATACACAGTATGTATTATTCCCTTTTTTTTTGTTTGTTTGTTTGTTTGAGATAAGAGCCTTACTATGCCTCCTCTGTGTTCCAGGACAGGCTCCAAAGCTACAGAGAAATGCTGTCTCAAAAACAAACCAAACCAAAACAAAAAACAACAGCAACAACAAAACAGAACGAAACAAACAAGCAAAAAAGAATCTTATTAAGAAACCTAAGTTGACATCAAATTTATGATCCTCTTGTGGTAGTCTCCCTAGTGCTAACATTATAGACATTCAATTGTAATTATTTGTAACTCCCCAAACCTACAATTCTTCCTATGTATCCTACCACCAAGTGGGGCTAAAAAGTTTGTTTTTGTAATAATTTATTTTTATTTTATGTGTATGAGTGTTTTTGTCTGCATATACATCTATGTAACACATGCATGTCTGGTGCACACAGAGGCCAAAAGAGATCATCAGATACACTGCAACTGCAGTTACAGATAGTTGTGAGGTACCGTACAGGTGTAGGGGACTGAACTCAGTCATCTTGAGGAGTATCAAGTATTCTTAAGTGCTGAGCTATCTCTCTAGCACCAAACTAAAGACATTTAAGAATGAAAACTGGGGAAGCTGAGCAAACAGCTCAGTTGACAAAGCACTTGTCATACAAGAAAAGGGTCTGACTTTGGATCCTCAGCATCCATGCAAAAATCCAGCACAGCAGCATGTGCCTATAACCCCAGTGCTGGGGAGGCAGAGCAGGGGAAGCCCTGGGGCTTGCTATTTGAAAGTTAGCAAAAATGGTAAGTGCATTGGGTATGGTGGCACACAAACTTAGTCCTAGCATTAAGGAGTTCTCTGTAAGTTCAAGGCCAGCCTGATATACATGGTGAATTCCAGGACAGCCAGGGCTATGTAAAGAGACCCTGTCTCAAAAACAACAACAACAAAATCCCTCATGTTCTCTCCCATCCCTTTCTAGGAGAGCAAGGAAAGAGATACCTTAATAGAGGAAGCCATTATGGGTTTAAAGAGAAATCTAGCACTAGGGAAATCTCCAGGGATCCATAAAGATAACCCCCAACTAAGAATCTAAGCAATAGTGGAGAGGCTACCTTAAATGTCCTTTCCCTATAATGCGATTGATGACTACCTGATATGCCATCCTATAGCCTTCATCCAATAGCTGATGGAAGCAGAGACCCACAATTAAACACTGAGCTGAACTCCTGGAATCCAGTTGTAGAGAGGGAGAAATGATGAGCAAAGGGGTCAAGACCATGTTGGGGAAACCCACAGAAACAGCTGACCTGAACAAGTGGGAGCTCAAGGACTCCAGTCTGACAGCTGGGGAACCAGCATAGGACTGAACCAAGTCCCCTAAATGTGGGTGTCAGTTGGGAGGCCTGGGCAGTCTCTGGGGCCCCTAGTGCACAAATTAACTTTGGGAACCCATTCCCTATGGAGAGATTTCTCAGCCTAGATACTCGGGGAGGGCCTAGATCCTGTCACAAATGATGTGGTAGACTTTGATGATTTCCCATGGGAGTCCTCACCCTCCCTGAGGAGTGGGTGGGGGTGAGGTAGGAGAGAGGTCATGGGGGCAGGAGGAGGGTGAGGATGAATGAGAGGGAGAGGAAACTGGGATTGGTATGTAAAACAAGATTGTTTTTAATTTAAATAAAAAATTAACTTCAAAAGAAATCAGCTTGGATTCAGTGAGAGACTTTTTTCTTAAAAAGTAAGTTAGGGGCAGCTGAGGAAGACAGCTGATGTTGAGCTCTGGCCTATAAGCATACCTGTTTGCACACAGACCCATACATAGAGACACAGATACCCCCACATAAACAAAGAACAGGGATTATGTTTTAACCCTGGGCCTACAAAATGACCTTCCATATGCTCACGAGTATCCATGGAATAACTGACTAGGTGATTGTGACTAGGTTATTGTGACCATGCTAGAGAGTTTAAGTGTTAAGTGAATTCATGTACTGAAGATCCTACTTATAAGAGCATAATAATCCTGCGACAACATTAAGCAAAGAACACCACTTATCTAGCACCTCATCGCACCCCCCCTCCAAAAAAACAAAAACAAAAACAAAAACAAAAAAAACCAAACCAGCTGCCACACATTCCAGGAACTTCCCACGGTATTTCTTTCTTCACTATTCCCTTATTCACCTCTAGGTTTAGCCCGCTGCCTTGCCATCTTCCATCCTAATATTCAAGAAGAGACACAAATGTAGAATACTTAGCATAGATGCAAACACAGAAAGGATCTCAGCATTAGCAATTTCTCAGGGTTTTAAACTGACTATGCAAATCAGGACAAATACCAAGAAAGTAGTGGTAGCAACAGGATATGAGACTTCAAAGGGCCCTGAGGAATGCCTCTAAAAGCAGTTGGTCTTAGGTTCCACCAGCTTCGTTCAGAAGTTACATTCCTTCTTTATCCTGTGGTGCTAGACACCTAGATTAAATCCTTGGGATGATTCCTGACATCTCCACTTCTTGAATAGGTTAAAAAAAAAAATCTTTTCTTTCCAGATTTCATCCATCCATCCTGCAGTTTAATTTGCTCCATCAGGATCAAAGCCCCTCACTTGCTTCCAGGTTCATCCATTCACCACAAATGATAGTGATTGATGCATTCCAGGCTGCCCAGAACATTCCTGCTTTTAACATTCATGTCTAATCTTGGGAAATTCCTCAGTTCCAGATTAATTAACACTAGTCATCTACAGCAATGAACTTAAAATCTTCCCTAAAACAATGCTGACAACAAAACCAACAAAACACCCAATTAACATTTATCATTAAAATAAACCCTTGAATTGGGCCCTAGATATCTTTCACAGAGTGCATAAAATGCATATTATCCAGGTGTGGTAACACACCTGTAATCCTAGTAACTGAGTGACTGAGACAGGATGATTGCCATGAGTTGGAGGCTAGCCTGGTCTACATAGTGAGACCATACCTCAGAAAAGAGAAATAGAAATGAAGAAAAGGGAAGGAAGAAAAGAAGAGGGGAGGGGAGGGGAGAAAAGGAGAGGAAGTGAAGGGAGGGGAAAGGAGAGTGGACTGTGCTGGGGAGGTCAATTTACATTAGGCCTGGCTTCTGTCAGCTTTGTCAGCAGGTCACTCAGGATAACTAGAAACTTCAGTTTCCCCTTCTATAAATTAGATGCCAAGACTAAATTTCTCTTTCAGCTCCTAAATTCTCTACCTTTACTCTTTCATCACTCTCTATTTTCCCAGACATTGCACCCATGGTAATTCAAGCTTTGTGTGAGTTCTCAACTATGCAACTTTGGTCTTTGCTTTCTCCCCTTTTCTTCCTATCTCAGTGTTCCAAAGAACAATGTAAGTCTTGTTTACAAAACTGGAGTTGAAGAAACCCCAGGATAAGCCCAGAAGGATTCCAGCTATATTTTCTAATTACTAAGCATGTCCTACACTGGTCTTCCAAAACCTTTCTTATGTGGAGCCTCTTTAGTCAAATTAGTAAAATCTTCCTGAACTTTTATGATTCCTTTGCAAAATCCTAAAGACATAGTAAATAATAGCAAGTGACATTAGAAATAACTGACTGATAGATCAATTATATAATCAGTTGTGTAACCAATTATATAATCACATACTCAATTATTTGATATGACCATATTTGCATCTGTAATATATACAACCAGCACTTGTGAGACAAAGCAGAAAGGCAGGTGAATCTCAAGCCCTTTGTTCCTTACATGAGATTCTCCAATGTGTCACTTCATCCTTGAAGATTTATTAAGGATCTCTCTGACCAAGACACTGCAGGGGTGTGTCACAGATGTTAGGAAATAAATGGAAGCCCAGGTCACGGACAATATCTCTATCTCACAGACACCATAAGCTTTCAAGTTGTCCCCTAACTCCAACTTTTTTAGTAAGATTTAAAGACTCAAATGTCATGCTGGGTGGTGGTGGTGCACACTTTTAATCACACCCAGAATTTGGGAGGCAGAGGCAAGTGGATCTCTGAGTCTAGCCTGGTCTACAAAGTGAGTTCCAGGACAGCCATGGCTACACAGAGAAACCCTGTCTCGGACAAAAAAACAAAACAAAACAAAACAACACAAACAAACAAACAAACAAAAACCCACTTAAGAGTCAGCTCTACCTTCATCACCTGCCACCCAATATGTCCCTAAAATTGATCATACAATGTCTTATCCTACTAGCCTGTAGAAAAGAATAGCCATTAAAAATAGGTCAGTAGGATATACAATATCTGTTTTTACAAGCAAAATGTGAGTTTAAGACATGTTTTCCAAGAATTATGTCCTGACCGAATGTTTAGATTCCCTGATCTCTACTTGAGTGGGATTTTGTAACAGAACATAAACCCATCTTTCTTTGGTATGATTTAACTGTTGTTTACCCTCATCACCCTTGGCAACTAACAATTTCTAAAAATCAATTCAGCAGGAACCTCTGTCTTTTTGACCCATGCACCATGTAGCATACATACTCCCTTAATTAAGTGGGGCTGAGACTTGAAAAGTGTCATCTACTACAATGACAAACAGGTTTGTGAGCAAATGGGGGAAGTAAATAAACCAAACGGTTTGCAGAGGGAGAGGTCATGCTGAGTTGACTGGGCTGAGCTGGGTTGAGCCCAGAATGATTCAGGCCCTACCGCTGAATGGGTGTCTCTTGGGATGACTTAGTAGAATAATTAAAAAGCCCTATAAATAGGATGGGTTTTCAGATCTCTGCCACCCTCCCTGGCTCCTGAAGCTTCTGCTCACTCTTCCTCAAGCAGGTAAGACATGCATGCTGGAACAATAGCAGTATCCAAGAGTATAGATGGCAGAGACTATTTCCTGTTGGTGACTCTTGGGCACCTTTCTGCTTCTTTTCAGGACTCTATCTTACATTATGATGAATGCAAGAGTGGCCTACCTCTAAATTTGTGAAATGTGAGCCCTCCATGTCTCAAATCTGAGAGTCTGAGTGACTACTTTTCTGTAGAGGAGTGTTCACCTTTTGTATAAGTTAGGCAAGACCCTGGACCATGGGGACTCAGTAATACTCAATTTCACTATAATAAATGTTCACAAAAGACTCAGCTTGTCCCACACAATCTGTTATTTGTCACTTTCATGAACAGGCATCACTGTATGCCAGTGTTTTGCAGTTGGCACTTCATTTTCAGGAGCCTATAAGCACAGTTACTAGAATTTTGTACCACAGCCAGGCAGTTGTGGTGCACACCTTTCATCCCAGCACTTGGGAGGCAGAGGCAGAGGCAGGTGTAACTCTGTGAGTTCAAGGCCAGCCTGGCCTATAGAGCAAGTTCCAGGTCAGCTAGGGCTGTTACACAGAGAAACCTTGTCTTGAAAAAAAAACCAGAGAGACAGAGAGAGAGAGAGAGAGAGAGAGAGAGAGAGAGAGAGAGAGAGAGAGAGAGAGAGAGAGGGGGGGGGGGAATTTTGTAGCACAAGAAGGAAAATTGGTATACAGATTGCAGAAGACCCCTACTGCTCAACACAGCCATTGTTGACCTGTCTATGTACTGCCTGTCATATATGCAGTGATGCCAATTGCTATTTGTCTCTATAACATTTTTTTTCATTTACTGATTCCATTTAATAAGCAGGTAAAAGAATTTTCTAGAATTTAACTTCTCAGAAAGATTTCTTAGACCATGGAAAGGGATATTTTTACCTTCTTCCTTGCTTCAAGGAGACTTTACAAAATAGCTACTTCTTTGATGGCATGCATTTTCTGTTCTCCTCAGTCATTGTTAGAAAATTACACACTGCTATGCTTACCTCTGGCCTATCCTCTTTGGACTAAACTTTCTTCATTTTTTGTTCTTACATAAGAGTCTCAGCCAAGCAGCTCCCACCCAGAGTAGAGAGTAAGCCATGTAAATTATCTACTACACATGTTTAATTTTTAAAGAATTTGCCTTTTTCCTAGCAAAGAAAAACTGTTTTGGATAGCTGTCATGATTGTATATGATATTTGGAGCCTGAGTGTTGGTCACATAATGAGTAGCCTAAAATTATGACTAAGAAGGTATCCTATGGTTTCTTAAATCTCTTTCCCAAACTCAAGAAACCACTCTCTAGAAATGCTTACAAACAAACAAAATCTTTTTTCTTTTCTTCTTCTTTTTAAAAGATTCACCTGCATTTTCCAGAATGTCTAAACTTCTTAATAGCATACTCAATGTGAGTAAGGTATTCCAGAAATATGCTGAACACCATGGGGAACACACTTTACTGAGCAAGGAGGAGTTGAAGCAGCTGCTTGTCACTGAATTTGGAAACATCCTTCGGGTAAGATACACAGATTCTTGATCCTGTGGAGTGAAATGCATGAGTCTTATGTCTGTATACAGGATATCTTACTAATATTTGTGTTTCATTTGGTCATTACCCACTAGTAACACACTGGCAAGCACCTTCTAATTCAGTTAGCTCCTCAATAGATTTTTACACACACACACACACACACACACACACACACACACACACACACACACACCTCCTTCTTTGTGTGTAAACAAAACACAGAACAATTTCATAGTAGTGGGGAATAATTTTTTTTAAATTTGTCATTCATATTTTCTATATACAATAATTCACTCACACCTTCTCATGTATTTATTCATTAGTTTACTAGGATTCATTGAGTACCTGCTCCATACTGGCACAATCCTAGTTACTGAGGATACAAACATGAAAAAAAACTAACTTTTTTCCTTTGAGAATGCCACAGTGTAGTGATAAAGAGGTATATAAACATGTGGGCTATATCATGTAAAAGATAATAACTTTTTCAAATGACTCAAATTAATTGTTAATACAGTTGTCTGTTTCCTGAGGTCATACCCGAATTGGTTCATCAAAGGATGAGGTTTAGAAAACAAGCTGATCAATGACTAGGACCAGAACCAGAAACTCTTCACATGAATTGTTTCTCAAAAAAAAAAAAAAAAAAAAAAGGAAAATCTGTTTGAGAGTGGATTGGGGCATTGAGACCGATATACAATGCAGCATTCATAAAAGAACATTTCCTTTTTCTTTCTCATTACAGAGACCAAATGACCCAGACACTGTGGAAATCATTCTGGAACACTTGGACCGGGACAGAAATGGATATGTTGATTTTCAAGAATACCTCTTGTTGGTGTTCCAATTGGTTCAAGCCTGCCATCGTAAGCTAGATAGTAAGGTGTATGGAGCTGGAACCTCCTCCCAGAAAGAACGGGATCAGAAAGCGACACAGAGCCATAAGTTTTCAGAAAGCACAGGCAGACAAGATAGGCAGAGCTTTCATCACAACCTGTCTGAGGGACAGAGTAAGGATGTCCAACATGATCAGTCTCAGAGACAAGATAAGGACTCTTGTGATCACTCTGAGAGACATGATACAGACTCTCACTGTGGACAGTCAGAGAGACAAGATAGGGATTCCCACCATGGTCAGTCCAAGAGATTCCATCAGGGCTCCCACCATGGTTGTTCTGAGAGACAAGACACAGATTATAGCTCTGATCAGTCTGAGTCAGATGATCAACACTCTGGCTCTGGTCAAAGTCTGAGTTATAAATCTAGCAATGACCAGCCCAAAAGCGAGCGATATATCTTTGCCTTCAGTCGGACTGAGAACCCAGCTCAGGTTTCTCATTATGGCCAGTCAAAAACAGTTAAACGACAAAGCAGCCATGGCCAGTCTGGAAGATTCCGACAAGATTCTTATTCTAGTCAAACCAGTAGACAAGAACCTGGTTCTTATGAACAATACGGAAGGCTTCATCAGAAGTCAGGCAACAGTCAGTCAGACAGACAGACCCAGAATTCTCACTATGGCCAGCCAGACAAACAAGGACATAGTTTCCAACATGGTCAGACAGATGGACAAGGCCAGAGTTCTCATTATGGTCAGAAAGGTGGACAAGGCCAAAGTTCTCACCTGGGTCAGACAGGAAGAAAAGGTCAGAGTTCTTACCAAGGTCAGATAGGCAGTCAAGACCAGAGTTCACATTGGCATCAGACAGACAGCCAGAACTATCACCAGGGTCAGACAGACAGACAAGGCCAGGGTTCTCAGCAGGGTCACATAGGCAGTCAAGACCAGAGTTCACATTGGCATAGGACAGACAGCCAGAGTTATCACCAGGGTCAGACAGGCAGACAAGGCCAGAGTTCTCACCAGGGTCAGACAGGCAGTCAAGACCAGAGTTCACATTGGCATAGGACAGATAGCCAGAGTTATCACCAGGGTCAGACAGGCAGACAAGGCCAGAGTTCTCAACAGGGTCAGACAGGCAGTCAAGATCAGAGTTCACATTGGCATCAGACAGACAGCCAGAGTTATCACCAGGGTCAGACAGGCAGACAGGGCCAGAGTTCTCAGCAGGGTCAGTCAGGCAGACAAGGCCAGAGTTCTCACCAGGGTCAGATAGGCAGTCAAGACCAGAGTTCACATTGGCATCAGACAGACAGCCAGAACTATCACCAGGGTCAGACAGACAGACAAGGCCAGGGTTCTCAGCATGGTCACATAGGAAGTCAAGACCAGAGTTCACATTGGCATCAGACAGACAGCCAGAGTTATCACCAGGGTCAGACAGACAGACAGGGCCAGAGTTCTCAGCAGGGTCAGTCAGGCAGACAAGGCCAGAGTTCTCACCAGGGTCAGATAGGCAGTCAAGACCAGAGTTCACATTGGCATCAGACAGACAGCCAGAGTTATCACCAGGGTCAGACAGGCAGACAAGGCCAGAGTTCTCACCAGGATCAGACAGGCAGTCAAGACCAGAGTTCACATTGGCATAGGACAGACAGCCAGAGTTATCACCAGGGTCAGACAGGCAGACAAGGCCAGAGTTCTCAACAGGATCAGACAGGCAGTCAAGATCAGAGTTCACATTGGCATCAGACAGACAGCCAGAGTTATCACCAGGGTCAGACAGACAGACAGGGCCAGAGTTCTCAGCAGGGTCAGTCAGGCAGACAAGGCCAGAGTTCTCACCAGGGTCAGACAGGCAGTCAGGATCAGAGTTCACATTGGCATCAGACAGACAGCCAGAGATATCACCAGGGTCAGACAGACAGACAGGGCCAGAGTTCTCAGCAGGGTCAGTCAGGCAGACAAGGCCAGAGTTCTCACCAGGGTCAAGCAGACATTCAAGACCAGAGTTCACATTGGCATCAGACAGACAGACAAGGCCAAAGTTTTCAGTATGATCAGACAGGCAGACAAGGCCAAAGGTATCACCAGGGTCAGACAGACAAACAAGACCATAGTTTTCAGCAGGGTCAGTCAGGCAGTCAAGATAAGAGCTCATTTTGGCATCGGACAGACAGGCAGAGTTACCACCAGGGTCAGACAGGCAGACAAGGCCAGAGTTCTCAGCAGCAGCCAACCCATCACCAGGCATGGAAGCCTGAAGAGGATCATCAACACAAACTCTTAGCTCAGATACATCAAGAAGAGCCACACTCCCATGAGTGTGACTGGCAATCACAGAGTAGTGAGGAGGGCCACTGGGAAGAGGGAGAGCATCATCAAAGTTGGGATAGACACAGTCTTGAGGGTCAGGAAAATCTGTATGAGATGCAGAACAGGCAAAACCATGAAGATGAGCCCAACCATGAGAGGAAAGACAAACATCAAACTCATCATCAACAATGGGGTAGACAAACTCATGAAGAAAATGAGAGGTATCCAGGATCCCAAGACCAATTCAGAAACTTCCACAAGAATGAAGATGACCAGTGCCAAGAATCTGAGGGAAGACATTTCCATCAAACCCATGGAGGTGGGAGGTCCCAGAGAAGAGTACAGGAAAACCACTCTACCAAAACATCTCACTCCCCCAACCCTCTGTATGACTATGTAAGAGAGCAAGCAACATATCAGTACTAGGTTGCACGAGCACCAGAGGTAATGGCCAAACCTACATGTCAATTCATCTTTGCTTCTATTTAAAAGGTTGTAGTTGTATGTCATCCTTTTCTTTTTATCTACCTATGAGAATGCTTTTGAAGACTAATCTAGTACTCATTTTTTGAAATTTTAGTTCCTTGAGTAGCAATTCTAGAGTTATTTGGCTGGGTGGAGTAAATTAGGTGAACTAATCAATCTCTATTTTGATCACTTTGTGGTTTTAAATCATTCCTAGTTTATTTTCAGTTTAGGTGAAACTTAATTGAATCATTGAATGGAAGAACATTCTCCCTAAAGTTTAGAAACAGGAAAAGGCACACTGAAGACTTATGCTACATTTGAAGAAAGGGATTTTAGACTTTGGTGATCTTTGACTGTTGTGGGTAAAATATCAGGAACCACAAGCTTCATAGTCTATACTTTGATGAAGCACACTGAGAAGCCTCTAGAGAGAGAGAGAGAGATCACAGAGAGCTTCTCTGATACTAACATCTCTGAAGTCTCAGATCCTATTCCTCCATTGAGAGCTGACCAGACCCCTACTAATCTATCACACAGACAGAAAATTATCTCATCTGTTTGAAGATCCCTGGCAACCCAAGCTATCAATTCTGAAAACCTTTTCGACGAAGACCATGTGTAGAACATGAAATTATATTAAAACCTCAATAAATGATTGGTGAGCAAAGATACTAATGGCTTTTTCCTTTCTTCAGTATGGAAATATGGCCTTCACTTGTGGACATTTTCTAAGAATAAATCTCCATTCCTTAGGGTTGTAGAGGTAGTCCAGCACCTAAGCTCTTGCTATTCTTGTGGAGTTTTGGGGTTTGGTTCCTATAACCATGTGTTGACTCATAACTGCCATGGAATATTCCCTTTGTACAATGTGAAGATTTGTGGCTGTGATTGGTTTAATAAACAAGTTGACTAGCCAATAGCTAAAGAGGATAAAGTTAGACAGAAAAAAAACAAATTAAGAGGATGCCAGCAGGATAAAAGGAGAAGAGAGAAGATGCCAGCCAGCTGCTGGAAAACAAGACATTCTAGAGGACAGGTAAAGCCACAGCTTCGTGGCAAACATGGATTAAGAGAAACTGGTTAATGTAAGTGTAAGAGCTAGTTAGTAATAAGCCTGACTTATCAACTGAGATTTTGTAATTAATATAAACCTCTAAATGGTTATTTGGGAACTGGAGGGTGGGGGAAAATGTCCATTTATACATAACCATCCATAATTACCATTCCAAAGAATTTGAAACTCTTTTCTGACCCCAGAAGACACACAGTACACATGTAATGTGTATAGTATATGCAGGAAAAAATGCTCATATATATAAAATAAAATTTCTTATCTTCTAAAATATCTTTATAAAGTTGAACATGGCATTTTGTCCTTGTTACCACAACACTCAGAAGGCTGGGACAGGAAGATCTTAGCAAATTCTAGGCCAGTTTGGCCTAATAGTAATTTTCAGGCAAGTAGGAAAAACAGAATGAGACACTGTCACAAAAAAAAAAATTAAACTCTATTTGTTCTCTACATTTCTGGGCACTTACAACTGAAATCATTAGAGACCAATAATGAACAGCCAAAATAATCTTTTTTGCTCATCTAAACATAATTTTTATCTCTCTTCTCTATCAGTCAATTTCTTTTCACCCTCACTACATTAAGATGGCCATTAAGTCTTGCCAACTCTATATCCTCCACAAGTCTGATACCCTAGCTTGGGAAAATATTAATACATATTTAGCACTCTCATTGTAAGGAAGTTAAGTAAATATAGAAGGAGCTTGGAATGGATGCTGAAAGCCATTGGGACATACTACATAGAGACTATAATCCATAGCAACAGCTCTTTCTCTCAAGGTCAGAATGCAGTAAGACAGATTCACAAGGCCAGGTGTCAGAAGTACAAGAAAATCACAGCTGTAACAAAGAGGGGAGTGAGACAGGCTTTACTATTGGGAAAGCATCTAAGCAAGGACTATGGGACAGGGGTTTGTGGTGGACCTCAACACAAATATGTATGCTCTTCTGCTGGTTGCTTTTTAAATAGCATGGTTTTTAAATAGTAAGAGGAGTTTTCTTCACAAATGTTCTCTAAATCAAAGAGAGGGAAATAGGATGAAAGGCATTAAAGCCTCTTGGTGGCTCAGAGTTCAAGGAGGCGTTTGCTGGTCATGACACTATTCCAGTCAATCACCAGGAAAAATACTTCACTATAATCCTTCCCTCTTCCCCATTCAAATGCATCAAGAAGTCGTTTCCTTTATCATGAATTACAAGATAGCCCAAATCTACCGTTCTTTTCTCCCTACTCCTAGCACTCAAGCTGTATCATCTTCCTCTTCCAATATAGCTAGCTTCTTAATGAATAGGCTTCTGTGGTGATACCTTGTTTCTGCTCTAACAAATAAAGCTTGCCTGAAGATCAGAGGGCAGAACTAGCCACTAGCTAACCATAAAGGTCTAGAGGTCTTTACAGACAGGAGGTGAGATGGCTGGGCAGAGAGAAGAATACAGGCGAGATGATACAGGAACTTGCTCTCTTTTCAGTCTGAGGATTTTGTAGAAGAGTTTAAGTGGCTGACTGCTCTGCTTCTTGGATCTTTCAGCTTTTACTCCCTAATATCTGACTCTGGTATTTTATTATTAAGACAAATTAGCACTGGTGTTACAGGCTTTCCATTCCTTTTAAAAATGCACACTGTCCTCAGGACTTTCCCACTACCTTGAGACTAAAATTCAAGTATCCTTCACATCCCTTCCTACAGGATGACCTTGCCAGACCCCATCTCTTACCACTTTCCTCTGACCTGTCATTTTCCAATCGTAATGGCCCTGCCCTCTTTCCTCTATGATTCTAATAGACACATTGGCTCTCATTTGGAAACCTTTGCACTAGATACTTCTCTAGTTCAGAATAGTCTTTGCCTTAAGAGTTGTGTGTCTGAATTCTCATTTCATTCTGTTTTTCCCTGTTGTCACTCCACTGGAAAAACTTTCTCTGACTTTAATCTTGAAAAGAATCCCTCCAACATTTGTCACTTAACCTTCTTTCTCATCGTTTTTCTTCTTATTGCTTTTTTTTTTTTGTATTTTATAGGGATTTTCTTGATACTGTTAATTTATTGTTTATCTATCCAGATAGAATGAAAGGCCCATAAGAATAAATATTTTTATCTTGGTTGTTACTGTACCTCCTACATCTCAAATAGTAACATGCCATGACACATGCTCAGTAAGTTACGATGCTAACTGAATGTTGTAGAAGCCTAATGTTCTGACTTCAGTGTACATTCCAACCCAGTTTTTGCACTGTCCCTAGACTCCAACTCAACTGGACAGCTTTCCAGGATGGCTTTGTTTAAACACTTTCTTCATGTAAATGCTTTATTGATCTTCACCTACCAAAATCCCATCCATTTCACTGACTGTGGCACCTCCAACCCTACTATTAGCAGAGTTTCTCTTGGCATGTCAAAGCCAATTTAAAACCCATTTGCTTCCTGCCAAAGTGTGAAGTCTACATGTCATTTTCCATTGGATCTTCAGTACAAAGCACAGGAACTGTGATTCTATGGAAGGAGAGGTGAGATTTGAAATGAAGAGATCTGTGTAAACTTAAGGCCTTGTTTCATTATCATGTTTATGACCTTAGAAAAATTTTCCCTTCAAGTCTTAGTTTCCTCATTTATAAAGTGGTATCAAATAATGCATAGTTGCTAAAAAAATAATTCAAGGTAGTTTATGCAAAAGTGATATATAATTGGATTCTTTTGTTTATTTACCTTCTATTTTTCTAGGGAAGGTCTGTCCTTTATTCTTTACATCATTGTATCATCTAGACTACTTCAGAATACTTGACAAGTACTTGTTAAAATCAAATTCAACTGAATAGATCCTTTCCATTGCATCATGACTCTGCCTCTACCATAACACCAACACTGGATGCCCTGTTACCATCACTTTTATCCATCCCACATTCCTCCACCACTCAGGACCTGAACTTCTTTCTCTGTAATTCTGTGCCTTATCTCCTACAGGCCTCGTTTTTAATAAGATCTAGGAGGTGTAAGCAGGTTTCCCACAGCATCATCCCATTCTCCAGACCCCAGGTTATGACAATAATATTTATTTTCCTGCACTTTAGATACTCCCTCCCCATCTTATGACCACCAACTCCTTACAGGGCTATTGAAATTTGGCTTTTTCCAACCCTCCTCTATGGCACACCTTCGCCCTGCTAATTTTCATGTATACAGATTGCTTTAGATGTGTTTTGCTTTCTGATGTCAGTATAAACAAGTATTCTACTGTTGCTTCCAGCACCCACTTTATCGGTGAGGTTGCTGGAGGTGGATTTATCATAGGTTCCTTTGAGAACACAGTAACATGAATTCTCCCCTTGTTGGTTATTAGAAGCCTTTCTAACTCAGCTGAAGCCTAACTTAAATCGAACAGTTCCTGAATACTTGATGTCAAACTACAAACTACAAACTCAAAAACAAATTTATTTTTTAACTAAGAACATTTTTATGCAATACATATTGATTATATTTTCCTTCCCCAACTCCTTCCAGATCCTCCCACCTAACTTTGTTTTCTCTCTTTCTCTCCGAAAGAGGAGGAAAGAAAAAGAAAAGAGACCAAAAGAGCAAGCAAGCAAGCAAGAAACAAAATCAAAACCCCAAAATGAAAATCAAATCAGGCAAAAGATCAACAAGACAAAAACAATGCCAAAATGAAACAAAAAGTCCACAAAAATACTATTGAGTTAGTTTTGTGTTAGCCAAGTATTCCTGGGGATGGGGCCTGACCTGGACGGAGTATAGTTGACACTCCATTGAAGAAAACTGATTTTCCCTTTTCCAGTGGCTATCATTGCAGGGCACTTCTTGGTTAGGGATGAGATCCTGTGTCCACTTTCCCACCTCAGTGGTGCTGAGAAATTTTCATTATTATAAGAAAATTGTTAGGGCTCAGGAAATTCAAATATCCAGAAATGAGCTCAACCTGGGCTGTAAAGGATTTCGGTCAGATAAAAGTCAGCATTCCTGGGGAACGTGTGAGACCAGTCCTTATCTGCCAAGTGGAGTCATTCCCCATACTTCCAGCAGAAAGGACATATGGCTACCTTCAAAGCCAATCAGTATATCAAAAACTCATGCTTGCTTCCAGCCTCCCTTGGTATCCCGACTACCTGTTACACAGGTCAAAGTCCATGCTAGCATCATGGTACTTTCCTCTTTACCTACGCATCCTCCTTATGGTCTATGTGATTTGTCTAAACCCACACTCTATTACCTTTCTTGCTACCCCCACTCTCCTTCCTTGACTCCCCCCTCTTACTATCTTTTTACTCTCTCATCATTCCCTATTCTCTATCTCTTGCTATCTTGCTTTCTCCATTCTTGTCATCAATTCTCCCACTTTCCTAGCTCAGTCTATTTCTTTTTCTCTAATCTGGATCCTTCCAGCCTTGAGTTATTTTCCCTCTCTCATTCACAATAACCCCATCCAACAGAGCAGTCATATTAACATTTTCTTTACTGGACACCCTTGCATACATAAATAACACTAACGACAACTATTAAAAAGATATTAGCGTTGGAGACATGGTTCAGAAACTCAACATACTGGCTGCTCTTGCAGAGGATCCTGTGGTTTCCAGCACCCACCTCAGGCAGTTCAAAACTGTTTGTAATTTCAGCTCCACAGGATCTGATGCCTTCTTCTGGCCTCCTTGCACACCCATAAACACACAGGGCATACATTTACACAGACATATACATAAATAAAAATAAAAAAATATTTTTAAAAAATCAACACACTTTCTCACAATGCTCATCAGATGAAGTCAGAATGAATTAAAAACTTTCAGATTGAACATGTAAGACATAGGGAAGGCTTTCTGGCAATGATCTGGACTATGACACCACCAAGAGTACATGCAAAAGTAACTAAGAAGGCCTACAGCAAACACAAATGTTTCTATGCAGCGAAGGAAGCAATCAGTGGAATGAAAAGGTAGAACTGGAAAAAATTTTTGTAAACCACACATACAATAAGAGATTAAACCCAAAACATATAATGACTTCAAAGAACAGAAATAAAATACCCCATTAAAATAGGCAAAGGACTTGAATAGATGTTTTTCAAAAGAACACACAGCTATGGCCAAGGTTCTTGGCATCAGGAGCCACCAGGGAAATGTAAATTGAAACCTCAGAAAGATGTTGCCTCACACCTGACATAATGCAACTCTTAGAAAGGCTAGAGCATGGAAAAGGTTTGGAGAGACGGCACTCTGAGCAGAGCTGTAAGGTAAAGCATACAGAGTCAATGTGAAAACCAGTACAGCTTTTCCGCAAAAATTAAAGGTAGATGTATGACTTGGCAATCTTAGTTACTGTTATATCTTTTTTTAAAAGTACAAAATCTATTTAAAGAAATGTCTGTACTCTCATATTTATTGAGCACTGTTCACAACAGCTAGGATATAGATTCGATAGCTAGGATGTAGATTCAACCCAAGTATTCAGTCCAGGGCATAGGAAGGGTAAAATATGTGTATGTGTGTTTATTTATGTATATGAAACATGCTATACATAAATACACATTATGTATAAAAATAATACTATTTGGCCACAATTAAACAAAGGAAATCCTGCCATTCATGACAGCAATGATAAAATGTGAGGCTATGAAATTAAGTGAAATGAGGGACATACTAAGACTGTAATAACATCACAGAAAGTATGGATGCTCAGTGCTGGGGGACTGGGAAAGGACCTACAGTCAGAGTGCCCAGACTTTCAGCTGTAAGATGAACAGTAAGTTCAGATGCTTATTATTCATACTGTGTGGAGACTATACTTAACTTTACTTCATTGTATACTAGGAATTAGTAAAGATGACACATTTTAAATGTTTTTAACCACACAGAAATAAATACACAAAGTCATATGCATATTAAATAGCTTTATAATGATAGTTATTTCATGATACATGGGCATATCAGGCCATCACAATGTCTTCAGTCTTTATGACTTTATGTGTTGTCCTTCAATAAAGCTAGAAAAAAAATTAAAAGAAGTAAATAGCACCAGGAGGAGAAAGTGTGTGTGTGTGTGGTGGGGGGGGGAGTGATAAATAACACATTCGGCACTGAACTTGGAGTCTGGAAACTTGAAATCCAGTCCTGGCACAGTTCTTAACAACACAGCAAGCCCTGAACCAGTCATGTCTCCAGACTGAACACCAGTTTTCTGTCTTAAAGCAAAAGGTTGTTTTGACACAATACAACTTATAGTTCCATATTGAAGCATGATGGTTTTATAACAAATAATCAATCAACTAGCATGATGATGACTTAAAAAAAATAATCTGTGATACTAGATGAAGAAAAATGTTTCATGGGGTTCTAGCACCACCTGTTGGTCATAGGATTCTCTGTGTCTGAATATGGTACCTTAACAATGACAAGCCCTGTTGAGAATAGGTCCCTGTGTAGAGCTCTTGCCCTAGCAGCAGGTAAGGGTGCTGTTACAGCCATGTGACCAGTTTCTTCTGTGACAACTGCTTATGTCTAAAAGGGCACAGCTGTTGTTTGATTGGCTGTCCCTGGCAACTGTTTTATGTAGGTTTTGCTGTTGGAAGTTTTTGTTCTGTTTTTGGAAAAGAGTTTTGTTTAGTATCTCTGTCCCAAACCCCAGGCTTTGCTTGCTCCAGAAGAAAGAAAGTACATATCCTTCTGGTTCATTTAAAATTAAATCACTTTAACAGTTCCTAAGCACTGTTAATCTCCTACTGTTCAAAAAGATGCTATGGAGGGAAGAACAGCATTTAGAGTCAACGAGAAAAAAAAAATGAGTTGCAGGTATAGCCCAACAACTTAACTTTCTGGGTGATTTGAGCCTCTATTTCCTTGAATTAAAATTCTGGCAACATACAGTATCTGCTTGAGGTATCTATAATGGTTCATGAGAACTCAGTTATGGTGCCTGGTATGACCTAAATACTAAAAAATTGTAAAGATACAACTCATGGCCAAAGGATCATTTGGGGGGGGCAGCCCTTACCCATGAAAAGATGGTTGCTGTTTTGCCAGGGCTTTCCAAGGGTCATGACAGAAGATAAAGACCGCAAGAAAGAACATCCACAGGGGCTCAAAAGCGGTAGTTCCACAGGGGTAACACAAAATAATTGTCATCACAGTATAGAGGACACCTGTCCACTGGGCATTGCCAAATCACCAGCATTTAGAGGTAGGTGAATTTTTCAATCAGTATTATATTCAACCTTAAATCTTACGTCAAGTTTTATCTTTATGAAGTCATCCCACACCAGTATCTTAATTGTTAAATTTTCTATCCCACCTTTCTGTTCCTACTATTCTCTACTGTCTACTGTATGACATTCTGGTTCATTCTGTTGATCAACCCCCAAAACATACATATATAGACTGAGCGAGTTATATTTAGGAATATGTATGTAAATACAGATACATAAGGCATGTAACAGCAATTAATGAAAAAAGGGGCCATAAATTTCCAAGATATCAAGGAGGACTATACGGAAAGGTTTGGAGTGAAGAAAGGGAAGAGGGGAAATATATAATGGTATTATAATTTCAAAAATAAGGACAGCATTTTTTAATTCATAATTTGCAAGTGTGACTTTTTCATTGGTTCTCCAGATTTTAATTTTCAGGGCCTAACAGTACAATGCCTG